>JAUPFT010000011.1:40420685-41059435 GCA_036936625.1 Parnassius smintheus behrii | reverse complement strand
CACATGAGGGATGACTTAATAGCCCATTCTGCAAGGAGAAAGCCGACCTTTCAGACTCTTTCTTTGCATCCAACTCAACTCTCGATGATGGCGTGAGTACGCCGCCGACTATCCCGCGGTGTGAGGGCTCCATGCCGGAGGTGCGGTTCATACAGCGCTCGGTTCGCAAAGCACTCCTCTCCCTGGACATCCACAAGTCGAGTGGGCCTGACGGTATCTCCCCAATTGTGCTGAGGACATGTGTTCCAGAGTTGGTACCGGTCTTAACGCGTATTTTCCGGTACTCCTACTCTCTAGGCGTAGTCTCAAAATCACCTGATCCCTAAAAAAGGCGACCGCTCAGACCCATCCAACTACAGGCCCATCGTCATCACCTCCTTGTTCTCCAAAACAATGGAATCCATTGTATACTGCCAGCTCATGAGGTACCTTGAGAATTACCAGCGGATTAGTGATCGCCAATACGGTTTTTGTCGAGGTCGATCAGCTGGTGATCTTTTGGTCTACCTGACTCATAGACGAGCGGTGGCAGTAGAGTCCAAGGGGGAGGCAGTGGCCGTTAGTTTGGACATTGCGAGGGCCTTCGATTGGGTTTGGCACAAAGCGCTTCTTTCAAAGCTCCCTTCCTGTGGGCGTCCTGCGAAATTGTGCAATTGGATCACCAGCTTTCTTGCAGGTCGTTGTAGACGGTGCAAGCTCTGATTATAAGCCTTT
Source organism: Parnassius smintheus behrii (assembly GCA_036936625.1). Classification (NCBI taxonomy): domain Eukaryota; kingdom Metazoa; phylum Arthropoda; class Insecta; order Lepidoptera; family Papilionidae; genus Parnassius; species Parnassius smintheus. The sequence continues at coordinate 41,058,721 of JAUPFT010000011.1, read as the reverse complement.
TAATGCTGGTGTTCCACAAGGCTGCATGCTATCACCAACGCTGTTTCTTCTGCATATCAATGATATGTTGCAAACAGTTGCAGTACAGTTGCGACAGTACTGGTGGTGCTTTATACCCCAGCCGTGCCAACATTTCTCGGGAAAACGTCGCCGAGTACCGGGACAAACTTGTATCTGAAGTCGAGATTTTGTTGGACAAAGTCTCGGACTGAGGGCGACTAAATCTAGTCCAGTTTAACCCTCAGAAGACACAAGTTTGCGCGTTAACCGGTAAAAAGCACCCCTTTGTCGTATCTCCTCAGTTTCAAGGTACTCCCCTTGTTGCCTCAGCCAGAATCGGAATCCTCGGCGTCGACATTCGGAGTGACGTGCAGTTTCGTGGTCACTTGGAAGAGAAGGCCAAATTGGCCTCTAAAAAGCTTGGCGTGCTCAGCAGAGCGGGACAGTATTTCATGCCGGCACACCGCCTGCAACATTACAAGGCGCAGATTCAGCCGCACAAGGAATACTAATTCCGTCTCTGGGCTGGGGCTCGCCAGGGCCAGCTCCTTCCACTTGACCGCATCCAGCGCAGAGCGGCTCGAATCGTCAACGACCGAGTGCTTTCCAATCGGCTCAATTCACTGGCGCTGCGAAGAGATGTTGCATCTCTTTGCGTATTTTATCGCATCTATCTCGGGGAGTGCTCTAAGGAATTATTCGGATTAAACTTAGCCGCCAAATTTCTTGAACACACTACGCAGCAAACCTCTCGATACCATCGACACCATTTGAATTCTTGGCGGTCCAACACTGTACGTTTCACTAGGAGTTTTCTTCCGCGAACGACCTCTCTGTGGAATAATTTACCACTGGCGATTTTTCCGGACCGAACCGACCTGGGTACCTTCAAGAAAAGATCTTACTCCTTTCTAAAGGGCCGCCAACGCACCTGCGATTCCCCTGGTGTTGCGGATCTTCATGGGCTTCGGTAGTCATTTAACATCAGGTGAACCCTATGCTCGTTTGCCCCCTCTTCTATAAAAATAAGATGAATATAATACTACTATTTTTTATTTAAAAATAAGTTAATTATTAGGTTTTAGGTTTTTTTAAAACTCTATAACTTGCTTGCTATCACCAGTTGAACAAATATTGTAGACCTCACTTTTCTTGTACTAAACCCCAGTCTGGAATGGTAGGTGAAATATATCAACATGGGTGCAGTCAATAGCCCTAAGAATATCTGGCAGACCATGCTCCGCTAGGTATCCTCTAGCTACATTTTGCCTTACTTGTTATACCATCAGATGGGCAAAGTCGATGCTCTCAAACATAAAGGCAAATATAGCGCTGTTTCAAACTTCAGACTTGAGGTTGACTTGAGGTTGCAACTACAAGAGGCTGCCCACAAGGAGGTGTTTTGTCACCCCTTCTTTGGACTCTTGCGGTTGACCGACTATTGTACAAAATGGCAGACCTACGCATTGACACACTAGGTTATGCTGATGATCTTGTGATCATTGCGAGGGGCTTTTGCTAAAGTACTTTATCGTCAATAATACAAAGCGCCCTAACCGCCGTAAATAACTGATGTACGGATAACAGTTTATCAGTTAATGCTGACAAAACTGTTATAAATACCCTTTACCAAAAAGAGACGGTTGGACAAATTAGTCCCACCAAAACTTAATGGTAATTGAGATACCATTTTCCACTGAAGTTAAGTATTTGGGCGTAACAATCGACCAAAAACTAACGTGGAACTCTCACCTTACCAACGTATGCCATAAGGCAAAATTGCTTTAGGTACGTGCAGTCGTTTGGTCGGGCAAAACTGGGGCTTACGTCCCAGTATGGTCCTGTGGTTGTACAGCAGCATAGTGAGGCCGATTTTCACCTACTCCTCTATTGTTTGGTGTAACAAAGCCAGCCAAAAGACAGCTGCGGACAGACTAAATAGTCTACAAAGGACTGCCTGCTTAAGGGCAACTGGAGCTATGCGATCATCGCCTGGAGCGGCTTTCAATGCCCTTCTATGCCTAATGCCCTTGATCTTTATCTAGACAAGGAGGCGAGGGCTAGTATGTATAGGATTACCGCCCAGGGCAGTTTGCGCCTGCTTTCCTAAAAATTGAAATCCATGCTCGACTCAATTAAGGAAACACGGGTCTTATGCATAATCTCAGATATCATGCGTCCACTACACACTTTTGATAAAAAGTATATAGTGGAATTACCCTCCAAAGAAAACTGGCTGAATGGTCAGATTATCTGTGAGGTTGGTAGCCTCATATGGTATGCAGATGGGTCTAAAATGAGCCTCGACGTAGGCTTTTTACGGGAATGCCACAAACTCAAACTTAGTATGAATTTGGGTAGATACACCTCTATCTTCCAGGCAGAAATTTTGGCCATACTTCAGTGTGCGGAAATCAATCTGCAAAAATACTACATCAACTATATAATTTATATAAACTCTGATAGTCAAGCAGCACTGCTAGCGCTGAGTTCAAAGTGAATTCGAAGTTAGATGGAGACTGCGTGAACCGTTTAAACGCCCTGGGATGTATTGTATTGTAACAGGGTCGTTTTAAGATGGGTTCCGGGTCACGCGGGTATTGTAGGCAACGAATTTGCCGACAAACTTGCACGGGGGGCTCAAAGTGCACACAATTTGGACCTGAGCCATTTTGTGGAATCTCAAGAAGCCTAGCCCGATTGACCCTTGAAACTCTTTATCACAGTTTATCACTTAGTATCTGGTCTGCCACACCAGGCTTAAAACATATCAAAAACTTGATCCGGGGTTTTGATCGTAAATTTGCTTCAGAAGCCCTGGGATTAAGTAAAAATAAATTGAACATTCTAGCAAGAGCCCTAACTGGACACTGTTGTCTTAAAAAGCACATTTCCATCCTGGGACTAAGCAACTCAAGGATGTGTTCCACAACGGAAGAAACGCCCCTGCACATCCCAACTGATTGCGGACCCTTAATGCGCAAACGTAACACTCATCTGGGAAACTATGTACTCCGCCGAGAAGAAGTGAAATTGCTCACAGCTAAGCAACTCCTTCTATTCATTGAAGACATAGGGCTTAGCAGTGAACTATAGCCATAGCAACGATCATAATAGATCTTTTAGGTCGCAGTGATACTGTTCTCTTTCCCTAGACCTGCATAGCTGCTCACACATAATAAAAAAAGTATACAGTAGTGTGTTCCCCTCGCCTCTCCCGGAAATTGATAGTCTTTTTATTTAGGAATTAAAGCGCATGGCCTCTCCAGTTGGTTAAATACTCAAAGTTACTACCGTTAATCAAGTTATTATCTAATACTTAATAGAACTAGTACAAATCTAAACAGTATTGTATCTGAAACGAAAATGATGGACCTGCTCCTATTGTAGCGACACTCTAATTTAACGTATTACTAGTTACGACGGACAGTTTTTGATACACAGTGATTGTCCTCCTTACCCTCCTTAAAGGGAACCACTGTACTATATTTTAATTTTTGTATTCATTGTTAACTGATAGCGTTACACCACAATGTAAAATGGAATTCCATATTTATACTATGGTTACATCCTATTAAATTTCGCTGCTGAACATAGGCCTCCCCATACATTTTCTCATAGTGAAGGTATATGCCATAGATTACTATAATACACAATAGAATGGCTGTCAACTTTATTTTGTACGAGGCTTGGCTTTGCCAAACCCGATTCGCTGTGTTGACAGACTGAATAAATTTAGACATTTTAGACTTTTGATTAATGTTCAAGATCACCATTAAAAAAAAACTTTTAAATTTTAATACATATTTATTTGTAAATATGGTGCAATTTGGCATTTTCTAAATAATTTTCATGCGAAATTTGGAAACGATTTTAACGTCAAAACTCAAAACACATCTCGAGTTGACATTTATACGTGTGAATTGAGGTGTTAGTGATATTTTAGTGGCTACGCGGGCTCCGCCCACTCCACCGTTCATAGTGTAGTAGTTAGGTTGTACCAGTTCTGGCGCACTGAGTCAGTACTACTATACTAGTAGTTACGTTGTACCAGTTCTGGCGCACTGAGTCAGTACTACTATACTAGTAGTTACGTTGTTCCAGTTCTGGCGCACTGAGTCAGAAGTGGTACAAGTACGACGTTCGTCGACTCACGATCCTAAAAAAAAAAAAGTCCACTCATTCTGAATCCTATCAACATTCCAGTTCCATCTTTTACAATTCTTTTTTAAAAACTCTAGATGATATCGTACAGGTGCTCATCTGTATGAATCAAAATATTGACCGACGTCATTCGTATCGATATACAAAGCTACCCAATGTGACCCTGGTTTATCATCTGTACCCAAATTGCATATTACCTAGTCAGGTCATAAATTCTATTACATATTGAATATAAAATAATTGAAACAAGTTTATTCATTATGTAACCATTTATATACCAAAATGAACTTAACAAAACATAGATTCTTATGACACTATAGTTTATTCAAAATGACCTCCGTGATTTTGAATACAGGCCTTCAATCTGCGCGGCCAGTCGTCTATCGCACCACGAACGAGGTCCATGTCAATATCGGCGGCTGCCTTAATTAAGGATGTCTTGAGTGACTCGAAATTGGGTTGAGGCTTTGAGCACGCCTTTTCCTCCAAGTGTTGCCATATCTTGTAATCTAACGGATTCAAATCTGGACTGGAGGAGGGCCAGTCTTCGTGTCGGATGAAGTCGATTTCACGCGCCGCCAGCCAGTCTTGTGTGCTCTTCGCTCTATGAGCTGACGTCGAATCTTGTTGGAATACCCAGTGCCTGTTATTGAACATGGTATGAGAAACAGGTTACACAAGGTTCGTCAGGACTGTATTTTGATACACAACTGCATTCGTTTTTAAACCTTTCTCACAAAAATGTACCTCTGTTAAGCCCCAATAAGAAACTCCCAACCATACCATGAGCGAGGATGGAAAATGACCTCGTTGGACACGCGGAATACGGTTGCTCGCTTCTTCACTACTGTGTGCGTACACCTTATCATTTTGTTTGTTGTAGCTCTCTTCTACGGTAAAAATTTTTTCATCCGAAAAAAGAATTTCCCGATATTTTTTCCCGCGTACCGCTTCAACAAAGCGCGGCATCTCTTCAGTCTCAGGTCCATTAGACGAGCATTCAAACGGTGTCCTGTTTTTCTTCGATATGCCCGAAGCCCTAAGTCTTCATTTAACACCCTTTTCACCGTGGTTCTGCTTAACCCCATCTAAAGGGCCAACAGTTTCTGCTTACGTTTGGGATTTCTTTGAATTCGCGCCTTCACAGCCATTATCACTGCTGGAGTCCTAACAGACCGAGGGCGACCACTTCTTGACCTGTCATCTACACTAGAGTCTTCATTGTATCGTTTGATGGTACGATAAACGAATCTTTTGGTTATATTCAAATTTTCAGTATATCAAAAAATTTAATTGGCGCGTAATCGCAACGATGCAACGCAGTAACTGCAACACGGTCTTTTTAAGCGACCACTCCATATGTAAAAATGAGTAAAATTCTAAAAAGTATACAGTTTTATTTTCATGAACAATTCGAAATTCGAATTCAATAAACTTTTTTGTGGCCAGCATTCTAAAAGAAAAGTTTTTACTGTGTGACAATACTTATGACCTGACTAGGTATATACGTTGGTACGTGGGTGTACATGGGCAGTCTATTAGCAACATAAACATTATTTCCTAGACTGGGGTGAATCTTTTTCAGATGTAGTTGTACATCTAGTGTATCCATGATATTACTGCTATTAGTAGATTATTACAGTACAATCTACTCAATGACTAACATAGGAATGATTAATTATAGTGATTTCTAAATATTAAATTGCATTATTTTGTATTATTTTTGTATGTATTTGAGTCATCGATACACTGAACAAGACGACACGAAGTAATGATGAGATAAACAACAGAATGTTAGATAAGCTTGTTGACGCATAAAGTTATTATTAATTCTACTGTAGAAATTCTTTAGATTAGAATTATTACTTACTGGTACTATATAAGACCAAGCAACTGCAGTCATGGAATTAGTGTATGGTCGTTTAACCGCAGTGGATCTATCAATACTATATTTGTGTTACTTCAAGGCATCAAAGGCCATAGATGTAAGTGTTTATTCTATTACCAAACTTACTTTTCTTTCTGTTATTTTCTTACGTGTGTATGATTTAGTGTTAACAAATTATATTTAAATATTGTGTGTGTATATGATTAAGCAGTGGTAGCTCAGGTGGTTAGCGCAAGCTGTAAATTTTACAGTACGCGACGCGGGTTTGATCCCCGCCGCCACCACTTAAATTGTTAATTGCAATTTTAAGTGATGATTTACCACGTGCTCGGCGGTGAAGGAAAACATCGCGAGGAAACCTGCATCTCTGAGAAAATTTCGAAGGCATATGAAGTTCGCCAACACGCATTGAGACCGCGCCGCGGACATTTCCTAGCCATAAATGCAAAGACAATAGCAGAAAGTAAAAAGTTAAAAAATACTTTTCTAACAATGACAGTCATTAGTTGATCATTAGTGAATGTGATTCTGTTTTCTTAAATTACAGTAAGAAAAGAGCAGAAGGAAGAAATGGGATGATGGGAAGTAATGAAGAATGAATTGTTATGTGAAGTTTGTTGGAACAAACATATTTTAGTCACGTGTAAATACTTTTAACATTTTGGTTCAAAATGACACAAAATCTAAAAAATATTAGATACATCATCGACATGGACGGATTTTACATTACATATCCTCATAAACATTTTCAATGTAGAGAAATGGCTATTCTAGACGTAAAACTATCTAATAAAAATGATTCGTTTATCGATCATTATTTGTTTCGGCCAAGTTATCCTTTCAATTATTTGTCGCCAAAAGACAAAAAAACTGTTCGTTATTGTGAAACACACGTGCACTGCATTCCATATTTTGATGTGACCGAAGAATTAAAATGTGCCTACAAACAAGAGAACATCATTCCCATATTAAATTGGTATATTAGAAATTTGCGCAAAGACGAAGTGATCGCATACAAAGGTGGTTCAACAGAAAAACAATTTTTAAAAATGTTGACGACGAATGATAGAATTTTTAATATTGAAGAATATAAATGTCCAAAATACAATGATTTGGTAAATGTCATAAATTTAAACAAACGTTATGTGTGTAATAATCATGTATTTGCAAAAAATAATCACAAAATTTTACATTGTTCTTGTGACGAAGTGTGGGTTTTTTACAAGTGGTTATTATTGAAAATAAAATTTTAAATTAATCATAAATTTTGTTTGATTTCCAAAAACATTTGTCGTAGTATACTATATAATACAAAGGTGGTTCAACAGAAAAACAATTTTTAAAAATGTTGACGACGAATGATAGAATTTTTAATATTGAAGAATATAAATGTCCAAAATACAATGATTTGGTAAATGTCATAAATTTAAACAAACGTTATGTGTGTAATAATCATGTATTTGCAAAAAATAATCACAAAATTTTACATTGTTCTTGTGACGAAGTGTGGGTTTTTTACAAGTGGTTATTACTTGAAAATAAAATTTTAAATTAATCGTAAATTTTGTTTGATTTCCAAAAAAAAATTTTTCATAGTATACTATATAATACAAAGGTGGTTCAACAGAAAAACAATTTTTAAAAATGTTGACGACGAATGATAGAACTTTTAATATTGAAGAATACAAATGTCCAAAATACAATGATTTCGTAAATGTCATAAATTTAAGCAAACGTTATGTGTGTGTGTATGAGTATGATATGCTGATGTAAATATACTATTATTAAAAGATGGTTATTTGTTGAGTTTTGCCACACTTGGAGGAAAAGGCGTGCTCAAAGCCTCAACCCAATTTCGAGTCACTCAAGACATCCTTAATTAAGGCAGCCGCCGATATTGACATGGACCTCGTTCGTGGTGCGATAGACGACTGGCCGCGCAGATTGAAGGCCTGTATTCAAAATCACGGAGGTCATTTTGAATAAACTATAGTGTCATAAGAATCTATGTTTTGTTAAGTTCATTTCGGTATATAAATGGTTACATAATGAATAAACTTGTTTCAATTATTTTATATTCAACATGTAATAGAATTTATGACCTGACTAGGTAATATGCAATTTGGGTACAGATGATAAACCAGGGTCACATTGGGTAGCTTTGTATATCGATACGAATGACGTCGGTCAATATTTTGATTCATACAGACGAGCACCTGTACAATATCATCTAGAGTTTTTAAAAAAGAATTGTAAAAGGTGGAACTGGAATGTTGATAGGATTCAGAATGAGTGGACTTCAGTTTGTGGCGAATATTGCTTAATGTATTTGCTATGAAAGTTTCAGGGATGTCCAATGCATAGTTTTACAAGTATATTTACAGGGAACACATTGTACAACGATATTTTAGGGGATGAGATGTTTCGCTCCTACTTTATAGATAATAAGTAATAAGATTTTGTATTTTTTTTAATGTATTTTATTGATGATTCAGATTACCGTTGTAGATAGGAACCAAGGAGTATAATATAATAGCACTGATAATCCGATGCACGAATAGATAATGACGGTATTCAAGAACAATAGATAAGTAGATAAGGACAATGGAGCGCTAATGACGGTTGAGGCCTCCACCGGATATCAATTAGATAAGAGTTAATTGATCTGCACATCTCCGGAACCGTGCATCCTACGCAAAAATGGACGCAGGACGCAGATTCGTGATCAGAGCATGCCAAAACCTTTTTTTGTTTTTTTAGGATCGTGAGTCGAAACGTCGTACTTGTACCACTTCTGACTCAGTGCGCCAGAACTGGAACAACGTAACAACTAGTATAGTAGTACTGACTCAGTGCGCCAGAACTGGTACAACGTAACTACTTAGTGCCGCTTGACTAGCGGGCTGGCAACCGCAATTTTTTTTATACGATGTAGCACGAATGGGTTGGCTCGACTGGGGTAGAACGAAAAAAGAAACGCTTTCACAGAATACCAGCATAAAATAGCAGCTTAATGCTGCTGTGTTTCGTATAGTGAGTGTGGAGAACCGGAGATCCTTTTTACTGGAAACGAGGCATTCAATCACAGTCCTCAGGGCAGGCAACGCATCTGCATTTTGATTCTTAATTGAAGATGTGTAAATGTAGATATCTATAGGCCACAGCTCGTTTGTCAGCCTAATCCTACAAAAACGCAGTCTATTTTTATTTTTAGTTGTAATTAGGAAAACGCTGCTGCCTATATTCTAAATTTATTTTACCTCTGCCGCCTCTTACGGCACCTACGGGAGGATATGGTAGTGGATATTCTTACACCATCATTTCACGGTTCACTCTTAAGAGTCGCAGTGACTTAGGGGCGAAGCACTCGCCGTAACTTTCTCAATGTACGAGCAAGTCGGGATCGATCCCCGGTGGCATAAGTTATTAATTGCAATAATTTTAAGTGCCGATTTGCTACGTGCTCAGTGTTCAAGTTCAAAAAAGTCGTGAGGAAACTTGTATGCAACTTTGAATATTTAAGTATTTATTTCATGAACTATAAGGGAAAGGTTATTGTAGAATTCCCCTAACCCTAAAAGAATGAAGTAAAGTAAAGTAAAGTAAAGTTACAGCCTATATACGTCCCACTGCTGGGCTCAGGCCTCCCCTCATTTTTGAGAGGGCTTAGGGCAAGGAAGTGTCCGCCGCGCTGCCCAAATGCGTGTTGACGAACTTCACATGTCTTCGAAATATTTTTTTTTCTTATTCCTCAGACATGCAGGTTTCCTCACGATGTTTTCCTTCACCGCCGAGCACGTGGTAGCTCAGTGGTTAACGCTCGCTGTAAATATAACAGAACGCGAGTAACCCGGGTTCGATCCCCGCCGGCACCAATGAAATTGTTAATTGCAATTTTAAGTGCTGAAAGAATGAAGATTGACATTTAATGTACATAACATTTTTCTACAACTGGAATTGGATCCTAATAATCGTGATGCAGTAGCCATTTTCATTGATCACTTAGCTATGCGGAGCATTGGACAAGCATGGATTTTTTTACGTGGCAGAGCCGTGCTGCCGCTACATTAGAAGTATAGGGGTAGCACGAATGGGTCGGCTCGACCGGGGAAGGACCACGCTCTCACAGAATACCAGCATAAAATAGCAGCTCAATGCTGTTGTGTTTCGTATGGTGAATGTAGAGAACCGTAGACCTTTTTACTGGAAATGAGGCATTTCATCTTAGTCCTCAGGGTTAGCAACGCATCAGCATTTTGATTCTTAATTGAGTATAGATGTAGATGTGTACAGGTAACAGCCACAGCAATCACTTACCATCACGTGGACTGTGTGCTAGTTAGTCATACTTATTCTATAAAAAATTTACTCCTTATGAGGATATCAATCTTAAGTTATATGAAAGTTAATTAAAATCCAAGGTACTGTGTATAAATATGTTTATTAATAAGAATCAATAGTTATAATGGCTGGTATAACTATTGATTATAGAAGATTAACATCAACGGCTAACAAGTATGCTATATAATTGAGTAACTACAATAACATTGATCTACTGTGAAAGAGTTATTTCAATACATTAATTGCATTAAATATAAATAAGCTTTAATCATTTTAAACACCTATAAAACTTTTCAACTACAATCTAGATTCTAGTGACTACACACATACGAAGACAGCGTAGTGCGTGTGGAACATTTTGCACATCTTAATATTCTTAAAATTTAACAAATTATAAATAAAATGAAATTATACAAAATGACAATTCATCAATCCGCATTGCCCACAACGGAATGATGAATAGTTTTTTTTAATTTAAATGATTAAAATATAGGTTATTATATTTAAAGTAAATACTTCAAAAAATATACTTAAATACATTTAAAAAATGGAGCACATTTTTTAGGACATCAATCACAACATTTAGATATTTGAAAGAATCCTACTTTAGCCGTCATTAAACACGCACATTGTACTACTTTTTAACTATTTTGAAACGTATATAATATTATAATACCGATAACTACTCGTATATTGCAAATATAATAACGATAAAGAGAAAACTACACAGTTTTAAAATTCTACTAGCTTTTAAAATGCGTACATACATATGTTCTAGAATATATTATTTTATGTGGGTATATGAACTCTTTAAGTAACATAAATCTAAAAACTAATAGGACTACTTTTTCTATTATCTACACAGCATCGTGTTTCCTTATAATTATATTCTTATCTCAATGCTTTAAGTAGTGCAAGAATACATGCTATAAATATTTTAAAGACAAAAATATATCCAGAATTTCGTAAGATCTCTAAGGTGCATTAAGGCTCCTATTATCCCATATTTTTTACATGGGAACCTTAACATAATTTTTTCTAAATACATTTAATATTTTGAAAGCTGAATAAAATTATTCCTATGAACTATTAATACGTTAATTACACATATATTTTTTATTTATAAACATTCTTAACAAGGAAATACATACTATAATTAAAATATTGTATTGAAATTAAGATAGCTTGGAAGGCAGTGTGTTTCTATAATCGTTGTGAATAAAACACACATAGACACATTTTTCTATAGACTTAAAATACGTAATACGTATAGCTAATAAATAAATAGTCTTTATGACTAATAGAACCACCACAACCATTACGACAATAAACTTAAAAATAAAGAACATAACCCTTCTTTTTTACTCTTCCGTAAGCGGATAAAAAGCCTTATGTTATACACCATCATTTACTGCCTACACACCAACTTTCATGGAAATCCGTCCAGTGGTTTTTGCGTGAATCGTGAACAAATAATTTTTCTACAGATTTATTATACGTATAGATTAACTACTGAAACACCGAAAACGTGAACTTTGTTTGACTTAAATGGGTTTAACGGGAGTCTACAAATACATAACAATTCTATCTAAAGGGGTAAATATCGTAAACGGGTGAAATACGGGTACCTAATTGCTCCAGCGTCAACCTTACTGCACAAATTGCAATGTTATAAAGACTACTGCTAAAAACATTGACGGTTTGCTGAATAAATACGAAATATTTTACAAACTAATGCTATGCGCCATAAACAATCACTTTAAAGAACTATATCTTAAATATCTTAAACGCTGCATTGTTATAATCTATAATATCTACGTTTCAAAATACGATTACATATTTTCGCCTACTTAATTTTTTTTTCTTATTTATTTACTTAATTTGTCGTTTTACGAGCGTATAGCTTATGTTCTAAGTTACATTTATTTTTAAAATGAGTATTATTAATTTTCCAATAATAGCTAGGTATATTGCTTAAAATACTTATTTAAAATATTATACATATGACATTTAAATTTATAGCAGTTTATATTATTTTAGAATTAAAGCAAAGCATAAAAACGTCTAAGTACCCTTTCAAGTCCTTTGGTTTGTTACATAAAATGACGATAATTTTTTTTTTCTTGTAGCCTTAATTTTAAACAAAAAACAATAATAAAGAAACTCGGTGATAATATAAACTATATTATTATTACGCATTTAATTAAACATATAACCGACATAATATTACATTCGTGTTCTTGTTTACATATTACGAGTAGGTCACACGAAATGCGCAAAAACAACGTACCTACTTAGGTACATAAAATTTTACAACATAATTATAACGCAAAATTTGAAAAATATGGCACTGAAAGTATAATATCTTATTTACTTATTAAAATTTACACAAACAAAACGCAGTCGACGCCGCCAAACTTACGCCCGCGTGTTATCTACTTTTGTCGCTAATCACTGACAGTATAGTTCATTGTGAGGCCTATGATGTACCCGAGTCTACTGAAGATGTTATTAGCAAATCCAGAATGATCTGCTTACCTAAACGTAGTAGACATCGAAAGAAAGCTGAGCTCAGACGAGGGCAGGCCCGGGTGGGAGAGATGCACTGGCAGTGGAAGCGGTAGGAACTGTAGGAGTGGTTGGGGTACCAGCGTTGGATGTGAGTCGCACTCCGCCACTCTCGGATACAACCATACCGTTGTGAACTGCATTGCGTTCATTGCGTTCCGTGTCCGCTAGAGGGGTCGTCAGGATGTGAATCCGCTGGAAGAAAATTTTTCATTTTATTTCATTACTGTTGTACGGAATACCGTTCGGGTATCGGTGGTGTGGTATCCGATACACGGTCATCAAGAAACCGAGCTGATTCAAATATTACCTCAATAAAGCTTCCTTTTGTCGTAATAATTTTGTAAATGGCGACTACAGGTATGCAAATGACGCTGGAGCCTGCAATCGCCCAACCGAGTCCGTTAGCCCAAGCGGGGTACACATACCCCTCGTAAGCGAGCGGCTGGTAATCGAGGAGACCGTATGCGGTGATGAACAACAGGAAAGCGGGCGCCGCGAATCTCCAGCACACGCGCCAATACAATCCCGGACGGAAGCCAATCATATCGCGGATGTCCTCGCAGAATCGTTCCGTTCCTGAAGTATTTATATTTTAAAAAAATTATATATTTCCTTTTTAAACGTTATTTTGTAAATAAAATAAGACTTGTTTAGTTAGGAGCTTTTGAAAAGTTTCACAATAGAATAGAATTTTACAAAGAGAATATCTGTATAATCTACATAATATATGTGTTACAGTTGGAATTGTTTCCCGGTGAAAGTTAATTTTGACCAACAAAAGCAGTCAAAGTGCTTCTGATTGCAAATTGACCGAGGTTCCGGTGAAAACTAGTTTTTAGCTTGCAGTCAAAAGTACTTTTTACTGGTCAACCTCAACCTGCCGTCATCAATATATTTGAATGTGTAATATTAAACACGGATATTTGGGGGCTGATGCCCCTAAAAAAACCGAGGCTCTTACTCTCAATTACATCGAGTATCTTTGATCAAAAGTAGTTTTGTCCGGGACCGAGTTTTGATTATAATATGCTTAAATACATGCCTGATATAGTTTCAAGTTAAATTGAACTGTTCTAAAAAACTTTATATAATACGATACTGGTAAGTACAGGAATTGAACTTAATAGAACTTTTAATATTTAAAAAACACCATAAATTGAATTAAGCTAATTTTAAGAGCTTAAGGGGAAATATAACCTCAAATGGCTTAGCAAGGTCCTCCGTTATGCCGAAAATATTGCAGCATTAATTTTGAAATAAATATATGGTAAAGTTGGGGATTAATGTTAAGGATTAGGTTAGACGAAAACACGATTCCGTAAAATTTTCTCGGTAGAAAAAAATCCAAAGTTACCTCCAAAATAAACAATAAACCGCTGTTATTCATAAAGTACTTTAAATAAGATCATGAAACTTTGCATACTAACTGAACTAACTATAAAGCAGTGCTTATGTTTTTAACTTTTTTTAAAATACCATTATTTTCACTGTAAAAAGAAATTACCTAAGCTATCGGCCTCTTGAAGCGTGATTCGTGATTTCTGCCCAGTGTTGCCGTATTAGCGACTCTCTCGCTAGATCTAGCGGATTTTAACAATGTTTAGCGGATGACAAAATCGTTTTAGCGAGAAATAATTCTTTAGCGACTTCTAGCGACATTTGGACTTTTGAGATGGCGACTTTTTATAAAGTAATTCATTTCAAATAAGTAATTTATCATATGTCCAATTTTGTAATCTACCGTTGATACCCGAACATAAACTAAAAATTCAACGTCGTTCATTCACTTTCATCTGTTTCGACCTTAAACCATGGTCTAAGGTTTTGACATAGAAAAATGCAGCAGAAGTAAACATATTCGAAGATTTATTTAATTTTGCAATAGTAATATTATCACTACCGCACCCAAATGCAGAATTTGAACGCGTATTTGGTGCCATGAATTTAGTTTAAAGCAAACTGCGAAACAAGCAATCAGAAAATACTTTAAATTCCATTCTTCTGATAAGAAATCAGTTAAGTATTAAAAAAAGAATTGCACAACGAATGATATTCCCGAAGATGTTGTCAACCAAGTCGATAAAGGCAAATCAAAGATGGGAATTGGAGACATTGGCGAAGCTTCAACTTCCGCTGAAGTTCTTTTTGAAGATCTGGATCCGTACTTCGCTATTCATTTTGAAATTTAGATACAAAAACGTACTGAGCTAATTGTTTTATTTTTAATAAGATGACTAATATTTAAACGTCATTTAAAGATTTAAGATTTATTTTTTACAATATTTTTTTATTTTGTACATGAATAATTTTTGTTTTGGTTATCACATTATTAACCTACACTGTAAATAACTGATTTATTTGAAGTAGAATCCGCTCCTTTTAAGGTTTTACTGAATTTATAGATTTAGATTTCCGCTATTCATTGACCACTAGGCAAGATTTTTCACTTAGCCCAATGGTACCAAGAAAATATACCTAGGGACATCTAGCGGATTTTAAGAAAAAGAAAAATCCTGTTCCCCGCTCGGTAAGTTTCGCTTCGGCCTTTGAAGGGGGAGGTTGTGTCGTTTACGATCAGAATACACATTACGCAACAGGACGACATAAAATTAAAATGGTAAATAACCGTAATAAAAGTAAGAAGCGACTGGCTTGACGTTAAGAAACAGGCCTAAATATGATAAACCTAATGAAATAAGTGTCTAACGACCTATCTGCTTACAGAATTAGTGATTACAAACATGTCGGTACATAGCATACGATGCGCGGGGAAGTGGGGGCGAAATTAGAATTTGAGCTGACTTACTATATCCCCTTAACAGCAATTATTTTTGGCTTATTTTTTCTCATGTGATCAAGGTACTATACAGCACACGAAATGTCGAGAATTAAAAATGAATTAAGTTGAAACACGATAAATCAATCAATAAATAAATAGTTTTATTCGATTTGTAATATTCGAGTAAATATAAGAACGTATTACTGACCATAAATCCAAGACACTGCGATGGCCTCAAAGAATACAGCCACTAGCATCGAATATCCGGCAGCGTATCTATCCAGAAGTTGAAAGAAGTAAAATCCGCCCTTGGTGCATGACGCCAAGCCGACAAAGAAGTACAACGTGAAGAGACACGCCACAAACAGTTCTCGATGGCGACCGATTGGTGGGTATTCGTCGCTCAAAGCTGTTATTATTGCTTCCGAACCACCAAACTAAAAAAATATAAATGTTTAGAGTTAATTCGATTACACGCTACCGTGTAGTATAAAAAAATCGTCAGCACATGGCTTTTGAATGATACGATAGCGTAGTATGGGTTGCTGCTGCCCGGGGCTGCTGGAGTCAAAATGCCACCCCTCATCATTTTCGCCAGTACCTCAAAACATAAAATCTGCTTTATTACGCCTGATATAAAGAAACGGTTGTATCGCCGTCTATTGAAAGATTTCAGGCATTTAAAACATTCGCAAGGTGTAATGGAGTGACGTTTACTTCAACACCGATAACACACAGTAATTTTTGTTCTTTTTTGAAGAATATTAACAATGCTATAAACAATACTAATATTCCCCTTAACCACTCGTGGTAAGCTTAAATTGCTTGTGTTACGAGTGGTTCACGCCGGTAGTCGAATGGCGGATTCGAACCCACGACTTTTTTTGAGTTCGCGGTCCGCGCGATGCCATTAGGCTACTGTCGCTTATTTATTTGGCTTATTTACTTCTAATTTTGAAAGCGGTGAAACATTCATAACTTCATTTAATCCCATGGGTGTCGCAACAGTAAATTAAGAGAAACTCAGACCCTCGGTTTGTTTCCATTCCACCCTTTTGTTGCGCCTTCCTATATCTCTTGCAATGCACAGCAAAGAGGTGGAATGATTTGCCAGCGTCTGTATTTATTTTCAACTATAATCAGTATTCAAAAGAGTAGGCTTTAATCTAAACCAATCTGCTTTACGACCTTCGGCTGCATCAACAGGTAGGATAGCAATCAAGCACTGGATTATAATAAATACTTAATCCTCCAGATTCATTTATTATTCATTCATCACAGGCCGTCATAGATTGCCTGATAGAGCTGATATCTACCCCAGGTGTCCCGCTTGGAGTTGAATCTTTAAGTTTTTATCGGGAAGATTGCAGCTACTAATCTCCTCTTTCCGTTTCCTTGTGTCGGTGTTTAGCTGTGGAAAGAATAGGGAAGATCTCCCGCCGGCAAACACTACGTGTGATAATTCTGAGCTATTCTATATACAGCGCAGTACTTCGGTACTTTGATAGCGTGATTTAGGCTTCGGTGTGTTTCGGTTGTGGCGCGACGACAGTGTCGCTACACGACTTACGACACCTACGGGATGATATGGCGTTGTTGGTTTTCTTAGGCTGTGACTACACGACAGAGACATCCACAATAGGCAAATCTAAAATACGTACACCGTTAAAAGGGATCAGTGCCAAGAACCAAGGTAATAATACATTTGGCGAATTCTGATTTTACAACTTTCTTTTAAAAAAACATTAGAGGGACAACCGAGTTGAACGAACAGTACGACTGCCTCGTTGATCCAGTGGTTGTAAACTGCTGATCATGTGGTTCCATTTTCGAATCAGGGGTCGGGCCTAAAATCAGTTAGAGGGTTTTCTGTCAAGAAAATTTCAAGCTGGAATCAGAAAATTGCCGGTGTTTCATCCCCGTGCCTCAGAAATCACATAAAACCGTTAGTCCTGGATCTCTCTCCAGTCGTGTCGTATTGCCGTCTCAAAGGACTAAGAGAATGAGAGAATAGAGAAAACAGGTGCTTTCGCACACGCTGAGAGTTGAGACCGAATGCCTTGAGTGAATTTTAATCTAGATAATATAATTACTATTGCTAATAGTCGACCGGATAGAAAACTGCTTTGTCACTCTGCTGAGGAAGAAGCATCGGAGCCTTTAAAATATATTGCTCTCCCACACATCTATCCGAAACACAGCCGCGGATGCGCTGCTGCTTGGCAACAGAATAGGCTAGGCTGCTTGCTGTTTCGTCCATTTCGCTGAAATAGGTTAGAGGTGGTATATCCAACTCTAATGTACCACCTCTGACCTATTTCAGCGAAATGGACGAAACAGCTCAAACCAAATGGACTTCAAGACCCACAATGTATTGTTAATAATGCATGCTATGCTATTAGTCATCAATAACTTTTCAACTTACGGAACTATCAAGTCCCAATGTAAGAAGCATCATAAAAAATATGAGGGCCCAGAACGTCGATCCTGGCATAGTTGCAATAGCCGCTGGGTAGACGACGAACACCAATCCGGGTCCCTCAGTCGCCACGTCCTTCACGTCTTTGCCAGAAGCGTGTGCCATGTAGCCCAGAACGCTAAATATCACGAAACCAGCGATGAACGATGTGCATGAATTGATCACACTAGTCAGTAGGGCGTCTCTGAAATTTTAATTTTAATTATTATTTCGTTGCTTATAGACCATGGCATTAGATTTAAAAAAATGTGTATTAACTTGTACTTACTTATAAACGTTATTATGATACTTATTATACGAAGCATAGGCCAGTAACACACCAAACCCAGGGCCCAAAGAGAAGAATACTTGAGTAGCGGCATCCACCCATACCTGATTTGAAACAGAAAGAAATATATTTTATTTTGTACCAAACCAATAAAAATGGTTACGTTATATATCTGTACTATATTATACCTGCGGTTGAGTAATAGCTTCGAAGTTTGGATTAAGATAATATTGAATGCCAGTTGCTGAACCAGGAAGAGTGACGCCACGAACTAACAAAATTAGCAACACGGCGTACGGGAATAACGCGGTAAACCAAACAACCTGAAAAAATCACATTTATTTCGTAAGTCAATATTTACGTGGATACTTTATTATGATGATGACTTTAATGTCGATTTTTTTTACGGAAGAGAGACAAACGGGCACGAAGTCATCTGATAGAAAGTGGATGTTGTGACTGCCTATAGACATCTAATATCCTCAATTATCGAAACGTAGATGCGCTGTCCTAAGAACAAAGATAAAATGCCTCGTGACCAGTGAAAAGGACCTCTGGTTCTATACACTCATCACACGAAACACAACAAAATTGTGCGACTATTTTATGGTGTAATTTTGTGATACCGTGGTCCTATCACAATCGTGGCGAACCATTCGTAATTTATCCATAATATAGCTGTATCATGACTCTAACACATTAAACTACTAATTTATATTTGGTATAAATGACAATTATTTTAGTAAATAATACTAATTTTACGGATTTTGTCGCGTTTAATTTTGGGTTTTTAATTCCCGATGTTTCGGTTGCTGCAGCACCCATGGTCACGGTGAGACTGAGGTGTTTGATGTCCCGATGTCATAGTTAGCCACGGCTACCTTTAGTTTCAGAATATTAATTTTTGATCCGATCTACGCAGAAGGAGCTTACAGTATCTTGAAGTCTCTCAGTTCTATGCTTGGGTTTGGATTTAATTTTATTAATTATAGGACCCCAAACAGATGGCAGCACCCATACATCTTCTCTATTAAAATAAGGATGTTTTTTTTCAATAGCCTCGCAAATCATCCTTGGTAGGAACCGGTGTACTTGTGCGAGGATTTGTGTCTGTCAAATCTAATGTAATGGAAGGAACGTTCTTGAACATGTTCACAGACTGCAGACTTCCCGGAGCGTCAATGCCTAAGAGTAATTACATATCGGTGCTTAAAAACGTCGGGAATTTGAAAATTCAAAATTCATGGATAACATCCATAAAATTAGTTTCATTTATTGTGTAGTGTTCGCGTAAATATAAGAAGTCATTAAGTGTTTCAGTAATGTATATGATGACGCAATTTTTTTCTTCTATTCGCATACATTCCACTCCTGGTTCTTCATTTCCAATAATCGTCACGTTCGGCAATGGATTGAAGATTACAGTATTATAAACTGACTGAAATTCATATATGAGATGTTATACCACCAACGGTCGTAGGCCACAAGATCATTAAGGATTTTCTCATAGTCACCCCCTTACGACACATAAAAGCTCAAATGCGAAAATGGAGGGGTGGATTATCCGTAATACATACTATTAATAAAATGGAATAAGAGATAAAGTTAAAGATTTTCGATCAATTTTAGTATTTTTTTATATTTATTTGCCTAGCAAACATTATTAGTAAAAAGAACTCTATCTCCTACTTAATGTAACTTTTAACTTGGAAGTTATGAGGTTACAAAAAATAATATTATTATAAAAAGACTGTCAGTAGAAAGTAGAATCTAGGAAACATTGATTTTTGGAGTAACACACACTGAGACTTAGTTTAAATTGCATAGATACTTAACGTACTTTGCCAGAAGTGCTGATGCCTTTCCAAAGGGAGAAGTAACAGATGATGTAGACAACGAGCAAACACAAGGCCATGTCCCACTTGATAGCACCCAGATCGTGTAAACCTTCACTCCCTTGCAGTTCAAGAATACCCCGACTGGAATTTTTTTAAGAAATAATTATAAATTTCGTAAAATACTCTACTGTTTATTTTACACTAGTACCCGGTTGACCGAGTTTGCTCGGTATTTTTCGCTCGGTTTTTTTTATTCGTGTGTTTTGGAAAATATATTTAGATACAAATTACATACTGATGAAATACGAATAATATTTTTTGATCTTAGCGACATAATAGAAAAAACTGAACTGGTTATTTGAATAAAAAATCATGAATGCAATTAGTTTAATTAAAATTTTCGTGTTTTTAAAAAATACTAAAAAAAGGGCTCGAAAAGATAGATTTTCTCAAAAAAGGAAGGAACTTGAAAAAAAATTAAAAAAATTCGGTCGGTCGGTCAAGGCTCGAACCATGGTATTACGATTTTGTGACCGACCAATATACCAATTAAGCTATTAGTAATCATTAACAAACTGTCAAAATTTACCTTCTTATTATAACGATTTTGTAGCAGTTTTTCATTGCCTAAAAACACGGACGAAAAGACATTTTCTAAAAATAAATCCTAGCTAGATCGATTTATTACCCCCGAAAGTCCCTGCACACAAAATTTTATGAAAATCGTTGGAGCCGTTTCCGAGATTCCGATTATATATATATATATATATATATATATATATATATATATATATACACACAAGAATTGCTCGTTTAATAGTATAGGATTATTTCATTGAAAAAACAGGTTAAAAGTAAAAATTACAGCCTATATAAGTCCCACTGCTGGGCACATGCTTCCTCTCATTTCTGTGAGGGTTTTAGGGCAAGGAAATGTTCGTCGCGCTGCTCCTTTATTATTTTTATTTTCTTATTTATCGGATATGCAGGTTTCCTCACGATGTTTTCCTTCACCGCCGAGCACAACGTAGTAAATTGGCACTTAAAATCACAATTAACAATTTTATTGCTGCTGACGGGGATCAAACCTGGGATGCTCGCGTGCTGTGAAATTTACAGCGAGCGCAACCATCTGAGCTACTACAGCTCTGTTGATAAACACATAAAGGTTTAAATAATTACAGGCATAAATATCTTACTTAAAATACTCTGATGCTGCTGACGTAAAGGGTTTGGTAGACGCCATGGAATCTGTTGACTCGTTATTTCGTTGCTGAGATTTGTTAGCCGCTATTGCTTCCCAGTTCGCTTCAAACTATAAAAACAAAATAAATTATAGGTACTTATCAATCAGCCTGTCTCTGTCATTTCTGCCGTTAAATAGCAATACGTGCACCGTTGTGTTCCGGTCTGAAGGTTATAGAGAGCCAATTTAATTACAGGCATTCATAGACCTCAGAGATGACAACGCTCTGAAGCTTTTTTTATTTGAAGTTGCTCCATTGCAGCAGTGGTTACTTACCATCAGGTTAAATAAAAAAGATCAATTAAAATTATATAAATAAAGATTTTAACATTTATTTTTAATTTATGAAAACTTTTTTTCATAGCATAGAAAACACAAGATCCGTAAGTACAAAGTCTCATTCGTATTCTATGTCAGCGTCAGTCTTTTGAGTTTTGATGCACTTTTTTAAATTTTATTTTTGCTTAAACAGAAGAGCATTTTTTTATAGTATAAGGGTGACAAACGAGCACACAGTCCACCTGATGTTAAGTGGATGCTGTTGCCCATAGACATCTATCTTCAATTAAACATCAAAATGCAGTTGTGTTGCCAGCCTTAAGGACTGAGAAGGAATGCCACATTTCCAGTAAAAAGGGTCTCCGATTCTCTACACTCAATACGAAACACAACACCATTAAGCTGTTATTTTATGCTGGTATTCTGTGAAAGCGTGGTCCTACCCCGGTAGAGCCGACCCATTCGTGCTGCAACCACCTTCCGTTTTGAAGAGTATAGTGAATCAATATACTTAATGGGTGTGAGCTGATTCTAGATGTCTCTCTGTTAGGCATTCCATCTTAGAACTCGGAGGATACTACGCATCACCAGATTCCTTCATTTAAATCCTATATGCTACAGAGGCCATTTAACATTTCGATTAGTACTACAGTTTTATAAAAATAGTTTTTGTTCTGGTAAGTTTAAAAAAATATTTACCGGCTGACAGGAAGGAGTGTTCCATTCGTTGTTGCAGTTAGTCCAAGGTAGCATGGTCGTGAAGGAAGCAAAGAAGAAGCGGAGAGCCCACGCAATAATTACGTTGTAATAGAAATCCACGTAAAATGCTATCAGCACAACCGCATACCCGATTCCTGTGTTAGTTTAATAATATTTTTATTTAGTAGACATATAATGATTTCTTATATTTACGCGAACACTACACATTTAAATAAAACTAGTTTTTACGGATTTTGTTGCGTATATTAACTTGTTTTATATTCCCGACGTTTCGAGCACTTTACAGCACCCATGGTCACGGGGGTTCTGAGGTGCTCGACGTCACAATGTCATAGTTAACCGCGGTTACCCACAGGTTCAAATTATTAATTTAAAAAAAATCTAAGTTTTGAGCACTTTACATACATGTATTATACTTTACATACATATATATTATTAATTTAAAATAACATTAATAATTTTAATCTGTGGGTAATCGCGGTTGACTATGACATCGGGACGTCGAATACCTCAGTCCCCCCGTGACCATAGGTGCTGTAAAGCACCGTGACTATGCATTAAAGAAATCATTATGCCGTGACTATGGGTCAGTAAAGTGCCTGAAACGTCGGGAATATAATAAAGTTATAATAGAGTCGCGTTTCTACTGCCGGTCAGTGCAGTCGCTTCATAATTATGTGGCGGCTCTAATGCCGAACCTACAATATTTTCGCAGCGTAAGCATACCAACTGCGCGAAAATAATTCGAAATGGCATGTCAACCTAAACGATCCGATACCGTCGTAGTGAACGAGTTCCTGGCCTTTGTTCAACAAAAATTGGACGTCATGGACCAGGTGTCCCTGGAGCAGATACTGATGACCAGCTTCACCGAGGACGAGCTCATCCAACCGAAGAAGGTGTTAGCAGATTCAGCCGTGACCCAAATCCGTCTTTTCATACGTCATAGAGATGGACGTGGTAAGAAAGACCTGCAAGACATCTTCAGACTGTTCAACGAGACTGATCCTGATGACATCCCAACTTTCGTCGCGCGTGATCTCAACAAGCTGCCTCCCGTGACGTTCGATCACGTAGACGTGACCAGATTGTTGTAAGACATCACCACGTTGAAAGCCGAAGTCACCGACCTCCGTTTCAAATTTGAAGAGTCGGAACGGGCCGCAACAGAGCTGAAGAACGAAGTCACTATGTTGCGCAACATAATTGCTACATCTGCGAATTCACCGCCGTCGCAGAATGTAAATACGACACGCGGTAATCGTAATAGTAGTCATATTTCACCGATGATTGCGACTCCGTCACGTGATATCGTCTGCGTATTGTGGAGCCCACCATAAAACCACCATGTACCAAAAAAGTACATCGGGAGAAGACGTCCTGCGTTTCGTGGAAGAACGAAGCCGATGCCGAATAGGGGATCCGGTCTCTTTACATTTGCAGCGTCTGGAGTCTAAGAGGTCCACGAACTTCAAATCCTACGTACTCCAGGTTCCTGCAAAATACAAAGAGACATTCCTTGCTCCCGATTTCTGGCCCTCTGGGGTAGTGTTTCGCCGATACAGGGACGCGCCAAAGAAGAAAGTTCCCTAAATAGTGTTATGTTTATATTTTATATATATTTTTAGGTTAAGTTATATATTTTTAGGTTAAGTTATATATTGCTATGGGTCAATGTTCTTAATTTTTAAGTCCTTGATGCCTGAAATAAAGAAATAAATAAATAAAATAAAATAAAATAATATACACGATAAAATCCGTAAAAACTAGTTTTATTAAAATAGTAGACATATGTTGTAATTTGATCAACATTTATTCTAACATTACTAGAATTTCTGGTATTTTTTTATTACCAACAGTTAAGGGAAGGTTTTAATAACACGTATTTAATTACATTTAAAAAGCTGCAAAACCAAATCTAAGCATTGAATGTTTGCCGCCAAAAGTCTCGACAAATAATAAGATTTAAGAACAAAAAATCAAAATCCTTTTCTTTGCAAAAATATGCTCTTACAAAGAACCTTTCCAGTCCATTACCAATTTTATTTCTCTTCTAAAATCTTATCGCGAGCTACTCGGCAGTGCGACGCGACGTGACAATCGAGTGAAATGAAATCACCGGGCATAAGCCACCCTCACAAATCTGCCCGAGCCTTTGAGAGCGTCCGTATGGAGCACTTAAGAGGCGCCTTCAAAATGATGTCAATTATGGACGGTAAGTGCAAGTGAGGCTTGGAGACTTACCAGTACTCATACATGTAAAAGACCTTAACAATAATCAACATGTATGTATGTCGTTTAAGAAAGGTCAAAATTACTTTTAATTATATTTAATATACACGAGCAAACCTACTTAACTCTTAAAATAAAATAGAGCTATAAGTCAGGATTTCTTAGACATTGAGCTCTTTATTGCGCTGTTGAAAGTTGAGTTGCTACGTGACTAACTTAAGTGGTTATAAATCTATTATACGCTCTGATCGTTACCGATGAAAACGGATTATTTCAAGTAGAAAATATATTTATATTTTTTTTCGTCTTTTTAATAAATCAAAATTACCTTTTAAGAGTGGTACGAGCCTGCCCCAGCAAGTAATAGCGCCTTTCCGATGAAACTGTCCCAGTGCCAATTCCATATAAAAGAGTGGAATTCCACCCACCACCAACATTATGCAGTATGGTACCAAGAACGCCCCTGAACAAAATAATTTTTATATTTTAATACTTTTTCAGATATCCCGTTTGTTTCTAAATAAGCAATTGGATATTTTGTAAAATGTGCAAATAAGTATATGCGTAGTCGAAGATGTTGAATACTACAAAATACAATCCTGAGCCACCTCGAGTCGTCCTGAGTCGACTTGTACGTTTTTACAAGTCGGCACTACTTTTAGTTGAAGTTGGTAGCCCATTCCATCCTACATTTCGCTTAACGGTATGAGGCTACTGCTGACTTTCTTCCCCATTGGTTGTTAATTCTTCAAATTATATGACCGGTCCGTTGCCACTTCAGCTTACTGATCCACTGGGCTGTGTCAGATATTTGGATTCTACTATAATATTATATGTGAGAGATGTTCATCGTGTATCATTGAAGTGATAATCACATCATTTCTTTGATACTAAGAGATTATTACTTAAAAATACCAATTGAATAAAACTATTATTTACGGATTTTATCGCGTTTAATTACTTTTAATTTATTTTTATTATTATCCCGACGTTTCGGGTGCTTTACAGCGCCCATGGTCACGGGGGGGACTGAGATGTTTGACGTCCCAATGTCATAGTTAGTCCGGCTACCTTCAGTTTTTTAATATTAATTTTTGGTCCGATTTACGCAAAACGAGCTTATAGTATCATGAAGTCTTGCAGTGGTATGCTTGGGTTTGGGTTTAATTTTGTTAATTATAGGATCCCAAGCAGATGGTAGCACCCAACCATCTTCTCTATTGAAATTTGGATGTTTTTTAATTTCAATAGCCTCGCGTATCATCCTTGGTAGGAATCGGTGTTCTTTTGCGAGAATTTGTGGTTTATCAAATCTAATGTAATGGTGGGGACGATCTTGAACATGTTCGCAGACTGCAGACTTCCCAGAGCGTCGGTGCTTCACATCAGCTATATGTTCCTTCACGCGGGTTTTTATAGATCTCTTTGTTTGACCTATGTAAGAGAGACCACATTCACAATCTAGCTTATACACACCTGCATCTTGTAGAGGAATATTACATTTGATGGATGGTAAAAATTGACTAATCTTCTTCAGCGGCTTGTAGTATGTCTTAATGGACGCTCGCTTCAAGATGTAGCCAATCTTGTCCGTGACTCCTCTAACATATGGTAGTAGAGCAGGCGCGCGCTCGACTGTGGCCGGCTTCACTCGTTCACTGTGACGTAGGCGCGGGACCCGAAGCTTGTTGTCTTGCAATACTTGCTCGACGTGCTGAAGCTCCGCGGCCAGATGTTTTCTGTCACAGATCCCTCGTGCTCTCTGAAACAAAGATTTACCCACGGTAGCTAACTGTGAATACTAGGAAAAAGACCCATACCAACCGATATCTAAATGGTGAATCTCACCATCATCCTTCACAGTTAGCTACCGTGGGTAAATCTTTGTTTCAGAGAGCACGAGGGATCTGTGACAGAAAACATCTGGCCGCGGAGCTTCAGCACGTCGAGCAAGTATTGCAAGACAACAAGCTTCGGGTCCCGCGCCTACGTCACAGTGAACGAGTGAAGCCGGCCACAGTCGAGCGCGCGCCTGCTCTACTACCATATGTTAGAGGAGTCACGGACAAGATTGGCTACATCTTGAAGCGAGCGTCCATTAAGACATACTACAAGCCGCTGAAGAAGATTAGTCAATTTTTACCATCCATCAAATGTAATATTCCTCTACAAGATGCAGGTGTGTATAAGCTAGATTGTGAATGTGGTCTCTCTTACATAGGTCAAACAAAGAGATCTATAAAAACCCGCGTGAAGGAACATATAGCTGATGTGAAGCACCGACGCTCTGGGAAGTCTGCAGTCTGCGAACATGTTCAAGATCGTCCCCACCATTACATTAGATTTGATAAACCACAAATTCTCGCAAAAGAACACCGATTCCTACCAAGGATGATACGCGAGGCTATTGAAATTAAAAAACATCCAAATTTCAATAGAGAAGATGGTTGGGTGCTACCATCTGCTTGGGATCCTATAATTAACAAAATTAAACCCAAACCCAAGCATACCACTGCAAGACTTCATGATACTATAAGCTCGTTTTGCGTAAATCGGACCAAAAATTAATATTAAAAAACTGAAGGTAGCCGGACTAACTATGACATTGGGACGTCAAACATCTCAGTCCCCCCCGTGACCATGGGCGCTGTAAAGCACCCGAAACGTCGGGATAATAATAAAAATAAATTAAAAGTAATTAAACGCGATAAAATCCGTAAATAATAGTTTTATTCAATGTGTAGTGTTCGCGTAAATTTAAGAAATCATTATAAAAATACCAAGTTTACTGGCATATTATGTACTCGTACATATTTATAAGCCAGGCTTTTATTATCATCATAATCATCACGGCCTTTAACCAGTCCACTGCTGAACATTTTTTTACGTAATAAAGCCATTCATATAATAGTGTATTTATAGCACGAATAGGTCGGTTCGACCGGGGAAGGACCACGCTCTCACAAAATACCAGGGTAAATTAGCAGCTCAAGGCTGTGTTTCGTATGGTGAGTGTAGGGAACCGGAGACCCTTTTTACCGGAAGAGAGGCATCCCATCTTAATCCTCACGGGTGATGAAGCATCTGCATTTTGATTCGTGATCAAGGACATATGTAGATCTCTATGGGCAACAGCATTGACTTACCATCAGGTACGTGTGCCCGTTTGTCTTCCTTATCCTATAAAAAAAACATAGGCCTCTCCATAAATTCAAAAATAAGCCGGTTTTTAGTAAAGTATAATAGTTCGATCCAAAATCTTTTTCTTATATTTTCCTATAAAGTAATAAATATCAGTCGATTTCACTTCTTGAGTACAATCTACGATCGTAGCAATTCTCAAGACAATAATTTCATATCGGGATGGGGGCGTCGGCGACGCAAATTGTGTGGTAATTGGCCTTTTAAGACGCTCGCATTTACTTGAACTCGCTTTTATTGAGCCTGAGACATTTTACAATTGGTTTAATATTGATTCTTTTTGCAACTGAGATTCTGACTAGTGGAGTGGAAGAAAAGACCTCGATATGGAATTGCGCCACTTCTTCAATACTATCTGTAATGTTTTAATTTTACATATTACTTTGATTCCATAAAACTTAGTTCCATGTTAGATTTAAAATAAAAGCAATGTTAATTTATTTATTTATTTAAAAGCAATTTTATTAAATTTGTAACTTGTTCAGAAAATACCTTGGTTCTAAAAAGAATCATCAAAATGCTTATGAATATAAAGTTTTAATATTCATCGTTATAAAAACCATATGATAAACAATTATTTATAAAATTCATTTTAAGATCACCTAGTAAGATCACGTTGACCTCATTGCCAGAAGTTATTTATATTTATATACATAGTATATGATGATAATAATGTATATATCAGCGTTACGAATTGATGTATTTATATCTTCAATTCGTGACTTAAAGCTGAGTGGAGACCATTTTGGTGCATATTATGTTATTCCTTTTTTAAATATTTTTGATAAGATATAAAAAAATGTTTTATTTTTATTCTTTTTGTTACAATGTATGTACAATGTATGTAATGTACCAAATAAACTTTTCCTTTCTTTCTTTCCTTTATTTATATTCATACATTTTAAATGACAAAATAGTAGCCACAAATGAGAAGATACCAATATTGCTAAACTGTTTGTACTTTGTAGTGCCATGCTGCTGCTATATTAGTAGTATAGTTGTAGCACGAAAGGGTCGGCTCGACCGGGGAAGAACCACGCTCTCACAGAATACCAGCGTAAAATAGCAGCTTAACACTGTTGTGTTTCGTATGGAGAGTGTGGAAAACCGGAGAACCATTTTACTGCAAACGAGGCATTCCATTTTAGTCATTTTAGTGAGGATAGATGCAGATGTTTATAGGCCACAGTATCCACTTACCATCAGATGGACTGAGTACTCGTTCGTTACCCTCTTCCTATAAAAAAAGCAAATGTATCATGTTCGTTTAGAGATGGCCATTATACACCGGTTTCATCTACTGTAAGCCATCGTGTCTTCTCGTAATTTTTAATACATATTTGATACACCCGATAGCCACGGTAAGTTATGGTGCGATCTGTCGATTACCTGTGCAATTGTTGATATGCTCGAGACACATGATCAGGTAAGCCGATAAGTTAAACAGACGTACATCCAAAAACTGATTGTGAAAATCTTAAGTGGAAATTTTTAACTGACGACCACCCACGGGTTTTTCCGGGCGCACTGCGCGCCTTTGAACTGACACATACATCCAAATGTTGACCGTGAGTGTAAAATCTTTAGTTGATTGCAACTCCATATAAGTATTAAATGAAATTGGGATTAACGTTTCCAGATAACATAAAATTGCAAAGGTAATTCTGTAATATACGAGGTGTGTTCAAAAAGTAAGGTGACTTTATATTTTTATGAAAAACTATTTATTTATTCATCAATATTTATGTTGTCCCCTTCAAAGTAATCCCCCTCAGATATTATACACTTGTGCCAACGCTTTTTCCAATCGTCAAAGCATTTCTGATAATCACTTTCTGGTATAGCCTTCAGCTCCTTCAGCTCTTTCAGCGATGCAGTTTTTATCTCTTCAATCGTTGCAAATCTTCGTCCTTTCATAGGTCTCTTCAGTTTTGGGAACAGGAAAAAGTCACATGGGGCCAAATCCGGTGAATATGGTGGCTGAGGCATGATTGTAGTGTTGTTTTTGGTCAAAAAACCTCTCACAAGCAACGATGAGTGAGCAGGTGCATTATCGTGATGCAAAAACCATGAAATGTTTACCCACAATTCGGGACGTTTCTTACGTATTGCTTCTCGCAAATGGCGCATAACTTCAAGGTAATACTCCTTATTGACCGTACGACCTTGTGGCAAGAACTCATGATGCACCACACCCCTACAGTCGAAGAAAACTGTAAGCAAAACCTTCACATTTGATCGAACTTGACGTGCTTTTTTTGGTCTTGGTGATTCAGTGTGCTTCCACTGGGACGATTGAGTCTTAGTTACGACGTCATAACCGTATACCCATGTTTCGTCACCTGTTATGACCCTTTTGAGCAAATCTGGGTCGTTGTTGACATCATCCAATAGCTCTTGAGCGATTGTCACGCGACGGTTCTTTTGGTCGAAATTGAGCAATTTTGGAACAAATTTCGCTGTCACACGTTTCATGCCCAAAATATCCGAAAAAATTTCATGGCAAGAGCCAACCGATATGCCAACATCCTCCGCAACTTCTCTGATAGTGATTCGACGATTTTCCAAAACAATTTTCTTCACTATTTCAACGTTTTCATCGGTTGTTGACGTGCTGGGGCGTCCAGAGCGAGGTTCGTCATTGGCACCTTCTCGGCCATCTTGAAAGAGCTTGTACCACTTATAAACGTTTTTTTTTACTAAGAGTAGACTCACCGTATGCCACTGTCAACATGTTAAGTGTTTTGGAGCACGTAATTCCATTTTTTACACAAAATTTGATGCAAATTCTTTGATCCATTTTTTTTTGATAGAAGAAAATCGCCGAGCACACCAAAATACGTCTGACGTTTGTAACTGTCAAAAATAAACTAAACATGCTATACACTTCAAACTTGAAACATATGCTCAGGACATGTGTACCAACGCAACAAAATACAAAAATCGAAAATCGAATGTGCGTTGCCCGCGAAATTCAAAAAGTCACCTTACTTTTTGAACACACCTCGTATCATTGAAAAGTACTGTACTAGAGTGTTGAGGCATATACCCTTAAACAGGTGATTGATCACAGGATACTTCTGAAGAAGTCGTTCCGGAGGCTCGACATCACAATAAGTCTTTTATAAAAAGAATAAAATATGGAATGTATCTTTCAAGTCGCCATCCATTAATTTCTAAACAAATTTAGGACGAGGTCGGCAAGACAAATCAACTGAATAATCAAAATTTTGAAGCAATGTGTATCTCTTTTAGGAAAGACGAAGTGTTTTTTTTTAAACTATATACTCTTTCTCACTATTAAAGAAACAATTTTGAATGGTGCTTGATAATGCTATATCAAGCTGAATTATAATCGTAAAATTTACTTAATTTAATAGTATAATAACAATGTTGCTGTAATGTACTTTATTCAATTTGCTCTTAGAAGCTTACATTGAGCTTATCAGTACATTTATGGAGCCAGAGATCATTATTACGTTGTTAAAGAAATTTCAAGTAAGTGAACTCGGCTGATGAATGAATAACTGTCCCAATTGCTAAACGACAGACTTCCGTTGAAGAATTTAATTCTAGAGGTATATGACAAAGTCATCAACACTGTTCAAGCTAGATTACATCTAGTACACGGACCTCTAATGTGCCATTATATTAATGATATATGTACATTTTCAATAGTTTGCGATCGCTATTATTGTTTTTAAATTTCAAATCTCCTGAATATTATTCGCAACATATTAAAATTATTATAAGGGTTAAAAAACATGGAGATCGTGATTTTCGAATCAATGGTAGATTTGGCAGTAAGAAGTGACAAGTTTAAACTGAATAAAGAAATTTTGTCTTCGACTAGGTGCGTGTTAAAATTTTAGTTTTGCACCTAAGCGAGCCATAGCGAGAACGTAGCTAGTAGCGTTGAAATAAGCAAAAAAAGATAAGCGTTTTCTTTAAATTTCATTGCGCGAGACCAAAACAAGTTCGGCCTGGATAAGTGCCGATTTCGTCATGCTCAATGGTAATGGGAAGAACGTGAGGAAATATGCAAATTTAATAAATTATAAAAATATATCGAGAACGTGACACCGACATGCGCAAAGACATTTTATTTATTTAATCACCCTTTAGAAATCAGAGGATACGAGTACCTGTATTCCGTTGTTTTAATTTAAGTCTTAGACGCTCGTCTAAACATTAAGGAACAACATGTTCGGAAGAAACTAGATGCATGATATAATTCGTATTAAACATACTCCAGTCCAAAAACTAAAAGACATAGTGATAACTTACAACATATTTATTCGTTTCTTACAGCCTATGAATAAACCACTGCTGAACATAGGGCTTCCGCATACATTGCCTCACGAAGTTGCCGCATACATAACTTCAATATCATTGATGTCCAATAGATTTTAAAGTAATAAAAGGATTATTAAGTTCATCTAATAAATATAATAAACGCCATAACTACAATATTATTGATGTCCAATAGATTTTAAAGTAATTAAAGAATTATTGTTGCGGCAACACCGACTAATAAATCAGCAGTATAAAACAAGGCGCCAGAGAGCGCCCGGCGGCAATCTTCTTTTAGAAAGGTCTTACCATTGTACAAGCCATTATATAATTTTTACCAGCGACCTATTTTATTTCATTTTATTTTGTTACGTCCATTTGTAAACAATTATTAAGTTCATCTAATAAATGTAATAAACGTAATGAAGGTAAAGCAATAAAGATTTATGTAATTGCAAGGATAATAGTTCAAATTAATTCAATTATTTCTCCTTCTAATAAAATCGATTAATAAATTTATTAAAGAATAAAATAAATATTAAATAACCTACTAAATAAAAATCGTTTGGTAAAGTGAATACAAATTTCCTAAGTTTTAATGTTTGATGCATAAACAAATTGGAAAAATAAAAATGTCGAATGTAAATGCCGCTGAATACCCTACGTCAATACGGATACCCGCACTGGAACAACGTGGTTCGTGTTCATCACGTGATGGATTTTGTCATAGTTGCCAAGCTTGGCAGACGGGCTGGCAACCTCTGTTTTATTATTTTGAGTTGTTATCAGCGAAATGCTAATCCACATCTACTGTTTTATTTCTCCCTGTCGCCTCTCATGAAACCCACGGGATATGGGGTAGTGGATATCCTTGCACCGCCACCATATGGTACTGGTATTGCCTTACTTCCACTGCAACTGTGCTAATATCCATATATAAATATATAGCTTTAAATGAGCTGTAATGAGGTTAATGACGATGATATGTGATAAACAGATATTATGCACACAGCCGATTTACGATGCAGCTGTAAAGCTCTGACGGTAAAGCCCCACGCTCGCACAGAATTCCGAAGTAAAATAGCAGTATAATACTGCTATGTTTCTTATAGTGAATGCCGAGGAAAAGCCCCTTCACTAGATGTAACTAAGTCTAAGAGAAACTCCATCTTAGTTCTTAGTGGTGAAATCGCAGTTGAGTTTAGATCGATGACAGATGTTGGTGCCTGAGGGGCACAGCATCCACTTAGCATCAAATGGACCGTGTGTTCGCTCGTCACCCTTCTTTGTATAAAAAGGAATGAGTTTATACTATGAAATCAAAATGACAAACAAAATTACAGTCCATCTGACGGTAAGTGGCTACTTCAGAGTGAGTAGGTACGCTTGCAGGTAATTTCGAACAAAGAAGACAATAGATCACCCCTGAGGACGGAGGAGATTTACTTTTTTCCATTTCTTTACTGGTTTTCCATACCCTTAAGACAAAAACACAGTGGTGCAGGCATTGCTACTTGGTTGCAGAAATAGACATGAGGATCGCATCTACTAGACGGACTCCTTCACAGAGAAGAAGTTCAACCATCTAATGATTTCTTAAATTTACGCGAACACTATACATTGAATAAAACTATTATTTACGGACTTTATAGCGTTTAAGCGTATAAGTTCTATCATCTAATAAAATGGTCAAGTGTAGCCTGCACTTGACAATTTTTTATGTCAGTATTATTCCATCGTAGAGTTTAAGGTTGAAAAGAAAACTTCACCACAATTTTTTTATTTAAAAAAAAGAAACTTTTAAGTAAAAAGAAATGATGCTCACTGTCCAATATGATAGTTTATCAAGTTTAATTACACAACGCATACCTGTTTTATAAATCCTAATTTCAAGCCAACGTATAATAAACACAATTTCCTTCATTCCGAGATTGAACAGCGAGACAATACGATTCGAAATGATTTAATACTTGAGCACCGATGGAAATCTTATAATACCCAATCATTCGGATCCCGCCGGGAATAGCCGCGGATCTTAGAATGGGGGCTATTCGATTATTAAGTCCACTGTCTTTTATATAATCTGGTCAGCGAAGGAACGTGAATTCGATTTGCAAGGCATTCTTAAGTCCTGATAAATCTTCAGAGAATTTAATATTATATTAGAAAAAAGAAAAAGATATTATGTGATTGACACATGAACATATAAAAAAGGTAGATTTGAAATTTTAGAACCTTAAAATAAAAATTAACCAAAAAAAACACAAAGCCACTTATAAAATACTTGATTAGATACTTGATTTAAAATATGAATAAAATTTAAAATAAAATAAAACTAAAATAAGCAAAAATAATATTTCGCATAATATAAAATTATTTAATTCTGTAATCATTTCCTTTATTAAATTAAAAAATGAAACCCGTTTTTTACAATACGTGGTTTATTGATAAGCTTAGATTTAAACTATTCTTAAAAATGTATGTTCTCACTCTGAGGTTTACGAAGAGTTTTTCTAATTAAAAAAGGCTCTGTTACGGCGCTAGTCTTCACGAAATTTGACTTTTGTTGTCAAATATACCAAACCTACCAACAAGTCACCATTCTGTATGTCTTTATGTGTATATGGGTTGATGATGTATTGACGAAAATAGCAACGCCAGGAGATGCCAGAGCGTGTGAAATGATGGCTAGAGGCCTTAGTGCCTATGTATAATTTAAGCTAGAGGCCGAATCTGAAACCCGGTTTATCGAGATTTCCAGGTGCATAATAATAATAATAATTTTTATTTGCAAGAATATGGCAGTACAATGGTGTTCAAGTATAATTAGTTCTCCGTATTCTATCTTAGCGGAGTGCAAATATCTATGGTCAAGTAACTTATATAACAATATTTATAGAATTTTAACTAAACAAGTATGATTTAATATTATACAATTGATTTGATAATTAATTAGTCGAGTAGAAAACATTTTGTGGTAAAGCCATGACGCAGATATATTAAAGTACCACGAATAGGTGGGCTCGACCGAGAAAGGACCACGCTCTCACAGAATACAATATCATATACGTGTACCTGATATATACAGAGTAAAATATCTGGTCAATACAGATATTTTTCGTATGATAATCGTAGAGAATCGGAAACCCTTTTTCCTGAAAATGAGGCATTCTATCTTAGACCTCAGGGGTGACAACGCATCTGCGCTTTGATTCTTAATCGAGGATAGATGTTGATGTCTATGGGATACATCATCCACCTACCATATGGTGGACCGTGTGCTCGTTTGTCACCCTTATGTTAAATAAATATATCACCTGTCCTCCAGTCTCTCCTAACACCAGAACTAGAACCATTAATATGATTTAAGAAATTTGGATATTTTTAATAAAAAACTTATAAATGAATGCTTTAATAAATTGCTTATTAAAACTTTTTGTCTTTTACTCAGACAAAGTAATTCTATAGGATAAAAGAGTTGTGCCTTATAACGAAGACCACACGATCTTTATAAAGCCACTTTATCTCGAACTTAAGCGACACGAAAACTCTGAGACGCTTCTCTACTTTGACCGACTTACACAGCAACTTAGCCTTTCATCCCCTTTATTCGCGACCTGTTGCATCCGGCAGTAAAGTAAATCCGGGTTAACTCCTTGCCACCCTTAAGTTGTCGCTTGATTTATGATATTGGAGAATTGAACATTGATTCATTTTTATTTTTAGGAACTATTTCTATTCTCTGTTAACCGTTTTCGTAAAAAGATATGTAGATCATACATGTTTTTGAAGAAATTTATTAAATACTTTGTTTAGAAAACGTAACGTAAACGTAAGTTATTAAATGTAACGTAATTTATTAATGTTTAAACGTTATAACGTAAGTTATTAACGTTTAAACGTAAGTTATTAGCGATCCACGCCGCCTTCGCACGGTTGATTTGTGGATCTCGACAAAAGCGCCATCTGCCGGTTCCAATAGTAAATCTAAACCATCCATACTCAAACACACACAAAAAATTCATCAAATCAGTGAAGTTATTTAGAAGTTCAATGACAAACACACGTAGATATGTATATTTTATAGGTAAGACCCAATTGTTGGAAATAATTCGTAAGATGTTGAACATGAGATCGATATCAAATATTAACGTATAACAGATTAGCATCGTTACCTTTCGGTAGACAAAAATTATACAGATATATATAGATTTATATATAGAGATATATAGAGATTATATAGATATAGAATATAAATTAGAGCAAAATTACGTTTTATAAATTGAATTTATGTAATAATATTAATATTTAGTAACTAAATTTGAGTCTAATTTTACCACACCATTTACCACTCATTACATATTTGATTATTTTCTTTCAAATTACAGAATTCAAACTTAAAGCTTAATTCGATTGTCATTATATTATTAAGTTTAATTGTTAAGTTTGGAAAAAATAACATAACTTTTTCTCGAGATATGCTAAAATATCCACGACCCTATATCATCCCCGTAGGAGTGAGTAAACGACGACAAGGGGAAGTAAAACAGATGGGCAGCATGATAACTATCCAAACTAATTGAATAACTACGGTTGCCAGCCTGCCGAATAAGCGTGACAACTATGGGAAATATCCCCTATACGTTGCACGCAATGGGGGATGCCTATATTCAACAGTGGACTTTTGATAGGCTGCCATGATGATGAGAAGGATTTTTCTTGAGATATGTAAAATGAAAAATTTCACTAAGGTGTCTCTATATTATCTTAATATATTTATGATATATTTTTAAAACAGTAGAATTTGAATCTGTGGCCCCCAAAACGTGTAGATGTTTTGACGAAATTAAGATTTTTAAGTATAGGATTTTTTTTTTTTTTTTTTTTTTTTTTATAGAAGAGGGGGCAAACGAGCATGCGGCTCACCTGATGTTAAGTGACTACCGCCGCCCATGATCAACCGCAACACCAGGAGAATTGCGGGTGCGTTGCCGGCCCTTTAGAAAGGAGTAAGCTCTTTTCTTGAAGGTCCCCAGGTCGTATCGGTCCGGAAAAATCGCCGATGATAAACTATTCCACAGAGAGGTTGTACGTGGAAGAAAACTCCTTGTGAAACGTACAGTGGTGGACCGCCAAGCATCCAGATGGTGTGGATGGTATCGGGACGTTTGCCGTGTCGTGCGTTCACGAAATTTGGCGGCTGGGATTAATCCGAACAATTCCTCAGAGCACTCCCCGTGATAGATGCGATAAAATACGCAAAGAGATGCAACATCTCTTCGCAACGCCAGTGAATCGAGCCGATCGGAAAGCACTCCGTCGTCGACGATTCGAGCCGCTCTGCGCTGGATGCGGTCAAGTGGAAGGAGCTGGTACTGGGGAGCCCCAGCCCAGAGATGGGAACAGTATTCCATGTGCGGCCGAACCTGCGCCTTGTAAAGTTGCAGGCGGTGTGCCGGCATGAAATACTGTCCCGCTCTGCTGAGCACGCCAAGCTTTTTAGAGGCCAATTTGGCCTTCCCTTCCAAGTGACCACGAAACTGCACGTCACTCGATATGTCGACGCCGAGGATTCCGATACTGGCTGAGGCAACAAGGGGAGTGCCTTGAAACTGAGGGGATACGACAAAGGGGTTCTTTTTAGCGGTTAACGCGCAAACTTGTGTCTTCTGGGGGTTAAACTGGACTAGATTTAGTCGTCCCCAATCCGAGACTCTGTTCAGCAAAGACTCGACTTCAGACACAAGTTTGTCCCGGCACTCGGAGACGTTTTCCCGAGAAATATTGGCTCGGCCGGTGTAAAGAGCATCACCAGTGCTGTCATCTGCATAGCAATGAATGTTACGGGTATGCAACATATCATTGATATGCAGAAGAAACAGCGTTGGCGATAGCACGCAGCCCTGTGGAACACCAGCATTAATAGGCTTGCAATCGGAGCTTGCACCGTCTACAACGACCTTGATGCTCCGATCTGCAAGAAAGCTGGTGATCCAATTGCACAATTTCTCGGGAAGCCCATAGGAAGGGAGCTTCGAAAGAAGCGCTTTGTGCCAAACCCGATCGAAGG
This sequence comes from Parnassius smintheus behrii, assembly GCA_036936625.1. NCBI lineage: Eukaryota > Metazoa > Arthropoda > Insecta > Lepidoptera > Papilionidae > Parnassius > Parnassius smintheus. The sequence goes on along the minus strand of JAUPFT010000011.1, from coordinate 41,020,352 downwards.
CCTTCGCAATGTCCAAACTAACGGCCAATGCCTCCCCCTTGAACTCTACTGCCTCCGCCCATCTGTGAGTGAGGTAGACCAGAAGATCACCAGCTGACCGACAACGGCGAAAACCGTATTGGCGGTCACTAATCAGCTGGTGATCCTCAAGGTACCTCATGAGCTGGCAGTTTACAATGGACTCCATTGTTTTGGAGAACAAGGAGGTGATGGCGATTGGCCGGTAGTTGGACGGGTCTGAGCGGTCGCCTTTTTTAGGGATCGGGTGGACGAAAGCCGTCTTCCACGATTTTGGGACTACGCCTAGGGAGTAGGAGTACCGGAAAAGACGCGTTAAAACCGGTGCCAACTCTGGAGCACACGTCCTCAGCACAATTGGGGGGATTCCGTCAGGCCCACTCGACTTGTGGATGTCCAGGGAGAGGAGTGCTTTGCGAACCGAGCGCTGTGTGAACTGCACTTCCGGCATGGAGCACTCACACCGCGGGATGGTCGGCGGCGTACTCCCCCCGTCATCGAGAGTCGAGTTAGACGCAAAGAAGGAGCCTAGAAGATCGGCTTTCTCCTTTGCAGTATGGGCCAGTGAGTCGTCCTCCCTGTGCAGAGATGGAAGAGATGGCTGACAGAAATTCCCCTGGACAGCCTTGGCGAGAGACCAGAATGCACGGGTTTCAGAAGGAAGGCGAACTAGTTTCTCGCCAATTCTGCCTATGTGCTCTGACTTTGCCTTGGCAATGACTCTTTTGAAGGACCTAGAGGCGGAATTATACTTCTTTTTTAGAGCGCTGGTGTTTACATCCCGGGACGCTGATGCATCAACCCAGGCTTGGTAGCACTCCTGCTTATAGCATGATGCTATTTTACAGGAGCGACCAAACCATGGCTGAGATTTGCCTCCAATGGGCACCACAGAGGAAGGAATAAAAAGTTCCATACCCTGAAGTACCACATCAGTAACAGAATCCGCAACAACGTTGGGATCATCCGGCGAGAAGCAAACCCGCCCACAAGGGTAGGATGCAAAGAAAGACCGCATCCCATCCCAATCGGCTGACCTATAGTGCCAAACACGGCGGCAGCCTGCAGAATGCAACCGCGATTTCAGCGTGAGTGGCACAACACTCCGGATCAGACAATGGTCCGAGGAGCCTAAAGGGGCGTCGACGGAAATCTGATATCCGTCCGGGTGAGAGGTCAGCAGAAGGTCCAACAGGGAAGGTGCATGATCCTCCACATCTGGAATCCGCGTAGGCGAAGTAACCAGTTGTGTCAGACCATATGCCAAGGCAAAATCATGAACAGATCTCCCCGCATGATCGGTTAAACGTGAACCGAGCCATTCGGCGTGATGGGCGTTAAAGTCGCCGAGGATCACGATCTCTGCGGAGGGGATCTGCTGTAGCAACGAATCTGCAGCCATTTGGACGTGGTCGAAGAGTCGGTCTGTTTCGGCATTACCGCTGTGGGACCTATAGAGGCACCCGTAGACGCGCGGATGGTCGTCGCTGTCTACGCGTAGCCAAAGGATGGACAGGTCCGAACCTTCAAGTCTGCCGAGGCGTCGAGAACAGATGTCCTCTCTGACGTAAACGCAAACTCCAGCCCGAGGCACAAAGGAGTGTTCCAGTTTGTACCCCGGGTAGGAGAGATACGAAACATCAGCCGGAGAGGACACCTGCGTCTCGGTCAGAAAGAGCAGAGCCGGCCTCGCCGTCTCGAGATGGTAGTGGACGGCGTTTAGGTTGGAGTGAAGTCCCCTGATATTGCAGAAATTCACGGACAGCGTGGCAGGGGTCGCCTTGGTCTTGTTGCTCCGTTTGCCCCGAGCAGTTTTAGTCTTGAGCGGAATTTCGCCCCCCCCAGAATACGCGGGGCAGCCTGAGCACCCACGCTCAGAAGTGGAGAAACATGGTCGTGGATGCTCAGCGAGGGATTCTCCAGGGGTGCTGGTACCCTCCTGGGGTAGTCTATCTTTATTTAATTCCGCTACCATGTTGATGGGGGGGGGGGGGGATTTGGGCCTCCGGCCACCTGCACTCACCAGACGAAACGCGGAAGCAGAACTTCCACTTCACGCCGGTATTCTGTGAGGTCGTGGTACCACCCCGGTTTGAGCCGGCCCATACGTGCAACAGCAAAGCTGCCGCATGGCTCTACCACTGTTATATATAGGATCTATCACAATAACATTCAAATTGAAATTGATAAACTCATTATACAATTTTTTGACTTATTTTATATTTTTAAATGAAATTTATTTAAATTATAGTTATTTGAGGAAATTGACAGTAGGTATGTATGGAAAGTAGGTAGGTAGGAATAATATTCTAAAAGAGAACCAAACTGTAAATGAGAACTATAATATTTTTCTTAAAATAATATCAAATAGTTTAAACGAACATATACCTATGTATGATGAAAGTAAAAATAAAAGAACAAAAAAATAAAGGCTGGTTAACAACTGGATTAAAAAAAATCTTGTAAGCATAAAAGACTTTTAAGAATAATCCTTAATGATACAAAAAGTCCAGTTTTTCTTAATTACTATAAAAAATACACAAAAATTCTTAAACGTAGTATCAAATTATCAAAAAAACTACAATACATTAAACAAATGAAAAATTCGAGTAATAAAATAAAGACCATGTGGAACATAATTAATAATAAATTGGGTAGAATGAAAACAAAAAATCGCAAAAACATGATGTTAAATATTAATAATAACACAATAACGTGTCCCATTCAAATTTCTAACCTATTTAATGAACATTTTGCAGCAATTGGTAAAACTAATAATATTAATAAAAATCAGAAACAATATAAAAATTCTGTCGAATTGAAAGCGACATGCTCCATGTACCTAACCTCAGTTGATGAAAGGGAAATCCAAAATAGTATAAAAAAATTAAAAACTAAATATAGCTGTGGTGCAGATGATATACCACCGGCGCTTTTAAAATAATGCACTGAAGAATTTGTCTATCCCCTTACTTTTTTAGTAAATCAAAGTTTTCAACATGGCATATTTCCAGACCCTCTCAAAATAGCACTAATAAAACCGTTGCACAAAAAAGAAGATAAAAAAACCCTAAAAACTACAGACCAATAGCCCTATTGCCCACCTTTTCAAAGATATACGAAAAGCAATGTGTAACAGACTCTACTCATTCCTTGAAAAGTATGAAATACTGGATGATAGCCAAAATGGATTCAGAAAATCAAGATCAACCACCATAGCTGAATATAAGTTCATACAAATGGCCCTACAAAATTTAAATGATAAAAAAATACTTTTGGTATTTTTCTTGATATGACGAAAGCATATGACAGGGTGCCCTATGATAAACTACTTTTAAAACTTATGAATTCGTGTATCCGTGGGCTAGTACATAACTGGTTTAAATCCTATTTAAATAATCGGAAGCAAATTGTAGAAATTGAACACTACAACCAAATTACAAATGAAGTAATAAAAGTTCGTTCTGAAGAGAAACACCTAACTAGTTCAATCCGACAGGGCAGCGTCTTAGGCGGTGTGCTGTTTCTTATTTATGTAAATGACCTGCCAAAATGTTTGTATAGACTCTATACAAACATTTTGGCAGGCTCTATACTATAGAGAATCAACACTGCCAGTATTATTTGCAGATGACTTGTCAATACTTATAAAAAGTAACGACAACATTAGCTCTGAAGCCGTTATCTATGATACACTTCATAATGTCACTCATTGGCTTGATAGCCATAACCTAGAAATAAACCTTAAAAAGACAAAAATTTTACAATTTCGTTCATATAATAAACCACCCCTAGAAATTAATTTTCAATTACAAAATACCCTAATAGAAGAGGTAGACTCGTATAACTTGCTTGGACTTAATGTAGATACACATTTAAACTGGAAGTTACATATTGAAAAAATTAAATGCAAGCTCTCTAAATTTACATATGCGCTTTATCAAATTAATCATAGCACAAATTTAGAAACTGCACTTTCGACATATTACGCGTATGCCTTTTCGTGGCTAAAATATGACATTATCCTTTGGGGTAATAGTGTTAATGCAGATGAATTGTTCATTTTACAAAAAAAAATGTGTTAGGATACTTGCCAGAATTGATAACAGACATAGCTGTCGACCCTACTTCATTAAATTTAAATTATTAACCTTAGTTTCTATTTACATAAAAGATATAAGTAATATCGTATTTAAAAATAAACACTTCTTCACCCAGATAAAAGAAACACACAATGTAAATACTAGGCATAAACATAGGTTATATTTACCCCCATCTAGAACCAAAATGCTCAATTGTAGTCCATATTACATGGCAATTAAAATATTCAATAAACTACCCATAAATATAAAATCTGATGTTAAATTAAGTTCATTCAATAAAAAACTTCATGATTATCTTATTTCCAAATGCTTTTATACGCTTACTGAATTTTTTGATAGTTAATTACTAAGTATTAAATAACATTTTATTTTCAAAATAGCCAAATATAATATAATGATATTACATAGTTATAAGTAACGATTTTATTATTTTATTGTATATTTCTTGTATATTGCAACACCCGACAGGGTCTATAATGGTCACTGTAACTGCTAATGTACTGTACATTATAGAAGCAATAAACGATTTGAAATTGAAATTGAAATTGAAGTATGGTATATAAGTATATTTTACATTCGTAGTTGGCGCGTAATTAAGCCATCGTGCTAGAATTTTGCGACCAAACGCCATTTTGGTTTGACCGGTGTCAAGGGTCGCATGATGAAGTGTCGCCCAATCAATTACCGGGCGAAATCCGTACAGCGCCTAAATAAGAGTATAATTACTTTATTGATATAAAGGCTTTTAGTTATGATTTATTGATTTTCTATTTCTAGATTTTGTTATTTGAAATAAGTATTACCGAAAAAATTACTTGAAATGTATAAATGCTAAACTAAGCTTTACATATAATATATGAATAAGGGTGACAAATGAGCATACAGTCCACCTGATGGTAACTGTGACCCATAGAGCCCTACTACCTAATAAAATGAATCTCATTGCAGTTGGCTACCACTGCTGAAGACCAAGATGGTATGTACCGCTACCAGCAAACGGAGCTTCTGTTCCCTTCATTTACCACCCGAAATCAACAGTAAATTGCTATATCACGCTGATTATGTGTGAGCGCGTACCTTCCCCGGTCGAGGTGGCCCATTCGTGTTGCAGCTATAATTCGGCACAAGAAGTAAGATACCTTTATACTCAATGTTTGACACTGGCCAGTTATACATTGGGTGCGTTTGGCAGAAAAAGTGCTAGCAAACGCTTGTAAGCAAAATGGCGAAATTAAATATTTTTCGGCCAGGACACGTCTGCTAACTTCAGTAGCACTGACACAGTCCGCCATTTTGCTTATTTAATTTATTTGTTTTGAAGTAGAGTTTATAAGTTGTTTTGTGCAATATTTGTTTTAAGTAATATAATGACATGAATAAACATAATATACATGTTATTAAAAATTCATGATTGGTAAGTTTTTAATATGAATACTTTACAAACATATATTTAAATTAGGTTAGGTTCCGCGGTTAAAACTAACTTCGTGTCCTAGAGGAAAATAGCTACTTACGATTTGACAGCGCTTACCGCTTACGATCGCCATTTTGCTTACAAGCGCTTGCTAGCGCTTTTTTCTGCCAAACGCAACCATTATCGTAAAAAAATATTAATTAATTTGAAAATGGAACTCCTAAATTTCTAGCGTTTTAGTTTGGTAAATACTTTTTGGTGAGATCCTGGCGGAAATTTATTGGCAGCCCAGGGAACACAAAATACAACTTTAAATTACTTATACCACCGTGCGTGAATTTTTATAATAGCGTGAAGTACTTAAACAGAAACAAATGGCTGCCGTTTTTCTGCAAGACGGGTCAAATTGTTAGTTTCAATCGGAGAATCAAAGAACTGTTAACTCTGAGTAGTGTAATATGCCAGTTTTTGTCATCAGTAAACATAAGTATATTTTGTATTAATGAAAAACGTTGTATTCTTCATAACCTTTGTAGATTTCCATAGTTAATATTTTGTAAGGCATGATTATGTTTTAAAACTGCAAGAGTATTGCTGTTTAATCACATTAGGGCCAGACTCGAACGATCGGCCCCCGTTCTCGGATGACCTACACCCTATTCCATTACCTTATTACCCTCTTATTACGTTACTAATTTTCCTGAACATCGTGAAGCTAACTAAGTTTCTTACAGCGTCGCGTAAAGGGCGCGTTTTGATAGTCAATTACTGACTCTTGGACGGCAAAGGGTGACGAGCGGACGCACAAAGCGAACGACTAGGATGCAATTAGTAATGTAGTCGAAACTTTGTTATCCGCTATATAAGTACAGCGTACCGCTTATTCGAGGGTTTGGTTTCCTTATATTTTTTATAGAATAAGGGTGACAATAGAGAACACAATCCACCTGGTGGTAAGTGATGGTATATGATCCATAGACATCTACAACTATCCTTGTTTAAGAATTAAAATCCAGATACATTGTCACCCCTGACAACTAAGATGGACCCCGTTTCCAGCAGAAAGGGTCTTGGTTGTCTGCACTTACTGCACTGCACACTATAGAAAACAAAGCAGAATTAAGTTGCTATTTCACACTAGTATTCTATGAGAGCATGCTCCTTCTGCGGTCGAGCCAACACATTCGAGCTACAAGCATAATAAAAAGGTCTTTATCTTTGAGGGTCTTTACCTTTGGAATTGCCGTTTTGCAGTACCAGCCATTTCAAATGAAAATAATTTTTGTTTGGCGAAGAATTTTTCATCATCATCATCATCATTACAGCCCTTCACAAGTCCACTGCTGAACGTAGGCCTCCCCCAAGTAATGCCACAAAGCACGGTCCTGAGCCACCTGCATCCATCAACTTCCTGCATGTCTTACCAGGTCGTCACTCCATCTAATGGGGGGTCGCCCTACACTACGCCTACCGGTACGAGGCTGCCACTCGAGAACCTTTCTTCCCCATCGGTTATCGGTTCTTCGAGCTATATGGCCGGCCCATTGCCACTTCAGAGAAACTCCGAGCATAGCCTTCTCCATAGCTCGCTGAGCGACCTTGAGCGTCCTCATACGGTCAGTAGTGAAGGACCACGTCTCAGATCCGTAAGTCATCACTGGCAACACGCACTGGTTATATCCTTTAGTTTTCAGAGATTGAGTAAGTTGTGAAACGGTATTCGCTGAAGGTTATACAGGTTTACGCACCAACCCCAGCACATCCCGATGAGGAGGTGGAGGAAATGTATGAGGATATTTCCAGAACCATATATTCCTTCAAAACCCACTACACGGTGTTGATGGGAGACTTCAACACAAAACTAGGCACAAGAGAAAGCGGTGAGCTGAAGGTTGGGAAATTTTGAGTAGGGCAACGGAACCGAAGGGGCCAGCAGCTGGCCGACTTTATGGAGAAAGAGGGGCTCTTTATGATGAACTCTTTCTTCCAGAAGCGGCCCCACAGGAAGTGGACCTGGTCGAGCCACGACGGTTCGACAAAAAATGAGATTGACTTCATTATGACGACCAGACGCCAACTGTTCAGTGATGTACCAGTGATTGAAAGGGTGAAAACTGGCAGCGATCACCGAATGGTTAGAGGCACACTGAAACTAAACGTTAAGTTGGAGAGGTCTCGTCTAATGAAGTCAACGCTCCGTCCCCCTCGTGCTCTAATCCAGAATCCCGAAACCTTTCAGCTCGAGTTACGTAACCGCTTTCCGTGCCTAGAAGATTGCAATGCATTGGACGATATGAATGACAAGCTCGTGGAAACTGTCCATGCGGTCGGAGCTAAGTTCTGCAAGACCCGCCGCAGAAGAACACAAAAACTCTCCGATCACACTCTTAATCTAATGGCTGTTAGACGGGAGATGAGGCTGCAATCGTCAACAGATTTGATAGCATACAGGCAACTGAACAGACAAATCTCCAAATGCATGCGGCGAGACTTACGCAACCTTAATACTGCTCGTATTGAAGAAGCGATCGAGCGGAACCAGGGCTCCAAAGTCTTTGCCAGAGATCTGTCTGCCAGAAAAAGCCAACTGTCAAAGCTGAAGACTTAGTGTGGCAACATCGTTTCCGGGACACCTGAGATTCTGAGTGAGATTGAGGAGTTCGATGGGCAGCTGTACACATCATCGTTAGAGCCACACGCAAGTGTGAGTAACGATCCAAGAGCAAGTCTTATCCGACACTATTCCGATGATATCCCGGACGTCAGTCTGAGCGATATTAGAATGGCTCTCCACCACCTTAAAAACGGCAAGGCCCCGGGCGAGGATAGAATTACAGCGGAGCTTCCGAAAGCGGGTGGAACACCGGTACTTGAAGTCCTTCAGAAGCTCTTTGATTCCGTCTTCCATGGTGGCACTACTCCGGAGGCGTGGAGCACAAGCGCGGTGGTCTTGTTTTTTAAGAAAGGCGACAACGCTCTCTTGAAGATCTACAGACCGATTTCCCTTCCGAGCCGCGTCTACGTGCTGTTTTCGAGAGTCATTACGAATCGTCTCGCACACAGACTTGACGACTTCCAGCCTCCCAAACAAGCCGGTTTCCGAAAAGGCTTCAGTGCCATAGACTACATACATACCCTGCGGCAGATTGTACAGAAGACTGAAGAGTACAATCTACTACTTTGCCTGGCATATGTGGATTATGAGAAAGCTTTGATTCCGTCGAAATTTGGGCGGTGCTAAAGTCCCTTCAGCGGTGCCAAGTTGACTGTCGGTATGTCGAAGTGCTGAAGTGTTTGTACAGTAGGGCTACGATAGCTACCCGAGTACAGAACCAGAGTTCGAAACTTATCCAACTGCAGAGAGGTGTAATACAGGGTGATGTTATATCCCCGAAACTCTTCACCACTGCGTTGGAAGACGTTTTCAAGCTACTGGACTGGAAAGGATACGGTATTAACATCAATGGCGAGTACATCACTCACCTTCGATTTGCCGACGATATAGTGCTTATGGCAGAATCGCTGGAGGACCTTAGCACTATGCTCCTCAATGGTGTCTCCCAACGGATAGGTCTTAAGATGAACATGGACAAAACAAAGATCATGTTTAATGTCCATGTCACACCTATGCCGGTAGTTCTTGGGAGCACTATGCTCGAAGTTGTTGACGAGTACGTTTACCTGGGACAAATAGTCCGACTAGGTGAGTCCAACTTCGACCGAGAGGTCAATAGACGGATTCAACTCGGCTGGGCAGCGTTCGGGAAATTACGACACATTTTCTCGTCAGATATACCTCAATCTCTGAAGAATTCTTGCATGGAACTCTTTTTTTTTCAAAATTAGTCCTTTGTTTATTGATAAGCGTTTCATCACATTAGAATCTTTTTCGTCATCAGAGTAATTATTGGAGTACTGTCGTGGCAGCACCACGGCACAAGAAGCACGCAACATTAACGACGTTTACGGAGCGAATACTTCAAACGAACGCACCACCTGTTATTGGTTTTCCGTGCTGGAAATTTTGACCTGAAAAATGAACCGCGCGGTAGTCCAAAAACTTTGGTCGACAAGGGCGAATTAAAGGCGATTGTGGAAGCTGATGATACACAATCTACGGCTTCATTTGCAGGAGCTTTCAATGTTACCTTCAAAACAATATTGGTCCATTTACGTCAAATTGGCAAAAAAAAGGATCGCCAGCGCGGAGTACCTACGCGTCGAGACGTGCCTTGCACTGCACAACAGGCACACAAACGAAGGAATTCTGAACCCCATTTATTTAACAAATAGCGTTATGTTTCATCTGATTAGAATATTTTTCTACATCATGGCTATGTTGAAAATTCGAGTAATAGTGGAATATGTGTACCGTAGTGGCAGCAACGCGGAACAAGCGGCTCGAAATTTCGACCTGAAAAATGAACTCCGTGGTCTTCAACTGAACGCAAGAACGGCGACGCTCGCACATCTCCAACCATCTTTAGTCAATTGCTCGTCCCCGCTGTCCTGCACGACAACGCGTGACCTCATACTGCACAACAGACGGTCTCCAAGTTACAAGAGCTGGGGTCGGAAGCTCTTCGTCATCCGCCATACTCACCATATCTCGTGCCTACAGCCTTCCACTTTTTCCAGAACTTGGCTAACTTTTTGGCGGGAAAATATTCAATATTAATAATAATTTCTGCCTCTCGGGAGGCAGTACAAAATGCCTTTGAAGAAATTGTTGCCTCCCGTCCGGCTGATTTCTTCAAGAAAGGCATCAATAAACTGCTATTGTGTTGGTAAAGATGCATCGATTACATAGGTGATTACTTTGATTAATAGAAATAAAAAATATATAGAAAATAAAATACATTTTTTTTATAGGATAAGGTGACAAACGAGCACACATTCCACGTGATGGTAAGTGGTTGCTGTGACCCATAAACATCTACATCTATCCTATAATCAATATGCAGAAGCGTTGTCACCCGTGAGGACTAAGATGGAATACCTCGTTTCTAATAAAAGGGGTCTCCGGTTCTCTACACTCATCATAAGAAACACTACAGCATTAAGCTACTATTTTACGCTGGTATTCTGTGAGAGCGTGGTCCTTCCCCGGTAGAGCCGGCCCATTCGTGCTACAACTATACTACTAATACAACTGCAGCATGACTACCACGTATAAATTCTCTTTGTATTTACTTAACTAGAACTATCTACTCAACTAGAAACAATTTCAACAGTTCAACTTTTAAAGATGTAATATAGCAAGACGCATTCATAATCGATTTCGACAGGTTGTTAGACAGTTGATAGCTTCTTAAATCATTCAAAACTTGTACCTTGATCAGAAGTGACCAGGTGGACTAAATTATATCAGAAACAGAAACTTTTTCATTCAATATAGGTTATAAATAATACTTATTGAAAGTCACTCTTTTGTTTGATTACCAATGCTTCAGAAAAAAACCTCTGTCCTGGGAAGAACCAGCAAAAAACCCAGTGGGACTTTTTTTGAAATAACAGCTTACAATCATATTTTTTTACACAATTAATCAACGCAAAACAAACTAGAAAAAGCTTGGTAGCGATCACCTCGTTCTCAGAGGTTATTTGATAATAATATGGATGATTCCTTAAATTACTCATGTTATTCGTAAGTAGTTACAGAATGAGCAGTAGAAGAACAACATAGAGGTTTACTGGTTTATTAATAGTCATGATCCCGAAATACAAGGAACGAAAGAAAAGCATTTATTAACTGGTACTATACACATTACATAAATAAAAACTACAGTTAAACGTAGGCCAGTTTAAGACTACAAAAGATGGGGTGTGTATCGAGCCAGTGAAAAGGTTATATGACACAGCGTAATGCTGCAGAGTAACCAATAGCGAGTGCTGGGCGCGTTTCTGTCGCAGAATAAATAATGGTGGAAATTTCATATTCATTTAATTTAATTTCATATTACATAATATTGTTTAATTAGGAATGATAATGCTGATGATATAATATAACTTTCAAATAGTCGGTACTATACGCGTACCACCTTCTTGTAAGTTAATATTACCATGCATATAGCCTTCGGGTAACTGTACGCAATAAGTTGACAAAGTTTTACCGCAATCTGATAAACTAAATGGCAGCACATAAAATACGAGCAAATAAACATTAATTTTTATATATTCGATGTCTTAAAAACCAGCAAAAAAATTTAAAAAGTGAACAATTTTCTTAATTTATTTTATTATTATTCAAAAGATAATAGATTATTAAAGGTAATATTTTTGAAATTACCAGCCTCTCCAGCTGGTAATTTCAAACATATTTAATATAATGTTGTTGTATTATTAATTAGTGGCTTATGGATACACATAAATAACAAAAAAATAAGATAAATCTGTATAAAATTACGAATTAGTGATCCAAAAACTAATAGTTAAATTTTTGCAAATATATTTCATAAAATTATAGATTTTTTAAAAATGTCTTGGGCACTTATTCTGCAGATCATTGCATTCTACAAAAAATTTCATCAAATTTAGTCCAGCTGTTTATGAGGAATTGACTGATGAACACACGTACAAAATAATAATATACAGAAATACAGAATAGTAGAAGCCCAATCCTGTTCTTAAATGTCTCCAAGTATTTCTAAAGTCAGAAATACAAAGTATTTTTATATAACTCAATAGCAGAAAAATAAACCCACTTGCACAACAACTTAGAAAGTTTAGATTTTGAAGTACGAAACTATTATGTCACATCACGGCTGGGTATATTATAAATGTTGTGTATTATATATAGTATATTGTATAATACACAACATTTTGATTCCAGAGATACCTAACTTATATACCTAATACCAACAAATGTAAAGTTTGCTAATACTATATATTATAATTGCTATACTTATTATAATTCAATAAAAAATGTATACAACATATCACAAAAACACTGTGGTTCCAGTTGTGTTCCAAAAAAAGTGCGTTATCAGAATCAGTATTCAAGCGTATAGAATTATTTTTTTTTTCGAAAAACTTGACCATTAAAAAATTAATTAAAATACATTTTTACTTGCAAATTGTATGTGGTTATTTTACCTCTAACTGAAACAAGCATCGGTAAAGCGGAGTCTATGACAATCTTCTTATTCACCGGACCAACCAGAGGTAGTAAAACCACATACAATTTGTAAATTAAATTGTTTATAATTAAAATTGAAAAAAAATGTGGTCGAATATTCTCAAGAAAAGTTATTTTTAAACGTTTGAATACTGATTCTGATAATCACAGTTTTTATTACATATTGTATAAATAGCATTAAATTAAAAAAATCCTTAGGGCTTGCTGAAACTGGTCTAGTAATTGATTAAAACTACTTTTGTTCTTTTGTTCTTTTACGAGGGCTCTAATTGATCTTTTTGTTTTTCCTATATAAGGTCCTATTATATAGGACAAACAAAAATATCAATTAGAACCCGCGTAAAAGAACATATAGCTGATGTAAAGCATCAACGTTCCGGGAAGTCTGCAGTTTGCTATCATATCCTAGACGGCCCCAACCATTACATCAGATTTGATAGACCACAAATCCTCGCGAAAGAACACCGATTCCTACCAAGGATGATACGTGAGACTATTGAAATTAAAAAAACATCCTAATTTCAATATAGAAGGAGGCTGGGTACTACCACCTGCTTGGGACCCTATAGTCAATAAAATTAAAACTAAACCCAAGCATACCACTGCAAGACCTCAGGACATAATCCGTTCATTTTGCATAGATCGGATCATAAACAATAACTAAAAAAGCTGAAGGTACTCAGGGTTTAACAATGACATCGGGACGTCAGTCACTTCAGTCCCCCGTGACCTGGAAAGCACCCGAAACGTTGGGAATTAAAAATAAAATAATTAAAAGTAAAATTAAACGCGATAAAATCAGTAAAAGTAGTTTTAATCAATGTGTAGTGTTCGCGTAAATATAAGAAATCATTGTGGTTTAGTAATTTACAAATGAAATCTTTAAACCTTTACGCATATTTAAAAAATTTACTATTCAAACTTTTTTTTTTAAATTGAGCCTTGCTGAAACTAAATTAATATTGTTCAAGTAGTCAGAAGAGAAATTGTAATTCTAATTCATCATTTATAAGTACGACCAAACCAAATTATTTTACTGACCTAATAAATTTAAAGGACATACAATCTGCTGCAAATACTGTAAAGGAGATCAAACGAGCAGGCTCATTCAAGCCAATTCCGGCCGCACTGTCATGCACTGTTCTTGCCCCGAGCTACTCATTTCCGCCAACCAGACTACGCTTTTTGTATTAAGTCATACTAGTTTTAATATAATTTAAGAGACTTATTTTTGATAATAGAGGGGAAAAAAGAAAAGTATTTTTTTAAATTATTATCTCTTAATCATGGACGATTACAATATATCGTTTTATTGACTAAAACCAGTAATCGACATTCTCTAGTAGTTGTAAAATTTGTAAAGAAACTTAACACCATTGCCCGTTTTCTTTTTGGCTTCGATTACGCCGGCACCATAACTATAATTAAGTATCCTCAAGTATCCTAAAATAGTGTAAAAGTAGATGTCGAAATAGGAACACAGATTGTCTATTTTTTGACATCTACTTTTACATTGAGCTCCTGGGCTAGGCGGACAGTTGCAACTGAGTGCAGTCAGATCCAAATAAAGATAACGCTACGTGCGGTTTACAGACTGTGCGTGTGGCGTTCGTCTAATATCAACCTGATAAACTCAAACTCAAACATTTTATTGCGTTCATGAGTTGGATATTAGAGCCAAACATGAGCCCTGATAGGGCGTACCAATATTATATAATATTATGTTATATATCAATATATTCTAATCAATTTAGAAAGACGATTTTATTTACTTAAACTACTACATTACTTTTAGGTTTAATAAACATTTGCAATATTTACAACGATATTAAAGAGGTATACATATTCAAAATAAACAATTATTATTTTTCACCGAAAAACTCTGACAACGAATAGAAACTTTTTTCAATTAAATATTTTTTAAGCTCTCTTTGAAATTTATACAACGATTCTTCTTTTTGTAGACATTTGGGAATTTTATTATAAATTTTTACACACATACCATGGGGTCCTGATTTAACTGTTTGTAATTTTGTGATAGGTGAAGCTAATTTTATACTAGGACGTAAAAAATTAGGCCGGGAGTATATTGAAAAAAGGTGCATATTCTTTTTAACAAATGCAAAACAAGAAGAAAAATATATTATACGTTATCAGTTATTACATAAATATATATGGAAAATAAATACATAATCGATAAAATTAAAATAAGTCTAATGGATGAGTTTTCCAACAAGAACGATGTGGTGATATTTTAAAAGAATTTTTTATCTTTTCTTTTATTGCGTTATGAATAAAAAGGAAAGGAAAACGTTATGGCTTTAAACAAAGAAAATTTATCTCTTTTATTTACTAAAACAACTGTGTATCTTCTATATTGATCCTCTTTACACCAAAACAATCGGATTGAATAGCATATCTTTATAGAACACGGGACTTAAGTGAAGCGCTTAATTAGAAGCCGGTGCATGCGGAATGCGAGGCACTCGAGTAACGGCTCGAGGTACAAGGCGAGGATTGTTAGCCGACTATTAAGGAAGGAGAGCCCTACACGTGGCGTTAACGCGCAATTAGCAGACCATTGCTACGAGTAGCATTGTAAGAGGACTTGCAGACTTGCACTGTAATATATTATTCTTAGATATTGTACACGCATAGATTTGATTTTTTTATAGAATAAGCGTGACAAACGAGGTGAACTGTGTCACCTGATGGTAAGTGGATGCTGTCACCCATGGACATCTACATCTATTCTCGATTAAGAATCAAAATGCAGATGCGTTGCCACCATTGAAGGCTAAGATGGAATGCCTCATTTCTAGTAAAAAGGTTCTCCGGTTCTCAACACTCACCGTACAAAACACAGCAACATTAAGCTACTATTCTACGCTGGTATTCCGTGAGAGCGTGGCCCTTCCCCTTTCAAGCCGACATATTCGAGCTACAAGCATAATATAGGTGCAGCATGGCTTTTAGAATATCATCATTAAAAAACAAATTACTAATTTTTGATAGATTAAAAAGCAGAATTTTTATTTTAATAAAGCGATAACGTAAGCACGAAACCTATTCCAGCTTAGGGCACTTGCTACTACGTTACGTTACTGTGGGCTAGTGGCAAAAACTACTGATTGGTTTAATTCCTTGGATAACTATATAGGGCATAAGGAGAACAAAATAAAGTTTGAAATAAACACCTAAAACCAGAAATGCGGCGGGAACCGGCGTCAAAGTTGGGAGTTATTAATACTGTAATCGTATTAGTGGAGTAGTAGTTACGGCAAACTCTTCTTTTACTTTACACGTGGTAGAGCCACGCTGCAGTTGTATTATGGTTGCAGCACGAATGGGTCGCGTCGACCGGGGAAGTACCACGCTCTCACAGAATACCACCGTAAAATAGTAGCTTTAATACTGCTGTGTTTCGTATGGTGAGACCCGTTTTACTGGAATTGAGGCATTCCATCTTAGTCCTCAGGGGTGACAACGCATCTGCATTTTTTGATTCTCGAGCATAAATCTAGATGTCTATGGGCCACAGCATCCACTTACCATCAGGTCGAGTGTGTGCTCGTTTGCCACCCTAATTCTATAAAAAAAACTAGAAGAACCCGTATTTAACAGTGGAGTACGGGCTGGACTACAGTTCCAAAATTTGACTCTGATGATGTCCAACCACGGTCAATAGATTTTAATTTTCTATAGGATAAAATATGTATGAAATCATAACGGCAGTCACATTAAATACCCGAAGAAGCTACGTAGAGAATGTACATTATGCGTTCGTCTTAGGTCGGAAACAAGGATGTCGACAATTAGCACGGTAAGTGGCACTTAGCTATTCACGTCGGGGATTCAGGCTACCGTGCCGCCCCACATCTACATCAGAGTATAGCATAACCTGAAGTAAGATTTCTAGCTGTCTGAGTCGACTTAGATTTCATATATATAAAAGATTGAAGAATTGATTAAGGAAATCTTTTTCACTATATTATAAAGTTTAAAATTAAAATTGTAAATTATAACATATTTTCTTAGCATGAAAATGTTGGAAACGTTAAATTTGTAAAGATTTTGACTAGCCACATTTGCATATAATTGCTTTATAGGTAGCTTCTGTCCAATATCTACTACATGTATATAGAAACGGACCAATGCCTCATCTGCGTGTCGATAAGGAAACGACTTCAAGTAAATTTTAACGCGGTAACTTTAGTGGTGGTAAAAAGTTCTAATTCATAATACGTTAGCTCTACTCGAAATTTACTACAAAATATATATTTACTACAGATATCGTTGTACATAAAATATACGCAGAGTTTGAAAACTTCTGACGTAATGACAAAATCGACACGAAATGTTAAAAATGTGCTGAATGGCATCAATAAATAATAAGTCCAGTAGCATCTGTTGGGTTCAACTTTACAGAATACTCACCCCCACCATTCTTGTAGCAGAGATAGGGGAAGCGCCACACGTTAGCGAGATCGACGGCGAACCCGATCACAGAGAGCAGGAAGTCAACCTTCTTGCCCCATGTCTCGCGTTCGCCATCTACCGGCGTAGGCGTCTTCAGCGCCATTCTACTGCCAGACCACACGTAACCGCCTCACCCTGATACAAAATATCATACTTTAAACCCATCAATTGACATTCTCCTAAGTAAATTTTTTTAACTTAAAAAATACGCCAATTTTTAAATCAGTGCTTGACACTTGATGGTAAATGTTGATGGTCTTAGCGTAACAAAAGTCTATTCTTAATTGCCTCGAAGACGCCCAGATTGCATTCGGACCAAGAACGTCCCCAGCCTTTGGCTCAGAAGGTAGCAAGTTGATATAATAGAGAAGTGAAAGTGTACAAGAACACATGGAGCTTTACACATCTATTACGAGTCTTACCTCTACGACGATTGTGATAATTATTATCATCATCATCATCATCACAGTCCTTCACAACTCCCCCAATGAACATAGCCCCCTCCCCCGCTAAGAAATGCTGCAAAGCACGGTCCTTAGCCACCTGGATGCATCGACATCCTGCATGTCTTACCAGGTCGTCGTTCCATCTACTGGACTACCGTCCCACTTTTCGCCTACTGGTACGAGGCTTTCTTCCTCATCTGTTTTTTGTTATTCGTGCTATATGGCCGGCCCATTGCGACTTCAGCTTACTAATCCGTTGGGCTGTGTCGGTTACTCTGGTTCTCACTAGGCGACCTTGAGTTTCCGAGGCCAGCAGTGAAGGACCACATCTCAGATCCATAAGTCATCACTGGCAATACGCACTGGTTGTACAAACTTATTTTCAAGTTTTGAGGTATACCCGACCGCTGTCCAGCCGAGTTGAATCCGTTGAACTCTCGGTCGAAGTTGGACTAACCCAGTCGGCCACTTTGTCCCAGGTATACAAACTCGTCAACATGACATTGAAGTTACACATAATATTTATTTCGTCCATATTCATCTTAAGACCTATCTATTGGGTAGCACAATTGAGGTCATTGAGCATAGTGCTTCTTAGGTCCTCCAGCGATTCTGCCATAAGGAAAACTGTTAGCAAATCGAAGGCGAGTGAAGTACTTGCCATTGATATTAATACCGTATCCTTTCCAATCCAGTAGCTTGAAAACGTCTTCCAATCAAGCTGTAAAGTTTCGGGGATATTAAGTCACCCTGTCTTACACCTTTCTGCAATTTGATAGGTTTCGTTCTCCGGTTTTGTACTCGGCTAGTCGTCGCAGCCCTATTGTACAAACACTTGAGCTCTTCGATATACCGACAGTCAACTTAGAACCACTGAAGGGACTGCAACACTACCCAATATCGACGGAATCGAAGTTTTTCCAAAGTTCACATACGCAAAACAAACTGCAGATTGTAATCTTCTAATTATGTACTCTTGTATGTATGTGGTCTATGGTGTTAAAATCTTTTCGGAAACCGGCTTCAACTTGCACGCAGACTTGAAATCGTTCTCCTTCAATTACGAATCGTCTTGCACGCAGACTTGAAATCGTCAAGTCTGCGTGCAAGACGATTCGTAATTGAAGGACTCTCGAAAACAGCACGGATACTTGGTTCATAAGTGTAATCAATCTGTAGTTCTTCAAGAGTATATTTGCCACTATGGCAATAGGTTGGTTCGACAGGGGCAGAACCACGCTCGTATAAAATATCAGCGTAATGCTGCTCTGTTTTGTATGGTGAGTGTAGAGAACCGAAGACCCTTATTACTGAAATCGAGACATTCCATTTTAGTTCTCAGGGGTGCAACGCATTTGCATTTTGATTCCTAATTGAGTATAGAATGAAAGAGAATGTGGATGTCTATGGGCCACAGCATCCACTTACCATCAGGTGGCCTGTGCACTCGTTCACCCAATGCTATATAAAAAGAGCCTGGGGTGGGAGGCAGCTTTTACCCTGGGCACTAGGGGCTAAGCTATGAAAATCAATGATTTTCAAAAATTGGGAAGTTGTCTCCCTCAATTGCCTGCATTATCCCCGTCACCACTAATCCCAGCACCACTACTCCCAACACCGCTACACTAGGAAAGACATAATTGGAATTAAGCAAATTATTTTGTAACAAATTTAATACAATGGATTTCCACAAAGTAACGCCTGATTCTATTACTTTCTTTCGTTTATACACAGTATTTAACAGTCGGTATTAAGAATAGAAATTTTATTATTCCAGCAACACCATGCTGCCTCACCATCTTATCAACGCATTCTCATCGCAGTTTTACATCAGGCAAGTTTACTACCAAACGTTTGCCTGACTTAAAAATAGAATCGACCTCAAAAATTAATAGCTAAGGTACATCTTCCGCGCTTCTGCAGTTGATGCTAAGACAGTGTATCAAAGAATTACGAGTAAAGCCCACTTTCAGAATCTATTATGTGGAAATTATTTTATGTTATTAATTATTTTATCCTTTCGGAGAAGGAATATAACAAATAATAAGGTCCTTAAGGTGATTTTGCTCCAATGTCGTTTAAATAAGTAAATAAAATCTTCATTCTCCATTTTTCGCTCTTAGGGATGGAATATTTTCTTTAAGTGGGATAACGTCTTAAGTACAACATATTTAATTTAATAAAACATACATATATAGATATATTAGCCGTTTCTGTGAGATCGGTGAAAATACTTTAAAAAAACAACGAGTAGGAAAATCAACTAAACAATGTGTAATCATTGCATAAACTTCACCTCTTTAATTTCTGACCGCATCACGTTACGAATCCGCTCTGAAAATACCTACGAGCTCTTGACCTTTATACTCGGTATAATTAAAGCGCCAGAAATAATCGTCGCACTCTCACCGACCCTCCATTAAACCTCAACCTCTGTAATGAAGTGACAAATGCTATAACGCTCGGTCCGCCTGGATGACGGAGGACCCACTTTCAAACGTGTCTAGTGAGCGGTGACAATGCTATAGGGTTGTCACATATCGGCAACAATAAAAAATACATAAATTAAAGTAATGTTACAGCCTTATACGTCTCACTGCTGAGCACAGGCATCCTCTCATATCTAAGAGGGTACCAAGGCAAGGTGACCACATGTTTTTGGAACATTTTTTATCTTACTCAGATGTGCAGGTCTCCTCATGATGTTTTCCGTCAACGCCAAGCACGCGATATATCAGCGCGTAAAATTAATGATTTCATTGGTGCTGATGGGAGTGGACTCGAGTTGAAATCCACCCACGTGTACTGGAACAATCAGCGGACTTATCTCGCAGAAATGATCACCACCCCATATCGGCCCGTGGGTGCCTTAAGAAGTGACGGGGGGTTTCCCTCCGTCACTTCTTAAGGCACCCACGATATGGGTTGCAACGTCTTCATCATAAGAATCACAAAATTAAAATCTGCGGTTGTAATCCCGTCTGAGCGTTGCAACTATGCCAAGTAACACCTTTGTTAGGCAAACTATGAAAATACCAATCAGCGGTGACTTTCATAGTCTGTAATGATGAAGTTAAAGCTCGAGTGAGTTATAAATTAACATCATTGTAATAATTATTTATCGTTGCAATTCTAACAGTACGTTTGCACTGAGAAACATCCAACACGTAATGTTTTGAAACAAATCGCATAAAATAAATCACACAACAACTTTAAGTTTCTTGGTCATGATCGACCTGATAGAGTTCTTCGGTCAGCCGGCGAACTAATTCTAGAACCATGTTCATTTCGAACAAAATTTATGAAATATTCTTTTACGAGCCAAACCATAAGGTTATGGAATGAACTCCCACTCCAAATTCGAAGTGCGCAAACTTTGGAAAGTTTCAAAAGTGACGTCAAGAACCATTACCTAACACTTTGTGGTTATTTATAACCAATTCTAGCAACAGATAGTTAGTCTGTGTTTTTCTTTTCCTCTTTGTTTTGTATTTATTTATTTATTATCTATGTATATATATGTATGTGTATATATTTGTATATATATACCTATTTATTAATATTATGTATGTATGTTTATTTTATTATTATTTTTTATGTATTGTTGTGATATTTTAACAAAATATAGTTTAGTTTATTTAGATATTAGAATGTAAGTGTAACATAAAACGCACCACCTCCTACTGTTCTTAATTCCAGTTTCTCCTTAGCCCAAAGGTTGTCTGGAAGAGATCGCTCTTTAGCGATAAGACCGCCTTATTGTACATACGTATATATTAAGTTTTCTCTGTAATGTATTTTTTCGTTGTATATGTGTGGTGTACAATAAAGTATATACTACTACTACTACTACAACACGTTTTCTTGATAGTGGCGTTCGCACTCACAAAAACTGTGTAAAATTTTCAACAGATATTCAAACTTATCTTTCAACATGATAATATTTCTACAAATTTATTTACAAACATTTTGTTTCTGTAGTTATAAAGATATAATATAGTTAAAATATGTAATGCACAATAAACTGTCAAACATATTTCACTACAACATGTTCTTTGACTATACAAACGACATTTTGAGATTGACAGAAAACAGTGTTTAAAACATGTTTTTTTGTGAAAATTGCGTCAAAGCAAACTCACGGTAAGGTATAGATACGAAACATGTTGTTACAACCCTAACCGCCTCTCTTTCCGTGTCCAGTGTAGAGCCAGAGTAGCTGTCACGTGCACTGGTCGATGATTTCCCGCGAAAAATTTCCACGTCATCACAACAGCCTTAACGACGCGAGACAAATTGAATTCGTCACATATTGTAATGCTATAGACATATGCCTGTAACAGGCTGAACTTAACTAATTTTACTAGAAATTTCTCTTCTAATGAATGGTAAGATTTATTTTATAGAATATGGACGACAAACGAGCACACAGTCCAACTGATGGTAAGTGGATGCTGTGGCCCAGAGACATCTACTCGATTAAGAATCAAAAAGCAGATGCGTTGTCATCCCTGAAGACTAAGATAAAAAGAATAATTTTTAGTAAAAAGCGGTTCGCTCCGGTCTCTACACTCACTATATGAAACACAGTAGTATTCAGCTGATACTTCACGCTGGTAATCCGTGAGAGCGTTGTGCTTCCCCGTTCGGGGCGACTCATTAGTGTAAAAACCATAATATAGCAGCAGTGTTGGTCTAGGATGCGAGTTCGTGAGTGATTAGTCATCATACAGCTTGCGAATAGTTCACTGCTGTACGTAGACCGCCTCTATGTTGCCATAGTTGCCACGCTTGGCAGGCAGTTTTTTATCTTATAGTTTTATTAGATGACGCTTGAATTGAAAAACAAAAATATAACCTTTAAAAAAATATTTTATGTCAAAAGATTTTGGGATCAAGATGTTACTTAGGAAACTGTGCTGAAATCTTACAATAATTCACTATAATAAAAATTCATTTTCCATCAAATGCTATGGTCCAAAATCTATTCTTTTTTAGTTTAGTCAGTTCGCAAGTTCAACTTGGCGCAAAGTATATTGGAAATATTCTAACGCCCCACAATGCTAATAAACTCAAAATTACACGTTATCCAACTCGAGTTTCTGTATCTTTGCTGTATGTGATTTCACTGATTGAAATTTCTACTACAAAAACAACTAAATCACTCACGGGCTCGTAGCCTCTCCAATCGCAGCATTGATTACGTGCACTGTTTGCTGCGTTTCATCCAAAATTGAAACTATATTGAAGTAATTGAAGTATAAATCGATCGTCGCTCTTGGAAATTGTTGAAAATGTTTCCGGTTCTCCACACTTACCATACAGCATGTACCTGTTATTTTAACCTGGTATGTGCCTTTAGAATAAATAAATACTAAGTACTAAACTTCAGAAATATAGATATACAATTGAAAGTTAAAGTCAAATTTAAAAATCAAAATATTTAAAAAATTCATATTATTTAATTTAAATCTCTTTTTTCATTCGGTGTTTTACGCAGCATAACATAATAACAAAATCGTATTATTATGTTAGGTTATTAACTCTGTTATATTGGATTCTGTATAAGGTTCTGTTTAATTTACACAATTTTGACCACTAGCGTCTGAACTAGGCCGAGCCTGTAACTTAGGCGCAAGTCGCTTCCGATGACACCATTAGATGTTGCAGTTTTAAAAGCGTGATGTAAAATATGTAAACTAATGGACGCCACACACGGTCACTTAAACTGATCATTCCAACTGATCAGTTCAAACTAAAACTGTTCATATTTATTAAAATAGTGGATTTTCGATATGTCGATCATTATAAATATATTGTCGGAGTTTTACATATAAGTTTATTCATGGATATATCGAAAATCCGATATTTTAAAAGATATCAACAGTTTTAGTTTGAACTGATCAGTTGGAATGCTCAGTTTAACTCACCGTGTGTAGCCAATATAATAAGAGATTATTTTTTGTTGCGCATTAGGTTACAATGTAACACCATTACACATCTGTAAAAATGCTATATTGGATGATTTTCTATACCGTCTAGAAAAAAATATGGTATAATCAAATAAACAGAGTAGAAGCATACGGCACTGATATTTTTCAAAAAAATAAAAAAAATAAAATTAAATATATAAATTAATTAAAATCTATCGAAATCCAAATCGTATCTATCCTAGCCTGTGACCCTGCGAAGTAACTAAGTCAAGGATGCCTACTAAATTTATTGTTTTATTGCCGTTCGTAAAGTAGGTTTGAATTTCGATATATTTTAATTTATTTATTTATACAAAATTTTTTGTTCGTTCACACTCCGTTCACATGTTACACCCTATTTTTTCCAGACGGTGAAAAAGGTCATCCAATATAGAATTAGACATAATAGTTTGAGCGATTATTTTAGGTATTTTCAGATCTAAAAATAATATAATGCTGCGCACAGGACAAACGTAGGTAATATTTAAAAATTATTTATGATTTATAGTTAAAGTTACATTTTTACTTCTTTAAAATATACTTATTAATAGTTTTTAATAACTAGACTTTTACATGTGGTAGAGCTATGCCGCAGTTATTTTAGTTGTATAGTTATAGCACAAATAGGTCGGCTCGACCGGGGAAAGAACACGCTCTCACAGAATACCAGCGTAAAATAGTAGCTTAATGCTGCTGTGTTTCGTATGGTGAGTGTAGAGAACCGGAGGTGCTTTTTACTGGAAACGGGGCATTCCATCTTAGTCCTCACGGGTGACAACACATCTGCATTTTGATTCGTAATCGAGGATAGATGTAGATGTCTATGGGCCACAGCAACCACTTACCATCAGGTGGACTGTCTGCTCGTTTGTCACCACCCTATCTTATAAAAAATCAGACAATGCTATAACATTGCTGTTTAGAAAGCCTTGGTCTAAGAAGTTTAAATCACGTAAGCATATTAGTGGTAGGTGTCCAGGATCATACTGAAGTTTTGACGTAAATTTATTAAATAAAACTATTATTTACGGATTTTATCGCGTTAAATAATAGTTTTATTCAATGTGTAGTGTTCGCGTAAATTTAAGAAATCATTATGTAAATTTATTAATCAATATTTGAATGTGTTAAGAATGACTTACCTAAAACTTGGCGATGAATAAATTCGTACCAAGGAAAGACCGGGCAATAAGCACAGTAAATTTTTAACATACTTTACTATAGTTTTATTTCATTTAATATTGTGATAGAACCATGGTTTCAAGTATTTACTTGAAATCATCGTCCTATCACAATATTAAAGGAAATAAATATCTTGTTCGCTAATGTCCAAATACTAAAACGCTACTGAATTTTAAGATGCCGTTAAGTCTCATGCTGTCTCTACCACTTTAAGTCAAAGTGACTGTGACAACACGAGAATTAACGAGATCGTAAAAGTGAATATTTGGACATAAGTGTACAAAGTACCTGGATGACCGAGCTTTCCTCGGTATTTTTTTTTTTTGGAAATTATATTTAGATACAAATTACATACTGATGAAAAGTGAATAATATTTTTTGATCTAATTGACATATTAGAAAAAACTGAACTGGTTATTTGAATAAAAAATCATGAGTGCAATTAGTGTAATTTAAATTTTCGTATTTAAAAAAAATACTTTAAAAAGGGCTCGAAATAATAGATTTTCTCACAAAAGAAGTGAACTTGAAAAAAAGGAAAAAAATAATATAAAAAATATATAAAAAAGACAGGACGCGAACCAGAGCACTACGATTTCGCGACGGCCGAGTGTCAAAATTTACCTTCCCATATTGCAGCAGTTTTTCATTGCCTGAAAACACGGACAAAACGACATTTTCTAAAACTAAAACCTAGCTAGATCGACTTATTGCCCCCGAAACCCCCTGGACACTAAATTTTATGAAAATCGTTGGAGCCGTTTCCGAGATTCCGCTTATATATAAATTATATATATGTATACACAAGAATTGCTCGTTTAAAGGTATAGGATCACGTCTTAGCCACGGAGCAAACTATAAACTCTGAGTTCTTAATGTATTATGTACCTTTTATAGAAATTCATATAATAAAGCATTTTATGTTCTAATATCGTTATTTACAGGCGGTGTGCCGACATGATATACTGCCCCACTCTGCTGAGCACGCTGAGATTTTTAGAAGCCAATATGTCCTTCTCTTCCAAGTAACCACGAAAGTGCACGTCACTTGATATTTATTATATATTGTCGACTGGCGTCGATTCCGATACTGGCGGAGGCACCGAGGGGAATGTCTTGAAACTGAGGAGATACGATAAAGGGGTTATTTTTGACGGTAAACGTGAAAACTTGTCTTGAGGGGATTGATCTGGACAGATTTAGTCACCACCAGTCCGAGACTTTGTTCAACAATGTCTCGACTTCAGGTACAAGATTTTTCCGGTAATTGGCGAATATTTCTTAAGAAATATTGGCACAGCTCGGTGTATCAAGCATCACCAGTGCTGTCGTCCGCATAACAATGAAAGTTACTGGTTTGCAACATATCATTTATATGCAGAAGGAACAGCGTTGGTGATAGCACGAAGCCTTGTGGAACACTTGCGTTAATCGGAACATGCACCGTCTACTACAATTTTGGTGCTCCGATCTGCAATGAAACTGGTGATCCAATTGCACAATTTCTCGGGAAGCCCATAGGAAGGAAGCTTCGAAAGAAGGGCTTTGTGCCAAACCCGATCGAAAGCCTTCGCTATGTTCAAACTAACGGCCAATGCCTCCCTCTTGGACTCTACTGCCTAGTACCGTACTAATCAGCTGGTGATCCTCAAGGAATCTCATGAGCTGGCAGTTAATAATTGAGCACAATAGGTGGGACTCCATCAGGCCCACTCGACTTGTTGACGTCCAGGAAGAGCAGTGCTTTGCGCACCGAGCGCTAAGTAAACAGTATATCCTGCATGGAGCACTCACATCACGGAATGGTCGGCGGTATGTTCCCTCCATCATCAATATTTGACCATGGCTGAGTTTTGCCTCCGATAGGCACAACAGATGATGGAATAATAATTCCATTCCCTGAAGTACCATATTAGTGACAGAATCAGCAACAACGTTGGGATCATCCGGCGACAAGCATAGGGGAAGGATAGGATGCACCAAGGGTAGGATAAAAAAAACACCGCATCTTGTCCCAATCGGCCGAGAACGCAACCGCGATGGGAGCGTGAGTGGCACCGTACTCCGGTCAGATCAGACGGATCAGACAATGGTCAGAAGAGCCAAGAGGGGCAATGAAGATCAATGAAGACCTAATATCCGTCCGGATGAAAGGTCAGCGGAAGATCCAACAGGGTAAGTACATGATACTCCACATCTGGGATCTGCGCAGACAAAGTAAACATTTGTGTCAGACCATATGCCAAGGCAAAGTCATAAACAGATCTACCCGCTTGATCGGTGAAACGGGAAAAAGCCATTCAGCGTGGTGGGCGTTAAAATCACCGATCATCATGAACTCTGAGAATGGGACCTGTTGAAGCTCGGTGTCTGAAGACATTTGGATATGGTCGATAAGTCGGTCTAAGTCGGCATCACAGTAGACGCGGAGATGGCCGTCGCTGTCTATATACACGCTAGATTAGCAAGTCTTATGAAATAATTTTATGAAAAAATTGATATGCAAGCGTTATTTTTGCATTGTTGATATGTACTATGAAGTCCTAAGTTTTGCCGTGGAGATGATGAGATGGAGATGAAGCGCGACGAGGCAGCAGTCCAACGTCCGCTGACGTTAACCACACCGTTACGTCCGGCGCGGTAAAGGTACAAGCTACATTGCCAGAAATTGAGCTTCAAAAGTTCAACGGAAAAATTGAGAATTGGCAAACATTTTACGATACTTTCGTAACCTTAATTCATAATAATAAATAAATCGCGAATATTACCGAATTTCATTATCTCATTTCTTGCTTATCGAGATTCGGGACCCGCTTCGCAAAGAAGGTAAAATTAACTTCCGATAATTATGAGCTTGATGAAATAAGCGCATTTTAGCCGTGGCGTATTTAGATCAAATAAATAACTATCCTTATTTAAAAACTCCTAATTACAATGATTTATTTTATTATGACTATTTATTATGACAGACGATTTTATTTTATTTAACGCAGCGTTTCGTGCACTGGATTCTGATACGCGCCATCGCTTTAAATCTGAGAATACATCAGAAATTCCTTTTTTTCAAAATCTTATGCAGTTTCTTCAACTATGTAAAGGTTTTAGAAATAAAAACGCTAATGTTGATATTATGATTAAATCTTCTCAATATTTAGCCGGTTAACAAATCAAGAATATTTCACCGCGGGCATCGAACCTCAAACGTTCCGTGCTCACTACTCAGTCTAAGCCTACTAGTTGGAAGCAGCTGCCTTCACTACAGTGCTATTATTGTGGCGCAGCGCACAGTATCTATAAGTGCCCCACGTTTCAAGCTTTAGACAACAATGCTAGAATAAATGTTGTCAAACAAAATCATTTATGCATTAACTGTTTACGAAAATATTCTCTTGATAAATGCATTTCAAAACTGAGATGTTTTATCTGTAGTAGTAATCATCACACCCTGGTACACATCGACAACCAAGTTCGATCACCGAACGCGGTGACCACCTGTTCGAGTAGCGCTCACACTAACACCAGTGCGTTCGTAGGAGAGGCTCGTGGCCCGTGCGTGATGCTGCTCGGGACGTGCATGGTGTGTGTGCAAGACTCTAGTGGCAAATTCCACCAAGTCAGAGCGCTCATCGATAGCGGCGCTCAGGACTGCTTCATCACTATGAAGTGCGCAAAAAGACTTGGTTTTCAATTGCGCCGTTGCACCACAACCGTGTCTGGACTTGGACAACAGTCTGTGTGTCAAGTTAAGGGAGTGACTCAATGCTTTATACGCCCGTGTGATATTAATCCATATAGTCATCGATAACATTACTTCTAAAATGCCAACCACTGATATTACTCTAGCGGTCTGAGACTGTTATAAACACAGTATTAGCGGATCGTGACTTTGACAGACCGTCTGATGTTGATTTATTGCTAGGTGCTGAAGTATTTCATCACATCTATGACGGCCGTGTCATTCAACTAGAGCCCGGCTATCCTGCTGCTTTACATAGCGTCTTTGGTTGGGTTCTCTCAGGACCCACAAATGCGGAGAGTCATGTAAAATCGGTTGGCACTTCGTTAATTACTTCAACGAATTCATTGGATAAGATGGTAAAACAATTTTGGGAAGTCAAGGAACCGCCTCATCAACATATCTTCATCTTTATCAGAATCTTATTTTATTATTTTGTTATAGGATATTGAGCTAGATTGTAAGTTTTAATTTTAATATTTAAAATAACTAAGTTTAGCTTTTTTGTAATTTTAATGTAAGGTTATTAATGTACAACTTAGTTCAGAATATGTATTAATATATTCTATAAGCAACTGGGGACCTGGAGAGCTGCTGGGCCGATGGTTGTCTTATGAAATTCCTAGGTGATTTCAGGTGGAGAGGAATGTTGTGGCTTCGGAACTGTCCCGATAAAATATCCTTTTCCTAAGTATTTTCTATCCTCCCGCCTCTATTATATATGCACTACTCAAGAATGGTGCGCCACCTATCGTCAAGAAAAAATAAGAGGCAAGCTGGCCGCGTACGCATAAACCGTGTTCGTTACCGCTCGTTTAAAATTAATCAATAAATAAAGTTGTAAGACTATCGTGCAATTGCTCGTGTCCATATACATTCGAAGTGCAGGGTGGTGTCTGTCAGACTTCACCATAACCACGAGGAGTTTTCCACTCTTGTGAGTATCCTTGCCTTATCTACCCAGTTCTAAAGCTATTTTCTTTGACTTCTCGGTTAGAAAAGCACCCACGATACACTTTGCGAAACATTCAAGCCGTAACAGTTACTTATATCTTATATAATCATAATGACTATTCTATTAGAAAATGCTAAAATGTTAAAAAGTGTGAAAAAGTCTCTCAGCCTATATACAAATACGTAGTCTAAAGATCAAAGAAAAGTTTTAAACAATCTGTATTGGTTCAATGGTTCTTTAGTTACAAACCTGATTTTCTTATTTATTGAAGAAGTTCTTATTTCATGCATGTCAAAAAGTAAATTTACAGTGAATATACGTCCCACAGGTCTTCTCTAGTTTCTGTGAGCGGGGAGCAGTTTATAAACCGCACTGGTCGAGTACGTATGTATGTTTATGTATATCTAATAATAGCGTTTTATTTACTTATATATGAAATAATATATATATATATATATATATATATATATATATATATATATATATATATATATATATATATATATATATATATATATATGTATTATTTCATATAAAAATTTTGTAGGATGCTTAATAGTTTAACATCAAATCACGAGTACTACTAGTAATCCAAAATTTTAAAGTTTAAAGTTACAGTCTATAAACGTCCTGGGCATAGGTCTACTCCCCTTATTTCTGAGTGAGAGTGAGAGAGTTTTAGAGCAAGGAAATGGCCACCGCGCCGCCCCAATGCGTGTTGGTGAACTTCACATGTCTTTGAAATATTTGACGGGGATCGAACTCGGGTTTCTTGCGTTTAGTAAAATTTACGGCGAGCACTTAACCTTTGAGCCACCATGGCTCTAATTACTATTAATTAAATTCTATAGAAATAACATCACAATTAAAACTATGTGCGTATTTGTTTATTCGGTGATTGTATAGATGTGAAAATGATAGGAACTTATACATTTTCGTATTAGTTGAAAATACAACACAGTAACTTTAAGAAATGAACTTACCAATAAATGTCTATATGTGTCTACATTTCCGATGTAATTTTTACCAAATTTGTAGCAAACACTTGTAAATTAATACCTTGAAATATATTTTCATGAATTAAAATCTCACTCTTGACTCTACTTTCTGT
Source organism: Parnassius smintheus behrii (assembly GCA_036936625.1). Lineage (NCBI taxonomy): Eukaryota > Metazoa > Arthropoda > Insecta > Lepidoptera > Papilionidae > Parnassius > Parnassius smintheus. The sequence continues at coordinate 40,989,798 of JAUPFT010000011.1, read as the reverse complement.
TATCAGCGGGAATAGTTTCAATAGAATTATAGTTAATTTAATACGGCTGGAAGAGGCAGACGCTTCTATAATCAACCATATTTTTTTAATTAAATAAAAGAGTACGTGTAATCATTTTCATTTTTTTATAAATATTTTCCAGGGAAAAATAATAAATATGTATGCAGAAACAATAACTCCTATTGCAGTATTTATTAATATCTTAAAAATGGCACAAACTAGAAGTTTTCTCGTTGTAAAAATATGTTCCTTTAAATTGGCTAGACAATCGTTAACGTCAAAGCCAAAAAAATGTCGTTACGAATCTTAAACTACAACTGATTTTAAGATAGTAACTTACGATCCTAAGAAAGGTATTAGGTATGAAGCTGTACTCACGTGTGGCTCGGCGGGCGCTTAACTTGCGCCATGTCCGCGCGCCGCGGTGTCCGCAGCCAAGTGACGGTACCAGTCTCTGCCTGATATTCCAAGACCTATGGGGCGTGACTATGCTCTTCGCGCAGGACATTTGCCAGTGAAATCCTGGCATTGCCTACTTCCTGTTCTATCTCTTTTTCAAAGCGAAATCAGTGCTTGGAAAAAGAAATTTCTTTGTGACGATGTAATGTATGGCTTACGGCGTATTATACTTATTTTTTGATATAACTTTAAATACAAAGAGATTTAGAGAAAATAAAATATACTTAATTAACAAAGCATTTATAGATTATTAATTTTCGATCAGTTCTATTCCGTGAAAATCTTAGATCTGCCATCTAAATATTGAGACTATTGTTGGAAAAACCGTATAGGTTAAAATGTATGGTAATATAAGTTTTTACTTTATACTTAGGGGAGGAATAATATTTATGGTGATCATGACGACTTAGGAAGACATCCGGGCCAATTTCGAAAAACTCCAAATTTCCAACTTGTTTTGCCGCACTTAGACCAATGGTCCAATAAGCCGCCGCATGGTAAATCAGCACAAAAAATTACAATTGACGATTACACCTTTGCCAGGGGGAATCGAACCCAGGTTCTCGCTTACTGTGAAATTTACAGAAAGCGCTTAGCCCGTAAACTACAACGGCTCACAAAAGCGTCGATGAGTTTGGGCTCCACGGACTTTCCTGCAAGAAAAGTGCAGGTAGGTTTTCCCGTCACGGTTCTAAGAACGAAGTCATCCGAAGGGCTCTTGTCTCCATAAATATCCCCTCGGTTTTAGAACCTTGCGGGATATTTAGGGACGATGGGAAGAGACCCAACGGTATGACTTTGGTCCCTTGGGAGAGAGGTAAAGCCCTAGTGGCCTCTCATCTCAAGGGTACCTTTTTTAGAGCCGGAGCGGCATCAGAGGCAGCTGAATTTAGTAAATGGCGCAAATATGAGTGTTTGAGAAATGACTACATATTTGTGTCATTTGCTGTAGAGACTATCGGTCCGTGGGGTCCACGTGCAGTGAAATTACTAAAGGAACTGTATCCACGGCTTGTCGTCGCTGCTGGTGATAAGAGGGCTGGTTCTTTCCTCGCGCAAAGGCTAAGTATAGCTATTCAGCGAGGAAACGCAGCCAGCGTTCTTGACACTATACCACGGGGAGCAGGACTTTTTGACAATTTAAATTTTTAGTTTTAGTTTTTCTATATTATAGTTTCTTTTTTTATATTGTGTATAATTAGTATTAACTGTAAATATTATAATTTATAATTATTGTTTTTATTAAATGTTACGTATATAATAATTGCTGTAATTTATTTTATACTAAAGTATAACCAAAAAAAAGTATAAAAATATTTCTTGATAAATACTTTTGGAGTCACATCGGACTGAGTCTACGGCATTATTTGCCTTCAATACTCTACTGAGAAGTAAGAAGTTTTACTCGGTTTTGTAACCCACACGTGCTCAATATAACTCTAGTACAACATGTTCAGAGCTAGGCCAATATAATATAGTGTCAAAAACACGAGGACAATCAAAGACTTATACAACTAGACCTGAAAATTAAAATTTGTGTTTTAGTACAAGTGGTCCTCGCTACATTTCGTTTAGTAACCGGCAAGAGGCTGCCGCTTGAAAACCTTTCTCCCGTAGGTACTTTGAAAACCACAGATACATTCAGCATAGTACAACTAATTATTACCTTTTAATATGAGTTATAAATGGTTGTAAGTATAGTAACCATCTATAACTATAGACGTCTCACTGTAGGAAAAATACCTTTATTTTCGAGGGGATAATGGTTCAAGTAAACGTTGGTAGAGCTTACATGCAGGCAATACACTATTTTTTTTTCTAAATTTTAATTTCAGTAATTACAATGATTATAAAGTTGCCTGAATAAATGAAATTATTACGTGTGGACTCTCACAGAGTTACTTAATTACTACCATAATGAATGAATGCACGAAATGAAAATTATAAGTGGTAGCGCCGCACTGCAGCTATATTATGGTTGTATCACGAATAGGTTGACTCGACCGGTGAAGGGCCATGCCCTAATAGAATACCAGTAGTAAATAATATACAATCTAATAGAATACAAAGAAATAGCAGCTTAATACTGCTGTGTTTCGTATGGTGAGTGTAGAGATCCGGAGACCCTTTTTTACTGGAAACGAGGCATTCTACCTTAGTCCTCATTGGTGACAACGCATCTGATATCTATGGGCCTCAGCATCCACTTACATCAGGTGGACTGTGTGCTCGTTGGTCACCTTCATTCTATAGAAAATACCTACATATAAAAACACGTATAATACCGCTATTATACCATTGCCGTAATTTACTAATTTGAAATAAATTTTCGTTATTATAAAATAAAAACAAAAATGTTACTCTAAATAAATAAATCAAATAAATCATTAAAAACTATCGAAGTTAAAATAATACGCGCCAAATTAGTAGTATTTATTGATAGATCAATTTCATATTTTAGTGTAAAAGAAAAAAAACTGTAAAATATCAGTGCCATAGACTACTGTTTTGTTCACCTGTTACACCTTATTTTTTCCGGTAATAAAGATCATACAGTATATTATAACATCTGAATGTTTTGATGTCAGTAATTTATGTGGCAAAAACAAATATATATGTGAACGTAATATTCACTCATGTGTACACCCAAATTTCCCTTAAATTTTAATTTATGGGAGAAATTGTAGAAATATTGTTCATACTTGTATAAAGTATACTCCATTATAAGTTAATTTATTACGAGTGTAAAATCAATTAGAAATGGGCGGTGGTGCCGCCCACCGCCGTTTGGGCGGACCGGACGCGACCACGCCTTCGTCGCTTCTCGATCCCCGCAATCTTGTTTAACACTGACATCAAACAACATGATAGTATTATGTTACGTCTAGCGATAGATATTATTAAATTTCCCGTCTGCCTGTGAAAGCTAAGTAAGAGTTTTGAGTTTTCTTTATAAAAAAAAGTTTTGAAAATTAGAACGAGAACAACTTACGTATACTTGGTATAAGGATGTGATAATTTCTTAATAATTATCTAATTGTTTGTAAAGTCATCGTTTTTTTTGCAATATGTGGCGAAAGTGGAATACCAGTACTTTGGATGGTACAAATCCAACATTCAAAATTACACGGGAATTTGTACCGTAATACCTAGTGGTTAATTGTTTGCTAAAACATCGATTTTGTAGCTTATGGCTTATGAGCTACAAAGTCGATGTTTTAACAAACAATTAGCATGGTAACATAGGTATGCCAGTTTTATAAAGAACAAGTTACTGCTTTATTCATATCAAGCTAGTAGTAAACTATATAGGGGGAGGTCCCCGAGAACCGGACACTTAAGGAACAATAAAAATAAAAAAGAACGTATAATAGTCTCATTTTTCATAGTTCACAGTTTATTTCACTTTAATAAGTTCACAACTATATACTTAATCACCACAGATATATCAACAGCCTGAAATCTTACTTTAAATGTAGTAGGTACTAAGGAACATTTAACATAGAAAAAAAGACGTTTTTAAAAAGGTCCCCTAATGACGGACAGCCAACTTTTCGTTCAATTTTAAATCTAAACATTATTTTAACAAACAATTCGTAAGAATATCTATTAAAATTGATCAAATCAGCTGTTTATAAAGAAAACTATTCTTAATTGTAATTAATTTTGGTCATAATTAGGAACGGTTTCTAAAAAATTACAAAACTTTTATTGTACAACCTGCAAAAATCACAAATGTAGCTAACTGAGCTTTTTTCAATATTTCATATTTGGGGGTATTCCCACAACTCGGTTTGGGTTTGTCCATGTTGAATCTGAAAAACAAAACACAAAAATAATAACTACAACAAAAATAAACTTACTGTAAAACTGTCCGGTATTAGGGGACTTTGAGAGTGACTTAGGTACATACAAGAAAAATTCTCGTTCACATTATGTGTTATAAATCTTAAAAAAACACCTGGGTTATATCAGATTAGTACAATAGCAATAATAATTAATAACAATGATTATAATCCCATACGTTAAATACTGTTTACAGAACCCAAAAAATTAATTTGAACAAAATTTTTACTTACCTTAAAATTTGCTACTCGCTCCACATCGAACGAGTCAGCACTAACTATTGACACGCTCCCCCCACACTTCACTTGGGAAACGCTTTCTAACCACGACTCAAGCAACGAATTGGTGCGCTTTTTCGCACTGATTCAGACCCTGTCCGGCTTTAGGAGCCGTCCGGGCTTAGGGGACTTTCCCCTAAATGAAATCGATAATTGAACAGTAATATACGTAAGGCATGGTAATTGAGTCAAATAAAATTTTAATTTAAAATTTGTTGATCTAAAAAACAATATAAGTAATAATAAGAAAATTCGAGAATTGGTCGAATCATATAACTCGGAGCTAACTGCCAGTATCTATAGGTACTACCGTAGCCCGCATCGCTTTTATAGGCCAGATACAGTCGTACTCGTTGATTTATTGCTGGCCAGAAATGACATCAATTATCCAGTAATTATCTGTGTAAATCTGTAGGTGTCTTCCTGCACGTCTCTGTATCCAGGCTTCTAATTGCGGTAGGATTGCTTCTACAACACGTTTACGTGCATAACACTCCTCACAGAGACGATCGCTCCTTCCTTCACACTCATTCCTTTTTTTTATAGGAGAGGGGGCAAACGAGTATACGGATCACCTGATGGTAAGCAATTACCGCTACCCATGAACAACTGCAACACCAGGTGAACTGCAGATGAGTTGCCGGTCTTTTAAAAAGGAGTAGGCTTTTTCTTGAAGGTCCCTAAGTCGTATCGGTCCAGAAAAAACTCTGGTGGCTTTCCACAAGAAAGTGGTGCGAGGAAGAAAACTTCTTTTAAATCGTAGGTTTTGTCACGATGTGCAATGGTGGAATTGTGCGGCTGGAATTAGTCCAAACAATTCCTCAGGGCACGCCCCGTGGTAAATGCGATAAAATACGCAAAGGGATGCAACATCTCTTCGCAGTGCCGGTGAGTCAAGCCGATTGGAAGGAGCTTAGTCGCCGATGATTCGACCGGCTTTGCGCTGGATGCGATCAAATGGGAGGATCTGGCACTGGGGAGCCCCAGCTTAGAGATGGGAACAGTATTCCATGTGTAGCCGAATCTGCGTTTTGTAAAGTTGCAAGCGGTGTGCCAGCATGAAATACTGTCCCGTTCTGCTGATACGCCAAGCCTTTAAGAGGCCAATTTGGCCTTCTCTTCCAAGTGACCACAAAACTGCACGTCACTCGATAAAGCGACGCCGTGGATTTCGATACTGACTAAGGGAGTGCCTGCAAACTAAGGAGACACGACAAAGGGATTCTTTTTAACGGTAAACGCGCAAACTTGTGTTTTTTGAGGATTGAATTGGACTAGATTTAGACGCCCTCAGTCTTTGTTCAACAAAATCTCGACTTCAGATACAAGTTTGTCCTGGTACTCGGCGACATTTTCTAGAGAAATATTATCACGGCCGGAGTATAAAGCATCACCAGTGCTGTCGTTCGCATAGCAATGAACGTTACCAGCTTGCAACATATCATTGATACGCAGAAGAAACAGCTTTGGTGATAGCACGCAGCTTTGTAGAACACCAGCTTAAATGGACACGGAATCTACTACGATTTTGATGCTCCGATCTGCAAAAAAACTGGTGATCCAATTGCACAATCTCTCGGGAAGTCCATAGAGTAGTTACGTTGTACCAGTTCTGGCTCACTGAGTCAGAAGTGGTACAAGTACGACGTTCGTCGAGTCACGATCTCGAAAATCACGAAAAAAAAATCACGAATCTGCGGTCCATTTTTGCGTAGGACGGTTCCGGAGATGTGCAGATCAATTAACTCTTATCTAATTGATATCCGGTGAAGGCCTCCACCGTCATTAGCGCTGCATTGTTCTTATCTACTTATCTATTGTTCATTGAATACCGTCATTACAAGAATAGATATTCTTCCTCAGCGTGGTGCTATTGTATTATACTCCTTTGTTCCTGTCTACACTAATCTGACTCATCAATAAAACACATTACCTAATTTTGTTAAAATTTTTATTTACAAAATACAAAATCTTATTACTCATTATCTATAAATAGGAGCGAAACATCTCATCCACCAAGATCATCAAAAAACCAACAACGGAAGCAGAAGCGCCTACCTCTGCAGGGAACAGTATCAGTAACGATGATCAAGTGGAATGTCTAACATGTCATATATTTATCAAGAAACGGTATTTAGCTAATCATTTTAAAAGTAATGTTCACAAAAATAATTTTTTAAATTCACATAATTCTTTATCAAACTTTAGTGTTATTGAATCTGCTTTTGGAAATAGGATTTTAACTTATAAAATCAAGAGTAGAGTAGATAGTTCGACATTGGTAAATTTTGAAACTCCTGAACTATTTTTAAATTCTATTAAAGATGATATTTTATTTTTAATACAAGAGTGTATTCATCAACACATAATTTTTAAAGTAAACTTCATATTACATGCTGATTTTGTTCAACAAACTAAAGATATTCATGATACGTTCGATTTTCAAACGCTTAACTATATTATTTGTCAAGGAGATGACTTAAATATTTTTTTTCATCTTTAAATGATAGATTTACTACTAAAATTTGTGCATTTGTAAAAAAAGATAGTGGATGGAGCCACAAAACATAAAATCTATAGACATGAATGTTAATAAATTTAACCCCCTACGCGGTACTTCATACATAGATCTTCCTCGTGACATAAAATTAAAAAAGGCTGTTATAAATGTAAAAAGCAAGGATTATTTTTGTTTTAAATGGGCGTTACTCTCGGCATTATATCCCGTAAACAAAAACGCGGATCGTGTATCATCGTACGTTAAACATGCAAATAAACTTAAATTTGATGGTATTTCCTTTCCAGTTAAAATTTCTGACATAGCAAAAGTAGAGAAATTAAATGATATTAGTATTTATGTTTTTGGGTTAGAATATAATAAAAAAAACGATGTAATTCTATAGTAGGTCCATTATTTTTAACAAAGTGTCGTAAAGATAGACATATCAATTTATTATTTTTTCCAAGGATACAAAAAATCATTATTGTTACATAAAAAATTTATCGCGGTTAGTTAGTAAACAAATTTCAAAAGACGGTCACATCATGTACCTACATTTGCGAAGCACGTCTACTTCACTTTCCATCTCAGGAAAGTTTAAATAACCATGAACAATACGATTGTGCCCACATTTGTACAGAATTACCAAACGGTGAAACTTAAAAAAAAGAATTGGTTTGGTCAACCTATTTCAAATGATAAAATTAAATTTGATAGTTATGAAAAAAAAGATACCATTCGTAGTTTATGCTCATTTTGAAGCATTTTTAAAACCAATAGAATCATGTTCTAACGATCCTTTCAAACCTTTCACACACAATATTCAGAAACATGAAGTACATAGTTTTGGTTATTATATAAAATGTTCATATGATGATAAATTATCAAAATATGTAACATATTGCGGACCCAACTGTACACAAGTGTTTATGGAAAGTTTATCTAACAATCTCAAAGAAATAAATAGACTTCAAAAGTATCCTGCACTTCCGCTAACAAATGAAGACAAAAACCAAATTTCAAATGCAACCATTTGTCATATTTATGAAACAGAGTTAGCAAAACATTTTTATGATTTTGATTGGTACACCGGTAGTTTTATAGGTGTTGCTCACGAATCATGTAGCTCGAAGTTCAGAAAACCTCGTTATATACCAATATTTTTACACAACCTTAGTCACTATGATGCTCATTTTATTGTTCACGTGTTAAACTTTTGTGATGGTGAAGTCGAAGTTATCCCTCAAAATAAAGAAAAATACATATCCTTTCCCCAAAAATAAAAATGAATAACCACGAAAGTATATTAAGATTCATAGATTCATTTAAGTTTTTATCATGTAAATTAGAAAAATTGGCCAAAAATCTCAGTAATGATCAATTTCAAGAATTACGTAGAAATTATCCTATGATGAAGATTTCTTTCGTTTAAAACGGAAAGGCGTTTATCCATATGAACTTATGACTAATTATGATAGTTTAAGCCTAACATCGCTCCCCGAACAAAATTTTTTTGTAGCTCGCTCACAGATTCCCATATTTCAAATGATGATTACAATCGTGCTAAAGATGTTTGGGAACACTTTGGGTGTTGTAATATGCTAGATTATTCAAACCTGTATTTAAAAACAGACGTTTTACTTTTATCCGATGTATTTGAAAACTTTAGAAAGTTATGTATTAATACTTATGATTTAGACCCTGCCCATTATTACACAGCACCCGGTTTAAGTTGGGATGCAATGTTAAAATATACAAAAATAGAATTAGAACTTTTAACAGATTATGAGAAAATTGCATTTATTAGATCAGGTATCAGAGGCGGTGTATCTCAATGTAGTAATCGTTATGCTAGAGCTAATAAAAAATACATGGGGGATTATGATGCAGGGAAACCAAATTCATATATCACATATTTTGATGCCAACAATTTATATGGTTGGGCTATGTCTCAATGTCTTCCTACTGGTGGATTCGAATGGGTAAATCCGAATAAAGAATTTAATGTGTCTGAGACATCGAATTTCGGTTTTATTTTAGAAGTTGATTTGGAATATCCAGATGAACTTTATGATTTACATTCGGACTTTCCTTTATGCCCCGAAAACATTTGTGTAGGCAATATTAATGAAAACAAACTAGTCCCAAATCTAAATAATAAAGATAAAATTTAAATAATAAAGAAATTTAAAGCAGTGCATAGAAATGGGGGTTAAATTAACTAAAATTCATAGAGTTTTAAAATTTAAACAGTCTCGCTGGTTGAAGATGTACATAGATCTAAACACAAAATTAAGAACGTTAGGAAAATCAGATTTCGAAAAAGATTTTTATAAATTAATGAATAATTCAGTCTTCGGTAAGAGTATGGAGAATATTGAAAAAAGGGTTAACATAAAATTAGTTACACACTGGGAGAACCAGGGCAAAGCTTTAGGTGCTCAAGATCTAATCGCTAAACCACAATTTCATAGTCTTTCAGTATTTTCGGAAAACCTAGTTGCGGTTCAGTTGCGAAAAACGAAGTTAATATATAATAAACCAATTTATTTAGGGTTTTGCATTTTAGATATTTCAAAAACATTAATGTATGATTTTCATTATAACTACATGTTTAAAAAGTTTAGTAAAATCAAATTATTGTATACAGATACGGATAGTTTAATATATCATATATTTACAGATGATTTTTACTCTGATATAAAACCTGACCTTTCATCATACTTTGATACCTCAGCTTATGATACAAATAGTATTTTTGAATATCCAAAATTAAATAAAAAGAAATTAGGTTTTTTTAAAGATGAAAATAATGGTAAAATCATGAAAGAATTTGTGGGTTTACGATCCAAAATGTACGCTTTTAACTTAGAGAATAAGAGTATAGCCAAGGCAAAAGGGGTAAATAAATGTATCACTAAAAAGATGACCATAGATAGTTATGTCTTCTCTATTTAATAAAAAAGTGCAATATTATAGTATGCTTAGATTTAAATAAATTAAACACACAATTTTTACACAAAAATTAAATAAGATTGGTTTATCATATAAAGACACAAAGAGGCATATTTTAGATAATAATATTGAAACATTAGCTTGGGGTCATTATAAACTGCGTTAAGTGTTGATAGTTTTTAGGGTTCCGTAGTCAACTAGGAACCCTTATAGTTTCGCCATGTCTTTTTTTGTTTTTTTTTTTTTTTTTTTTTTTTTATAGGATAGGGTGACAAACGAGCACACAGTCCACCTGATGGTAAGTGGTTGCTGTGGCCCATAGACATCTACATCTATCCTCGATTACGAATCAAAATGCAGATGCGTTGTCACCCGTGAGGACTAAGATGGAATGCCTCGTTTCCAGTAAAAAGGGTCTCCGGTTCTCTACACTCACCATACGAAATACAGCAGCATTAAGCTACTATTTCACGCTGGTATTCTGTGAGAGCGTGGTCCTTCCCCGGTCGAGCCGACCCAATCGTGCTACAACTATACTACTAATATAACTGCAGCATGGCTCTACCACGTATACGTCTGTCTGTCCGTCTGTCCGTTCTCGCTCAATCTCTGTGACCGTTAGCACTAGAAAGCTGAAATTTGGTACCAATATGTGTATTAATCACGCCGACAAAGTGGTAAAATAAAAATTGGAAAATAATGTTTTATTAGGGTAGTCACCCTATATGTAAAGTGGGAAGTGATTTTTTTTTAATTTCAACCCTAACATTTGATATATTGTTGGAAAGGTATTTAAAAATGAATAGGGATTTACTAAAATCATTTTTTGATAATGTCAATAATTTTGGAAATAATCGCTCCAAAATTAAAAAACAATGTGTCTAACTTTTGAACCATAAGTTTAGAAAATATGAAAAAAATCTGAAAAGTAGAACTTTATAAGGACTTTCTAGGAAAATCATTTTGAACTTGGATGGAAACAACAGTACCCACTACCGGGAGCAGTTGCAGGAGCGCGGAGCACTGCTGGAGCGCGAACATAATGGATACCCACCTTTAAACTCATAAGTGGGAACACTTATTGTGACGGACGGGAAACTACGGAACCCTACACTGAGCGTGGCCCGACACACTCTTGGCCGGATTTTTAATTTTATGTCTGCATGTAAATAAAATTTGTATTGATTGTAAAATAATGATATTAGTATAATATGACGTAGAGTTTATTACATATTTAATCGTTGTTTTATTGTAAATAATTTAAGTTAATTGTTGTTTATATTTGCGTGTGTGTGTGTGTATTTATTTGAGGTTGAGTTGATTGTAAAATTATGATGTACTAATTGTGTTAGAAATAGTATACAGATCATTCTGCTTTATATAATTTTTGCAATATATATTAATTGTTTACACCAACACTTTCATTTATTATTTCACCCCTTAGAACTTTAGACGTGTGTAATGTTTCACTTTATCCATCCGTTTACTGCTATTGTGGCAGTACTAAGTGGATGTGGGAAGTCAAATTATGTAACAAATTTCATAAAATCAGTTACAGAAATATGTAATTGTGATTTTAATCAGATCACATGGTGCTTTGATGAAATGCAGCCTTTATATAATTTACCAAATGTTAACTACCATCAAGGAATTCCAAATGTTAATATGTTTGATGGTGAAAACCCACATCTTGTTATTATTGATGATCTAATGAGAGAGTCTGTTGGAAGAATTGTGGATATATTTACCAAAGGTAGTCATCACAGGAATCTTAGTGTATTTTATTTAACACAAAATTTATTGCATCAGGGTAAACGGCAAAGAGACATATCCTGAAACTCAAGTTATATAATATATTTTAAAAATCCACGAGATAAAATTCAAATAAGATATTTAGTGCGACAAGTGTCACCAGATAACACAAAATTCATTGAAGATGCCTACAGGGATGCAACTCTAGAGGCGCATGGATATTTAATGGTAGATTTAAAACAGAATACCAATGATTTTTGTCGTATCAAGACAAATGTCTTCCCATTTAATGGTTTCTGTACAGTCTACGTCCCCACAAAAGAGTTTAAATACACCAAGAATCAAACATTTCAAATCATTGCTAAATGATGCATCGTCGACTCACAACGCATAAATATTTGCTGAACGCTTTGCATACGCTTAAACCAAAATATCAAAGAGCATTACTTAAAACGTGTGATGAAGAAGAAATTAACTGTATTTGTGAGTGTATTCATAACGTTTTACAAGGAAAAGTACCTTAAAAATCAAGATAAACAAAAATTTAATAAACACAAAAATATACTCCGTCAACTAGTGCGTAAGTGTAAACATAAACTAAGAAAAAATATAATTATACAAAAAGGATGGGCTTTCTTATCAATAATATTAGGTGCAATATTGAGTGGATTAGTGAGTGGACTAGCCAGTAACATGGAAAATGCAAAGAAAATGATACGTATCGAACCTGGATTGATTGAAAAATTAAAACAAGAAAATAAGGTTAATAGTAGTTTATCTTGATTAGATATTGAAATGCAAAATATTATGAATAGTAAGACGGAAGACCGAAAGAAATGGATGTTATATTTACAAACACTGCAAAGATACCTTCATTTTACCGAAGAGGATCGTCAACCACTCAGATTACCAATTTATTCTGATACATCTAATGAAGATTCAAATGAGTCTAAAATTAGTTTTAAAAAAAGATAGAGATCTAAAAACTTCAGTTGATGCTGAATCTTTGTTGGAGGAGAATCGATCCATTAAAGGTAAAGAAAATGTTGAAAATCCACTTTACACACCAGCTCAAATACTCAGTTTAATACCAAAAACTTATAATAAAAAAGGACAGTTATTACTAAACTTAGTTGAAACAAGTAAAAGTAAAATAAATTGGGATAATGAAGGTACAGTCATAATTGATAATGAAAAAATTCCTAGAAGTAATATTATTGATTTAATAAATAATTCACTAAGACCCTTAAAAAGAAGTGATCCAGTAGGGTGGGATAGATTTGCTGAAGCATTAAAAGATATTAAAGTACCACTTACTTATATTGGAAATCCAAAGAGATGTGAGTTTATTAACCAACTTCAAGCAAAAGATCTGAACAAACCCTCTGAGATTGAATTTCAAGAGTTTTCTACACCGAGCAGTAGAGATAAAAAGTCTACAACTAAAATACGTAAAAGGCTTGAGTGGGAAAAATGGACCTCGTACTAGAAGAAATTAACAGGATTTATTATGATCCCTCTAATCCCGCTGGTTTTGGTAGTATTGATAAATTATCAAAAGCCATGAAGGGTAAAACGAATAAAACACAAGTAAAGGAATGGTTAAAGGGTCATACTCAGAAAAGATCTACATTTGTTATCTTTTCTTGTCCCGCGAACTCATAGTTTAATAAATATCTAATTTTATAAATATGATAAAAACAATACCCATTGTTGTTATGTTAGTCTCTTAATGTGAAAAATTTTTTGGTGTTTTAACTTTAATTTTTAGTAAAGGCATACATTTTTGGAGATCATTCTTTTTGTAAAAATGCTATCGAACATTTTTTTAGTGTCCCAGTGACCATTTTACATTTTCAGATTCAAGTTGTTACAAATATTAATAAGCTTTATTTAACGTGGTTATGGTACCATATTACTCCTGCTGAATCAAGCAATTAAACTCGTCCTAATTCATTCGTAAGTCATTTAAAAAAAAAATTATTTTGATTAAATTAATCATGTCCCAAAATTATAACGTTGCGTTACTCAGGTTTCGTAACGTGTAGTAAAATTAGGAACGCATTTATATAAAAGAGTAGAAATATGTTTTTCTATTCCGGCAATACTAGTAACTACGTCAAAATTATTGCCGCCACGGCCGTTGAATTTTAGTCGCAACCGTGGACTCAAGATTTGTTATCACGTGAATATTCACAAAAACTATCTCAGGGTGATAAACAGCTACTATTTTGGAAAGTTTATTATAATTTTTGTTTACTAATTAAATCCTTTTATTATTTTTTGTAATATCATAACGAATACACTCGGTGTTTATTTGTGCAACACTTGGTTTACGTCAAAATAGTTTTAGAAGTAACGTTACGAAACTAAGAAATTGTTAAGCTTAGTTCACATAAACAATTAAGTTTGTAATTATTTATTACTACTTAAATAAGGTTTAATATGTCGTTATATTACGTCGTTGTGGTGTTTACTCTTTTCTAGCAGTTTTTTTCTTTACTGCAAATAAAACAACGAAGTCAATAAAATCAATTTAATTAATAAATAAGTAAAACTAGTCTAATTTGTATTTACTTCAACAAAAATTGTATTTTTCAAAGAAAAGAAAGAAGAAGAAAGAAGATTATGATAGAACAATTAAAGGAAGAAAGAAGATTATGATAGAAAAAAAAGTGTTGAAATGGATGTAAAAAGAACATCTAATGTTCAGGATATTCAGAAACAAAAATTCATTTCTGAGAGGGTTTTAGGGCAAGGAAGTTTCTGCCGCGCTGCCCCAATGCGTGTTGGCGAACTTCACGTCTTCGAAATATTTTTTCCTACCCATGATAATATATATCTATTTAAAAATAATAATCATCATAATAATCAAAATGCGAGTGACAATTACTCAAATTTTGATATCTTTTAATAAATTATTAGAATTCATTTTGATCTCGTGAATATTCCTCCGACATCATGTTTTTTTATACTGAGGTGTTACTGTGTGGAAAAAATAATATTTGTTAACATTCCATTTATTCCTAGTTTTTATCTAATTCACCGATGTTAAATTTTTAGAAAATTATAATTTTGGTTAGTTTAAAAAATCAAAGTCAATTAATACAAATAGAACTAATTAAACCAAACAAGTTTTATAATTTATCTATAATATATTAATATACCAATCTATAATTTGTACTTAGTTTAATGTGTACTATACCTTATGAGATTAGTTTCGTTACGAATATTCTCAGTATCGTTACATATAAGTTTAGTGACAAAATTTAAAATGTACACTTTTTCTGAGTATGACCCTAAAATCACAAGAAACATACACATTACATAAACCCATTCGAAAAAAATTCCCGCGTAATAGGTACATTCTATCAAATATTAATGAACTGTGGCAAGCTGATTTAAGTGATATGCGAACTTATTCTCAATATAATGATGGTTTCAAGTATATACTTTGTGTTATTGATGTATTTAGTAAATATGCTTTTGCAAGACCAATGAAAAAGAAAAACTCAGAAACAACTAAAGAATGTTTTGAAAGTATATTTACTGAAAGTAATTTAACACCTACTCACATACAATCTGATAAAGGTACAGAATTTGTTTCAAAAGATGTACAAAAATACTTTAAATCCAAAAAGATTAATTACTATACCACTAATAATCCTGACATTAAGGCCAGTATTGTTGAACGATTTCAAAGAACACTAAAAATGAAAATGTGGCGTTATTTCACTCATAATAATACTTATAGATATATAGATGTTTTACAAGATTTAATATACTCTTATAATCACAGCTTTCACTCTAGTATTAAGATGTGTATTATGTATATGTAGATGAATATTGACAGTTTGGACTAATGATTTCTTATATTTACGCGAACACTACACATTGAAATAATACTCGTTTTTACGGAATTTATCGCGTATATTTAACTTTTTAATACCCGACGTGGGTGCTGTAAAGCTCTCGAAACGTCGGGTATTAAAAAGTTAATCGGGTATAAAAATATACGCGATAAATTCCGTAAAAACGAGTATTATTTCAGTTTGGACTAATCTTTATGATAGACAGTCAAACAAACTTTCTTTATAAAATCCTAAACCAAATTTCAATGTGGGTGATTATGTTCGAATAACTAAATATAAACATGTTTTCCAAAAAGGATATGAATCAAATTGGAGTGATGAAATATTTATTATATCCGAAATTACCGAAAGCTATTAAATAAGAAGGTGAATGGTCGGTTGGAGTTGTCGAGTTTCAATATCCATGTACCATGTTTACTCTTCAAGATCATGAAAATGTTATATACATTACAAAATCTATGTTAATGCCTAACGAAGATAAACCATCCATAGTGTACTACAAAAACATATTCCAGCTACCAACTATGATAACATTGAGCATATTTTAAGAGTGTTAAATGGTATCGGAGAGAACTTGAAATTTCGCTATGATGAAATAACAAAATTTGTGTCCATTTCTGTTTTGGATAAAAATATAACATCCGTAACATTATCACCCAAATTAAGTTTACAACTAGGTTATGAACCAAATAAAAATCTCCTAGAGAGAAATTTTGGAAAGTGTCCTGCTAATTTACACTTAGGGTTACCATCTCAACTATTTCTACATATATTGCGACGTTATCGATCCTCGGATTGTGGGTGATGTTATGACTCCTTTACTAAGAGTCATTTCATTAGATCCTACAAAATACATTTATGCTGCAAATAAAATGCACGTTTTCTCTCAGCCTCACTACTTACCTGTTATGCGAAGAGAGTTCGATACGCTGGAGATAGTTATAAGATCGAGCACAGGACAAAAAATACCATTCCAGTTTGGAACCGTGTGTATTAAACTACATTTCCGAAAATTATAATAATGAATTCTCTTCGTGATCATCATAAATGTCCATATGAAAATTATTATACACATCAAGCTGGGTCAGGAGTTGGAGTAATTTATAAGGGTGCACCATACCAACGCGGTCATGGTACTGGGAGCTTCTTAGGGGGGTTATTTAGATCAGTTTTACCTTTACTTTCAAGTGGTGCTCGAGTGATTGGTAAGGAGGCATTAAGCGCTGGAGTAGGACTTTTATCGGATATGGTTCAAGCGCGTCCTATGGAAGCCTCAATAAAAGATCGTCTAAAGCAAGTTAGTACGAATTTAAAACGAAAGGCTGATGAAAAAATTGATAAATCTAACATGACAGGATCTGGGTATAAAACTAAAAGAAAACGATTGACCTCGTTCATTCCACCATTAACTGCTAAAGTAAAAGCTGCGAAAAAACTTGGTCTAAAACCAAAAAATATCAAGGATATATTTTCAAATTAAATATGTCATAATCATTCTTGCGAGTGCGTTAAGTCAGAATTGGATTTGTTTGCACTACCGTCTACACAAACTAGCATTGAAAATGGATTGTGGATTCATTATAAACCAATTTCATCTCTTGGTTATGATGGACCTATAGAGTTTCAAGTTCCTGGGACAGGCGATGACTACATAGATTTGTCCATACATTACTCCACATAAAGGCAAAAGTATTAAATCAAGATTCAACACACAACTTGATGTCTACTACGATAGTAGCACCTGTAAATAATTGGCTGCATTCACTTTTTAGTCAACTTGATGTTTATTTAAACCAAAAACTTGTATCACCACCTAATAATACCTATGCGTATCGAGCATACATGGAAACCCTTTTAAACTATGCTCCTGCTGCTAAACAATCTCATCTTACTTGTAGTCTTTCGTATGATGATACAGCAGGAAAAATGGATTCTACGGATGGTAAAAACATAGGATTTGTTAAAAGACAGGAATTGATTAGTGAAAGTAAGGAAATAGAAATGATTGGTCACCTTCACGGTGACATTTTCAACCAAGATAAATTTTTAATTAATGGTGTTTAAATGAGTGTTAAATTGGTTCGATCAAGAGAGAGCTTTAATTTAATTGCTGGGTCAAACGATGTAAAGTTTAAAGTTTGCATTACGGACGCATCTCTTATTGTTCACCGAGCACGAATTAATCCAAGTGTATTACTCGCATATCAAAAAGTTTTAGCTTCTACCACTGCTAAATATCCTATTACTCGAGCTGAAGTAAAAGTTTTAACAATTCCATCGGGTGTTCAAGGAAAAACTCTTGATAATATATTTTTAGGGCAGGTACGCAAAAGATGTATAATTGGATTTGTGAACAATTCTGCATTTAATGGTTCACTTACTAAAAATCCATTTAACTTTGAAAACTATGGTATTAATTCTTTCAGCTTATATATTGATGGTCAACAAATAACTACAAAAGCTTTGCAACCATCTTTTAATAATAGCATATTTACATCAGCATATCATAATCTATTCTCGGGAACCGGTATTCACTTTCTTAATGAAGGAAATGGAATCTCTTGTGAACAGTATGCCAAAGGTTACTGTCTATTAGCATTTGACTTAACTCCTGATTTATCAGCCAACTCATCAGCTCATTGGAATCTCATAAAGCATGGTAGTGTAAGATTAGAAGTACGATTTGAATCCTCACTAATACAAACAATTAACTGTATAGTTTATGCTGAGTTTGAGAATATTATTGAGATAGATAAAAACAGAAATGTTACTGTAGACTATAGTAGTTAAGGTTATAATATGTGTTATGTGTAATGCATATTGTGTGTATGTAACTATGTGAAACGTTATAAAATTAAATAAAACAAATTGTATGCAATATATTATTTTTTATTTCTTTATAAATATTCTATTTAATCTAATACAAAACTCTGTTCGAGTTTAAATTTTACATAAGCACACTGACTAAACCACTGAACATGCTGCTGCCAAGGATCACCATCATCTTCCCAATCTTTTAAACCACCACCACAATGGAAACACTTGGTCCTGTCTGCATGGCCAGTATAAAAGAAACCGGCTTCTTCAAGATCTTCAGGTTTCTGTCGCATAACGAGAGGCCAGTTTTCAAAACTGAGCAACCGGCTAGATTTTGAACTGAAGAATGGATATTCAGCTCTTGAGTACTGCATATTCTTCTCGTTTTCTTCTCCACTCAGTGTTGTAGTTTTGTTCTTCAATGATGTGTTCTGTACACGTATGCCACACTCATCTCTTCCTTCTGCTCTTGTCTTCCTGTAATTTAAGTAAACAGAATCACAATTACTAATGATCAGCTAATGACTGTCATTGTTAAAAAAGTATTTTTTAACTTTTTCACTTTCTGCTATTGTCTTTGTAATATTGTATACGAGGGCGTTTGTGTTGTCGTAGATGCTATCCTTATTAGTCTTAACGTAATATTTAATCCTCGTGGAAGCATGTTTCCAATGATCAGTAGTTGGAATCTTGGATAGCTCCTTCATATCGTATATTTCAATTTTGATGTGATGCGTCGCTTGGTCTCCGTCGTCAGAATTAGTAGAAGTGTAAGATACACCATCTCTAGCGGCTCGTACTACGGTTGATGATAACAGCTTCCTCTTTTTTATTTTTGATTCAGCTTCAAAAAATGATCAATCGATTGCGATTTTCTTTTTCCACCGTCGCATGTGTTATTATTAATGACGATGTCATCACTCTCTTCTCGAGGGGAGAGTGGCGAGTAGTAATACTGTTTATAAGTATTTTCATCGAAGCTCAATGATTTCTGCAACAACACAGTTATCACGTTAATATCAATTTGTTAACACTTAATCATAAAAGTTAAAAAAGTTAAAGTTACAGCCTATTAAAGTCAACTGCTGAACATAGGCCTCCTCTCATTTCTGAGAGGGTTTTAGGGCTAGGAAATGTTCACTTCGCTGCCTCAATGCGTATTGGCAAACTTCACATGCCTTCGAAATTTTGTCAGACATGCAGATTTCCTCACGATGTTTTCCTTCACCGCTGAACACGTGGTAAATCAGCACTTAAAATTGCAATTAACAATTTAATTGGTGCCGGTGGGGATCGAACCCGGGTCGCGTACTGTGAAATTTACATTTTACGCTAACCATCTGAGCTACCACGGCTCAATCATATACACACATAATATTTAAATATAATTTGTTAACACTAAATCATACACACGTAAGAAAATAACAGAAAGAAAAGTAAGTTTGTCAATAGAATAAACACTTACATCCATGGCCTTTGATGCGTTGAAGTGACACAAATGTAGTATTGATAGATCCACTGCGGTCAAACGACCATACACTAACTCCATGACTGCAGTTGCTTGGTCTTATATAGTACCAGTGAGTAATAATTCTAATCTAAAGAATTTCTGCAGTAGAATTGTTAGTAACTTTATGCGTCAACAAGCTTATCTCACATTCTGTTGCTTATCTCAACATTCCTTCGTCCTTCGTGTCGTGTCTTGTTCAGTGTATTGATAACTCAAATACGTTTTGTATAACACAAAGAATGCAATTTAATATTTAGAAATCACTATAATTGATCATTCCTATGATAGTCATTGAGTAGATTGGTACTGTAATAATCTACTAATAGCAGTAATATCATGGATACACTAGATGTACAACAACATCTGAAAAAGATTCACCCCACTCTAGAAAATAATGTTTATGCTGCCAATAAACTGGCCATGTACACCCACGTACCAACGTATATAATATACAATTTGGATACAGATGATAAACCAGGGTCACATTGGGTAGCTTTATATATCGGTACGAATGACGTCGGCCATTATTTTGATTCATTCGGACGGGCACCTGTACGATATCATCTAGAGTTTTTTAAAAGAAATTGTAAAAGATGGAACTGGAATGTTGATAGGATTCAGAATGAGTGGACTTCAGTTTGTGGCGAATATTGCTTAATGTATTTGCTATATAAGTTTCAGGGATGTTCAATGCATAGTTCTACGAGTATATTTACAGGGAACACATTGTACAACAATATTTTAGTGGATGAGATGTTTCGCTCCTATTTTATAGATAATAAGTAATAAGATTTTGTATTTTGTAAATAAAAATTTTAACAAAATTAGGTAATGTGTTTTATTGATGAGTCAGATTAGTGTAGATAGGAACAAAGGAGTATAATACTGTAGCACCACGCTGAGGAAGAATAGATAATGACGGTATTCAATGAACAATAGATAAGTAGATAAGAACAATGCAGCGGTAATGACGGTGGAGGCCTTCACCGGATATCAATTAGATAAGAGTTAATTGATCTGCACATCTCCGGAACCGTGCATCCTACGCAAAAATGGACCGCAGATTCGTGATCAGAGCATGCCAAAACCTTTTTTTTTAGGATCGTGACTCGACGAACGTCGTACTTGTACCACTTCTGGCTCAGTGAGCCAGAACTGGTACAACGTAACTACTCCATAGGGAGGAAGCTTCTTAAGAAGCGCTTTGTGCCAAACCCGATCGAACGCCTTCGCTATGTCCAAACTAAGGGCCAACGTCTCCCCTTGGACTCCACAGCCTTCGCCCATCCATGAACTAGGTAACCAAGAGTAACCCAGAAGGAAACCGTACTGGTCTCTAATCAGCTCGTGATACTCAAGGTATCTCATGAGCTGGCAGTTTATAATGGATTATATACCATACTTTGGAGAACAAGGAGATCCCATTATTAGATACCATACCATGGAGATACCATACCAATTAGATACCATTATTTTGAAAAACAAGGAGGTGATAACGATAGACCTTTAGTTTGACAGATCTGAGATTTATTTTGATGATCCTTTTTTAGGAAACGGGTGCACTATTGCTGTCTTCCACGATTTCGGAACTACGCCTAGGGAGTAGGAGTAACGGAAAAGATGCGTTAAAACCGGTGCCAACTCCGAAGCACACGTCTTTAGTACAATAGGAAGTACGCCATCAGGCTTACTCGTCTTGTTCACGTCCAGGGAGGGGAGTACTCTGCGCAATGAGCGCTGGATAAACGTGCTGTTTACCTCCATGGATCCTGCATGGAGCACTCACACCGGGGGATGGTCGGCGGTGCGTTTCGAAGAGTCGAATTGGACGCAAAGAGGGAGCCTAGCAGATCGGCTTTGTCCTTTACGGCATGGGCCAGTGACTCGTCCTCCCTGTGCAGAGATGAGAGAGATGGCTGACAGAAGTTTTCTTGGACAGCCTTGGCGAGAGAACAGAATGCACGTGTTCCCGAAGGAAGTCGAACTAGTTTCTCGCCAATTCTGCCGATGTGCTCTGACTTTGCCTTGGCAATGATACTTTTTAAGGATCTTGAGGCGGAATTATACTTCTTTTAAGAGCGCTGGTACTCGCATCCCGAGGCGTCGATGCGTGAGCCCAGGCCTGGTAGCACTCCTGCTTATGGCATAATGCAATTTTGCAGGAGCGACCAAACCAAGGCCGGGTTCCCATAGGTACCACATACGATGGAATAAAAGATTCCATTTCCTGTAGCATCATATCAACGTCACAAACAGCAACAACGTTGGGATCATTCGGCGAAAAGCAAACGCGCCCCCAAGGGTAGGATGCAAAGAAATATCGTATCACGTCACAATCGGCTGACATATAATGCCAAAAATGGTAGCAACCTGCAGAACGCAACCGCGATGGGAGCGTGAGAGGCACCGTACTGGTGAATCAGACAATGATCCGAGGAGCCAAGAGGGGCACAGACGGTGACCTGAAATTCGTCCGGATGAGAGGTCAGCGGAAGGTACAACACGAATAGGACGGCTCCACCGGAGTAGGACCACGCTCTCATAAAATGGTTAGTGTGAAAACCGAAGACCTTTTTTACTGGAAACGAGGCATTCCATCTTAGTCATCAGGGGTAATAAGTGATATGTCTGTATTTTGATTCTTAATCGAAAATAAATGTGGATGCTGTGGCCCATAGACATCTCTATGGGCTACAGCATCCATTTACCATCAGGTAGACTGTGTGATCGTTTGTCACACATATACTATTAAAAAACCACTATTTAAGATCGGGACGCTGATAATAAAATAAACAGTTGTCATCCAAATATTTTGTTCATGCTCTTTTTCTATCCCGTTATTAGCCAGCACGTTCCACTGTGTAACTCTCCTTTGCAGTTATCCACGGTATGCTATAAAGCTAGAGTAGAAGGATTTAAAAAATGAAGGACATTGACTATCGTGAATTATATGCACGAGTTATCCCATATAGTTATGTTATAGTTTAGCTGTAAAACACAGGAGGCCTTTCAGCATTTCTACAAGGGAAAATTGATGAAGTACTTTTGTGACAAATAATAAATCTATAGTTATATGGACTTAAACATGCCAGCAGACAATGGAACACAAATTAAAAACTGCATAGATTTGTGATGACTTGTTCACAGATGATACATGATATAATACGTAAGTAAAACGTAAGTATATTACTGATATTAAATATAATTAATACAATTATTTTTTATTGCAGTATGTTTTCTCACTCTTCTTTTTCAATAATGAAATGCATCATGTGTAATATACAAAAAATATGTTAAATGAAAAATTTACTATGACGGATTTGTTTAATAGCAAAGCATTATATTGATTTTATAAGTTATTATTTGAGAAGAATATAAACATCGCTCTTTAAAAACAACTAAAAACAAATTTCTATCAAAGAAGTTATTAGCAGCATGATATTGAAGATCAAAGATCTTACACAAGCTACGTTTGATTTTGTTTTACTGAGCGGCAATAAACTGAAACTTATAGAAATAACAGACAGTCTAAGAACTGAGTAATGCTACGGTTACTCAGTTCTTAGACTGTATATATATCTCCCGTTTCTGCAATACAAGAAGCTCTAACTAGGAAGACTCACACTGGAATTTTCTACTGTATCGTGGAGTGGATAAATTTCACTAGGACAAACATCCAGACCTGGAATAATTATTTATAGGCCACACAAATACTTCTTCTGTGCGAGATCAAACCTGCGGCCCTCAGAGCCGCAACTCAATTGCTAAGCCAAGGAGCAGCGGAGCCGTCGTTTTGGTCCAAATATAGAGAGAGGTATGCCTATTATACTTTATTGTGATGATCAGTGTGCAATCAGTATTTCGGGGAACAGCATATATATACCATTTATCACATTCGCAGTAAGCATAATTATGTTCGCTACTATTTTTTACGCAATAAGATTACTCCCAAACAAGTCATCGTGAATTACTTAAGTACTCGAGAAATGATTGCTGATGTCTTAACCAAAGGACTCTGTCGGCCAAAGCACTCAGTTTTCATCAAAACAATGGGTCTAACACATTTGTGTACAACAGAGAATAATAAAAGTATAGACGCCTGCATGGATTAGGCATAGGCATAGGCAATGCAGTGTGTATTAATATTTACTAATAACTGATACTTTTGACCTACTGGCGACTTTACTCTTGATCCATAATAAATTCGAACGAGGCGCTGTCATTAAAATATACTCGTATAATCAAATACTTTTGCCCTTGCTTTATTCAATCAGAGTATATCAGTGCGAGAAGATGTTCTATTCGAGTATTCAAATATATTCACATTAGATATATAAGGTCAAAGGCAACGGTAGTAACTATTCAAAATAAAGGAGCGATGAAGGCAAAACAATCCTTCGCAAATCTTTTAATTTGCGAATCAATGTGCGCCAAGGCTGTGTCTGAACTTCGATTTTGCTCAGAATTTTCTTCTACTTACTTTTGAAAGTTACGTTTGATGATTTTTACAAGCAAGAAGTACACCTGCAAACGAACTGAAGGGAAATTTTTTTACCAACCAATCATTCATTCATGCAGGGCACGCGAATAACTCTACGAACACTCATTGCTGTATGCCGATGAGTTCTTTGTCGCTAAAACTCTACAAGACCTGTAAATAATCGCTAAAGGCGGCTAAGATTTGTAATCTTTTTACAGCATACACTGCAGAACTAAGTCTTGCTTGTCAATTAGATATATGAGGCGTCATTGATTAAAGTTCACCCTATTGCGAAGTTGCGCTTAATTTTCACAATTGCCGTGCCATTTGAACAGTTGCCAGTTTTTGAATTTTTCCTAAAGGCGTGTCAACTCGTTATTGTCCATTTCAGCTACTGAATTTTAGGGTAAATACCTACATAATGTAAAATAAATTGGAGCATAGTACAGAAGCTCGCAGCTTTTTCAAGCGATCAGTTCGTTCACAATCTCACAAATCTCTTGTTGACATTTATACGTGTGAATTGACGTGTTAGTGACATTTTAGTGGCTACACGGGCTCCGCCCACTCTCCCGTTCTATTATGTATGCAATTATAGTATTATATGGAGCTAATAATCTTCCGCTCACCATATGTAGCTAGTTGACACTGATGTGAAATTTTTGTTACACATTGTTATTTAATTGAGAAGTTAGCCTTGAATAAAATTTTATCGGATTCTCGAAAATTATAATACACAAAACAATGCCTTAGTGATTTGCTCTTTGATTTTTTGCACATTTTTAACTCTTTTATATTTTTCTACCTTTATGTATATTTGTGGTTTTGTTTATTTATTTTTAATAATAAATAATATAAAATATAACTAATAATACAGAAAAAACATGAACCTTTACATTTTTCACGGAAATTAATTTCCCACTATGTTATCTGTTGAATATTACACTTCATTTTTAAGTGGTGCCGCCCTGGTGGCTGAAAAAGTCGTGGATTGCAGTATTGTGGACGCACTGCATTCATTTACCGAAAGTCCTTACAGATAAAATATCATCACTAGATAAGACACACAATGGTGACACGTTTTTGGGCTGTCATCAATATATTCTAATTCTAAGCTCACAGCATTTATTAACTTAAATTATGGTTACTCTATCATTTAGACATAGGATGGTGACTATACTCCAATTTTTTATTAATTTGTGCTTTATTCCCTATTCTAATGGTAGTAGTACATGTTGACCGAATGCGCTCGCCGAGTGCGTTTGACCAACGTATACTGGGCCGTTTTGTGTATTTAGCATTTGCGGCCAACACTCGCCGACAAGCCAAATAGTGTCGGTTATGCACAAGTCAAAGAAATTTGGCGCAAGCCGCAAACAGCAGTCACACGTTGGCCGAATGTTCAGTTCATAGTTACGCATCGCAGCAGCCTGTAGTGTTAATAAAATTGTTTTACGAATATGGCGACATGAACTAATGAGGAAATATTTAGTTTCATTGACTATTATCACAATGAATCAGTTATATGGACCCCCAAACCAAAGTTAGTAGAAAACCAGAGGTAGTAACTTGCTTAACTGCATTAAATAATACATGTTTAGTTGCGATTACAGAGTACCTACCTTATGATAATTATTATTATAAATTATCTCTGATTTTATGTTGCTCAGGGATAATGTAGCTTAGAGGCTAGTTTTACGCTATCTTTTATTTTTAAAATACGCCCAGCGAAGCGCGCACGGGTCAGCTAGTAGATCCTGTAATGGTTTTTTTCCTTTTGAGGTCGGAACCCTAAAAAGGACTAACCGGGATTATTGTTATATGTCTATTTTTTTTCGATCGCCTTAAGATCCATCTTCATCTAGCTACCAACGCAGAATGAAACACGCCAACGTGTGAACAGCACCGCGAAAATCTGCCGAGGGTGCTCAGCGAGCGCGTTCGGCCAACGTGTAATAGAGCCTTAATAAGAATGGTCGTCACTGGCTAAATACCATGTAGCCATTGCCAAAATAAACCAGAAAAAAATCTCTCTCATGAAATTCATTGCTTTACAAAGGTGCCATAAAACCTTAAAACAACCAATCACAAAACTCCAAGCATACAATAACTATAGGCATTATTTTTATATCGATTATATATTTGCTGTAATCGATATATCTGTGTTAAGTTAATATTATCGATTTAATATGACAGTTGGAATTATATATAAGTTTTTTATAAAACTGAAATTTACCACATAAACTTACAGTTCATCTGACCGTCAATAGACACAGCAGTCCGTACACCTTAAACCATATACAAAGAAAGAAAACTTTGGATACTTTGTCACCTCTGAGAACTAATATGGCATTATAGGACACAGAATGCCTCAGTCTGTGATTTTACTGGCTATCTTAACCGGAGCCAATCAGACCGGAACACTTCAGTACAGGTACTGCTGGGTCACAAATAAATGGTAAAGAGTGTGCAAATCCTAGTACCTACCTAGACGGACATCTGGGCAGAAGAGGAGTCTTATCATCCTGTAAATTAAGCCTTTCCCTATCTCCTATATCATATATGAACGTTTCGATTGTTTAACTATTGTGTCTATTTTGTGGACTGGGAAACTGTTAAAGTAATCAACTTTCGAATAAAATATTTAAAAATAATCTTAGATACTTAAGATAGAATGCTCTACAATCTATCACTATTATATTGCGGCGTAAGAAAATTCATTAACGTGAAGTGATTTACGTGATCGAACATCGTGATACGGAATCTTTATATATTAAGTAAGGCGTAAAAAGATTCATAGCACCGAGGAATAAGTAAATTATATTCATATTAATGTAGAAATGTGTACATAAATTTCCACAGGCTATAATAGCGACTTAGCATCAGATGGTTTGAAAGTTTTTTTTTATATAGGATAGGGTGACAAACGAGCACACAGTCCACTTGATGGTAAGTGGTTCAAAAAGTGGTAAGTGGAATCAAAATGCAGATGCGTTGACACCAGTGAGGACCAAGATGGAATGCCTCGTTTTCAGTAAACTTTACGCTCTCTGTACGAAATTCTAAAGGCCGTGTTAAAAAATCTATTTAATATCGATAAGCATATCGATAATAGTCATATTTCGACTTAGAAAGTACTCTGTTGTAAGCGGGTAAGCTCTTACAAACAGTATGTCATGTACTACTCTGTACAGGGCTGCAGGGCATTGTATAAAAAAATGTCGTCGCTGGTGTAGGATAGTTGTTAATATTTTTGGTTTATTTTATTAATTAACTGTGGGCGTATTCGCTTTAATATACTAATTGACAACTAGTATTAGCGAATTTCTTATTTTATTGGGAAACTCTTTACAGGTACGCAAGTTTTGAAAATCTCTATCACTTTCTCTTCCTGTGACAGATGATCTTAGATACCTAATGTTTTTTTACATTTGTAAATAAAAACAAAGGAAATAAGGAAAGAATTTATATTTAGCTCTTGTTCATCAACAACAGTCCTAAGCCAAGACACATTATTCCTTTCAAAATAATGGAACGTTTAAATAATTTTGCGTCGAAACAAAGAAGAAAACTGATTGTATCATAACGTTCTATTTACGCAGAAATGGCAGATGACATGGACCCGTGCGAGTGTCTGTGGAATCATGAATTGGCGATGCGGCGGCTTATTTCGCTGGTAAGAATTTTTAACAGATGTCCAATTAATCATCATTGTGCCCCACACTCACCAAACACTTGAGTAATATTCCACGTCAACAATTTCGTATTGATAAATACTTAGACTATGTTATGATAGAGATCTTAAAGTACTGTAATATTTCAATATCATTAGAAAAATATGAAGGTCACAAATTTTGTGTTACCTATCTAAAATATTCAAAAATATATTGAATATTTTAGATCAGTAACACAAAATTTGTGCTTAAAGCTTTATAGCAGGGTAATTTCTTAATTGGCTTGCCTATTAAATTAAGAAATTTTTGTTGTTTAACTTATTGTTTTTACCTTTTTTAATTACCTACTATAAAACTGCAACACTAACAAGCACTTAAAAACATTCAATGCCTTATCAGTATAAGTCTGTGGATAATTGAAATATTTCATGCTATGTAAATTGAAACTCTATGTTGTAAAATACTTCAGTAAACCTTTCTCATGTCTAGAGTAACACAGGTGCCAGTATGATTTTCCATTGACGTCAGTCAAATTTGAGGTGGGAGGGGGGTGGTGGCAGGGCGAGGGGAGGTGTACTACTCCCCCTTAAAAGGAAAAGTTGCGGAGCCCCCCCCCCCTTTTAGAGTTTTTTGGATTTTAATTCTGAGGAAATTTTATTTTTTATGGATAAATATTAAGTGTACCTCTTGGGGGGAAGGGGGAACCCCTTCACCAAAAATAAATAGAGGGACTCATTCAGAGGGATTTCTGTATCTATTTTGTGACTGCAACGTCTCCGGCGCTGCGGGAAGAACAGCCTCTACGCCTTTGCGTAACAAATCGCAGGCATCCAGCCTTGCCTCCGCAGCTTCGGTTTGTTGGTCGCCAAAGGCGACCAGCCTCAGCCGCTCCGGCTCGTCAGATGCCTACGATTTGTTACAGCAGGCGGAGGCTGCTCTCCCTACGCGCCTCCGGCTCTATAAAACCACTCTAGGGGTAGGACAGACTCGTACCACGTGGAGTCGGGGTCTATTAATTCAGTTCCTTGACATAAGTTGAACCTAACCTATTTTATTTATTATCTGTCCTAATAGGTGGGCACTGTTTTATACACATGTTTTATACAATTTTATACACATATTGCTTTAATTAATTCTTAGAAATCATCAGTTTTACGTTATGTCCCACAAGCTGGCAAAAAACGGTAAACACTACACATTTTAATTTTAATAGCTCATAATGATAATAATTTTGTAGTTTAAATATAAACTGTTAAATATATGTGTATGCATGAAAACTATTTAAATGAGTACAAAATATAATTATTTACGTAAAATGTACAATAAAATGATACCGAACGTATGACAACTTAACTGTACGGAAAACGAACATTCAATAGCGAAAATTCGATATAATCTGTGGTAAGGATTGACGTAAATATTATAAAAATAATTGATTTTCAATAATTTTTTTCTCAAAAAGTACGCGTTTCCGCATGTTGAAATTTTGCGTATGTGTTTACAATAGTGTAACCTTTCTGTAAAAAATATCATATAATCTGAGATAGGGATATACATAAATATTGCAAAAATAATTGATTTTCAATAATTTTTTCTCAAAGAGTACGCTTTTTCGCATGTTGAAACTTTACGTGTGTGCTTATATTAATGTAACCTTTCTGTAAAAAAAATATCAACCCCCAACTCGACGGACGTCAATGGAAAGCTTAGCCCAGGTGCCTCCTACTCGGTATTGATTTGTGAGGCCTGTTTTCAGTTATGGGATTTATATATATATATGCTATATTTTCATGTCAATTTCAAAAGTGATTTTGTTCCTTTACTGTTGTAGTTAAAAAGATTTTGCTGAAGTGGTTTATATCTTTTTTATCTTAATATACATTTTTCTAAAGATAGGTTCTTTGTTTTTACCAGCCTTTCCAAAACATTATATTAAGTTTAAGTTAGTATTAGCTTTTTTAAGCTGCAGCAGTTAAGATCAAAACCATTGCTTTACAGTGAGCCTACCTGAGCATACCTGTGCTCTGAAAATTGGACAACACCAAACTTGTTTGTTTTAAAATTTACATTAAAAATAAATATATTATTGCTGATTAACTACTTTTTTGTTTAATTTGGTTTAAGGCCCCGGTCTTGTAAAAATTAGTGTTCTCGCAAAATTTACAGCAAAACAAATTTTTTTTATAGTATTTAAAAAAGAAAAAGTGAAACATATTTTACATTTATTTAAAAGTGTGGGATTTGTTATATTCGAAACTGTTTCTTAATTTTATTTTGGTGTTTAAATTAATGGCTCTATTAGGCGTTAAACATTGCTATGTTTAGGTTACATGCGTAAAAGGTCTTATTAAAGCCTCTGCTATGTACAAACTATAACAATATCAAGAAAAATATTCAGATCACATTTATTTACATGTTGTCTACAATAATCTGATCTGGTCACTTTTTTTACAAATGCTTTAATTTTCTTATTTGAAGGGCTTAAAAAGATGTAATTTCATGATTTTCTTTTACTGAAAATATCTATTTTTTTTGTATTAGAAGTATAAATGTAGCAAAGTTGTGCTTAAAAATCACATAAAGTAGAACTATTTTCAAGTGAGTTAGAAATAAATAAAATTAAAAAGTATATATTTTCGTACTTTTTGCCTATATGCCATTTATAAACCAGAAACGCCTGAAAATTCTCTCAGTTCCGCTGGGATTTCTCAGCGTTCAGACGTGTGCAGTGTCGCTCAGCACTTATGGACTGAGCGGAGCATATCGTAAAAGTTGCTTTACTTAAATATATATTATTTTTATTTAATTGTCATATTAGTTCTAGTTTTTAGTGTTTATATTAGTATTACATTAATTGACTTGGACTTTTATATTTAGTATGTTTTATATATTTTAAGCTTTATATATAATTTATTACCAAAAAAAAAAAATGGAAAAAGATGGATAGAAAAAAGAAGAAATATCCTTGTGTCAGTAAAAATAGAGGTAGTGGTGAAATTTGTATGAAGAGGCAGTTTTTATTTTCCTTCGGTTGTATATAACCTTTTTAAACCTACACCCCGTATAAACATTACTAAAAACGACATTTATGAAATATAAAAGGGTAAAAAATTATACTACCACGACAAAAGTAAAATGAATATTTTTGGAAAAAAATTAATAAGTTATATATTTAATGAAGTAGAGCACCTTCACCTGCGATCTCGAACGTATTTATGCACAGGGGAGAGCGCCCCCGCTAATGGCTGGGAATGTAAAACGGCAAAGCTAGACGGAAGCCTTAAGTTTTACATATTTTTCTTATATAAATCACATAGCATCAAGCGTTTCTATCATTTTAATAGTTTGTGCATGATGTGTAAGTAGTAGGGCTGGGCCGAACATGGATTTCACCAAATACGAATATTCGGCGCCGAAAGTTCGGTAAAACTTTTACCGAACCGAATATTCGGCCAAACATTATTCGGCAGGATCATCTCGGTACCTAACCAATTTATGTCGATAATTGTTACCGTAAAGCGCGCGGGATTAGCGCCGGACCTTGCCACTCACTCCCGCGCCACACCTGACATGCTTTTGTATCATCATCTTGTACTGAGCAAATTGCCGGCACACATGATTATGCTTTGAATAGTTTTGTGCGAAAAAAAATTGTAGTGTTATTCTTAGTGGATCTTGATAATAATATGATAATAATGAGTGGCAGGACATCTACTATTTGAATTTATTTCAGAGAAACTGACGACCAAAATAAAGTGAAATTTACTAATGTAATGTAATGTTTCTTTGTTTGATTCCAAAAATATTTTATCAATCTTTCTATTTGCTATAATTGGAAATAAATCTAAATATATAACTTATATACTATTAAACGAGCAATTCTTGTATGTATATATATATATTTATCAATGCTCTCACTACTGTTCTCTCCTCTCATTATCATCTCTATGCTGATGACTTGCAATTATACCGTCATTTCAAAGTCCAAGATATAGATGAGGCTATTAATAAGATGAATGCTGACTTAAGTAGCATAAGCAGTTGGGCAAAATCGTTTGGTCTTCGTGTTAACCCTGCTAAATCCCAAGTAATGATTATCGGCAGCTCATATATGCTTAATTTATTAGATTGTTCGAAGATCCCTGCAGTTACGTATGATAATACTCAAATTCCATATACAGAGACCGCTAAGAACTTAGGTGTTATTTTTGATAATAATTTGTCTTGGGTCGCTCACATTAATATGATTAGCAGAAAAGTGAACTACTCTTTTCAATCTCTCAAGCGTCTCCAGATGTTTTTACCGTTAAAAACTAAGATAACCTTAGCTCAAGCACTTCTTCTTCCTCTCATTGACTACGCTGATATTAGTTTTTTGGATGCTTCAGAGGAGCTGTTGAACAAACTGGAACGTGTTCAAAATTTGTGTATACGTTTTATTTTCGGTCTTCGTAAGTTTGATCATGTTTCAGAGTACAGGGCTCAATTAAAATGGCTTCCTATCCGTAGACGTCGAGACTTACATGTGTTATCATTTATATACTTTCTACTCTTTAATCCTCTTGCACCTCCATATCTCCGCGAGCGTTTTGAGTATCTTGTACCCCGTGAAACTCAGTGCCGGACCACTAAACAACTACTTCTCAAAACTCCTTCTCATTTCACAAGCCGATGTGGTGGATCCTTTACAGTAAGGGCGGTCAAGCTATGGAACTCACTCCCACATGACATACGTGCTAGCTCTTCTCTTGATATATTTCGGAGCAGAGTAAAGAAATATTATCTGTCAACTTAGAATTATAAATATTTACATATTTTATGTATTTATATGTATAATTGTATATATATGTATGTGTACGTATGTATGTATGTGTATATATATATATATATATATATATATATATATATATATATATATACGAGGTGTGTTCAAAAAATAAGGTGACTTTTTGAATTTCGCGGGCAACGCACATTCGATTTTTGTATTTTGTTGCGTTGGTACACATGTCCTGAGCATATGTTTCAAGTTTGACGTGTATAGCATGTTTAGTTTATTTTTGACAGTTACAAAGGTCAGACGTACTTTGGTGTGCTCGGCGATTTTCTTCTATCAAAAAAAATGGATCAAAGAATTTGCATCAAATTTTGTGTAAAAAATAGAATTACGTGCTCCAAAACACTTGAAATGTTGACAGTGGCATACGGTGAGTCTACTCTTAGTAAAAAAAACGTTTATAAGTGGTAGAGAAGATGCCAATGACGAACCTCGCTCTGGACGCCCCAGCACGTCAACAACCGATGGAAATGTTGAAATAGTGAAGAAAATTGTTTTGGAAAATCGTCGAATCACTATCAGAGAAGTTGCGGAGGATGTTGGCATATCGGTTGGCTCTTGCCATGAAATTTTTTCGGATGTTTTGGGCATGAAACGTGTGTCAGCGAAATTTGTTCCAAAATTGCTCAATTTCGACCAAAAGAACCGTCGCATGACAATCGCTCAAGAGCTATTGGATGATGTCAACAACGACCCAGATTTGCTCAAAAGGGTCATAACAGGTGACGAAACATGGGTATACGGTTATGACGTCGAAACTAAGACTCAATCGTCCCAGTGGAAGCACACTGAATCACCAAGACCAAAAAAAGCACGCCAAGTTCGATCAAATGTGAAGGTTTTGCTTACAGTTTTCTTCAACTGTAGGGGTGTGGTGCATCATGAGTTCTTGCCACAAGGTCGTACGGTCAATAAGGAGTATTACCTTGAAGTTATGCGCCATTTGCGAGAAGCAATACGTAAGAAACGTCCCGAATTGTGGGTAAACAAACCATGGTTTTTGCATCACGATAATGCACCTGCTCACTCATCATTGCTTGTGAGAGGTTTTTTGACCAAAAACAACACTACAATCATGCCTCAGCCACCATATTCACCGGATTTGGCCCCATGTGACCTTTTCCTGTTCCCAAAACTGAAGAGACCTATGAAAGGACGAAGATTTGCAACGATTGAAGAGATAAAAACTGCATCGCTGAAAGAGCTGAAGGCTATACCAGAAAGTGATTATCAGAAATGCTTTGACGATTGGAAAAAGCGTTGGCACAAGTGTATTATATCTGAGGGGGATTACTTTGAAGGGGACAACATAAATATTGATGAATAAATAAATAGTTTTTCATAAAAATATAAAGTCACCTTACTTTTTGAACACACCTCGTATATATATATATATATATATATATATATATATATATATATATATATATATATATATATATATATATATATATATATATATATATATATAATCGGGATCTCGGAAACGGCTCCAACGATTTTCATAAAATTTAGTGTCCAGGGAGTTTCGGGGATAATAAATCGATCTAGCTAGGATTTATTTTTAGAAAATGTCTTTTTGTCCGTGTTTTTAGGCAATGAAAAACTGCTGCAATATCGTTAGAATAAGAAGGTAAATTTTGACAGATTGTCAATGATTATAAATAGCTTAATTGGTATAATGGGCGTAATATAATGACCGACCAACTTTTTTTAATTTTTTTTCAAGTTCCTTTCTTTTTTGAGAAAATCTATTTTTTTCGAGCCCTTTTTTTAGTATTTTTTAAAAACACGAAAATTTAAATTAAAATAATTGCACTCATGATTTTTTATTCAAATAACCAGTTCAGTTTTTTCTATTATGTCGCTAAGATGAAAAAATATTATTCATATTTCATCAGTATGTAATTTGTATCTAAATATAATTTCCAAAACACACGAATTAAAAAAATACCGAGCAAAGCTCGGTCAACCGGGTACTAACTTATATAAAAAAAATACAAGTAGATTTAACCCATAAATAAAATATACTTTCAACAGTAAAATTATGAAAGACATAGCATTACTCAATTCATACATATCAATACAGTGGACACTGAGTATACTACTTTACCGAATGTTAGGTGATTTAGCCGAATATTCGGCCGAATACGAATATTCGGCCCATCTCTAGTAAGTAGATCATTATTCGCAATAATCCAATTTTAATAAATAAAGAAATTTATTTTTGTGCTCAATTACATTATGATGTTTGTTTAATGTTATTTTTTAATTACCTTTATGATAAATAAAACCTCATCCTCCTTTGTAGAGGCCCATTGTCCAGCGGTGGACTTTACAATCTTATGAAGTAGAAAAAGAAACCACAATCTTGAACACATTTCTGAAAGAAGGGTATCATTCAATTTTTTTACATGTTTGTAAATAAAATGTATTCAATATTATACTCATAAATTAAGTTTCAGACAGTGAGTTCTACTAACAACGGTAGGAATATAACTTATTTATAAATTGCATGTATGCACATTTTTTGGCAGCTATTTTACTCAATTTGTAATAAACCTGAAAGTTACAAACAACATAATATATAGTAAGAGAATTGTTTAGAACTATATTTAAAAAGATAATCTGTTATTAATGAAATATTAAAAGAATTTCCAGAGGAAAAACTTAGATGAAGAGATTTTTTAGTTTCACATGGAACTCCCATTTTTTCATCAGTATAAATGTCCATTGCTGAACATAGATCTTTCCCTTTGCAGGTGAGACTTGCCTTAATCATCACACTTGGCATGCCACGTCACATCGCAGTGATTGTTTTACACATTTATATTTATTGCAAACTTTAGCTTTTGCTTTTCTATTGAATACTGAGTTTGCAACTATATTCAATTGTATGATACTAAATCCCAAATACTCAAACACTGCTCAATTTTAAGATGCCATTAAGTCTGGTGCTATCTCTACTATACATCACTATAAGTCAAAGTGACTGTAACACCACGAAACTTAGCATTTTTCGAGTAGTTTGATTAGTGGTCATTAGTCTCAAAAACTACTTTTTTTTTCTTAAAACTCTCAGAGTGTTTAACATAGTTGCCACACTTGGCAAGCTGCGGTTGGCAACCGCAGCTTTTAAGTTTTTAGTTGTTATGAGAAAGATGCTTGCTGCCCATCTCGTTTGTTTCTCACTGTCACCTTTTACAACACCCATAAAATGGGATAGGGAAGTGAATATTCTTACCTGCCACTACACTGTCACTCATTCCACAATTATGAACAACCTAATAATGCAGTAATATAGAACTGAGGAAAAGTAATCATTGCAATGAAAATATAGATCATAGCGACGGTCCTTTTGAAATGTAACAAATCTGTACTGTTTCCAAAAAAAAAAAATATTTACTACAAGGTACTTACTTTTTGGTAAGTCAGTAAAAATTTGGTAGTGAATATTTTGCACCTTATTGATTATTTAGTATTCGAGGTTTACGCAAAACAACCGTCCCTTTTACCAATGCTGACACCAAAACTAATCAGAAGATAATGCTGACCTTTAATTCTAAAACATCACTGGGCCCCGCTATAATGGCGATGATCATCTTTTATTAGATTAAACATTTGTTAATTTTGAGCTTTAATTTCGGCCCAGCTTCGTCAAGGCCAATCCTACTGCACAGACAACGAGTGTCTGGAGCAGTTACCAGGGCTGCCTCGCCCAGAATCGGCCGGGAACAGTTTCCTGGTGATGTTCATCATGATGGCACTTGCAGTCGCTATGTACATGATGCGCCCGCGACGCAACCAGATACAGGACGCCGCCAAGCCCGCGCCAAACTCGCACGTAAGTTATTATTTAAGATCTTACACTCTTTGAAAAGATTGATCCATGGGCACACAAAACCTTAACATAAATCGGTAGTTAGATCAATAGCTGAGTGCTTATGTCAAATTTCGTAGTAATAAATAAACATTAATTAAATTCTCAAATAAACAAACTTAGCAATAATACGTATATATTTTAAATAATACTTAATTACCTAAGGAAAGATGAAAATATTAACAGAAATTAGGGTTATTACGTTTATTCACCCTACCATCCAGGTTGGATACTCGAAAACGCGTGTTTATCTAATCCACTCCAGACGGGGTGGATAATCGGAATATAATTTTCTTTCTCGACTATTAACAGTCATGTATAAAAACATGATAAAAACTGGCCCAAAATAATTAGTTGACATATACAGGGTGTTAGTGTAAACTTGAAACCGGTGGTTTTGTTTCACTTATAGAACGTAAATTCAGTGAAAAATAACAACATTTTTTTTAGTAGAATCTCAATTTTTCCTTAATTCCTCAATTTTTGCGTCCTAAGCCAGGATGAAAGTACGAAGTAAAAGTTACATCACAGGTTATGTGTACCTATTGTGTTTTTATTGGAATCTAGTGTAGGTAGCTAGCGCGGGCAGTGATCTTTACAGTGATTACGTCACTTGGGCGCATAGGGTATCCATGAATTTACGGACAGTGTCGGACAGAAACTTTTTTAAATTTTATGAAAGAAAATAGTGTTTTTTTTAATTCATTGAATTTACGTTCTATAAGTAAAACCAAACCACTGGTTTCAAGGACAACGGTGTTTACAGTAACACTCTGTATACATAGTTCTTGTTTCAAAGGTCAACTCTGAAATAAAAAGAGTGCCTCACAGCATTACAGATTCATTGGACCGTTGGCATAAAACAATTTAAAATGAAGTTAAAGACAAATATCTGAAGTAACGATTTTAGAACGCTTGCTAATTAATACAAAGACATTTTATAAACGTAAATGTACATTAAAAGATACAAATTTATCCAGGATATCAAATTATGTTTCCTCAATAATAAAATTAGTGTTAGTATTGCAGAATTTATAAATTACGTTATAATATTATTTAAAACGAAGCTTAATTTGATTTAAATACAATACGTAATGCATGGACTTTAATAGTTGTAACGGTAATGGCAATACATAACATGATTTTTTTAATATGTGTGGCTATTAAAAATTAATAATTATTAAAGTACACGAGTTGAATTGTACTTGGGGTAAAAATTCGAAAGAACAATTATAAGTGAATTCCGATTAAACGGAATAACTCATAAATTTAAAAAAAAAAAACTGCCGAAAGGGTTCAACCATAGCCAGTTCAATTTTAACTGACCTAAAATATACAAGTTTTTTTTTAATAGAATAAGGGTGACAAACGAGCACACAGTCCACCTGATGGTAAGTGGATGCTGTGGCCCATAGACCTACATTTCACCTCGCTCAAGACTCAAAATGCAGGTACTTAGTCACCCATGAGGACTAAGATGGAATGCTTCTTATTCCAGTAAAACGGATCTCCGGTTCTCTACACTTACTATATGAAACACAGCAGCGCTACTAAGCTGCTATTTTACGCTGGTATTCTGTTAGAGCGTGGTCCTTCCCTGGTTGAGTCGACCCATTCATGCTACAACCAAAACAGCAGCAGTGTGGCTCTACCACGTATAATATAGTATAAGCTTTCATTAATGATTCATTTATATTGTGGCAAATCTATTCCCCAGAGCTAAAGCATAAGGCATTATGTTTAAAATCCGATTTATATATTCTGTTCAAAAAATCGAAATAGAAACACGTCAGAGAGAAGAAAACGAGAGGCTTTTTTTATAGATAAGGTGACAAACGAGCACACAGTCCACCTGATGTAATGGTAAGTGGTTGCTGTGGCCCATAGACATCTACATCTATCCTCGATTACAAATCAAAATGCAGATGCGTTGTCACCCGTGAGGACGATGGAATATCTCGTTTCCAGTAAAAAAGGTATCCGGTTCTCTACACTCACCATACGAAACACAGCAGCATTAAGCTACTATTTTACGCTAGTATTCTGTGAGAGCGTAGCCCTTCCCCGGTGGAGTCGACCCATTCGTGCTACAACTATACATCTAATATAACTGCAGCATGGGTCTACTACAAACATAACCTGGCACATGCTGCATAATCCCATATATCTCTTATCCGTAAGTGAAAAACTGAAGCATGCGTCAAGTGCCAAGCCCCTGTCACTTATCTTGCATCACAACCGCATCTGTTAAATATCTATGTAAATGCAGACCTTAGTTAATACAAACAACACCAAATTATAATTATCTGCAACTAAAAACCTTAAAACCTTATGGAGGCAATTTACTCAAAACAATTATTTGTTTTGTTTGTACCAAGGAGCCCGCAAATGCTTACAGATTATGGCTGACCTTTTTAGACTTAGTAGACCCTTTGACCTCATGCACACGTGTTACATGTTATACTTATGTAACGGTCCAACAAAAATAATTTTTCAAGGGGGTGGGGGGCAGTGAACGGCAGCTGCCCCCACCCCCTCTTTAAAACTCAAAAACGTGTAGTTAAATGTAAAGCAACCAGTCATATTTATTGTAATCAAGAGCTCGTGGAGCTTTACATCACCGTACCGTTCTTATTACCATCGCCGAAGAGGTAAGACTCGCAATAGAAGTGTAAAACTCCATGTGCTTTTGTACCTACACTGTCCCATCTTATATCAAACCCCCCCCCCCCAGGTCATCGGCTGGTGACGACCTTTGTCGTTAGTTTATAATATTATCATATCATTTAACAAGTATGTTAAAGTAAATAATCTAAAAGCATGTTTGTATGTACCTTTTTACTGGCAACAAGGCATTCTCAAATGCATCTAAATTTTATTCTAAATATAAAAAACACGTAGATTTCGACGGGTTGCAGCATCCACTTAACTTCAAGTTGACTCTACAAGGATGAACTACTATATGGTAGGCTTCATTCCTGCCTGGGATCCCTTAAATTTACGTTTTACTTCATCAAAGGAGCAGTGTACTTGATGTGATTTAATTTGGAGTCTGAAATTGCTTGAGAATCAATAGATTTTGGCATTGAGTCTTTTAATTATAGTTCTTAGGCTAACTACGCATGTTGTATCCATGGGCTTCTGTTCCATGTGTTTACGGTGTAGATTTTTTTGTATTGCGTGTCGGGTGTTATTAAGCAAGTTTTTATTTATAATAAGCAACATATAATGTTCAAATTAAAATAATAAATCACAAACAGAGAACTAGATCGTTCCGACACGTGTAGGCGAGGCGATAAATGTAATATGGAAATATGATCTGTCCATCGGTTTTATTCTAGAATCAATAACGTGTTCAAATAATCTGTATTATACTGTAAAAATATGAGAATAATGAGTAAATATGAAGTATGAGAAGGCATGTAAACGCATCCATTTACTATACCCACATTGTATGTTAGATTATAATATTTTATTGTTATAACATTTTTTAATACATAATCGACTTCATGTTTAATTCAATACGATACTATGTGTATAATATTTAGACGTTTGGCTGTAAATTATGCTTGCATAAAACTAGCCTCTAAACTAACTAACTAACTAACTAACTACCTCTACACTCACTATACGAAACTCAGCAAAGCTCCATGCTGTAGGTCTATAAAAATCTATTCAGAAATAAATGTATATTCCATCTTTTAGCTATCACTCTTCAAAATAGTACGATAAGTTGCATGTAGATATTTCCATAGTAAAAATCGCCAGTCATTTTTATGTTATTTTAAAAATAACCTCAGACTTTTACGATTATTATCTCAAATCTAACACTACATTAACCCAAATGTTACTGTAACTATTTTTTGTTTTCGATCTTGGTGATATTCGGATATGATAGTTAAAATGACTCATAATAACCAGGAAAAATAGTAAAAAAATTACATGTTTTCAGAAAAGCCGGAATAGGGTGGGCTTTTAAAAGTCCCGTCGTAATATGGGGATTGTTTACATGCATGTGGCGGTCTAATAATAAAACAAACTGTTATTATATTAGTTTTTTATTATTACGGTAAATTTTAACTATACAAAAGAAAATAGACATAGGTATAGTAAGTTATGTGATATGATGTCTCACAATAAAACAACAGCACTTCACTAA
Organism: Parnassius smintheus behrii; assembly: GCA_036936625.1. Lineage (NCBI taxonomy): Eukaryota > Metazoa > Arthropoda > Insecta > Lepidoptera > Papilionidae > Parnassius > Parnassius smintheus. The sequence continues at coordinate 40,948,782 of JAUPFT010000011.1, read as the reverse complement.
GTATATCACACTAAAAGTCAGTAAAGTTCACTAACTTTACTGAGTTTTAGTGTGATATTCAAGGAAACAGTTCTTAGGATGTAAATGAATCTTACACTTTTGCCAAATAAAATAACTTTTAACTTTGCAAACTTTGCATCTTAGTTGGGGAGCGCTGTACTGGACCAAGTGATCAACCCCATCATATCGAGATGATTCAAGATGAGATCTACCTGTGCGACATGGTCCTCTCTTATCGCTTTTTTCGTAGCTTTCGAGCAAACCTTTCGCCAGTAGTCTACGAAAAGTGAGATGATCATGTTCTCCACCGTCTCGCTTGTAAAGTTGCCATGCATTATGCACAGCCATGTCTAAGGTGTGACAAAACAGTGAAAAATACCATTTCTTGCCACGAATAGAAGTCCGATACAACCCTATGTTTTGATCGGATCTATCGACCCCTCCCATATTTTCATTGTATTTTCTTATAACCGACGGTTGGTCAATATGTACAAATCTTTTTAGTTCTTGCGAAAATCTCTTGACTTTTTGCAGGGGCTCCACAGTTTCAGTATTCGAGGCAACAGTAACGATACTATTGTCATTCCACTTGCAAACCAAAATATTGGTAGGCAAACTGGATTTGAATACAAATGAACCTCTATCAGTATTTTTGAAATCTTTGTTAAACTCGAGAGGACACTTGGACGTTCTGTTTTCACGAATAGTTCCAGTGGCTCTCAGACCTCTATTACTAAGTTCATGCAGTAGAGGAATAGAGGAAAAATAATTGTCGAAGAATAAATGATATGGCAATGTTGGATCACGACCTTGTAGAACATCAGCAAACTCCAAAATCACACTCCCACCTAGACCAAACTGTTTGTAACCTTCTGCAATGGTTGAAGATTTTCCCTGGTAAGGATCAAACCAAATCACGTAGCCTAATCTTGTAGCACCAACCCACAGTTTATACCCCCCAACGAATTGGTTTGCCACGTATAAACTGTTTGCAACTGTGACGTCCATAGTATGGAACCATAGCCTCATCTGTGCTGTAGTTCTTTTCTAGCGGAGCCATTTCAGTAAAGATTTTATTTAACTCGTTAAACAGAGGTCTCAACTTAGCGAATTTGTCAGGAGAATCACCAAGAACTGTATTATCACAGCAGTGGAGATTTGACATAATAAAAGTAAAACGATCTCTTGACATAGTGTTGTGCACAATCCTAAAGTCGGCATCTGTCAATGTCTCCCAATACATAAACCTACGGGGTACTACTACATACCCGCTGTACATAAGGATGCCCAAGAAACACTTCATTTCAGAAACAGTTACTTTGCCCACTTTATTCCTCTGTCCTGCATACAAATTGGTATATCGCACTAGTAATTCAATAACATTGTTGTTGAACAAGCAGTCGAAATAGTATAAGGGTGATTGTAAGTTTTTTGGACCTTGTTCGTCATTCCATTGATTGAAATGGTTTGGAATATGACGATTCTTCCATCTATAGGTTTGGTTTCGGGGAACTGTAGGCTGAACAAATGTAGAATTAGTTGATACATCTGAAGTACAAGAAGGTACGGCGTCACTATCTTCTAAAGTCAAATCCATCGTGCGTCTTCTTTTTGACAAAGGTACATCATCTTCTTCGTCGGAACTCATATGAAAAGTGACCTCGGCTGGATCTCGTAGTTGAGAGCCTATAAAAAACAGATATAAATATTGCAACCATATAAATAAAACAAGATAGAATCATTGATACGTAGTTATATCAACCCGAAAACAAATATTTTACCTGGTAGATTTTGCAATACAACAAATTCTTCATCTCCAGAATCCTCATCTGTGACGTCGGCATTAGCGTTCTCAGGTGGAAAAATTGTAATTTGAGTTGGCAACAAATCATCATCCTCACATCGCTCTAATTCATCAACTATATCCTTGAGATTGAGTGCTCTCAAAGGTGGCGTGCTAAAAAGAAAACAATAATATTATAGACCCCCATATTGCGACGGGACTTTTAAAAGGCCATCAATTTGAAACGTGAAAAAGGAATGAGTTTTTGTTGCACCAAAACAAATAGATAACCTGATATTGTAGATAATATATCTAAAATTAAATATCAAAATGTATTAGCAACAACATCCAGATATATAAATGATAAAAGCTTACCTTTGTCCAGACGTCATGACACTAATACTCCTAAGTCTTCAATGACACAAAAACTTTAAATAAACAAGTGTCTAGTTGTAAACAACACCGCATGAAATCATACACGGATAGGTACTAAGTAACCTGACAGTGCAAATATCTTAGAGAATTCATTTTAACAACTCGAAACTTCAGGGTATTTTTAATAATTTTTTCGGGTCTTTTAAAAGCCCCGTCGCAGTATCTGGGTTAACAGATCATACTCGGGCAAGGCCAAAAATTTGTTGGGCCATTTCCTAGAAATCGGTGAACTTACCATAAAAAAATTACGCGTCGAATCCTCCTCATCGTTTATTGAACTCGATGTAAAAAGTCTTGACATTGCGAGCGAAAATAATCATATATATATATATATATATATATATATATATATATATATATATATATATATATATATATATATATACATATAGCTTTTTCAAATCACTGGAATAGACGTAACCATTTCCAAGATTACAAGTCAGAAATTTGCGCATACACTGCTATACTTGCGGATTGATGAGCGCAGGGTTAGCGGGCGGCATTTCCTTAAAGACCGTGACGAACAAGGTTGACTGATATTATGCGATGTTACGTAAATGTAAACTTGAACGACTACGGTACTGGAATAATTATCATTAATCCATTTATGTTAATGATGGATTGGCATTTAACGTAGCAACTTAAAAATAGTCAATTTTTTCTTACTAATTTTCGTTATTTTGTTTTAAATAGCGAGTGGATTTTGTCCAATAAGTCATATACGCGACTTCCGTAATTTAGAAATCATTATACTAGGTTCGGCATTTTATGTAGATTATTTCGCCATTAGTTGCTCGCCAAAGCCTGCTATCGTTTATCAGCAGGATGCGCCACGTAAGAATTAGGTTGACATTTGAATCAATACACATACAAAACTATTTTACGTTAGGTAAATAATATAGCTTGAATCATAATCTAAAACATTATAAACACTAGCTGTTCCCCGCGGCATCGCCAGCGTGGAATTTATTAGGATTGGATTATTGAGTTTTAATTTTTTTGCTGTAAACCCTAATTCTTTTTCTAAAATAAAAGTAGAAATTACTCTTTATAACATCTGCGAGTGAAAGTCCCGTCTAAATCTGTTTAGCCGTTTTGGAGAGTAGCCGGAACAAACAGTAAGACAAAAATTTAAAAAAAATGTTTTTTTTTTGCTATAAGTACCGTATATACTTTCATATGCATTTGGTAAAAAGCTGTTATTTTGACATTACAAACAGAAACTATAATTTTATTATTTATTTGAATAGATTGAAATAAATGTATTTTAATGTGAAGAATTTACATTGATTATATGTACTAAGTATAATCAATGTCTAAGTCGTCTTTTACGCCTATACGTCCTTTTTAATCTGGTGGAGAGCCACACTGCAGCTGTGTGCCTGCAGCATGAAGCAGAAAGCTGTGAAGCAGAATACCAGCGTAAAAAAGCATCATAATGCTGTGTTTTGTATGGTGAGGAAAGGAACAAGGAATTCCATATTCAGAGGTGACAACTCATCAACTCATGCATTTTCATTCTTAATTGATGATAGATGTAGATGTTCATAGCTCACAGCAGCCATTTACTATCAGTTGGACTATGTGCTTGTTGATTACCCGTCGTCATCATCATTACAACCTATCCTAGTCCATAGCTGAACATAGTTCTTCCCCGTGAATCGTCTAATAGGTAATGGTAATAATAAATAATAATAGGAAATGGATAAAGTAAACAACTTTAAGAACATTGCAAAATATGTAAACGAAAACTACCATTAAACACGCAGCAGGCTATATGTTTTCTTTGATTGGCACTCTATATTTATAGTGAAACTTCTAATTTTCAACATATTTTTAGTATTAAATGTTATAAATAAATTATTATTTCTATCTTCTAGGACCGTGACGGCGCACCACCGACTCCACCAAGAATTTAATCTTGACAAATCAAACTTTTAACGAGTTCAATGTCTAAGAACGGGCTAGCGCGAATTCCAGTATAAGTACGGTAAAACCCAATCAGTTGTAAGTATGAACATGTGATATCTTGTTCGTAAGAATCAGTATAGTGATAGTAAAACAGATAATAAAAACCTGTTTTGTTTCTGTCACCATATTCTTTAAGAAAATATATAGAATCTATATCACGTTAAAATTAGAATTTAACAATCTTAAGTTACGTACAGCACTATTTCATATAACAGTTGAATAACTGAACTAAAGAAATCATGTGAAAGGTGGAATTTTGTGAAACAATTTGCCTTAATTATTGACAAAACATATTAAATTCACTATTTATTTACACCAGAACAGGTATAGTATAAAAATTCTTACAACCATTCCATAATCGTTATGTTTTAGATTCGCAACACTTATGTTATTCCTTGCTATTTTGAATTTTGTTTCGAATCTCCCATCTGTGTACTGTAATGGAGTTAATGCAATTTTATTTCTTATTTCGGTGCTATATTTATTTAAATTTAAAAATCATATTGACATACTTAATAAAAAAATATATAACAAACACATTTACATTTAAAATTTCTCGAATGTGGTCAAGCAATGTCTTGAAAAAATAATTCTTAATGTGATATGCTTGAAACTAAATGATTGAAACATTATATTATATATTTGACCTTCAAAAATTACACCAAAATTTGCGATCTCCGCTTTTACTACTCTTTTTTGTGTTGTTTAGCTTGCCTCATTGTTTAATTACTTTGGTCGTAAGTCGTAATCGGAAAAGATTTAATATACAAGCCTTATTTACATTATAAATAAATATATATAAATTCTGATGCGACTTATGACATTTAGTTTAAGTTTTCTTATGACTTTGTATTTTTTCTTTGGGTTGGGTTTATAAGAATAGATTAATTTCTGCTTTATGTATTCACCCTGTAACAACACCAATCGAGATTGTATTAATAACGTGCAATGTAATAAACGGAGGTAACTGAACGTGTTCATTGTTTTATTTTTATAAATACCACATTGAATTAGAGTTATAAATTTTGCTCTGCCACCATATTGTGTCGGATATCTGGCCATATTAAAACAATTTTTAATTGTGTATACGCTGAATGAAGCATGCCAGAATTTGTTTTTATTTATTCAAATACAAAAAAATTATAGAATAATTGCTGGTATCTCCATCAGGAAGATATAATGACTATTGGAGCACAAAATGACAACTTCCAATATGAAGCAAATGTATGATGTCATATAGGTACTGTCCATTATTTTGAAACGAATCACCAGTATGGCGTCGATTTGTGACGTCATTTGCATTGGCCAGTATACTGTGTTCTATTTTGGAACATACCCAAAATGTTAGCCAATTCCCATCCATATGTAGTATGTATAATGCCAATGTTTCTATTTTCAACTTTTAGGATCGTTCATTCATTCGTCACCTTTCTACTGCAACAGCGCGACTGACTTTCAACAAACTTGTAGTAGTTTGCAGAAGAAGTTTATAACAGTATTGGAGATTACGGTTCTGGTACCGAGTTGGAACCGGGATTTCCGTATTTTCGATAGTTTAGATACTGACATAGAATAACATTAGTTATGACTTATGGAAGTTTTTTTTTTTTTTTTTTTTTTTTATAGAAGAGGGGGCAAACGAGCATGCGGCTCACCTGATGTTAAGTGACTACCGCCGCCCATGATCAACCGCAACACCAGGAGAATTGCGGGTGCGTTGCCGGCCCTTTAGAAAGGAGTAAGCTCTTTTCTTGAAGGTCCCCAGGTCGTATCGGTCCGGAAAAATCGCCGGTGATAAACTATTCCACAGAGAGGTTGTACGTGGAAGAAAGCTCCTTGTGAAACGTACAGTGGTGGACCGCCAAGCATCCAGATGGTGTGGATGGTATCGGGACGTTTGCCGTGTCGTGCGTTCACGAAATTTGGCGGCTGGGATTAATCCGAACAATTCCTCAGAGCACTCCCCGTGATAGATGCGATAAAATACGCAAAGAGATGCAACATCTCTTCGCAACGCCAGTGAATCGAGCCGATCGGAAAGCACTCGGTCGTCGACGATTCGAGCCGCTCTGCGCTGGATGCGGTCAAGTGGAAGGAGCTGGTACTGGGGAGCCCCAGCCCAGAGATGGGAACAGTATTCCATGTGCGGTCGAACCTGCGCCTTGTAAAGTTGCAGGCGGTGTGCCGGCATGAAATACTGCCCCGCTCTGCTGAGCACGCCAAGCTTTTTAGAGGCCAATTTGGCCTTCCCTTCCAAGTGACCACGAAACTGCACGTCACTCGATATGTCGACGCCGAGGATTCCGATACTGGCTGAGGCAACAAGGGGAGTGCCTTGAAACTGAGGGGATACGACAAAGGGGTTCTTTTTAGCGGTTAACGCGCAAACTTGTGTCTTCTGGGGGTTAAACTGGACTAGATTTAGTCGTCCCCAATCCGAGACTCTGTTCAGCAAAGACTCGACTTCAGACACAAGTTTGTCCCGGCACTCGGAGACGTTTTCCCGAGAAATATTGGCTCGGCCGGTGTAAAGAGCATCACCAGTGCTGTCATCTGCATAGCAATGAATGTTACGGGTATGCAACATATCATTGATATGCAGAAGAAACAGCGTTGGCGATAGCACGCAGCCCTGTGGAACACCAGCATTAATAGGCTTGCAATCGGAGCTTGCACCGTCTACAACGACCTTGATGCTCCGATCTGCAAGAAAGCTGGTGATCCAATCGCACAATTTCTCGGGAAGCCCATAGGAAGGGAGCTTCGAAAGAAGCGCTTTGTGCCAAACCCGATCGAAGGCCTTCGCAATGTCCAAACTAACGGCCAATGCCTCCCCCTTGAACTCTACTGCCTCCGCCCATCTGTGAGTGAGGTAGACCAGAAGATCACCAGCTGACCGACCACGGCGAAAACCGTATTGGCGGTCACTAATCAGCTGGTGATCCTCAAGGTACCTCATGAGCTGGCAGTTTACAATGGACTCCATTGTTTTGGAGAACAAGGAGGTGATGGCGATTGGCCGGTAGTTGGACGGGTCTGAGCGGTCGCCTTTTTTAGGGATCGGGTGGACGAAAGCAGTCTTCCATGATTTTGGGACTACGCCTAGGGAGTAGGAGTACCGGAAAAGACGCGTTAAAACCGGTGCCAACTCTGGAGCACACGTCCTCAGCACAATTGGGGGGATTCCGTCAGGCCCACTCGACTTGTGGATGTCCAGGGAGAGGAGTGCTTTGCGAACCGAGCGCTGTGTGAACTGCACTTCCGGCATGGAGCACTCACACCGCGGGATGGTCGGCGGCGTACTCCCCCCGTCATCGAGAGTCGAGTTAGACGCAAAGAAGGAGCCTAGAAGATCGGCTTTCTCCTTTGCAGTATGGGCCAGTGAGTCGTCCTCCCTGTGCAGAGATGGAAGAGATGGCTGACAGAAATTCCCCTGGACAGCCTTGGCGAGAGACCAGAATGCACGGGTTCCAGAAGGAAGGCGAACTAGTCTCTCGCCAATTCTGCCTATGTGCTCTGACTTTGCCTTGGCAATGACTCTTTTGAAGGACCTAGAGGCGGAATTATACTTCTTTTTTAGAGCGCTGGTGTTTACATCCCGGGACGCTGATGCATCAACCCAGGCTTGGTAGCACTCCTGCTTATAGCATGATGCTATTTTACAGGAGCGACCAAACCATGGCTGAGATTTGCCTCCAATGGGCACCACAGAGGAAGGAATAAAAAGTTCCATACCCTGAAGTACCACATCAGTAACAGAATCCGCAACAACGTTGGGATCATCCGGCGAGAAGCAAACCCGCCCCCAAGGGTAGGATGCAAAGAAAGACCGCATCCCATCCCAATCGGCTGACCTATAGTGCCAAACACGGCGGCAGCCTGCAGAATGCAACCGCGATTTCAGCGTGAGTGGCACAACACTCCGGACCAGACAATGGTCCGAGGAGCCTAAAGGGGCGTCGACGGAAATCTGATATCCGTCCGGGTGAGAGGTCAGCAGAAGGTCCAACAGGGAAGGTGCATGATCCTCCACATCTGGAATCCGCGTAGGCGAAGTAACCAGTTGTGTCAGACCATATGCCAAGGCAAAATCATGAACAGATCTCCCCGCATGATCGGTTAAACGTGAACCGAGCCATTCGGCGTGATGGGCGTTAAAGTCGCCGAGGATCACGATCTCTGCAGAGGGGATCTGCTGTAGCAACGAATCTGCAGCCATTTGGACGTGGTCGAAGAGTCGGTCTGTTTCGGCATTACCGCTGTGGGACCTATAGAGGCACCCGTAGACGCGCGGATGGTCGTCGCTGTCTACGCGTAGCCAAAGGATGGACAGGTCCGAACCTTCAAGTCTGCCGAGGCGTCGAGAACAGATGTCCTCTCTGACGTAAACGCAAACTCCAGCCCGAGGCACAAAGGAGTGTTCCAGTTTGTACCCCGGGTAGGAGAGATACGAAACATCAGCCGGAGAGGACACCTGCGTCTCGGTCAGAAAGAGCAGAGCCGGCCTCGCCGTCTCGAGATGGTAGTGGACGGCGTTTAGGTTAGAGTGAAGTCCCCTGATATTGCAGAAATTCACGGACAGCGTGGCAGGGGTCGCCTTGGTCTTGTTGCTCCGTTTGCCCCGAGCAGTTGTAGTCTTGAGCGGAATTTCGCCCCCCCCCCCAGAATACGCGGGGCAGCCTGAGCACCCACGCTCAGAAGTGGAGAAACATGGTCGTGGATGCTCAGCGAGGGATTCTCCAGGGGTGCTGGTACCCTCCTGGGGTAGTCTATCTTTATTTAATTCCGCTACCATGTTGATGGGGGGGGGGGGATTTGGGCCTCCGGCCACCTGCACTCACCGACGAAACGCGGAAGCAGAACTTCCACTTCACGCCGGTATTCTGTGAGGTCGTGGTACCACCCCGGTTTGAGCCGGCCCATACGTGCAACAACAAAGCTGCCGCATGGCTCTACCACTGTTGTAACTGTTAAATGACAAGCTCGTAAAAACTCCCTTGCTTGTCCCGAAAACTTTGTCGCTACTGGACCAAGTTTTAGGGACAAGCCCGTCGCGTACCCAAAAACGTTCTGATGACTGTAATATAAATGAGAAATGAAACTGCAGTCTTCAACTTCAAAGCAACTGAACAGAAAGAACTCCAAATGTACGGCAAGACTTCCGCCCCTTTTCGTATACCTCATACAAACCCTTCGACAAATTGTACAGAAGGTTAAAGAGTACGATTTGCTATATTATTTTTGTACGTGGGCTACAAAAAAGCCTTTGATTGTGTCGGTGAAATTTTGATCGGTATACAGTACGCCTACGATGGTTGTAAAAGTACAGAACTAGAGTACGAAACCTATAAGGCGAGTGACGTTATATTAGTAGACATTTTCAAGTTACTGCACATGAAAGGGTTGGTAACAGTATCAACGTTGAGGGCCAATACATAACACTTACCAACAGTTAGTTGACAAATATTCGGCAAAGACTAGAGCCTTGGTTTCACTCAATCGCTTCCTCAATAAAAGTTAAGTTGTATAAAACACGCCGCATACATTACGAGATCTTGAATCGCCTGTATGCTCTACTAAAGACTGCATTTTTATTTCTGATATCAGTATTGAGATAAAAATTAAACAAGTTTTTCGGTTCTTTAGTAACAGTTCTGTAGTTCGAGCTGATAGTTGTCGGGACTTAAGACTAAATCAAAGAACAAATAAGAGAGGGCGGAGCGTTGACTGCATTAGACGTGACCTCCAACTTAACGTTACGGTTCAGTGACTTTAGTGTGCCTCTCATAAATGGGTGATGGCTACCAGGTAATAATATAATAGGTAATAATACCCTCGCAATCACTAAGACATCACTGTACAGTTGCCGTCTGGTCGCCATAATGAACCGTCGAGGCTACATTAGGTCCACTTTCTGTGGGGCAGCTTGAAGATGAAATATTTCTTCCATAAGTCCCGAAGTCCCCCATTTAACAACGTGTAATGAGTTTTGAAGGAATGTGGTGCTAAAGAGATACTCTCGTACATTAACTCATCGTGTTATTTCAAGGTTGGTGCGTAAGCCTCTGTGATCTCCAAAGAATATAATAGTATGGTGATTTTGAGTATAATGTACACAACCCTTGTCCACACACTACCGATCTTGACTACGTTAGTCTTGAGGACGATAAATCCAAGACCTCCTTTGGACGGACTATGCTCTAAAGCTCTCTCACGGTGATAAAAAACTTAGCGAAAGATGACCGTGTACTCTCTTGTATATAATCTTATAATATCCTCTTCTTCCAGTATTATGATATACTCGTCAGTCCCCGGCACACGTAAGTAATATGTTGTTAAATTAAGTCATCTTAGCTGGCAACTGGACTTTCGCCGGAAAATGTAAGTAGAATAATTCGCCAGCATCTGCCTTTCCACCCGAATACAAAGTATGTGACTTCATAAGAGTTAACAGGATTTGAAGGTATGTCAGTGCGGTTTGCCATTTTCGGCTACATACTATCTGGTGTGACAGTATCCAAGAACTGCCTTAAATTGGATTTAAAAACTGTGCCACCACCGGGGTACCGTCTCTTTGTACCATCGTTCAAGGGAAATATTTGCCAGTTTGCACGCCTAGCAAGCGGGTTGACGGCCGAAGCTTTTTATTATGATATTCCAGACAGATGTTGCTGTCCATCTACTGAGTGTGGAGAGAGTTGCCTCCGTCGCCTTTCACGACACCCACGGGATAGTGAGATAAAGAGCTGGGTTCTCTTACAACTCCACCACACGGCCAGAGTAACAATACACCAGAACTTATACTGCTTGATATAGAAGCATCACGTCAACAAAGCTTCTTCAATAGTTTTATGTAATGTTAATGGTCTATGAGTAAATTAGGCAAAATAGATAAAAAGTACCGGAAATCGGTTGCACCAGTACCTATTCAAGATAAATACAAAATTCTTGGTATTTTCGATACTGAAATATCCCGGTACTATTCCCAGCAGTGATACAAAATTGACGCTGATTTTATATATTTTAAATGCACAGTAGTAACAACTCCCTTATAATGTGCTTAACATAACTGGTTTTGAGAATATCATATTTTTATTGCTATCTTGTATACGTTACCTCAATTGTGTACTCGTCCTTTCGTGACTACTTAATCCACTAGTTTATATAAGTCTTTTCAAGACCCCTTTCGTGGGGGTTCCCGCCTTGTCGTGGCGTGGAGTGGTCGCTAAGTAGCTGTGGCTTGGTCACCCGCGGTGAACAAAGAGGAACCCACATGGCTGGCCCGAGTTGGCCACTTCGAGTGGGCTTGGCGAGACCACTTCGGAAGTATGTTGGTGGGCTGCGGCGAGGGGTGACCTCTCCCCCTAGCGCTGCAGCCGAGGTCGAGTCGCGGAGGAAGAGGAGTGTTAGTACAGCGATGCGCCACTCGCCCTATCCTCTGCAACTGACGGGGCCGCACCATTGATAAGGTGGTGGTATGAGCTACGAGGGAGAGAGTACCAGTATTGCGAGGCGCCGCTCTCCCTACCCTCAGCCAAATCTTGGTTAGCGGCGGAGCCATCGATTAATCCGCCGCTAGGGTCAGGAAGGCTTGTACTTCTGAGTGCTCGTTTTTCCTTGCCAATGACCTTAGCGCATCGGACACTGGGGCGTCCGTTGCGCAAGTTGCGTGACGTTCGAGGCCGCGGTAGAAGGCACGCCATGTATTCTGGTGCGCCTTACCTATGGGGGATGAGAGAAATAGTCCTTTCCCGAGGAGGACCGGAATGGGGTTGGGGCAGCCAGCCAGCGCTGGTGTGGCCGCGGATGTGTGCGAAAGCGTTCCTGTGGCCCTGTCAAAATGCGACGAAGGTGGAACACCATGGGGTTGTAGTCGGTGCGAGTCCAACTTAACCAGCCCTTGACCCCGCGAGGCGGGTATGCGTGAGCATTTCCCCATATAAAAGAAAAAAAAGATATTTTCATGAAAGCTCAACTGGCTAACTGCCACAAATGATTATAAATTTTTGTCGATTAGAACGTACCCAAACAATGGAAATGAGTCTCATCTTTTTCGTTAGCAGTTTTGATGACCGGCTACCAGAGCAATTTATTAATTACTTAGAAAACTTAAGAGAAACGTTAAATGCTACCAAAATGGCGGTTTTTATCAAGGTCAAGGGAGTGAAACTTGTACGTTATTACTATTACACATCTATTCGGTGGTCGCAGTTTCTAGATTCTAAACAGAGCACACTTAGGTCGATATAGCATCCAGGAAAATAAAGTTAAATCAGATAAAGTAAATATAAAAGACTGAGCCTATCAATATTGTGTAACTAGAAACCATAAGTAAGTCCTTGTAGCAGTTGGTGCAGTAAATAATCAATTGGGTGTGTATCAAACTGCGCCACCGCAAGGCTTATCAAATGGAATTATTCACTAGCGACTGAGTCATCACTGTACAACTGCGAAAAGTTTGACACAACGATATTTAGAGGCCGGTTTTTGATGTACCTAAACAATATTAGTAATAGATTTGGGTATTTGAAATAAAAACATTAAAAAAATCAATTTTCAAGTGTTATGGACGACACACAAGGTCAGTTTAACTGCTCATTCCAACTGATCTGTTTAAACAAGGGCTGTTAATATTTTTTAAATATCGAATTTTCGATATATCGATAATTATAAATATATTAATGCCCACTCCTATTTTAAATGAGAATTTTATATATAAGTTTATTTATCGATATATATTGAAAATCCGATATTTAAAAAATATCAACAGTCCCAGTTTGAACTGATCAGTTGTGTTTTATTAGCGTTTTACCTTCGATTGTTGTGCACAACTACAGAATTGAATAAACCAATAAACAACATGTAAGTGTAATGTTTACGAAGAATGTTTTCCCTCTCACGGAACAATCTTTTTTAAGGTTTAATGGTGAAAATATTGTTTAAAGCAAAACTATATTTAACGCTACTTACCGTCAAACCAATTTACGAGTATTTATGCATTCTGTCAAATAAAATGCCTCCTGCTAAAGATTTATTTAAGCGATGAGCTTAAGGTAAAAAAACAATAAGAGCTCTAATTATATGTATTTCTGGATTTTTTGGAATCAATCAAAGTTGCTTTTGAACAAGTATTCTGGAAACTTCATGATTACAAATGTACGTAGCCGGTATTTAGAATTATTTCTCGTTATCATAATTAAAGGGGACAGATCAGGATAACATAATTATTTTTCTTTGTCAACTGGGTCTGGAAAGATAGTCTTTGTAAATATGAACAGTAATACGTAACTAATTTGGTTTTTACATTAGTTGTAATATTTTAATTTATATATTATATTATATATGTTATTATATTTCTTATTTCAATCGTCAAGTATATCTATAAGTAACATATATGTAACAGTTGAAAAGATGGGAATGTTTGTCCTCATTATCTGTCAAACATATCTAAACGAAGTCAGTAACAAAAACTTTGATTTATTTAATATTGCTTCGCAAATGAACATTTTACCTCTGTTATTTATCGTCTTTGCTTTGGCTGAATTGCACAATATACATCAATCCACTTAGCTAAGTTGAGAGAGTTAAGAGTATCTCTGGTTATGTAAAATTAAAGGGGAGATCATCCGATCATTCATTTCTTTGTATGTTTTGTCCCCTCATTATCCAATTTCAAAACATAGATAGATGGAATAGTCTTAAAAACTAATTCATAATTGATACATTTATACTCAACCAGTATATTATCTATACACAACCTGTGTTGAGCAAAGTTAAAGATTAAAAATAATTTTGATATGTAAGTGTGAAGGGGTGAAGTGATGAGATTGTTTGCCGTCATTATCTGCCAAAGGCATGCATAAATAGTTTTATTTTTTTCATTATTGCTTCCACCATAAACAATTTACCACTTTTATTTAACGCCTCCGTTTTGGCCGTATTGCACAATGTACACCACTTAATCAAGTCGAGAGTTAAGAACAACTGGCAATGTAACTTTCATTTATTTCTGGTTTCACGCCCAACTAAAATACGTCTTTTCCCTCTTTCCCATCTTATAAATTCTTGGTGTGATACATAAAAACTTAAAATATATCATGTCTAAGTAAAGAAGCCGTAGCCGTCTAACGTCTGTGTTAGCCAGTATCGGCCAGGTGTCTATTTTGTGCCAATTGTGACTGCGCTGAGAGTGAAAAATACAAAATTACAATTTGTGCAATTAAATTATGCTGAAATTATACAGGGCGATTAAGATTTAAAAGGAATATTATCTACAATCGCTAAATATTTCAAATATTTTTGCAAGATTATGAAGAAAAATATGATTTCTGTAATATTAGCTAGAAACGATTTATGAAATTTCAACGAAATTTTGATGTCTCGTTTGTTTGATGTGACTTTTATAAGGTCAAACTTAAAAATACTCAAATCTGTGGCTCTACATTTGGCTGGTTAATGAGTTTGTGCTAAATTTTATTGGGATATCAGTCAGTGATAAATCATTTTAAGCATTGGTCAAAATGTGATATCCATATCTAATACAATAAACTAATTATTATTTATCATCATATCTATCATCTCATCACAAGTCCAAAGATTAACATAAGTTTACCCCAAGGAATGCCAAGAAGCACGGTCCTGAGCCTGTGCATCCATCGACGTTGTGCATCTCTTGCCAGGTTGTCACTTCACCTAGTTGAGGTCTGCCTTCTCCTATTGGTTGATATCTTTAGTTTTAATTCATTGGAAAATAATAATCATTATTATTTTTAAGTATATAATATTTTTCTGTCACTCCCATGCCCGACAAATAATAAAATGTTTTTAAAAGTAGTTAAAGTATAGAATAATAATTTCTAAAAACAAATACATTTGTATAATAAATGATATATTTGTTTGATAGTGGCTTTTAAACCCCACTCTACATAATATCTAAATAAATCATATTATTATTAGGGATCACATAGTAGACACAAAGTAAATTTAAAAATCGCTATTAGTGAAAGTAAAAAAAATTCACTACTCTGCCAAAATAAGCAATATTTATAAAGCTTTACTGTTCATATAACACAAAGAGTTAACTTTCCAGTCCCAAAATAAGAAATTTACAATATAGTTCTGTACTTAGGCGGTCAATGTATTCTATCCTTATAAAAAAATATATAATTTCGTCTTAAATGTTACTCTTACTCATTTATACAACAGAATTTTGAAATTTTTAGCACATTATAATGCACTAACTAGAGTTCAACCGCCCAGTATCGGCGGCAGGTGTCAATCATGATTCCTGGATTCTGTCCACTTCACTTTTAACCTTTTTGAGTAAACTACTTATCTTTTTGAAATTACCTGTCGAATTCGGTAAATTCTCAAAGTTTATTACGTCACATATGTCCTTTGCGAATTTATCGTCACTTGGTAATTTAACGTATGGGGACGCGATGTTCAAAACTGGTGTCCCATAGAGAGTTGTTCTGACATTCCCTGCTTTTGTTTTAGACGTCTCTGTGTCAGAAGTCCCCGGCTCGCTAACGTTTATATCAGTACTTACTTGTTGGACCTTTGAAGATGAAGCTTCAGTCGTACTTACGGCTTCAATCGAGTCCTTTTCTACATTCTCTAAATTTTTATTGCCTTCGATGTTAAGCTCATTATCTTGCTTTTCATCTGCACTGTCAAGATTTGTTTCTGTTTCCGTCACTGTAATATCATCAGAAACTTTTGATGGTGTTCGTTCTCCAAGAGCATCGAGCAATCTTCTTTTCTTTTCTTCTAAATCGTCCAAGGTTGGACTGTTTCTACAGCTGTCATTCAGTGATATGTTCTGTAAATAGCCACACAAAATCAAAGCGGAAGGAATCATTAAAAAAATCCGAAGGCATAATGCCTCAAATATATACCAAGGCATAATGCTTCGAATATATACCAAGGCATAAATTCTTCGAATATATACCAAGGCATAATGCTTCGAATATATACCAAGGCATAATGCTTCGAATATATACCAAGGCATAATGCTTCGAACATATACCAAGGCATAATGCTTCGAATATATACCTAGTTTAGAATTACAGTCCGTTTCTATTTGTTGGATCCCATTGGGAATTACACATTTGCACAGTCATCAAAAGGTTGACAGTACAAAAATTTGGGTGCGTACCAGTAATATTTTAAACAAACATTAATACCTAGTTCTTATTTAACCTGCTGGGATTTTTATTGTTTTTTAACCTCATTAGTAATGGGGCATGACATCCAAAAAGTGTGAAAAGAGACTCGTAATCCAATTTTGTTTTAAAAAAATCATAAATGAAATTAATTATTAAATTTTGTGATATTCTTACTTCAATATCCTCGTCAATAATGATTAGGTCCTCTTCGGGTACAGGTATGTCAGTCACCTTCATCACAGAGATCACCTCCACATCATAACTTGACTTGTCATTGTTTATTTTCTTGGCATTAGAGTTTTCCTTTTGGTTAATTTTTGACTTATCATGCAATGTATTTTTCTTGTCTTCTGAGTTTTTAATAGAGATGGAATCTACAGATTTTGGGGATTGAGGTGGTGGAGATTTAGGGGGCGGTGGTGGGGGAGGTGGCGCTTCATCTGGTAGTGGTGGCACCGACGGAAACTCTGCGACTTCTGTTGACATAACACAAAATATGTCTCAATAATATATGTACTATTGAAAAACAAAAAATAACCCCTTGATCACGGATGCAAATCAAGCCACTCTTATACACAGTACATATAGGAAGAAATTGAAATATTGGCATTCATAGAACCTATTATATTTATATTACTCTAATTGAGGAATATTATATAGTAAATTAAATTTTTTTTAATATTTTTTCGTGATTATTTGCAAAAATGATCACTTGAAAAATTACTATATTCCATTCGCGTTAAGAAAATATTGAGTCATCGATGTCCGCCGGCCTATCCTAGACTGACCAATCAGTTCGTAAAAATTAGAAAGCCAAGTTCACAATAACTAGTTGAAGGCAGACCGACGTACGGAACGATAGTGTCTTTTTGTGTGTTACAACATTAAACCTTTACCTAAAAGTTTTAAATTTTTAGTTGTTATTATGAAGACGCTGCTGCTCATCTCCTAGCTGTTGCCTCTGTCACCTCTCACAACACTCACGAGAGATAATATGAGATAATGGATAGTCTTACACTGCAGCTACACGGTTCATAAGTTATATTTCATTTTGATATTTTTTTGTAAGGCAATAAAACTTATATAAATAGTCATAAAAAGTAACAAACCATCTCCGCTATCCAACTCCATCTCCGCTATACTATCTTGTGTACTGTTGTTTGGTGTACTGGAAGGAAAGAATGTTAACTTCTTTCGTTTATATGCTTTCATGGCATTGGGTGCCAACGTTTGGAGCATTAACATCTTGCTGTCTTGTTCTGACATTGGTGGCATACCTAGAATATCACCTTCCTGAAAATAAAGTAAATATTGATAAAATGGTGGATTTCATACATGGCAGCGCCACGCTACAGCTACATTGTTATTATAGCACAAATGTGTTGACTTGACTGGGAAAGGACCACACACTCACAGAATACGAGTGTAAAATATCAGTTTAGTGCTGCTGAGTGTAAGGTGAGTGCAAAAAACATTTTCTTTTACTGGAAAAGAGGCAGTCCATGTTTTTCCTCAGTGGCGACAGTGCATTTACATTGTGATTTTTAAGCGAGGATATAGATGTCAACGCGTCGTAGCATCCACTTACCACAAGGTAAACTGCTTGTTTGCTTGTTTGTCACCCTAATTCCATTTAAAAAAAATGAATTAGTCATCATTCTCTTACAAGCTACAAGTCAAATGCTGAATATCAGCCTTCACCAATGAGTGTTATAAAACAGCAAGGTTGGCTTGTCAATCCACTCAATGGGCCAACCAACACTGCATTTGCCAATATAAAGCTGCCACTTGAGAACCTTATTCTCCGGTGATTATTTCTTTGAGCTATCAGCCCACTGAGCCTCCGTTAGGCTATGTCAGTGGATATCCTCATGGAATTTATAAGTATTTACTTATTTCAGACAATTTTAAATTTTTTAAAATTTTTATTCATTAGGTATATATAATAATTGTCGACATACATAAATGACATAGGAGTATTAATAATAATAATAATAATTTCTTTATTTGATTAAAACATATTTAGTGACTCTTTTCCATTAAATAAGGTTTTTACTAGTTCTGTTTAATTTTTGCCAATGTACTCCTTTCACAGATGTGTTTACTCCGACGTGACGTGTTTACGTGATCTATTTACTGAACTTGTTCCTTTTATGAAAATGGATAAAAATCCCTATGATTTGTCATATTATCTAATGTGAATTAACCCCAAACCACATTTATTCATGTGTATGTAATAAAAGGCGACTGTGGGAAATGACAGACAAATCTTACGGCTTCCAATAGAAGTTGGTATAACCATTTCGATTACGCCAGATGTAAAATATCCAGGCGAACGACAAGCAGCTTTGCGAGGTGTATGGTACTACGATTGTCACTCTGTCTGACAAGCGTGACAATTGAGGTAAAACCGACTAGTATTCAATGAGTCAAAAGTAATAGAAGATTTTTTTTGCAATGTAATAGTAGTAAGTACATAATAGTAAATTTTTATGAGCTGACAAAACAGTAGAATGAATTTTAGAATGAACTCGATTTATTTGAACAACATATTTTTTTTACAACTCTTCTGCTAGTTATAGATCTTCCTAAGAATGTACTAGCTGGTAGAAAATAAAAATATCTCGAAAGATTCGAGAACGAATGCAGAGTCAATATCTTCCCACTGGTCACAATCTGTTAAATTTAATTGAAACTTTTTATATGAATTTTCCACCATCGTAGGGCTGCAGCAGAAGTGAACTACATTCAAGTGTGGTTGACATTCCTTTAGCTCTTAAGCTCATATTTTTTATCAAGTTTTCTTTTGCAAGCAAAATATTACTAGTACAAATGTACTATTAAACCTATTTATTATTTGAAAACTTACCTCTTTATATCTTGAACTGGCTGGCACATTGAAACCAGGAAAATCAAGGATCTTCTTAATATCAAACTTGTCTTTAGAACCCACTTCACATATTTCACCCTCATCTTCATCAGCATCCAAAATAGCATTACCCTAAACAAACATTTTTAAGCTAAAATGTAAAGCAGATTAATGGGCTCTAGTAATATAATTTTGTAATAACACAATTACAATATGGAACCAATTTTGTCATAAAATAGTTTTGTTATTATTATAGAAATGAAACATACAAGTGAATCAAACATAGTTATCCCTGAATGAGATATTCTGGCTTCCTCTAACCAGCCAGGAGGGTAGCCTAAAATTCTCATGCGATATATATGTAGTGGCAACTCGTGTCTTTTTAAGCCCAATGCGTGTCGAAGTTGATTAGATATTCTTCCAGGAATTAGATGGCCATACTTCTGTTCATCTTCTACATGATACCTCCTGTAATATATTAAATATAATTTATATTTGGAATTTTAGCCACTAAGTGAAACTATTGCTATTAAATATGTCATCACAACTACAAAATTTGTATGAATTAGAAGTATGTCTTTATAATATATCTCTTCTTCTTTTTCATCAGCTATTAAGAGTTTACTGTCCATTATATGGAGGATTTGCCTTTATCATCATGCATGACAAAACAGATTGAAATGTAATCTTGTATCTGGTCTTTTGTCCTTTACATTAAGAGTATTACTCTTAAACTTGTGAACTTATGCTTCTTATTATTAATAAGAAGCACAAGTTTACTTGTTAATTATTTATTAAATAAGAACTACAGTCCATTAAAAACTTAAATCCTTTTGCTGCACCTTGCTACAAAGCATGCTAGGCACTTAGATTGCTTAAAAATTGTATTCTGGCTTTGTTTGTATTGGTTTTTAAAGTTATTTTAGAATCGGTACTGCTTGGAGCATGCCAATTTTTTTAAGGTTTCGTCTCTTAAAAATGTTGTTTGTATGAGCAACAAAAAGGTTTTCTTTCTTTCTAAGAAAGTAAATATATTAGCTTGTTTGTGATAAAAGCATAACTTTATCATGAATCATTTTTTATTATATTGTAATAAGGCATGTTGATTTGGACTGACAATATAGAGTGGATTACAACACAATCCCATGGAGTGGTAGTGAGCATCAATCATCAACCAAGCTATTACGCCGAGGCACTGGCCTCTGCTCATTGTTCTTCACAATATACAAACTATGAACAGATCATGGATTGTGAATTTTCATAGTGTTTAAAGTCTCCACACAAACATCTACAGACTACCAACGATGGACTGGGATATGGTTATTGCTTGATCTACAGAATGAATAATATTCGTTCAGTTTGAATGGGGTCAAACAGACACTCTGCAAGCAGAGATGAAAGTACACTGGCACACACTGGCTTTTTGACACTTGTTATCAATAAATATCAAAAAAATTAGAGTGGTCACTCTAATTTTTTTGATCCTGTGATGAGGTTGAGTTAATTATAATATTTTTTTATATACTAATTGAAGGCATAAGTTAGCAAAACACTGTCTAGTAATGGCGTAAGAATATCCACTAACTCATATCATCCCGTGAATGATGTAAGATGTGACCGAGAGAAACTGAAACAGGTTATGGACAGCAGCATCTTCCTGATAAAAACTGAAAATAATAATAAAAAACAGCAGTTGCTAACCTGCCCACCAAGTATGGCAACTAAAGCAAATCCCCCTATGAGGTGTCCAACCCCCCAGCAGTGAACTATTGATAGAATAAGGAAAGCAAAGTATGAATGTCATTTAGTTGCCATTTGTCCATCTGCATGGAACTACTAATGGTAAATCTTGTTATCTTTGTCAACTTCATAAGATTCCATATAGGGGAGTCATATATCAGTAAAACCATAGCAATAAGATCAGATAAAGGTTCAGATGCAATGTAAAATAGTGACATACAACAAGTGTTAGATGAAATTTAAACCTATAAGTCAAAAATAGGTACATAAATTAGTAAACTATAATATGGTAATTTATGTAATAAGTATTAGGTTAATATCAGGTCCAGCAGTGGAGTTCTACTTGCTTCTGAAGATGCTGGCAATAGAAAATAGATGCATCTATGCAAACCCTAGTTTATTTGATGTAACATTTTTCCTTTTCTCAGCAATTCTTGTATTGTTTCTTGGTAACTGACAGTCTCTTAAATAATGATCTCCATCACAGTTAAAGCAAATAGGGCCTCTGCGTGTGACTGTTGAAGACTCTGGTTCTTTTTCTTCCAAGTTTGAAATAACAGATGAAACCTGAAGATAAAATTAAAAAGAAACAGGCATTTAGCAGAATCAGTGAATTTTTAAAAAACGGCATTATAGTAATGTTAGTGTTCAACACAAGCAATTTTAAATAGTTTGATTTTAGACTTAGCTATAGAAAAAGTAACCCCGAATATTGGTTCAAATTTTTATGGCAGAAGGGCAAGAACAAATACCAAAACATCATAGTGTAGAAATCCTTAATTTTCGAAATAAAATTATTTAAAAAATGCAAAAGCTGTATCAAAACATGAAACTAAATGCAATGACAAATATATCAAATGACAAAATGTCATGTTCATTTCGGTACGTTATTTGTGTCTGCTGATGTATTCTACACAATAAACACTTTCATGCTAACATTGGTGAACAATCAAATCCTACATAAAAAAAGAAGAAGACAGCAGAGCATAGCACAAAATTTGATATACAACAGGATTTGCACATGTACATTTTCCAGCCAATATACTGCTGATGAATAACTGGTCAATATCCAAATATATGATCAAAATTAACTAACAGACCAATCACGTGAAAAAATGTTCACCATACCCAAACTGTGCCCTTGTAGCTCAACAAGGAGACAGATATGTATGTCTTCTAGGACCATTACCTATGTCGAGGTTGTGCTCATCATCTACGGGACAATATATGGCAGAGAATCCACAAAATATTACAATAATTATCCAGTAATAAAATACTAACTTGTGTATATTTTGGTACATCATGTTTTAAATCATCATGAGGATCTGTATCAACAAAAAATAAGTTATCAGTAGCCTCCACCTCCGGTCCCTTTGACTCTTCAACCTCTAGTGTCTCAACCTTTTCATCTTTTTGAGTCTGAGGCTTTTCGTCTTTTAAATCTTCAGGCCATACATCAAGTTCCAAGTCAGAGTCATTTCCCAAATCAATATTTGTTTCATGCTCATGTAATTTAAGTAGATCAACAATAAATATCTTTATTTTCTCTTTGAACTGATTAGCTAGCTTACTGTCTCTAAAGCGCACTGTTATGAGTGGAGCCCTATTCTCACATCCAATTACCGCCAAATCATTATGAGACCCAGGAGAGTCAATAGCGATATCCTCATTAAAAATTATTGTTTCAGGGCAATTTGTACAATTTTTCTGATGCCTATTAAATGAAGTAACATTCAAAGAGTCAAGTTCATCAACATCTTTAGCGTTTTTACTGTTTTCAATTAACACAATATTAGGGGAAGTTTTCCCTCCATTTTTATAAGGACTATCAGTCTCGGTATTACACAAACTATTTATAGAACTATTAACTTCTATTACATCTGAAGACTGACTTTCAGTCGATTCGGAAGTAACGTTTGTATCTAAACGTATTTTTTTGTTTTCCTTAGCTTCATCTTCACTACTGATTTCTATGTCATCATTGTCTAATTCATAAATAATGTCTTTCACTACAGTTTTTCTTTTGGACATGTCTACAAAAATTAAACATGAAACTAAATTTTCATTAATTTAAAATAATAAAGGTATTTAGCTAAACTAAATTGAAATACAAAACTTGCAAAAGAAACAAATCTCGAACACGATATTGTATTATGACAGTTGACAAATCACAACAAGTGTTGCTATAACAAAATAATTAAGTACAACTAAATTATGAGTATATAAATTAAATGCCCGCACGGTTAAACCATGGAGGTTAGAGAACAGAAGAACGAACGCTACGTGCTAAAGCATAGCCAGCCTGTCCCTGAAAATTTGTATAATTTATAGCCGCACTGTCGTCGGTAAGTAGTATCTACGAAATAATTTTTTAATTATTGACAAAAAGAAACATTAAAAATTGAAGTAATATAAATACATAATAATAATAATAAATCAATAATAATTAATAATTTATATTTGTAAAAATGTCTAATAACTAGAGACTAAAGAAGGCGGTGAGCTGAAGTTAGGGAAATTTGGAGTAGGGCAACGGAAACATAGGGGCCAGCAGCTGGCTGACTTTATGGAGAAAGAGGGACTCTTTATGATGAACTCTTTCTTCCAGAAGCGGCCCCACAGGAAGTGGACCTGGTCGAGCCCCGACGGTTCGACAAAAAATGAGATTGACTTCATTATGACGACCACAAGCCAACTGTTCAGTGATGTCTCAGTGATCGCAAGAGTGAAAGCCGGCAGCGATCACCGAATGGTTAGAGGCACACTTAACCTAAACGTTAAGTTGGAGAGGTCTCGTCTAATGAAGTCAACGCTCCGTCCCCCTCGTGCTCTAATCCAGAATCCTGAGGCTTTTCAGCTCGAGTTACGTAACCGCTTTCAGTGCCTAGAAGATTGCCACGCAGTGGACGATATGAATGACAAGCTCGTGGAAACTGTCCATGCGGTCGGAGTTAAGTTCTGCAAGACCCGCTGCAGAAGAACACAAAAACTCTCCGATCACACTCTTAATCTCATGGCTGTTAGACGGGAGATGAGGCTGCCATCGTCAACAGATTTGACAGCATACAGGCAACTGAACAGACAGATCTCCAAATGCATGCGGCGAGACTTACGCAACTTTAATACTGCGCGTATTAAAGAAGCGATCGAGCGGAACCAGGGCTCCAAAGTCTTTGCCAGAGATCTGTCTGCCAGAAAGAGCCAACTGTCAAAGCTGAAGACTGAGTGTGGCAGCATCGTTTCCGCGACACCTGAGATTTTGAGTGAGATTGAGAGGTTCTATGGGCAGCTGTACACATCATCGTTGGAGCCACACGCAAGTGTGAGTAACGATCCAAGAGCAAGTCTTACCCGACACTATTCCGATGATATCCCGGACGTCAGTCTGAGCGAGATTAGAATGGCTCTCCAGCACCGTAAAAATGGCAGGGCCCCAGGCGAGGATGGACTTACAGCGGAGCTTCTGAAAGCGGGTGGAACACCGGTACTTGAAATCCTTCAGAAGCTCTTCAATTCCGTCCTCCATGGTGGTACTACTCTGGAGGCGTGGAGCAGAAGTGCGGTGGTCTTGTTCTTCAAGAAAGGCAACAACGCTCTCTTGAAGAACTACAGACTGATTTCTCTTCTGAGCCAAGTCTACATGCTGTTTTCGAGAGTCATTACGAATCGGCTCGCACGCAGACTCAACGACTTTCAGCCTCCCGAACAAGCCGGTTTCCGAAAAGGCTTCAGTACCATAGACCACATACATACCCTGCGGCAGATTGTACAGAAGACTGAAGAGTACAATCTGCCACTTTGCCTGGTGTATGTGGACTCTGAGAAAGCCTTTGATTCCGTCGAAATTTGGGCGGTGCTACAGTCCCTTCAGCGGTGCCAAGTTGACTGTCGGTATATCGAAGTGCTGAAGTGTTTGTACAGTAGGGCTACGATGGCTATCCGAGTACAGAACCAGAGTTGAAACCTATCCAACTGCAGAGAGGTGTAAGACAGGGTGACGTTATATCCCCGAAACTCTTCACCGCTGCGTTGGAAGACGTTTTCAAGCTACTGGACTAGAAAGGATACGGTACTAACATCAATGGCGAGTACATCACTCACCTTCGATTTGCCGACGATATAGTCCTTATGGCAGAATCGCTGGAGGACCTTAGCACTATGCTCAATGACCTCAATGGTGTCTCCCAACGGATAGGTCTTAAGCTAAACATGGACAAAACAAAGATCATGTTTAATGTCCATGTCACACCTATGCCGGTAGTTGTTGGGAGCACTATGCTCGAAGTTGTTGACGAGTACGTTTACCTGAGACAAATAGTCCGACTAGGTAAGTCCAACTTCGACCGAGAGGTCAATCGACGGATTCAACTCGGCTGGGCAGCGTTCGGGAAATTACGACACATGTTCTCGTCAGGTATACCTCAATCTCTGAAAACTAAAGTGTACAACCAGTGCGTGTTGCCAGTGATGACTTACAGATCAAAGACGTGGTCCTTCACTGCTGGCCGTATGAGGACGCTCAAGGTCGCTCAGCGAGCTATGGAGAGGGCTATGCTCGGAGTTTCTCTGCGTGATAGACTCAGAAATGAGGATATCTGCAGTAAAACCAGAGTGACCGACATAGCCCAACGGATTAGTAAGCTGAAGTGGCAATGGGCCGGCCATATAGCTCGAGGAACCGATAACCGATAGGGAAGAAAGGTTCTCGAGTGGCAGCCTCGTACCTGTAGACGTAGTGTAGGGCGACCCCCCACTAGATGGAGTGACGACCTGGTAAGACATGCAGGAAGTCGATGGATGCAGGTGGCTCAGGACCGTGCTCTGTGGCGTTACTTGGAGGAGGCCTAATTTCAGCAGTGGACTTGTGAAGGGCTGTAATGATGATGATGATGAAAAATCACTCACACGTATTTGTTTACACAAACACACACTAACAACTTCCTCAAATTTACACAAAATAACCATGTGATAATTTTTAAAAAGCTGCTCACTGGTACCTTATATAATCATGTAAAAAATTAGTTCTATAAGAACCGTCACGATTGTGAAATGGATCCTTAATTTTGTAATGGAATGTGCGACGTCAGGAAGTATTTAATCCAATCTTTATATGGATAGCTTATTAAAAACCGTAACAAAGATTGATAAAATAAAAACCAAATACCAAACACAGATCTCACAATTATTTCACAAAACATAAGGGGTATCTATTGTAATTTTGATGATCTTTGCCTTACATTGTCACATTTCAAGTTTTCGGTAGATGTAATAGTATTGACTGAGTGTCAAATTGATCCAATGAAGACCATACCACAGTTAAATAATTATACATCATTTACAACAACAAATATTTTGAATAGGTGTGACGGAGTTGGAATCTATGTAAAACGGATTATAAAGTTAAGGTTACCGAGATCCTGCTTTCGAATGTTTCATGTCTCCAGATTACCATAAATGACCTCACTATCCTAGGGATTTATCACTCACCATCAACCTTCGATGCAGAAAAATTCGTATATTCACTAGATAATCACTTGAATAACCTAAATACATCTTAAAATATAATTATCACGGGAGAACGGGAGACATAAACATAAATATAATAAATGACGACAATTTACAAAACACGAAAGTAAAAATAAAATAAACTACTTAAACATGCTAGCTACACACGGCATGTTACCAGGACATACCCTACCAACTAGAAACAAAAACTGTTTGGATCATTTTATTTTAAAACTAAATAAATCTGAAAATGCTGCTTCTATATACGTTCTGAATGCAACGATTACTGACCATGACATTATTTTTCTAAAACTGTCCAGTAAAAGATGAAACTAATTCTACTAAAAAAAGGACCTCTATCAAACTTCTACAAGCAATCGAATCGTTTAAGGGTTTGGTTCTTCATGACATGCTACTACATACTAATCCCACTTATCTTACTGATTTGTTAATTGATAAATTAAGGCAATGTATTTTAACAAACACAATAGCCACAACAATTCCATTTAAAAATCGAATATTAAAACCATGGATTACAATAGGCATTCTTCGTTGTATAAGAAATTGAAACGATATGTTGAAAAACTGAAACGTGACCCAAAAAACGTAATCCTAAAAATAACATATAGACGCTATCGCAATCACTGCAATGCTTTGATTAAAAACTTAAAACGGAATTACGAAAGAGTTTAACTAATTAAAAAAAATCCTAGGTTACTTTGGAAATCTATAAATGACATCATACATGACATGTAAATCAATGCCTAAAGAATCTGTAAATTACATACATGCCTATTTTGCTAATATTGGCAAATCCCTAGCTGATAATATTTTAATGCGTCAAACAAATTGGGGTACGCTGTCTAATAATTCTAGTGAGCTATACCCACCCTCTTCCTCTGTCTTATTAGAAACTGATCCGGATGAGGTCTATGAAATTTTAATGGGATTGAAATCGGAAAGTGCTGCTGGCTGGGATGGTATTCAAACGAAATTTCTGAAACATGTTGGCAAATGAATAGCCCCCGTCGTTGCTCACTTAGCTAACCTCTGCATATGACAGGGTATTTTTCCTATTGCGCTCAAACATGCTTTCGTCACTCCGATACATAAGGGTGGAGACAGAGACGAAGCCAGCAACTACAGACCTATATCAGTTCTTCCGGTTATTTAAAAAATATTTGAAAAATTATGTATAGCAGATTAATTAGCTTCCAAAACAAATATCAACTAATATATAACTCTCAATTTGGCTTTAGGCGAGGGATTTCAACAGATGACGCTATAAGTGCATTTATGTCTCATATTACTGAAAATGTCGATAAAAATAAAAAGTGCATTACAGTTTTTTTAGATTTTCAGAACGCTTTCGATACCGTCTCTGTCCCCATCCTTATGCGCAGATTGGTATCAGTAGGAATCAGGGGTACTCCCCTAGCTTTTCTGTGTGATTATTTGAGTAATTGTAAACAGAGTGTTAGGGTTGGTGACAGTATTAGCGAGCTAGCAGACACAATATATGGTGTCCCCCAGGGAAGTGTGTTGGGACCAACTCTCTTTTTAATTTATATCAATAACCCCTGTAACTTGGATATTCGTAATGGTAAATTATTTTCATTAGCTGACGACACCGCAGTAGTTTTCTCTGGTTCAACATGGGACGAAGTACATGGCTTTGCTTAAGAAGGTCTGGCCCGAATAGCTCGATGGTTAGATAAAAACTTATTGACTCTAAGCGCCTCTAAGACCAATTATATATGTTTCACAAATTATAACAGTACTCAGCCAAATACAGACTCTCAAATTAAAAAATTTCTCATGTAACAATTTCACCAACCAAAATTGCTCATGTGATAGCATAGATAAAATATCTAAAACCAAATATCTTGGAGTAATGGTTGACCAGCGCCTTGCTTGGAGTGCCCACATTGACCTACTGATTGGCAGACTTCGCAAACTTACTTGGAATTTCAAAACTTTGGAGACACACGCACACGTACACGCACACACGCACGCACGCACGCACGCGCACGCACGCACGCACACACGCACTCACTCACACACCATAAACTTAATAATTTGTTAAAGTTCCTTTGTTTAAATTAAATTGTTTATTATTTGATTTTGCGCTTCCTCAGTTAGCACTTAATTTTTAACTATAATGCTTTTCTTTGACATCGTCTATTCCTGATTATTCATATTATCTTGCTGTACGTAATACTTACTATAACACAATGTATCTTTTTGTAATCTTGGGAAGGAACGGAGTCTCCTAACACAAGTAACATACTTAAAAGGAGATTCCGGCCATTAGTCATATTACTATGTAAAAGATACTGAATAAAGATTTTTCATTTTCATTTTACATAATTTATAATATATTATTAGTATATAATAATAATAATTTCGTTATTTTCTTTTTTTTTCTTTGAATGATATTATTATCATTTCAAACTATTATAGTGCACAACAAGCCGCTTTTTGTGACAACTTAGCGATCGCAGCTCCTCATTTTTTATTTTCTCCATATTTCTGGAACACTATTTTCTACAGGGACCGTTCTCCTGTTCTTTAACCTTCATGAGTTAAACCATGGAGGTTAAAGAACAGGAGAACGATCGCCGTAAAAAATAGTATCCCAGACGTAGACAGATAAACCTATAGACTAATGATAGGCGTGGCCTCGAGTGAGAAAGGACGATAACGAATTTTTAGGTTATACAATAATCTTTATGACTTTTAAACACATTTAGATAAAAATTTTAATTGTTCTAAGAACTGAACTGAACAAGATTCACCAATCTTAAGCTCACAAAACACTTTTTTGTCACTTAAACCAACTTGTAAACTCCTTAAATCGCTACGCTGTTAAAGTTGTTTAGCAAACTGTAGAGTTTGCTAAACAAAAAAACCGGCACGGAGAAAGGGACAAACAATCACACCGCTCTATCTCATTTTTATGCAAGACGTATGCATAAATCTATCTTTTTCGTGTGCGAATGCGAAAGAAGGCGTCAATTTGTCTATAGGTTTCTCTGTCTACAGTCCTAGAGATATGAACACCATAAGTGAGACGCTGCGATCGCTAAGTTCGCTCAATAAAAGTCATTTTCAGTCTATTTTTCTGATCAGATGCTAAACCACTTGCATCGAAATAAAATACTTCTCCATTTTTTTAATGTTTCTTTTTATCAAAAATTACAAAATTACGGAGCATGAAAATTTTCTCACACAGTATTTTGCAGTCACTACTCACCGACGTCAGCGCTGCTATAAATTCAACAATTTTCAAGGATAGGCGGGCTATCGTAGACAGAGAATTCTCTGTCTACGGATCAAGCTATCTTTTATGAACTATAGTATATATTACTCTACCATAGATTACTGTATATATACTAGAGATAGATGTGCGACTCAAGTTTAATTTTAGTTAAAGTTCTTGTTTTGCCTAATAGATGGCGTTAAAATATTGGTGCTTTGGGCTCGCCCTTTTTTTTGCACTTTAATATTTTTATTTTATATACAACCACTAATTACATTGCGCAAGTGCTGCAATGTAATTAATAGTTGTTTATGTTTCTCGTGGTAATTGTATGTTCCTATACCAAAAAATAAAAAACAGGTTATTTTTAAAACGTTTATTGTTTAAAAATTCTTTGCTTAGTTATTGAATAACATTAGATGTGTTAAATTTAACAGTATTTGCACAATATCAATTGATTTCTTTATACAATGTCCCTACTAGTTAGTAAATATCTTATATTACAGAGAATAGAACATTTTTTTAAATTAAATATAGATTATTACATAATACTTATTGGAAATCGTGTTTTATTTACCACCGATACCAATGTCCTGGGAAGAACATATTTCATATAAACATATACATATTTCACTTTACAATATCATTTTTTAAATAAATTTTAATAGTACATACAAGCATGATTGCGATCACCTCATACCCAGGAGTTATTTTATGTATTCTTTGATATTATAATAACACTTTATGTACATTTTTCCTTTAATAAAACATTTCAAATTGTTAATTGACAAATTTTGAACATTTTCTGAAATTTTGTTGTGAAAGCGTATAATACATTGCCCCATAAAGCACTACTGACTCAGTGGATTCTAGTAACTGGTATTACAAGCTTATGTTTGTTCCTAGTGTTTAAAGTTTGAACATCTTTATTCTTTTAAAAGCTATTTATAACACTTTTTGTACATTTTTCCTTTCATAAAACATTTCAAGTTGTTAATTGACAAATTTTGTACATTTTCTGCAATTTTGTTGTAAAAGCATATAACACATTGCCCCCATAAAAGCACTACTGACTCAGTGGATTCTAGTAACTGGTATTACAAGCCTATTTTTGTTCCTAGTGTTTAAAGTTTGAACATCTTTATTCTTATGAAAGCTATTTATAACACTTTTTGTACATTTTTCCTTTAATAAAACATTTCAAGTTGTTAATTGACAATTTTTGTACATTTTCTGCAATTTTGTTGTAAAAGCGTATAATACATTGCCCTATAAAGCACTACTGACTCAGTGGATTCTAGTAACTGGTATTACAAGCCTATTTTTGTTCCTAGTGTTTAAAGTTTGAACATCTTTATTCCTATGAAAGCTATTTATAACAGTTTTGTACTTTTTCTGAAATTTTGTTGTAAAAGCGTATAATACATTGTCCCATAACAGAACTACTGACTCAGTGGATTCTAGTAATTGGTATTACAAGTTTATGTTTGTTCCTGGTGTTTTCTTTATTCTTATGAAAGCTATTTATGTTGTTATGTACGTACATATTATATTACATTTTCATAAATATATTGCTATGCCAAAGTTAATGTGTTTATTTCTTTAAATTTTTTAAAAGGCTCCTTAAAATTTAAGATAAAAATTGACCGTGCGGCTCTCTTTTATAATCAAAATATGGCTTCAATATCAGTCACATGACCCCAATATTAATACAGGGAAACAGTGGTATCATCCACAAGACTCAACTCCTTCCCATTTAAGAGCACATTGGTAATTGAATCCTCTCCAAAGGTTTGCTCCTCTTCCATAATTTTATGAATTAGTATTTAAAATTAATTAATTTAATAAAAAAGATACATTTTGGAGCAGCATTATTAATCTTTAAAATGTGAACTTGATAATGTTATCATACTTTAGTAACATAACAAATCTTTTTAAATGTGTGTAATAACCACAATTTTAAAAAATACAAATAATTTACAAAAGTGACTTTCTTATGCCCACTTTACCATTGTTTTACATGTGTAATCATTATATTTTTTTATTACAAAACGAGCATTTTATATATTATAACATACTCATACATTATACGACTTTATAAACTATTTGCGAAATTATAATCAATCTAATAAATTGGGGAATTCTGATAGTCAAAAATAGCCAAAGTTTTATTCTACACCCAGGAATTCCTGAATATGCAGTTAGTACAAGTAAAACATGAATGTCGTGGAAGATGATAAAACTTTGAAGACAAATTGTTTAGGAATTTCAATAAAAAGAAAAAAGCCTTACAAGATATATATGTTTAAGGAAATTGTTCACTTTGTCCTCAAGACAGACATTAAAAATGTCCTTAAATAAATACTAATTAAACCAGGTATAAACTTAATTATATTCAGGCAAATGAAAGAACAAAGCTTGAACATGGCAGATTGCTTGTGTTTCTTAATGTTTGATGAGATGCTAGTGTTCTAAACTACATTACAATACAACTGTCATAGATTCCGAAGACTGAGGATGTTAAGAGTGAGAATATAACCATAAACATGTTTTGGTTTGATGATAAAGGAGATAAAGCTCATATTAAGCTATCAATTTGTTATAGATTTTTGCAAAAATGCTACGATGGCAGTAATTAAAAAAATATATATATAATAAAAGATTTATAACAAACATCATTAAATGTTGTCTATGATTACATATACATAACATACATAAACACCCACGCCTGTCACCCAGAGGGGTAGGCAGAGACTACAGACTTCCATTTGGCACGATCCTGACACACCTCTCTTGCCTCCTTCACATCCATACACCTACGCATACATGCTCGTCGGTTAAGGGTACTCCTAATTTGGCCCGTTTTCAATAAATCGCCAATTTGGTCGATAAATTTTCGCCTAGGACGTCCCTTTCCGACTCTGCCATTCACTTCTGCACCATAAATTTTCTTTGTCACTCTTTCCTCATTCATTCTTTCCACATGACCAAACCACCGAAGCATTCCTTTCTTAATCCTGGTCACCACATCATCTTGCAAACAATTTTACATTTATTTTTTACATTATTACACAATTCCTTACCCTGTCATTCAGATTCAGCCCTAACATACTCCTTAACGACCGCATTTCTACTGCGTTTATTCTACTCTTCGTCTAACCTTCGTCTTACTTGCGTTCACTTTCATACCCCTTTCTTTTAATGATCCGTTTATTAATGTAACCATCATTTGCAACTCTGCCGCCGACGACGCAAGAATAACTTGATCATCGGCGTACAAAAGGCATTTGACGGTTAACTCACCCATTCTTAATCCGCATTCTTCAACTTTCAAATTTTGCAAACAACTGTCCATAAATAGGTTGAACAGCCACGGGGAAGCCACACAGCCCTGTCTGACACCCTTATGGATATCAAACCAGTCCGAGTAGACCCCGTTGATCCTAACACAAGCACTAGAGTCCCTATAAAGAGACTCCAATGCCCGTATCAAGCCAGCGCTCAACCCAAATGAGTTCAGTGTTTGCCATAGCAAATCCCTATCCACTCTGTCATAGGCCTTTTCCAAGTCCATGAACGCACAAAAAACCTTCTGGTTTTTGGCCAGAAACTTCTCCGCGATCATGCGCATGGAAAAGACTTGATCTGTACATCCCATTCCCTTTCTAAATCCCTCTATGATTAATTTACAATTAATACCAAAGTAAGCAATAATTAAGTTAATAGGACAAAAAACAGCAAGAATGCTTTTGAAATTTAAAATTAGAAATAATTCTCTTTGTTTGATCCTACACTTATCGAAAGGGGAAATTTTATTTGAAAATAATTAAGATTTATACGCATGACATAGTAGACTGCTAAATGGGAGCATTTAAAATTAATTACTACTTTTAGATATTGATGCGGGAGAAAATGAACTACTGGATGATGGATAAGTAAGCTGACAGATACCTCAGTGTAACCTGATAAAACACCTAAAATTAAGAGTAAAGTACGAAATTTAACCAACGTGTATTAGTAATAATGTAATAGTAGGTGGTATTAGACTTTGCGCAAATAAGTTTTTACAACTAAAACATATTACTAACCCCAAGAGAGCAAAGATACTGCAGATATGACTGACTGCCTGAAGTTAGTCACTTTTGTTTGATTTTGTTTAATTCCTTTAATCAAAGATTTTATAAAAAGTGTCTAAAACATAATTCGGAACATATATGCCGTGAAACAAAGTTTTACCTATTACAATGAGATTTCAGGAAGTTAAAAAAGAGATCGAAGTGTGTGTCACCATTTTAAACAGTTTCCATAAATAAAAATTGAACAATATCTTATGTTAATACGACAAAAGATTTGTTTCAATATCTATATGATAACAACATATTTTTAACATAAGTTAGTTAATGTGTTAATTTAACTAAAACTCTGCTGAATACTTTCTCCTTAGTAAAAAAAAACCACGAAGCAGAAAACACGAATCCTACTTGCCAACAATTTAAAGTGTATTCAATAAACTGTTGTTCAATAATTTAAATTTAAATTATTCCTTGGTGAAAAATTGTTAGCAAGATGCTAATAATATATTATAAAATCTGGAATATTTACTGGTAAAAATGTCCTCCACGCCAAAGAAAAAGGTACTAATTAAAAGAAATTTTACTGCTCACAATTTGGCAGTTAGCAAATTTGCAGAAACTAAAACTAAAATATTTGTATTTTAAAAGTTATAAAAAGATGAAAATTAATGTAGGTATGTAAATAACGTAATAATGACCTTTGTAATACAACTCCACACCAAGCAAATTCATTAAATTTGTAATGTTTCAAGAAAAACGCTTTTGTGACTTTCACAAAACTTTACGATGTATTGAAGATTATAACAAAAATAATTAAAAACATTTGACCAATGATTCCCCGGAAATGGGATATTTTAAATCATTAAATTGTTAATAAATATCAAATTTGAATTTCTAACATGACATAAACAAAAAAGTAAGGACCCTTATCATTAATTAGATGATCAAAATAATTATACATAGTTCAGACCCTCAAAGATGGCCTAAGAGCTTGTGTAATAATTATAAATAAAATATTAAGAGGCAGACATATTAAAATCAATAATGATAAAATAAAACTTACAACATTAAAATATTTTTAAACTCTTAGAAATACCAAAAATAGAAGTGGTTATAATTAGGTTTTTTCTCTCCAAAATATCAAAATTAAGGTGTCATCAAACAGCTTATGTGATTATTTATCTACTTTACTTAAGGCCCCGATCAAAACCTTGCGAAAGTGTGTTTTTCAGAGACTATTATCTCTTTAGTTATGAGAAATAAACTACATCCAAAAGCACATTATTAAAGTGTTCGATATCCTATCATTACATTCCACCTTTTAATTAGTTTTTATGTGTTATCTATACATTTAAAACTTATTTTTAAAAATGAATAAAATTATTGATAACATGCATCTGTTGTTAAAGGCAATGCTCTAATCATTTGAGGATTACACATTACATACTATTGGATAGATAATTTAAAAATCTATATTATTTCTTAAGTTCGTCTTTCTTTCCTAATTTAAATAATTCCAAAAATTTGAGCGTATTTATTACGCGATATATTGTAGCGAGATCGCGTGGATTGTATAGAACCGACCGCTCAAGGTCGTTCGCAAGGAGTAGCGCCATAAGCATCTCAATTAGTAAGTTTAGAAAGTTAAAAGTACATCATAATGTGATATAGAGATAAATATCTATGAGTCAGATAGTTTTTTTTATCTTGAATTTTTATTTTGTCATTTTCATCAATTTTAACATGTCTACACTGCAATATTTTCATGACATTCATGCACCAGCTGTGAATAATTAAACTGATTATATAATTAATTATAAAGGTTTTTAAGCTTTCTTTTTTTTATAGAATAGGCTGACAAACGAGCACACAGTCCACCTGATGGAAAGTGGTTGCTGCGGCCCATAGACATCTACATCTATCTTCCATTACAAATCAAAATGCAGATGCGTTGTCACCCGTGAGGACTGAGATGGAATGCCTCATTTCCAGTAAAAAGGGTCTCCGGTTCTCTACACTCACCATACGAAATACAGCAGCATTAAGCTACTATTTCACGCTGGTATTCTGTGAGAGCGTGGTCCTTCCCCGGTCGAGCCGACCCATTCGTGCTACAACTATACTACTAATATAACTGCAGCATGGCTCTACCACGTAAAAAATTATGCTTTTTACATGACAAAAATTCGAATTCCACACCAAGATCTATTAATAATTTAATTCTATCACATATACCACTGTAGGGGCCGTTTTGTAAAGCATTTTTTATTATTTTAATCACATTTTCAACACACTAAAAAGTTCTGGGAAGGTCTCATAAGTGATCTTCGCGTGACATCCACAGATAAAATGTAATTGTCTGCTTGTGGCGGAGTTGTATCACACAATTCATTATTACATGTAAAACATGATTTGCAAACTTTAATTTTTGACTTTTTAATAACTTGCCCTTCCACATACCTTTTTGTCTCCGTGACAATTTTATTTGCAAATTCTTGCGAATCATTACCTGCCAATTTTTGTACTATAGTCTATATTAATTCTATTTTCCTTTGGGGACAGGTGTAATTCATTTTTTGCCAGCAGGCAATCCAAATTATTTAAAACTTTATTAAAGTCTT
The DNA here is from genome assembly GCA_036936625.1 of Parnassius smintheus behrii. Classification (NCBI taxonomy): domain Eukaryota; kingdom Metazoa; phylum Arthropoda; class Insecta; order Lepidoptera; family Papilionidae; genus Parnassius; species Parnassius smintheus. The sequence continues at coordinate 40,912,353 of JAUPFT010000011.1, read as the reverse complement.
CCTCACAATTTGCCCCCAAGGAATGTGTTGAACTCAAATTAATTTTGAACTTAAACTAAATGGGAGCATAAATAATAATTACAGTTAGATATTAATGCGGGAGAAAATGAACTACTGAATGATGGACATGTAAGCTGACAGATAACTCAGTGTAACCTGACAAAATACCTAAATTTAAGAGTAAAGCACGAATTTTAACCAACGTGTATCAGATGGTCTAATATTTTGTACAAGTAAGTCTTTACAATTGAAAAATTAATAATTAATGTAAAATAAATATTTGTCTGTAACAACTTTGTTTTGATTTTATTTTTAAAACATTAATTACCCCAAGAGAGCAAAGATACTGCAGATATTACTGACTGACTGAAGTTAGTCACTTTTGTTTGATTTTATTTAATTCCTTTAATCAAAGATTTTATAAAAAGTGTCTAAAACATTATTCAGAACATATATGCTGTGAAACAAAGTTTTACCTATTACAATGAGATTCAAGGAAGTTAAAAAAGATATGGAAACAATTTTTGTCTTCGCCATTTTCATTGCTGCTTTTATTTGACATTTTTGTTTTCTAATTTTGCTTTTTAAAATCATGATTTTGTTATTTTTATTCATTTTCACATCTGTACACCTTTCTTGTAATCAATGTACCTGAAAAAAGTACGACAATCAGGTATGCATATAGAGATCAAATGAAACAATGACGGCATAGATCAAATTGTATTGGATTCTCCTTTTTTAATAAATGACTTTGAATTGCAAGTTGTGCCTTAGGATAAAATAATAAATAAATGATATAATATATATTATGCAATATGCTATTAGAATGCTTTTGGAGCTGGCGCAGTGCTGCAGTGTACACAGTGCAAAAATGTAGCATTTCCACTGCATGGCTTGCGGCTCAGTGATAACAAAAGGAGGATGGCCAAATCGTACCAGACAACGAAATTACATCGTCCCAATATGAAATATTTATGTAAAATACCTTATTGTTAAGGTATAACTCTCTAAGTAGCCACAAAAAAGTTATTAATTTATTTCTATTGTTGTAACTGTTCAAAATTATTTCAAATAATAGTTTCAGAACGCACCTAATGACGATTCATTTCATGTGTGAAAGGACTTGGTATTCAAAGACTATAATTATTCACGTTTTTATGAATAGTTGTTAATTTTAATTCAATTCAATTAGTATGTAGACATCAAATCAACTACTATGCTGATTTATTATGTACTGGATTAATATCAATCATTATTAATCAGTTCCACGTCATTGACCATCTTATGTACCATGTTTTTAAGCAAATACATTTTCTATTCTAAGAATATGTATTTTTGTAGAATAAGGGTGACAAAGGAGCACACATTCCAATAGCAAAGTGCAATCGGCAAGTGCATGCTGAAGCTCATAGACACCTAAATTAATAATATAATATATAAAGAATCAAAATGCAGACACCGCTTGTCACCCCTACCCCATGAAATTCCTTGTTTCCAGTAAAAAGGGTCTGATTCTCTACGCTCACTGTAAGAAACAGAGCATCATTAAGCTGGTATTTTGCGCTGTTAGTCTGTGAGAGCGTAATCCTTCCCCATTCGAGCTGACTCATTCGTGCTACAACCATAACATAGTTGAAGCTTGGCACGTAGTAAGGTATAATAGAATATAAGATATAATGAGTTCATATCTATACCTTTTCCGAAAAATTGGGTTAGTTTTACAGGAACATTACAGTGATGTATTTGATATTTAAGTCTAATTAAATAGTTTAATTAACTTAGACAGTTTTATGTATTTTTGTACTTAAGCTGTGCATAACTGCTTAAGTGCAACTGAATGTCTGTGGAAATTGTTTTCGCTAATTTAAAACTCACATTTAATTGTACACACATCATGTATTTTTCTAAAAAGCTGTATGTTTTCCTTATATAAATAACTGAGTAATAATGTCCTCCAGACCGAATTTCGGCCACGGCAGCCTGCCTCAACGGAGGCTAGCCATCGGCGCAGGACAGGATTATAGTGCCCAAGTGTATGCGCAAGCACAGGTGCACTCTCTACTCCCTCACTTTCATAATCCGATGGGATGGTAAACTGACAAGACCGGAGAGAGATCAGGCGCAGGAACAACGGCTTTACGTGCTTTCCGAGGCATGGGGTGAGGCACCGCCAACTTCCTGGCTCCGGGCAATTACTGAGAATTTCTCGACGGAAAACTCAATAATTAATTTTTTGGTCTGACCCGGGATTCGAACCCAGGATCTCATGATCAGCAGTCGCACTACTACAACCACTAGACCAACGAGGCAGTCTGAACTGAGTAATTAATTAATTAGTTAAATAATTAATCGACCATAATTTTAATATCAAAAATTTTAAATTAACAAGTAATCATCAGGTTACGTTATTTATAGGATTATTGAAAATACCAGGATTCAATTAATTTGAGAAACATCCACTTTAATTTAATTTAACATTCAACATGTTGAGCAGGAGTGCCGGTGTCACACAAACACTGACGTGAACCGAGGACGTTGTCATGAGGTGCAATTGCCACTTAAGGATGTGATTATGTTAATATTATTATCCCTCATGATAATGTATCCATATATGGGTAAATAACAATATAATATAAATTGTCATCATTTTTTTTTAAAACCACTGCTAAACACTGATTAATAACGCTAATTACCCCCCTCACTTATCGCTTACACTTTTAGGCTACATCGCAGTTGGATAAAGCGGCCAAGCAAGGTTTTTCGTTATTAATTAAAATGTGCAATAAATTGCCCTTAGAAATAAAGACTTCCATTAAACGCTTTTCGACGATTGACAAAAACATAATTTTTGAATCACGCTTTCTACAATATAGAAGAATATACGAAATGTTCATTTTTTGACTTGCTTGACATGTAAATGTAGATGAATTTTAATTTGTAATTTTAATAATCTAATGTAATGTAATATCATTTGCATTGATTGTAATTTTGACAAACCAATGTTATATTTTAACAAAATGGTCAATAAATAAAAAAGTAAGAGGTATTTGTTGATTTAGCCTTAAAAATATTTTTGACGTTATTATAAAAAATCGTGGCTATTTAGATATTATTTTTAAACGTGATTGTGTTTACAACATAAAAACAAACCAATCTAACTATAGTTTGTTTCGGGACATGAAAAAAAAGTCCAGCTCCTATAGAAATTTGGCCATCCTCCTTTCGAAGTTATAAATACAAGAGTTGTAACCGCTTTCTACATTTGAACCATTATTAGTCGTAGTTGTTACTATTATAGTAATCTTTAACTTATCACACGGAAAACTTACTGGTATAGTAATAGAATATAGTTACAGTAATTACTAATTATTAATGTAACAAAAAGAACCTACTCTTTTGTAAATGCCCCCGGGTGTTGTGGTTCTTCATGGGCGGTGATAGTTACTTACCATCAGGTGAGCTGCATGATCGTCCCCCCCTCTCCTTTAAAAAATAAATTAAATACCTCTTATAGGATTATCATGTGAACTTGGCAGAATCTTGTGAAGTACATTCAGTATATGTGGTGTGGGTTCCATTTCTAATCCTTCAGCATGTAAACCTGTAATAGTGGTGAAAGTATATGAGTAACACAAAACTTTATTTATTGGGCTTGCTTTATTCACTGCTACATACCGTATATATAATGATAATAATAATAATGTCCTCCAGGCCAAATTTTATAGTGCCCAAAGTGTAAAAAATAATGTATTTTCATTATAATCATTAAAACCTAAAAATGAAAAATGGTGCTCCTTTAAAAATGCCGATATGTGCGATTAATATGTGTGCATAAAGCAGTCAAATTCTTAAAATTTGCAAAAAGATTAAGTTACACTCCACATGTATTTTTATTATGATATATGCTTTTTTCTATTAAAATTGCTTAAAGTTATGTCATAAGTAATAATCGAAAACTATACCGATTAGGTAATCTACTACAACTGCCCTGATTTATCCTGAGGGTCGCCCGCATAAACCAAGAGTATTACGAATGAAACTGTATCAGGCTTTTTGATTCTATGAATACTTTGATTGAGACAACAATATCTACCAACTAAAAAATAAACGAAAATAGTAAGATTTCTTCATAAAATGTTTATTTCTTACAGTTCACAATAACAATACAAAGTTATAATGCAGCTAGTTTTATGTCATTTTCTATGGAGTTGTAACGAAATTTTTACCAATCCAAGTTCAAGTAATAAGTTGGTATTTATTTTTTTTATTTTTTTATTTTATAGGGTGACAAACAAGCACACAGTCCACCTGATGGTAAGTGATTGCTGTGGCCCTTAGACATCTACATCTGTCCTGGATTACGAATCAAGGTGCGTTGTCACCCATGAGGACTAAGATGGAATGCCTCGTTTCCAGTAAAAAGGGTCTCCGGATCTTTACACTCACCATACAAAACACAACAGCTACCATTTGATGCTGGTATTCTGTGAGAACGTGGTCCCTCCCCGGTCGAGCGGACCCATTCGTGCTATAACTATACTACTAATATAACAGCAGCATGGCTCTACCACGTAAAAAATGGTAGACTATTACTCGTTAAAAATCCGTTAACTTGTTAATTCTAATTTGATGCGATAGTTTTCCTTTTAACTTCATTATATATGCTACTATTGAGTATACTTTCCACATTTCCAAAAATAGCAGTTTAGTTGGCAGAGGAGACACATGACTCTAATGAAAAATACGACTTTAAAGCTTAATATTTCGGAAACAAACCCCTGAATCGTAAAGGTGTTCTTCCATACTCGCAATGTTTTTGAAATACCTACCCAAAAATACCTTACAGGATGGAATATATGGGTAAAAATAATCATTCATTTACCTGCATAGGAGGTGTATACACAGTTTTGTAGACATGATTAATGCCTATAAACTATGCAAAATTACAAATTTGTAACACTTAGCGTCTCTGAGTAAAACTGCGTTGGGATGAACATGGAGAAACTATAAGGTTTCCTTGTTGTGTGTAAATATGGAACCCTAAAAATCTAAAATATTATTTATTTACTATCTAGGGCTTTATAACCATTTACTACCAGGTGGAGTTATAGTAGTTGTTGTCAAGTTATACACTGACATACCATTGTCTTTAATTTAAAAGTGAATAAGCTTTTTTTTCTTATTTTATTTAGGGATTTTTGTTAGTTAACATGATTCACCTATCAAAATATATACGTTGCTATTAATCTGCACATACTCAATGCAATATCCAAGGTGGGGGCATGTAGGATGCCCTGCGTAATACCTATATTGTCCACATTTATCTTATATGTCCTTCCAAATAATTCCCTTTCCCCTAGTTTCCGTTCACATTCCATCAAAAAGTGATGTAAGTTTTCTATTACTCCACAAGTTTCACATTAGGTGGAGTCAGTTCTTTTCATCAAATAAGAAATCTTTTTCATGGAATGTGACCTGTTCTTATTCTAAATATTAATTTAATAGCATTTCTTTTTAATTTTGTATCTACAAACCAAGGTATTCGAGGTGGTTCACTCTGTATTGTTTTGTACCAAACACCTTTCGTTTTAGAGCGTTCATTGAAAAATTCTTTCAATTTGTTATGACATTAATTTTTGAATTTTGGTAGTACTTCTGAGTAGCAAGGGTCAATATTATATTCCACACCATTTATACAAGCAGAGTTCACTAATCTATCTGCCTTGTCATTACCCAATATTTGGTCTATGTGCTGGAATCCACTGCACTCTTGCACATATGTCGCGTAGACTGAACTGATATATTATTTGGGAAAGTATGCAATAGGCTTTCGAAACACCTACGATTCCAGAGGCAGATCGAGTCAAATGTTTAATAGCAGTTTTCCTGTCTGAGTATATAATAATTTAGTTTCAGTTATAGCTTGCAGCATACTTTAGGGCTTCGGATATTGCAATGAGTTCAAGGGTCATAATACAAATGTCATTAGTAACTATAAGATTTAGAAACTGCTTGATATGGGTCGAAAAAAGCTGCCCCTTGCAACTTTAGCACCCTTTGATCCGTCTGTGTAGATTTTGTGCCAATCGTGATATTTATTTTCAAGTTCTTCAATAACATTTACTTTAACGGAATTTATTCCTACCCCTATCCTATCCAATCCTATCCTTTAGTTATTGATAAGACAGTGCTTTACTATCTATAGCTTTATAACCACTGACCATCAGGTGGGGTTGTAGTAGTTGTCGCAGTCAAGCTATACACTGACATACCTATAATAAGTAAAAACATAAAGTTTGCTTGCCCACCTTTACTAATATTACAATCATGAAAGTGAGTTTCTTTAGTCTGCACTGCTAAAACAATTGCTAATTAACATGACAATGAGAAAGTTTTTAATAGACTTACCAAGGTTAAGAAAGGTTGGTTAAGGTTAAGTCTTTTAGTTCGAGGATATAGAAAACGGTCCTCAAAGTGCCGATCGCAAATGCGGTAGTTATAGTAAAATTCACGATCGGTTTTATATTTTAGATGTTCCAGCTATACTTTTCAATTGCTGAAACCTTTCTAGTGAGGTATTCTGGTTTCGGAACATAGTGTAAAACATCTGGAATAATAAAATATAATCATTAATTCCGAGGCGAGAGAGGGAAACTGAAACAGGAGATGGGCAATAACCCGTCTACCAAGCGTGGCAGCTATGGCAAATAGTACCTATGAGGCAATCCGTGGAGGTGCCTTGAACCTTCAATTTCTTAGATATTAGCTGTTAGCTGTTGTTAAAAAAGTCCTTACTTGGTCACATTTAAAAACACATTGCCATTTTTCTTCTTCTTCACATTTTTGCACACAATAAAAAAACACTGGGTCGCAAATATTTATTTTAATACAAGAAAGCATATAAACAAACGAGGAATCAGAATAATTTGAAATTAATATTAATATCAAATTAACCTCAACTATCAGTGACCGCCATTAAACATCCATTAACTGCGTAGGTAGTGGCGTGGTGCGTCTAATTTAGTCTAGTGCTTAGGAATGTAGATGGCAGCACAATAAAAATATCATTTTGTTCTCAAAATAATGTTCTAAGTTGCACGTTACTCTACTCTCACAGAGTACATTATATATACCTGGAATAGAGTTGCTAGTCGATTCTGTGGTACAGAGACATCTATAGTGGAGTTGTCGAACCAAACGGATGATATATCTATCTATAAATATATACTATATATATAGTACAGCCCCGTCCCTGGTATACTGATTATTTTTAACGAATTTTATAAGACCACATAATTCTGCAACTATATGCACAAAACTAGTTGCAGAATTATGTGATCAAAGGTAAAGCATAAAAAATAAAACTCAATTAAAAAATAATAATCATCTTTATTCAGGCAATTTACACCCATAACCAGTAAAATCAATGAATTAAAAATTAAGCAATATACACAATTTTAGAAATAAATAAAAAATTGAAATGTAACAATTTTAAAATAATAAATCCAACATGAGAATGACAGTAAAGAAAATAAATTAATCGAAATAAAGTAAAATAAAAGTTTATTTACATAAGAGCTTGATATTTAAAATAATAAAGCAACTTAACTACTACACAATCATAAGAAAAATAAAACAAGACGCACAAATTAAAAAAAAAATAGTATAATAGACAAAAAATCGGCAATTTTTATAAAAAAAAATTAAATATCCAATATCTTGAAAACGGTTAAGTTCGGTGTATGGTGTTATTGTTGTTTTTAGTAGGTAATGATGCAAACTACAACCCCTTAGAGGATCTAGGTCAATTTAACATGTAACTCTGTATATATATTTCCATATTTATCGACTATATTCCAAATTATGATTCAAAATGCAATCAACTTGCTACAATTAAATTTATTTGTACAAAACTACAGTACAAATTGTCCAGGTTGTCTATATAAATATAATGTTTTGTCATTTTAAATTCAGGCTTGAAGGTGACTAAACCCAAAAGGACTAAAATTAGTATAAGAATTAATGTGTTAAAAAAGAAACTTAAAAGCATGAATATAGCAAATGAGAAATATTCAAAAAGACTTAAGAAGGCAATGAATCTACCAGAAAATACAACTTTCTTGAAAGCAATTAAAAGTTTTACCTCAATAGCAACAATTTTTACTATGCTCCAATTCCGAGAATGTGGTAAACACAAAATGGGCAGAAGATTCACACCAGATGAAAAAGTGATGGCATTACATTTTTTTAAACGTTGACCAAAAGCCTACAAGATGCCGCAAGATATTTGTTCTGCCATCACCTTTCACCTTAAGCAAGATAGTGTCTAAGGCCAATATTAAACCTGGTATAAATGAAAACATATTTTACCAACTTAAGAAGCAAGCATCTAAAATGAAAGCCAATAATAAATTGTGTACACTGATTTTTGATGAAATGGCCTTAACACCACATATTGATTATGACAGGAAAAATGACAGGATTAGTGGTTTAGTTGACAATGGTGATGTGTTGAGGACAAAAATAGCTGATCATGTGTTAGTCTTTATGATTAGAGGTATTCTAAAAAACTATAAACAGCCGATATCATATTCATTTTGTGCTGGCAGTACAAAAAAAGCTGAATTAGCCTTAATGATTAAGAGACATATAAGAAAATTGAAGGAATCTGGCTTTAAAGTCCTTGCTACCGTATGTGACCAGGGAACGTCAAATGTTAGTGCCATTAACCACTTGATTGAACAAACAAGGTTGGATTATGCAAGGGTGGGTAAAGAAGCAAGGGATGGAGTATTTGAGGTTGATAATGAAGAAGTGGTACCATTGTTTGATGTGCCTCACTTATTAAAAGGAATCCGAAATAACTTGCTCACTAAAAATTTAAAATACACTATGGAAGGCACTGATAGAATCGCAAAATGGGACCACATTATGAAACTCTTTGAAAATAACCCTACATATAAAGGCATAAGATTAATTAAAAAGCTAACAGAATCTCATTGTGACCCAAATAAAATACTTAAAATGAAAGTCAAGCATGCAACTCAAATTTTCAGTCATACTGTAGGAGTTAATATGGGATATCTAGCTGGTAAGTTCAAATGAATCTATGTGTACTGTGTGAAATCTTAGAGTTATTGTAGACAGTCTGAAAGTCATATAGATTATTATATTATACCACTGGTTCGCAAAAAAACCTGTCCTGGGAAGAACCAGCAAGAAACCAAGTGGGACATTTTTAAACATATTTCAATTTACAATAATTTTATTTTGTACAATGTTTCTATGAATTTTTATAGAACCAGCATGGTGGCGATCACTTCATTCCCAGGGGTTATTTTCATTTATGTATTCATTTATAATATAATAACCTCTTTTGTACAATTTTTCTTTAATAAAACATTTAAACTTGTTTAATGACAAATTTTGTACATTTTCTGGGATTTTGTTGTAAAAGCGTATACATTGTCCCATAAATGAATTATTAATTCTGTAGAGTCCAGTAACTGATATTACAAGCTTATGTTTATTCCTAGTGTTTAAAGTATGAACATCTGTATTCTTATGAAAGCTACAAGATGTATCTCATTATATAATTAAGAAAAGGCCAGATATACCAATGGTTAAAAGGCCAATGTTTTTATGTACATACATTACATTTTCATAAATATATTGCGATGCCAAAGTTAATATTATTTAATTATTTAATAAAATAAAATTATTTTTTTAACTATTTCCTCTTTCTTTTATTATTATATTCCGATGCTAAACATTGCAGCACATCTTCTCTGTCATAGTGGGTATTACTACCAGCAATTATTTTATTTACGTCCCGACACCAATCATATAAAAAGAATATGCATGAAGAGTTAATAATTTTTTCTATTATTTCTTTTTTATGAGTTTCACATGCCAAAAATTTAAAATCTAATCTGATTTCTAAAATTATTTTTATATAATTTCTTATATTATTTATATCCGGCCTTGTCTTGATTATATAATGAAATACATCTTGTATAATGGAAAAAAAACTAACCAAATCAAGGGTAGGGTATGTTAGATAGTTTTTTTTCCTATTGTATTCTCTTAATTTTAAGTAATTATTTACTTTACGAGAATACAAATTTGCGAAACAAGTTTTACAATTTTTAAAAACTTTTGAGCGACACTGTCGTAATAAGTAACCAGTTACGTACTCTAAAGCAGCCATTATTCGTGGGTCCCTTTTCTTTATATTTAAATCTACCATCATTTCATCACTGTAAATATCCTCGCATCGAATTTCTGAACAAACATTATCTTCCTTGCTATGTTTTGTAAAGAACAAAGCCTTTAACGATTTAAATATAAAGCCTGAATCATCCTCGCAGTTAGAACCCGGCGAATAAGTGCTGCTTAAATTATTCACCACAAGTACTACAAAGGCGGATTCAAATCCTGCACATGTTGGAGAATTATTTCGATAGCCATGACTTCTTACACTACCGAAAAAATTCTCCAACGGGTCTTGGTTAAAATGCCGGCACCAGATTGATTTTATATTGTACACATTGAATAATGTACTTTTTAATCTTTCCATATTTTCAATGGTACGTATCCAGTTACTTATTGATGGAACCACACCAACATTACCCTTTTTGGATACGAATTTCATAGATTTGAGGATGATTTTTGATTTTGTCCAAACTTCTTGATGCTCTGAGTTTGGTGTAAGCGCTAGCAGCAATGGTTTGCCACTTCTCTTTGAGGAGTTATTGAAGCTGCCATTCAATGAGTCGAACAAATTGTCAAAAAATAATAGTACGTCGGCTGTATCTTTACATTCATTTGGCAGTAATCCTTGATCTGAAATAGAAAATAAAATTCAAGTGAAGCTATATTTTATCTATTTTACTGTAAGTATATTATATAAGTCATTATTAAGTTTCAGCACAGAAACTGCAATTCAATTCTGCTATTCTGAAAGTCAGCTGCAGACTTTCAGACAACACCCAAATCGAAGCCTTCCGCGGCAGCATCCAAGAAGGCAGCCGCTGCTAAAAAGTAAGGTCCGCTGTGTGTCACCGCCTTCCGTCGCTATAACCGCCGCCGCTGCGATTCTACGTGAAGTGTTCGTTCAGTGAAGTAGTGTTCAACGACGTAGGCTGGGCTGACAGCAGCACGACGGGAGAAGGATTCTCTCCTATATCTCTACAATAACTCTAAGATTTCACACACTACACATAGACTCATTTGAACTTACCAGCTAAATATCCCATATTAACTCCTACAGTATGACTGAAAATTTGAGTTGCATGCTTGACTTTCATTTTAGGTATTTTATTTGGGTCACAATAAGGTTCTGTTAGCTTTTTAATTAATCTTATGCCTTTATATGTAGGGTTATTTTCAAAGAGTTTCATAATGTGGTCCCATTTTGCGATTCTATCAGTGCCTTCCATAGTGTATTTTAAATTTTTAGTGAACAAGTTATTTCGGATTCCTTTTAATAAGTGAGGCACATCAAACAATGGTACCACTTCTTCATTATCAACCTCAAATACTCCATCCCTTGCTTCTTTACCCACCCTTGCATAATCCAACCTTGTTTGTTCAATCAAGTGGTTAATGGCACTAACATTTGACGTTCCCTGGTCACATACGGTAGCAAGGACTTTAAAGCCAGATTCCTTCAATTTTCTTATATGTCTCTTAATCATTAAGGCTAATTCAGCTTTTTTTGTACTGCCAGCACAAAATGAATATGATATCGGCTGTTTATAGTTTTTTAGAATACCTCTAATCATAAAGACTAACACATGATCAGCTATTTCTGTCCTCACCACATCACCATTGTCAACTAAACCAGTAATCCTGTCATTTTTCCTGTCATAATCAATATGTGGTGTTAAGGCGATTTCATCAAAAATCAGTGTACACAATTTATCATTGGCTTTCATTTTAGATGCTTGCTTTTTAAGTTGGTAAAATATGTTTTCATTTATACCAGGCTTAATATTGGCCTTAGACACCATCTTGCTTAAGGTGAAAGGTGATGGCAGAACAAATATCTTTTGCAACATCCTGTAAGCTCTTGGCCCACGTTTAAAAAAATGTAATGCCATCACTTTTTCATCTGGTGTGAATCTTCTGCCCATTTTGTGTTTACCACATTCTCGGAATTGGAGCATAGTAAAAATTGTTGCTATTGAGGTAAAACTTTTAATTGCTTTCAAGAAAGTTGTATTTTCTGGTAGATTCATTGCCTTCTTAAGTCTTTTTGAATATTTCTCATTTGCTATATTCATGCTTTTAAGTTTCTTTTTCAACACATTAATTTTTGTGCTAATTTGAGTCCTTTTGGGCTTAGTCACCTTCAAGCCTGAAATTAAAATAACAAAACATTATATTTATATAGACAACCTAGAAAATTTGTACCATATTTTAGTAAAAATAAATTTAATTGTTGATTGCATTTTGAATCATAATTTGGAACATAGTCGATAAATATTGAAATATATATACAGGGTTACATGTTAAGTTGACCTTTAGGGGGTTGTAGTTTGCATCATCACCGACTGTTTTGACTATGAGTCACCATACCCCAAACTTAACCGTTTTCAAGATATTGGATATTTAATTTTTTTTAAATTAGTACAATAGACAAAAATTGCTAAGTTTTTGTGTAGTATACTAATTTTTTTGTAATTAGAACATTTTATTTTATTTTTCTTATTACTTTTGTGTAGTAGATAAGTTGCTTTATTATTTTAAACACCAATATTTTATTGAATAAAACTATATTTACAGATTTTATCGTGTTTAATCAATCTACTTTTTTAACTTATTTTTATTTCCCGATGTTTTGACCAAGATCTTAGGTAAATATACAATCTAGGTCGTAGTAGACGATTGATAATTGAAAAAGTATTTTTTTCTTTGAGGAATATTTAAAAAAATCTATGGCAGGTTCTTATGGCATGGCAGGTATGTTGCAGATGTACGTAAAAATATCTACGTATATCAGCTATCCAAAAAGGTATAACAATATAGGGTATTACCAGAAGATATATACAATCTTTAACGTAATTAACGCACACCCTCAGACACCCCAATTAGTATATTATGTTATAATCATAATACATACACTAAATTTTTAGTTAAACATTTTTATGCACTAATTATTAATCAAATTAGTTATACTAATTCCGGAAGAATGTTGTGGTCACAGTACAAATCCACGAACGCAAAGACTTTAACATGCTTGAAATCATCATTCTCTAAACCATTTCCCATTATCTGGGGTCGGCGCAGTAAACCTTCTTGTTCCATTCCTCTCTATCAGCCGTCATTTCCATACTTACTCCTTTCATTCTCATATCACTCTTCACACAATCGATCCATCTTTTATTCGGCCTTCCTCTGCCCGTGGTCCCTCCACATTCATATTCAACACTCGTTTTGTGACATGACTTCCATCCCTCCGCATCACATGCCCAAACCATGCCAATCTGCTTCCTCTCACCTTTTCTACCACTGGCGCTACTTTCAGGCTTCCTCTTATATACTCATTCCTTATCTTATCCATCCTTGTCACACCACACATCCATCGTAACATTCTCATTTCATTCGCATGCAGTCTATTTTCATCCTTCTTCTTGACGGCCCAGCATTCACTTCCATACATGACGACAGGTCGGATGATCGATTTGTAAATTTTCCCCTTCAGCCTTATTGGCATTCGGGGCTCGCACGTTGTGGCTGTGACCTGTCGCCATTTCATCCACCCTGCGTTAATCCTATGCTGCACAGCTCTATCTATTCCGCCGTCGCCTTGAATGAGGGAACCGGGGTACTTGAAATCTGAGCAGGTAGGCAGTATAGCGCCATCCAACGACATGGGTACAGGACTGGAAAGACCGCCGAAATCACAGCACAGATATTCGGTTTTGGATGTGCTGATCTTCAAGCCAACACTTTCCAGCCTCTGCTGCCACCCCGTCAGTCTGCTCTGTACCTCGATGCCTTCTTCCCCGACAAGCACGATGTCATCGGCAAAGAGCATGCACCAGGGTGCCTCATCCTGCAGGTCCGACGTCAAAGCGTCCATAATCAGTAGGAAGAGGTAAAGGCTCAATGCCGACCCTTGGTGCAGCCCTACCGCCACATCGATACTGCCCGTAGTTCTCGCGGCAGATCGTACACATGTACGGGATGCTCTGTACATAGCACGGACTAACCTCACATACTTCCCAGGCATACCTTTCATCTTTAACGCCCACCACAAAACCTCACGGGGAACCCGATCGTACGCCTTTTCAAGGTCGACAAAAACCATGTGCAGATTTTTATGCACGCGCTTGTACTTTTCGCACAATTGGCGTAATGCGAAAATGGCATCTGTCGTACCTCGACCGGGCATGAATCCGAACTGGTTTTGTGTTATCTCACACTCTTCTCTCATTCTTCTCTCTATTATTCTTTCCCAGACTTTCATCGTATGTGACATGAGTTTTATTCCCCGGTAACTGCTGCAGTTTTGAACGTCTCCTTTGTTTTTAAAAATGGGGACCAGTATACTACTGCACCATTCCTCAGGTATTTGTTCTTCCTGCAACAATTTACCGAAAAATAAACTCAACCACTTCCATCCATCCGCCCTCAGCAACTTCCACACTTCTACTGGTATTCCATCTGGGCCGACTGCCTTCCCATTCTTCATATTCCTAACAGCCATTTTTACTTCTTCCATACTAATTTCTCTCACTAAGCCCATATTCACTGGTGGGTTTTCAAGCATACCATTCCATTCATTCTCCTCGTTCATCAATTTCTCAAAATACTCCTTCCATCGCTTCTTTATACTTTCATCATCAGTCAAAATCCTTCCAGAATCATCTTTTATACATTTTACATGTGAAACATCTCTTCCATTCCTTTCTCTCGCTCTTGCAATTTGAAAAAGTCGTTTTTGACCTTCGGGGCTTTCAAGGGACCGATATAATTTATCTTGCGCCTCTGCCCTACAAATAGCAACTTCCTTCTTCGCTCTCTTCTTACATTCTTTATACGCCCCTCTCTTACTTTCTTTTATGGATTCATTCTGGTCTTCTACGCTCTGCCATTCTTTAAAGGCATTTTTCTTTTCTCTCAAAACTTCTCTAATACTTTCACTCCACCACCACCCATCCTTATCTATCATACGCTTCCCTTTTGTTTCTCCTAACACCTTCCTTGCCACACTTCGGATACAATCAGCCATTTCCTTCCAGCACTCATTCACACTCATTCCTTCCATATCACCCATCTCTATCATCTTGTTTACAACTAGCTCTCTAAATTCACTTGTATACTCCTCCTTATGCAACAAATGCCACTTTATTTTGGGTGGGGGACGATCCTTATGTTTGTTGAACATGCTTGAAATAAACTTCATTTTTCTTTATATTTATTGAATGACAGAATTGGTAATAATACAAATAAAACTGCACTCTTAAAAGTCTTATTGCCTTAAGTTACGGTCCATTTCAGTTTGTTTTGACTGTACAGATTTAGTGTGACTGTAATTTTAGTAGTTTTAATTATTTTTGGGATAAAAAATTACCTATATTAAAAATGATAGGAATCGATTCAGTAAACGATTCTGAACAAACTACGTTCTCAAAGTGCATTAATTATGTTACGTGTTGTAGATCGGAACAAAAATTAATAATTATAATCTATGGTAACCACAGTTAACTATGACATCTGGACATTGAACATCTCAGTCCCCCCTGTGACCATGGGTGCTGTAAAGTGCTCGAAATGTCGGGTATATAAAAAAGTTAATAAACGTGATAAAATCCGTAAAAACTAGTATTATTTAAATGTGTAGTGTTCGCGTAAGTATAAGAAATTATTATATTACCAGAATTCCTAGAAAAAACTTAGATGGAATGCTCACAGGTAGTATTAAAAAATAACATATTTTAGTGATGCAATAGTGGAGTACTTGTGCAGGCCGAACATTATGAAATATAATAGCAAAAGTGATAAAATATGTTTACTTATTAAAGTAAACATTTTGGTGTTTTATTTGGTACAAAAGCAAGCAAAGCAAGCTCGGGACTTGGGGCACACCAACTCAGATAGGTTTGGTTAGAAGGATTTGTGGTTATTTTCTCATAAAGCATCCAGAAATAGAGGGGCTCCATCAACTAAACTTTGGTATTGCTTCCTTGAAGAGGGGCCACGCCCCCTCTCCCCAACTACCTATTAAGGTGATGTTTCTTATAAATCATTTAATAAAATTTTGATCTTTAACATTTAATATTAAAATACTATGCATCTTAATAAAATACTATGCGGGGGGGCAGGTGGGGGCGAATCTACCCCTCTCCACCTCCCTTCCCCCTCGCCACACACAGGGGGTTGATACTAAGCCTTTACCAGAACCAGCACGAAACCCAGTGGGAATTGTTAAAGTGACTTGATACTAAGCCTTTACCAGAACCAGCACGAAACCCAGAGGGAATTTTTTTTTGAAATAAAATAAATTTTAACTTACTTGATGTTTGAGCAGTAGTTGTCTCTTGCACATAACTTGATGTTGAGGCAATTTCATGTGTATTGGTTGTTTTAAGAGTAGTATTTTTATTTGTTACTTCAGCTAAGGGTGGCCTTTTAGCAACAGCACCTGTTAATTCAATATTTAAAATGAATGATTATATTTTGCTTCAAACATATTGACAACTTAACAATAGTACAGTGAGAAATGTGAACTGACGGCTCTAACAAAACTTCTAACCTGCTTGGGTTTGTTCATTGCAAAGATTAGTTTCTCTACTACCAATCAGCAAAAAATTACAGCATACACATATTAGCAACCCTATTTAGCAAATGAAAGAGTAAAACAGAAGTACTACCAACATCTTCCAACAGACAATATCAAACAACAAATACCACAAGTAGCATAATAAAATAAAACAAATAAAAATGAAGCTGCTGATAGTTACACATTCGATTTTATTAAAATAGAAGTTTATTATTAGTATTAGTTGCATTATAGAACACCTGTGAAAAATATGCAAAATATAATGTAAATTATGGATCTTACAGCAATATCAAATTTTACAAAGACTGAGGCAAATTAAGTAACTTCTTTTGTGATAAACTAAATTTATTAATAAGACCAAATGAAATACTAACTTTTTTTGTTTTTAAACAAATGAATACTGCACAAAGGAGGATGGCCAAATCGTACCAGACAACGAAATGATAGCGTCCCAATATGAAATATTTATGTAAAATACCCTTATTGTTTAAGGTCTTAAAACACACTAGAAATACCTCTCTAAGTCGCCAGAAAAAAAGTTATCCATTTATTTCTATTTTTGTAACTGTTCAAAATTATTTCAAATTATAGTTTCAGAATGCACCTAATGACGATTCATTTCGTGTGTGAAAGGACTTGGTATTCAAAGACTATAATTATTCACGTTTGTATAAATAGTTGTTAATTTTAATTCAATTCAACTAGTATGTACACATCAAATCAACTACTATGCTGATTTATTATGTATTGGATTCTTGTCATAAAAATAATTATATAGGTCATAGTAGGCTTAACGTTTTGTTCAATTACATATGTACAACGGAACGTCATTTGTAATCGCTTACTCTGTGATCATCGATTCGCGCCAGTATTATTGGTTATTTTTTATTTTCTTCTGTTGTTTTTACCTCGGTATTTTTCTACGGACTGATTTTTTCACATCTTGGATAATTGTGAGAAACATCATGCAAACACAACAAAGACAAGTAGGTGTGCGATTGCTTTGTGTTAATTGTAACATATGCATTGATAAACTTCGCCACCATCTCGTTTTTGAGCTTGATACAAGAGTAACTTCTAAGATCTGCGAGTGGAATTTTTCAATAATAGTACGTATTTACATACTTACTTATTTTATTACACTAACATAATACATTATCATAATACAACTCTAATTCTTATTTTAGATCACCGAAGAAGATTACGTATGTGATGCCTGTCAGCAATTGGCAATACAGCATGTCAACTCCGGGTTACCTAATGAACTGGTGCCTCATCTTCCCGTGGCCACAAGCATGTTTGCATACTTTGTGGAAGTTCTCTGAGGACTCGTAAACGCGATGTTGTTGTGAGAGAGAATCCGTCTCAGTTGCAACAAGCAATACATGTTGAGCTTGAAAATAGAATTGCCCCATGGCAGGTAATAATTACCTTTTTATTTTGTACTTTTTTTTGTTTTGTCTTGGTATCAATGTTATATAGTGAATTTATCACTGCAATTATATATTGTTTGTAAAAGTGTTTCTGTTTGCTCGGGTTTAATAATAATTAGCCAAAACATTTATATTAAGACAAACCTGTATGGTTGTTTCAGGCAACTTCAACAGACCATGTTTGTCATCCCTGTTGGCTGAGACTCAAGAGAGTTGCAACACGCAATATGCAGCAGACAGAGCCAGAGCTGGAGCAGGAGCCAGAGCCTCAACCCCAAGAACCTCAAAGCCCACCAAATACCGACCAGCAAGATGACGAAATACCTCGGGTGATTAGTTTGCCGCAGTATAGACGAGCGGCAAACACTGCAGCACATTGTGTTTTTTCTGGTTGCCAGAACACAGATTTGCATAGAATTTCTGACCCTCCAAGAGCAACAACTCTAAGCAAACACAAATATTACTTGCCTATAAATGCTCGTATTTGTGCAGAGCATACATTTAGTACTGATTGGGATATGTTGTTCAATTCTCAAAATAGTTTGAGAACATTTACGGCTGAACAAGTGGAACATGCTCTTTCTTTTATAAACGCTTTCAACACATTTCTTGATTTCTCGAATATGGAAAGTGTTGAAAGAATTGATGAGCATTTGTTTCATTATTGGCTCGGAATGAATAAACAACAATTTGAACTTTTAGTATATGAAACACCCCGTCTTGTAGAAACAAATAAAGGCATGTTAGGTTTATGTGCTCTTCTAATGAGGATGAGAACTGGTGAATCAGATGATCGGTTATCACAGTTATTAATGTATCCAAGGCAAACATTAGAAAGATTAATGGATAAGGTTAGGGAAATATTGGTACAAGATTTTGTGCCTAGAAATCTGGGAATTGAACACATATCACGTGAGCAATTATTGCAACACAATGTAATGATTCCAAATGCAATTTATAATCAAAATAATGAAAATGCGATAGTTATATGTGATGGGACATATATTTTTATAAACAAAAGTTCCAATTATATGTTCCAAAAGGACACATATTCCTTACATAAATACAAAAACTTCTTAGAACCATTTTTGCTGGTGACACCTGATGGCTACATTGTAGACTGCTTTGGCCCATACAAAGCTACCACAACTGATGCAGATATAATGAAGTCTCTTTTCAGAGATGAAAACTCTCCTCTCAGACAATACTTTCAAAATAACGATGTTTTTATTCTAGACAGGGGATTTAGAGATTTAATTAGTTTGTTAGAGGCTTGCAGCTACAGAACATATATGCCAGAATCCCTGCTTGAGGGCGAACATCTGCTCACCACCGAGCAAGCTAACAGGAGTCGTTGTGTGACCATATGCCGATGGGTGGTGGAAGTTGTTAACAGGTACTTCAAACGAGACTTTAAAATATTTCGGCAAGATTTTTTTAATAAAACTGTTCCACATATGATGCAAATGATTTCCATAGCTGCAAGCATTTTAATGCTTGCAGCTATGGAAGCATAAAATGATGTTCGATTAAAAAACAGGAATGATGCTGAGCAAATCATAAATGTGATTAGAGAACGATTTCCATTAAATAATAATTTATCTGATTTTATAAATAGTATGAATATGAATAGACGAACATCTGATTTTACTAGTATTACAGCTCATTCCAATACTAATATTATATTCCCCCATCTAGAATATAGTGAAGTTATATTATTTGCCCTAGGAACATATCAAATTCAACAGGCAAGGTCCTATTATAGTGAACATGTCAGGTTTCACGGAGGGTACAGAATTGAAATAAGCAAACATTAATGAACCAGAGTATTGTTTTAGAGGAAGTGGAAACAATTCACTTATAAGAGGCAAAATCAAATCCAGACACATTTCTAGAAAAGTATATTATGTGTATAAATTAATTGAAAATAATTTGTCTGGAAGGGAAGCTATAATAGAGTATTGCTGCAATTGTTTAGTTGGTAGAAGAACAGTTGGGTGCTATGCACATGTTATGACGCTTGTGTGGTATCTTGGGTGGGCCAGGCATCAGCCGACAATACCAGCACATGCAGCATTCCTTGATGCTGTAGTTGTAAGAGAGGATGATTAATAAAAAGTAATTTTCTCTTTTTTTATAGAAATAAGGAGACAAACGAGCACACAGTCCACCTGATGGTAAGTGGATGCTGTGGCCCATAGACATCTACATTTATCTTCAATTTAAAATCAAAATGTTGATGTGTTACCAGCCCTGAGGACTGAGATAGAATGCCTTGTTACCATTAAAAAGGGTCTCCGGTTCTCTATACTCACCATTCGAAACACAGCAGCATTAAGCTGCTATTTTAGTTTGGTTTCTATCATGGGCATAGTATCGAGATGAGGTTGATCCACCTGCATCTTTTTTATATGATATATTACCATCAAGTGATGATATTGAAAATACAGAATGATGATTATAACCTTAATGCGTATTAATATTGTTATATTAATGATGATTTTAGCCATAGTTGCTACACTTGTGGCAACCAAAGTTTTTTGTGGTATTCTATAGGAAGATGCCGCCGCCCATCTCCTGATATTTTTATTTTACTCTGCCGACTTTTACAACACCATATGGGACGGGGTGGCAATTCACGAAAGGCCTGTGTAATATTTTACATTATATATTTAGTTTAGGAGGCCTATGTTGAGCAGTGGACTGTCGCAATGATGATTAATAATGATCAATTAAAATTGTAATGTTGTTTATTTTACCTATTTCAATTTTACTGTGTGCTTTTATTTTCTGTTATATATTATGTTATATGTGTAATTTATAAATAAATGCCGAGCAAAGTTGAATTTAATGCTCTGGCACTCTTTTTTATCTCTTTTAATTCACAATCTCCTTCTGATTTATAATTATATAAATGGGTAAGTATCTCTAGATATTATATTTTAATGATGTTTGGAATTTATACTTGCTAATAAATGAATACTTTAATAAACAAAGGGCCCGCACTGCACCTATCTACTGTGTTATTTTTAAGGAAGGACTTATAAAATGCCTACGATTTTTAGAATAATAAATGCAGTGATATTATACATGATGTTTGGGATTTATAGGACAGATGTATGGTGCGCTTTAAAAGATGCCCTATTATTGCGTGATAAATAGTTGTTGTATGGTTCCACCACATATTCCTCTACAAGATGCCAGAGTGTATAAGCTTGATTGTGAATGTGGTCTCTCTTATATAGGACAAACAAAAAGATCAATTAGAACCCGCATAAAAGAACATATAGCTGATGTGAAGCATCAACGTTCCGGGAAGTCTGCAGTTTGCGATCATATCCTAGACGGGCCCAACCATTACATCAGATTTTAAAGACCACAAATCCTCGCGAAAGAACACCGATTCCTACCAAGGATGATACGTGAGGCTATTGAAATTAAAAAACATCCTAATTTCAATACATAAGGAGGCTGGGTACTACCACCTGCTTGGGATCCTATAATCAATAAAATTAAAACTAAACCCAAGCATACCACTGCAAGACCTCAGGACATAGTCAGTTCATTTAGCATAGATCGGACCATAAATAATAATTAAAAAAAGCTGAAGGTACTCCGGGTTTAACAATGACATTGGGACGTCAGTCATCTCAGTCCCCCTTTACCATGGGTGCTGGAAAGCGCCTGAAACGTCGGGAATTAAAAATAATAGTAAAATAAACGCGATAAAATCCGTAAAAGTAGGTTTTAATCAATGTGTAGTGCTCGCGTAAATATAAGAAATCATTATAGATACTAAAGGACAATAAGATTAAAAAATAATTACAAATATTCTAGAATATAGTATGTTCTCACTGGAAAATATCTTTAAATCACTATATATTTGTTATTGCAACATAAACTCATGTTTCTTCCCAGATGTACTCTGAGAAAGTTTAATATTTATGTACTGGTGTAGATTTTGATATTCATATAAGCTTTATAATAACCTTAATTTATAAGCTTTTTATTATCGTTTGAATCAAATAGTTATTCAAAAATAAAATTGCTTTGCATATCATGCACAATATTTTGTCAACATGGAAGTTGAAAATTAGTATTGCAGAACATAGTTTAACAATGAATCAACATTTATACATTCAATTGTTCATGTTTGATAGTAAATAACAAACTACCATATTAACTTTAACATTCATAATATTAAGAATAGATCATTACAACAATGTTAATGCAAATCTTTACTAACCTTTCATATGCAATGTTGGTATTGCAATATTGCTTAACATTTTACTCCTGGTCCAGTACTTGGAATCAAAATGTGTATGACAAATTCTTCGGTACTTAAATACATATACCTATATCATCTAAGCACAGAAGGTTTCCACCAACTGCTTGAACCCATGTACAAAATCGTGTCGGATCTTTTGTAGGATTCGGAAATTTGTGAAGTACATAGCCATCTTCACCTACAAAAAAAATTTAATATTTTAGAAGTGTTTTTGAAAAGTGTAATGACAGTAGTATAAGCAGTAGTGTTATAAGTATACATAGCAAAGTAGTGGCTCTAAGGGTGCAAAAGTGATACAGAACTCTTGGTCTACCTGCGTCCGCGCTAGGTATCACTTTGTTGCCCAAGGTGACACTGACTTATGTATAAAAGAGAAAGAGAAATAATATATTAATTGGTGGAATCTGTAAATAATTGGATTTACTCACGGCTTTTAGTACATCCTGAAACACAGCATATTTTATCCGCTGCCATCACTGAACTATATGAACTATGTCCGGAGGATAGATAATTGAAGTCCCTTTCACGTGCGTGGGTCACTGTATTAAGCAAAGATAATCGGAGTCCAAGAAAAGCCAAGTCGTAAGAAAATATAGGAAAAATCTAAAACATTCAAAGCACAGTCAAATTCAAAACAAACAAAATGGTGGTAGCGGGTGGTCACGTTTAGAAATTATAATTACGTGTTATAACACCAATATTCCATCTTCCAATTAAACAAATAAACTAGACTTATAGCAGATAAATCTTAATAAATTAGTTGTTTAACTAATTTTCTGGTGAAAATATTTAAATTCACATTATTAACACGTTGATTTAATCAATGTAATACGATCATTGAATTTGATTTAATTAATTAAAACAACGCGTTTTCGGACGTAAACTTACTCCAGCGCCGTCCTTTGGGGAGTTGTGGAACTAAATATGCAATGCCAGTTTCTATAGAACAGAAAAATGTTCTAACTACAAAGGCCCTGTCTACTCTGCTCTACTCTATGGATTGTAGTGTGAACGAGAGGTTATGAAACAAAAACATGTCTGTTATAAAATTATTTCAAAAAAACACCAAAAATGTTATTATTCATTACAATAATTTACAGATAACTGCTATTCCTAATCGGAAATTAAGTTTAGTGCCTTCTATTTATGGTAAGTAAATTATTTGTTCGATCTTAATTTTAATATAAAAAATTCTACTACTAATTCAATAAATATACATATTTTTATGTATTTATAGATGGTGAACAAGACCCCGGTCCTAAATTCTTTTCTTCCGGTGTTCAAGCGCTCCTTAAACGTCTTACAAGACCAGATTTCGCAAAAGTATTCCGTAAAAGAACAAATAATAATCTTTCTGTACTCAGAACTCCAAAGTATAAATTCTTAACAGATGAGGAATTAAATGCTGAAATGTCTAAAGCAAATCAGACTGCAGCCCGATTACTACAGATGCCACCAGTTGTAAAGGTAGCTTTTATTAATTTATGGGGATATTTGAAATAGATGTATTTTCTAGTTGATATTAGGGAGATGTTGTTTTCAATTTGTCATCTTATGACACCTATGGGATAATAGGGGGTAAAGGATATTCTTACACTGCCACTGAACGGTCAATGGTAGTCTATAATCTATCTATATAAAACATTTAAAATTATTTCTACTTATGTCCGTTTTTGCGAGTCGTGGAATGGGTCCCTAGATGCTTATATTCTCATTTAGACCCGGTGGATTGTGCTGTTGTCGAGATCCAGAAATAGCCCATGCCAAGCCAAGATCTCTAGTAATATAATATAACAAATGTAAAAGCTTATTATTTTGTTACTGCATTATACTTGAAGTACTAAAGGGGTTACTGCAATTGCCATATTGGTAGCAGATCTTTTAGTAGTTTGCAGTTTCAAGCATTATTATTAAATAATAATTATTACAGTTATCAGTTTGTGAAATTTCACTAATTTACATTACATTATTGACTGGCCTGTTGGTCTAGTGGTTAGTGACCCTGACTGCTATGCTGGAGGTCGTGGGTTCGATTCCCACCCAGGACAAATGTTTGTGTGATGAGCACGATCATTTGTTCTGTGTCTGGGTGTATTTTATCTATAATGTTTATGTATTTAGAAATATATAAGTATGTTTATCAGTTGTCTAGTACCCATAACACAAGCCCTGCTTAGCTTGGGACCAGATGGCGTTGTGTGATAGTTGTGGAATATTATTATTATTATTATTTCAATTGTTACACTACTTCACCACTGTTAGTTCAAATAAAACACCTTAATTAAAGTAATTATGAGATTTGTGCTAGGTAGCATATCTAATGACAAAATGGTAATTAACATTCTTAAAAACAAATCTATTAAACAATATGAAACACATATTTTTTTGGGGTGAAAGGTGTACAAGCTGACCGTTTTATGCTGCAGCTTTAATAAATTTTTACATAGGTGTCCAGCAATTATTTTAGAAAACTGTCATTACTTAAATTCTATAATTACAAGTTATATAATTATTCTAAAATTACAAATGAAATGCATGCTATGCTTTGTTTTTATGAAATGTAATAATTGTAATTGAAACAAATATATTTAAATGATGTGATTTGCTTTTATTTTTAGGTGCATGAGCCAATTAATGAGGTTCTTTCTAAAGATCCGGCTTTAGTTGGATATGACACTTCAAAATATTTATTCACAGACATAACTTTTGGAGTCCCAAATGAGCACAGACTTATTGTGGAGAGGTATGCACTTATTGAATTTTCATTTCTAGTGGTTGGTGACCCTGACTACTATGCCGGAGGTCGTGGGTTCAATTCCCACCCAGGACAAATGTTTATGTGATGAGCACGATCATTTGTTCTGTGTCTGGGTGTAATTTATCTATAATATTTATGTATTTAGAAATATATAAGTATGTCTATCAGTTGTCTAGTACCCATAACACAAGCTCTGCTTAGCTTGGGACTAAATGGCGTTGTGTGATAGTTGTGGAATATTATTATTATTGTGGGGTATCTATATAGTTTTCTCATCTGGTTGGGTTCTATAAATATATAATTATAAATGAAAATGAAAAGATAAATATACATAAATAATAATAATAATATAGCCATTTATTTCCGAACTTTGGGGTTATATAATATTTGTGTTTGAGTTCCTATACTAGTTAAAGTAAGTCCCTCAGTTCGGTGTGCCTTTTGGCATAGGCCTCCTCCAGAGCCGTGGTAGCTCAGTGGTTAACGCTCTCTGTAAATATAACAGAACGCGAGTAACCCGGGTTCGATCCCCGCCGGCACCAATGAAATTGTTAATTGCAATTTTAAGTGCTGATTTACCACGTGCTCGGCAGTAAAGGAAAACATCGTGAGGAAACCTGCATGTCTGAGGAATAAGAAAAAAAAAAATTTCGAAGACATGTGAAGTTCATCAACACGCATTTGGGCAGCGCGGCGGACACTTCCTTGCCCTAACCCCCTCTCAGAAATGAGGGGAGGCCTGAGCCCAGCAGTGGGACGTATATAGGCTGTAACTTTACTAACTTTACTCCTCCAACTGCTTCCATTGGGTTCTGTCTGCTGCTACCCTTGTCCAGTATGGTCCCAAGGTTAGGCGGATATCGTCTTCCCATCTTCTGATTG
Source organism: Parnassius smintheus behrii (assembly GCA_036936625.1). Classification (NCBI taxonomy): domain Eukaryota; kingdom Metazoa; phylum Arthropoda; class Insecta; order Lepidoptera; family Papilionidae; genus Parnassius; species Parnassius smintheus. Next base: position 40,886,200 of record JAUPFT010000011.1, on the reverse strand, counting down.
GGCGGCCCTGTTTTCTGACGCCATCTCTTGGGTACCATAGGGTTACCTGCTTGGTCCATTTATTGGTCTTGCAACGAATCATGTGACCTGTCTAGCCCCATTTCAGATGGTCGATTCGGGTCAAAATGTCAGCAACCTTGGTTTTATTTCTTATTTCCTTGTTGTTAATTCTATCCTTGAGTTTTATTCCCAACATACTCCTCTCCATTGCTCGTTGACGTTTTGCAAGTTTCTCCTGGTGGTTTTGGTTGAGGGACCATGTCTCACAACCATATGTGATGCAGGGGAGAATACAGGTGTTAAATGTTTTCTTCTTGATAGAGATGCTTAGCTCTTTACTTTCCATTATTTCTCTTAGAGACCAGTATTTTTTCCAACCACTAGCAATCCTTTTGTTAATTTCCTTAGTTGTTTGGTCACCAGGGGCAATTACTTGACCCAAGTACATATACTCTTGCACATATTCAAGTCTTTTTCCATCTAATTCTATGTTGACTTTTGTAGAGTTGGTCATCAGTTTTGTTTTGATTGTGTTCATTTCGAGACCTGCTTCTTTGCTTCTGTTGGCTAGAGTTTGTACCACTGCTTGTAGTTTACTTGGGTCTTCTTCCAGCAAGATAATATCGTCAGCAAACCTCAAATGATTTAAAAGACTGTCATGGATGTTGAGGCCATATTCATCCCAGTCTAGTCTTTTGAAGATATCCTCCAGCACAGCCGTAAACAGTTTGGGGGACGGTGGGTCTCCTTGTCTGACACCTCTATTAATGGGAACTAGGTCTCCTTTCGATTCCAGTTTGATGCGGCTTTTGCTCATGCTATAAATGTTTCTGAGTATCTCAATATAGGTATTATCTACTCCTTGCCATCTCAAAGCTGACCAAGTGTATTTATGTTTCAAACTGTCAAATGCTTTTGAATAGTCTATAAAAGCTATGTAAACGGGTTTTTGGTATTCATTACTTTTTCCAATATTTGTTTGATAGTGTGAATGTGGTCAATTGTGCTGTAGTTTTTTCTGAAGCCTGCCTGCTCTATGGGTTGATTTGCGTCTAGAGTTTTTGTAATTCTTTCTAGCAATACTTTTGCGAACACCTTATAGACGTTTGGGATCAAACTAATTGGTCTATAATTGTCAATGACTTCCCTAGGCCCTTTTTTATGCAGGAGAATTATGTGGGACTCTCCCCACTGATTTGGAATGACGCCCGACTTGAGTATGTCGTTAAATATCCTGGTGAGAATTGGAGCCAGTTCCTCTGCCGTGCCCCTCATGAGCTCGTTTGGTATATTGTCCGGCCCTGGAGCTCTTTCTAGTTTTTGAGAGTGTATGGCTTTCTTTACCTCTGCTATAAGTATGGGCGGTACGTCGTCATATCTATTTGTTGGCGACTTATCGGTTTCTAATTCATGGTCTTCATCTATATTCGAGTAGAGAGCTTTATAATATTCCGTAGCTAATTTCTGAATTTCTTTACGTTTTGTTACATGACTGGATTTGTTGCTTTTAAGTCTAGGAATCCATTCCTTTCCATGGTCCTTTAACTCCTTGAAAGCTTTTTTCGTTCCGCCTGTTCTGTTAATTGTGTCTTCTAGTTTTTTAATTATTTTTATCTTCCTGTCTTTTCTCATACTTTCCCGTATCTGTTTGCTAAGGTTGGGAATTCTGTTAAGGTTTTCTTTACTTTTATTTTTATTTAGAATTAGTAATTTTCTTTCTTCTAACAGCTTTAATGTTTTGTCACTGAATTTGTTCCTGTCCTTTTTCGTAATTATTTTCTTAATTTCTGATAGTTTCTTGTCCAGGTAATCATATTTAACTCGAACACTCAAATCGGAGTTAGCAATTTCATGCAGTGACATGATGTGAGCTGGTTCAATATTTTTCGAGTACTGTTCTTGTAGCAATATCGGAGTGTTTGTTATAGCTTTCCTCGACTTTTTTGTTGGATACATCTTTAGGCGTCCGCGCACCATTCGGTGGTTAGTGTTGAAATTCAAATTCTGTATAACTTGTGCATCATTAAAATACCTTACTCTGTTTGTTAAAATAAAATCGATTTCGTTTTTATATTTCCCATCGGGAGACATCCAGGTCCATTTATTTTTATATTTTTTCTTATAGACTGAATTGAGTAGTGTCAAATTATTCTCTAGGAGGAATTCTATTAGTCTGTGTCCGTTGGTACTTCTCTTGCCATAGCAGTATTTCCCTAGTACGAATTCCTCTCCTGCTTCTCTGTAGCCAACTTGGGCGTTGAAATCCCCCATGATTACAAGGTTGTTGTTGTAATATTTCTTTGTGATGTCAGATAGGTTGTTATAGAAGTCTTCAATGTTCTCCCTGGTGGCTTGTTCGGTAGGCGCGTATACCTGGATGATGGTCCATACTTTCTTGAAGCCCGGTAGTTTCATGTTTAGTATTGCTATTCTGTCTGAAATTCCTATTAGCTCCAGTATGTTTTGTTTTAGGGATAGTTTTATGAGAAATCCTACACCTCTGTGTCCTGCTGTTTCTCCTTTGTGGTATAGGATATAGTTTTCATACTCTTCTATTTTCTCTTCCAGTCTTCTCATCTCACTTATTCCTAAGATATCGTAGTTTATTTTCTCTAGTGACTTTTCTAGTTCCAGCAGACTTTCCTGTGTTCTTAGTGTTCTTGTATTTAGTGTTGCGATGTTGATTGTTACGCGTGATTTTGTTGGAGGGTTTTGGTCTAGATCTCCCACAGGGACCAGCCGTGTTGGGAGACATTTTGTTTGTTGTGGTTCAAAATCTTCTGTTCTAATTTTAATTTTTCCGGTTCTTGGCAGTGTTCTTCTGTGTATGTTTGGTTTGTATAAATTCATTGTATTTGTTTTCCTTTGGTTTGGTGTAATGATTAGGGATGATCGATGTTGCAGAAACATCGATGATGACATCGATGTTGATATCGATAGCTTAACATCGATGTTCGATGATTATCCTACTTAAAACATCGATGTTGGCCATTATCGATGTAAGGGCGGCAACAAAGCGAAAGCAGTGACAACTGTGACATTACGGTTCACACTTGAGAGGGAGTTTGCACATGTACCTAATTAGTAGGTTAAAATTGGATGAACAAAAATTAATAGTGTAGTTTATAGTTTATTATTAATGAAATGAAAGAAATTTATAAAATATTTGGTGCTAAATAGTAATTAAAAAAATGGGCAAAACTTAACAAATGTTTAGTTCATTTGTAATATTTTTTGCCGATAATGATTAATGTTATTATTTTGATCATCAAATGTTCCTATACAACCAAAAATCTACGAAAAAATTTACTATGAGACCTAATTTACGATTTAGACGTAGGTTCTATAATAACCACGCCTATCGCGAAATAAAAAAATATGATTATAGAGGGCGAATTAGCAAACTTCACAAAAACAAAATATTAGACTTTTCCGTCAGCTTTGTCCACTATTTTTTTCAGACAGCCCAAACAGTAATTATCCACAGCCGTTTATAAAATGCACTATGCAGTGAAATTGTCTATGCTCACAATCGCCCAGCGATTTCTAATGATCATTACTAATGATGTCAGTTACAAGTTTTTTGGATCTTCGGCTGATGAAACTGTTGGAGCTGGTCTTTTTCGTTCAACATATTTGACTGTGCTGGGTTTAAAAATTTCTTTTGTTGCTGTTTTGTTAGGTGGTTGCAAATTAATATTGTCTTTTGAGTTAACTTTTTTCTGCGTTGACAAGTTGGGTGAGTTTGAGTCTTCCCTTTTTCTCTTGTCACGGCCTTTATCTTTAGGTTTCTTTACTATTAGTTTGTCATATTTCAGATAGACCATGTTTCCTTTTTTTCTTTCCTCTTCTACTTGTAGCTGTAACTGCTTTCGTTTCTCTAGGACATCTTTCGGATAATCCTCTTTGACAATAATACCTGGTGGTAAACTAGTTTTGTTTTTCAATATCAAATGTTTCTTCCATATAGATGCAATGGAAACTACAACGGGACAGTTTTTGTTGTCGGTACGTTGTCCAATTCTGTACACATTGGTAATTTCATGACTGTCTAGGTGTGTTCCCGATTCTATTATAGCTTCCTTAATGTGGTCTACCAGTACAGCTTCGGTTTTACTCATTTCCTCTACTCCAAAGAAAACCAAGTTGTATCCTCGCTTCTCTCTTTCTATGGCACTTAATTTTTTCTCTAGTGTTATTACTTTATTTTTAAGTAGAGTATTTTCTTCCATAATAGCCTTCAATTTCTCGTCCAATGCTTCCATAACATTTCTTGTCACTGATGTTGTTATGAGCATAGTTTGTTGTTCGAGCTTCTCATTTATTTTTGATAATAAAATTTCCATACTTTTTTTCCATTTTTGTGGTAATTTTAATGCTGTAGTGGCAACACTGAATTGGATTTAAGAGTTTTTGTTCACTGGTAACACTAAATCTTCACTGTCAACGACAGTTGGTGATTCGTTATTAGAGATGAGACATACTTGCAAAATTTAATACCAGGGCTTTTAAGTACGAGTATGGATAAATACCAGGGTCAAAAACCAGGTTCTAAAAATACTTAAAAGTATTTTGTTGACGCGAGCGACGTGTCCAGCCGCGGTGTCAAAATTTGAAAATACTTGCATAGGAATTCGACCCGTATTGCATGTTATCCTATTATGAATACGGAGCAAAGTCGTATAAATAAAAAAATACTTTGAAGTTCAAAGTATTTTTTATTCACAAATACGATTGAGTTTCTTATTTCTATTAGGATATGGATTATTTTTCTATGCAAGTATTTTCACGTATAGTGTTCAAGTTATTCGAGCATCTGTCTTACAACATGTACTTTCATACTTGCAAGTATTTTTTGCTCGCGCCGTATTGTTAATGTCAATATAACAATATGAATGACTATTCGAGTCGGGCCACAATTACGAGTATTATGATTGAACGTTTTTTAATTTTTTGTTAACGAAATGAAATCTTTCCTTCCTACTTTTTAAATCACAGGCTTAGGACTGTCTGCTAAATAATATTTAAGAATACATTATATTCTGTAGTTTTACAGTATTTCAGTATTCTCATTAAATTAACAGAAATATGTTTTCTCTGTACATGTTTGGTAAGGTTTGATACTCCAGATTTGTACGATATAATTACTTTACACATCTTGCATTCGGCTTTATTTTCTCCTTTGTCCAAAAAATGATCCCACGCCAAACTTTTCTTAGGAGCCATACTTATGGATTTGTATGTACGAAGATCTATTTACTATTCACAACAAGAACCTATGATCTATACACAAAAAACACTATTTACACGCTATTATTTACAGTTTAAACATCGTCAATTTCTTTTTCCAACTAATAAACACAATAATGTTCAGTTTTATTTATTTACGTACTTAAACATTAATTAATAAAACTTTAAAAATTGTCTCTAAATTCAATAAACACGCAAAATAACTTTAAAAATTAGGTCACGGTCGGTAGGTTACGTACTCAGTTCACAATAACAACTGAATTTACAAAAAATCGAAACAAAACTTTTACTTCCTCGAACATAAACATAATTCTCTTATTTACGAATAAGTAAAATACACGCAATAATGTCTCTTTTGTATACAGATATAAGGGTGAATGGTGCAAAATAGTCAAAAGAAATTTTACGAATAGCATGTTTAGGCAATTATGCTCCTTAATTAGTTTCGTTTTAGTTAGCTTATTTGATTGACAAGTTCCCGATCCGATCGGATGGCATGTGCATTAAGTACCTACACAGATTTCCGTTCAAGCATTCGGCCTTCGTCGGAAATACTAGGGCTCGACAACCTACTCTCTGCGAGTCCCTCCCGCCAACGCGTCGAGCGAACCCCGCGTTGCTTTCGGTGTCAAAATTTGGAAATACTTTGAAATACTTGCATAGGAATACGACCCGTATTCCATGTTATCCTACTATGAACAAGGAGCAAAGTCGTATAAAAAAAAATACTTTGAAGTTCAAAGTATTTTTTATTCACAAATACGTTTGAGTTTCTTATTCCTATTAAGATATGGATCGTTTTCCTATGCAAGTATTTTCATGTGTTGTGTTCAAGTTCTTCGAGCATCTGACTTACAACACATACTTTCATACTTGCAAGTATTTTTTGCCCGTACCAGGGCGCCGTACTTTGAAGCGAAAACCTGGTTTTAAAACCTGGTAGCGTAAATACGTCTCATCTCTATTCGTTATTTCGTTATGTTGGCAATAGTGATAACACTCTATTAAGTCTATGATTATAACTGCTATTCACAATTTTAGGTTATGTTGTTTCGTGATAATTGAAGATTTTTCGCAAGATGAACAATATTCGCACTGTGATCACTTCACTAAGTTCAGTGTCAATACTTTATTTTGAAGGGGTTGCGTCAAGATTACTTGATTATCCACTTTTTGCATTACTTTTACGAAAATATTCGCGGAGGAGTTTGACGTACGTGTTTACGATACAATAGCCGGAACCGGAATCCTACACATACATAAATATCAATAACATAAAATATATATAAAAATACATAAATAAATAAAAGCCCAACGAGATGGAGGCCCTCGGCAGGGGTGACCAAACGGCCGAGGGTTAGGGAGAAAGGGAAAGAAACCGGCGGACGATGCGGGCGGTATCGAGGAGCACCACCTTCTGCATTTGAGCCCGGAGCGGTCCGCCACGGAGTCCCAGTCACCTCAGATGACCCGAGAGGCTGACTGGGATTAGCCCGTTTGCAGAGACGACTACAGGAATAATTTTGGTCGGCAGACCACCCCACATGTCGGTCACCTCGTGAGCCAGGTCCAGATATTTTGTTTGCTTGTCTGTTTCGGCTTTCACGAGGTTCTCGTCATACGGAATGGTAATGTCGACCAAAAATATCCTTGACCGTGCCCGGTCCATCAGCACAATATCATTATTATTATTATCATATGGAAAAGTAGCATCTCAGGTATTAACATGTCTGCCTGCAGTCGTGGGCTTAAGTTTATATCATATCTAATATGAATATTCTGGGCAACATTAAAAATATTTAAACAACATCAATAACAGTACTTTTTAATCTGGTGGTGGTGCAGTGTAAGAGAATCTGTCAACTTATTTTATCTAGTGACTGTTACAATCGGTAAACTATAGGACCAGAAAGATCTCATGACTTTGAATAGATGGCAGTTTTTTTATAGAACTAACAATCCACCTGATGGTGAGTGGCCACTGCTATCCTTGGACACCTACACCCAACTTTATACAAAGGCTTTAGAACTTTAGATGCATTGTCACCACTGAGGACTAAAATGGTGTAATCATACTGGCTTTTTCTACTCTTCAAATCGGAACAGCAATGCAAGCACTGCTATTCAGTAGCAAATATAGGTAAGAGGATGGTACCTACCCAGATTTTAGACGAAAAAAATTCAATATATCTAAACAGCGGTATAACCATCTAGTTTACGACAGATGTAAAATAGGAGATATAATAGGAGGGGCTAATGTTCAACAGTGGAAAGAATACCTACTAGCATGATTAACTAAGTTGAATTCTGTAATTGTTAATGTTAGTAGAAAAAAACGTTAAACCTATTAGAGTGACAAAATATCTCAATGTGAATGCGTAAATCATGTGCAAGTTTGCGCAACTTGACATTGATTAAAAAATACTTGTTTTACTTTTCAGAAATCCCGATGGCACATTGCAAAATTGTGATCATGATACAAGGAAGAGACTTAACCAGGTCAGAGTCACAGTAAATCTAAATCTAAAAATGTTACCAATTTTCATTTAAAATCAAATTAAAAGAAGACAGGTTTAAAGAAATTTTTTTCCATATAAGTTTTTACATACTTAATTTTAACATGATCGTGGAGGGTAAAATGCAGTCACTCTCTGATAAAAATTAAAGCCAATAAGTTTCACTATAATTAATTACAATATATATAATATATTGTGCTATTATATATATTGAGCCTTGTAGTAAAGCCATTATGGAACCTATCACATTATTTTGTCATATTGACTAGGGTGATACACCATAAAAAATCCCATGAATTCATAACAAAGGTTAGTTGTTACTTGTTACCCTTAATATCGTGATCAAAAAAATCATCTCCTAAGCGTGGCTATTTTTTAATATTAGAATCATAAACGAGTGAATAATCAACTGATTGTAAGCAATGATTGCAAGATCGTTTTACATATATTTAAGACTGTCCTATAAATTATACACTTTTCCACAGTCCACCTGATGGTAAGTGAATTCTCTGTCCCATAGACACCTATATTTATCTTCGATTAAGAATCAAAGTGCAGATGCGTTGTCACCCCTGAGGACTAAGATGGAATGCTTTATATCCAGTAAAAATGGTCACCAATTCGCTACACTCACCATGCGATACACACCAGCCGTAAGATGTTATTTTACGGTCATATTATGTGAGAGTGTGGTCCTATCTTGGTTGAGCCAACCCACTCATGTTACAACTATTATAGATGCAACGTGCCTCCTCTATGTAAAAAATATCGTAAAAAGTAATCTGTATTGATCTACTACTTCATTGACCCGCAAATGTCACAAGCACACTGCTGCCATTGTATTTTTTATAATTCTTTGGCGTACATTACACGCTCATGCAGGCGTCAAGCAATTCCATCAATCATAATTGATAAATAAAGCGGCCAAGAGCGTGTCGGGCCACGCTCAGTGTAGGGTTCCGTAGTTTCCCGTCCGTCACAGTAAGTGTTCCCACTTATGAGTTTGTACAAAAACTCTTGTTTCCATCCAAGTTCAAAATAATTTTCCTAGAAAGTCCTTATAAAGTTCTACTTTCCAGATTTTTTTCATATTTTCTAAACTTATGGTTCAAAAGTTAGAGGGGGGGGGGGGGGACACATTGTTTTTTACTTTTGGAGTGATTATTTCCGAAATTATTGACATTATCAAAAAATGATTTTAGTAAACCCCTATTCATTTTTAATTACCTTTCCAACAATATATCACACGTTAGGGTTGAAATAAAAAAAATCACTTCCCACTTTACATATAGGGGGGGCTACCCTAATAAAACATTTTTTTCCAATTTTTATTTTACCACTTTGTCGGCGTGATTGATACACATATTGGTACCAAATTTCAGCTTTCTAGTGCTAACGGTCACAGAGATTAAGCGAGGACGGACAGACGGACAGACAGACATGGCGAAACTATAAGGGTTCCTAGTTGACTACGGAACCCTAAAAACGGATGGTGACTGATAGGCGTACATTACGCGCTCATGCAGGCGTCAATCGCTACATTACAAGGTAGGTTATTCGTCAATCATACCGTGATTGTTGTAAAACTGACAGCCTGCATGAGCATGTAATGTACGCCTATCATTCACCATCCGTTTTTTGCTTGGTAATCAGAATGACGATTAGACGACAGTACTAGATGTCTCGCAACTTTGACGCTGGAAATGTCATTTCCCATAGTCGTCTCCTACAACACTCACAGGACAAGATGGGTTAATGAGTTCTCTTGTGCTGCCACCAAACTGCATAATTAATTTCTGATGGTTCTGATGGTGAAGCATTTTATTAGATATTATTAAACCAAAAAATTAATTCTTGTTTGGTGTTTTTTTTTAATAATTAGTTAAGTAAATTTTTAGCTCCATTTTAAAAGCTTTCCTTAAACAGTTCAAGTACCCGTTTCAGATATACTTTCCCATGCAGGGTCGTAAAGTAAGAGAACCAATTATGTTTTCCGATGAAGAAAAATTCAATGGCTTACTCGAAGCAGAGAAGTACGAGTATATTCTAGACAGAGCGTGTATACAGTATGAACCTGATGAACCAAATTATCAGAAAATAACGAGTATTACCTATCAGCATGTTGATATGAAAACCAACTTCAATTTACTGAGGTAATGTAACAAATTTCGGTCTTACCTAAAATGCTTTATTATTGCTTATTTCGCTTACCCTCCTTGGCAGAAAGGAGGGCGCAAGCGGCGAAAAGCCGCTTAGAAGAGTGCCTAACTAAGGCAGATTAAGGGATGTGTTATGTAGGCTCGGCCTGAGCCGCCAGGAGGCAGTTCAGGTCAGCCGAAAGCTTGTTGGGGGGGGGGGGTCCGAGAGAGAGTTTCTCGGTCTGCGCACACTATAGCGAGTGTGGATAGGGGCTGCATAGGCAGCTGTCTCACGAATGAGATGATTTGGGTGGTGAGCGGCGAGCCGAAACACCAAGGTAGCGAGTGACCGCGCCGCGCGATAACAAACCTGCGACTAATTGTTATGACTAATATTTTTTTAATATTATTATTATTATTATTGTTTTTATATTGATATTATTATAGTTAATGATTTCTTAAATTTACGCGAACACTACACATTGAATAAAACTATTATTTACGGATTTTATCGCGTTTAATTCAACTTTAATTTATTTTTATTATCCCGACGTTTCGGGTGCTTTACAGCCGGACTAACTATGACATTGGGACGTCAAAAATCTCAGTCTCCCCGGTGACCACGGGTGCTGTAAAACACCCGAAACGTCGGGATAATAAAAATAAATTAAAGTTGAATTAAATGCGATAAAATCCGTAAATAATAGTTTTATTCAATTATTATAGTTATCTATTATTATTAATTTTCAATTATTATTAAAGATTAGCCTTAAAGATGTTTAACAAAGGTGAATTAGAAACATTAGTTTGTTCAAACAAAATTATTTCCGGTTTAATAACTGTTTCTATCTACAAAAAGAAGGGTTAGCTATTGGGTCCTCTCTAAGTCCACTTATGGCGGATATTTTCATGGATAATTTCGAAAAACAACATATAGTTGTCAACCAAAATATTTAAAAAATATTAGTCATAACAATTAGTCGTAGGTTTGTTATCGCGCGGTGCGATACCTCGCTACCTTGTTGGGGAGTGGTCGTGTCGGCGTGTATAAATAGCAGCTGTTTCGGCTCGCCGCTCACTTAGCGGTCAGTCGCCGTAGAGTCTACATTACCTAAAGATGCCTCGTGGAGAGGCGAAACACGTGTCGTATTGTTGTCTATGGTGTGTCTTACCTGGAATAGTGGTGTTGGAAGTAGTGGTGCCGGGAGTAGAGGTGCTGGGACTAGTGCTGACGGAGTCAGTGCATGCAGTTGAGGGAGGGCGGGATGTCCTCTTCAATCCAGGTAAGACACATCATTGTAATTGGTTGGCGGAAGGTTGCAAAGTAATAAATTATTTATTATAGACTAAGGCCATATATCTAGTTTATTGTGTTTATTTGTGGAAATTTTCAACCAAAATACAGCAGTTCAAAGTGAAAAAGCGGAATAGAGAAATAGAACATAATACTTAACATATATAGGCTCTCACACCTGTTGCCAAGAGGGTTGGGCAGAGTCTCAGGATTAGGATCCTGACACACTCCTTTCGCTTCTTTCACATCCATATATTTATGCGTACGTGCTCTTCAAGTATGCCATAATTAAGCTTAATTTGGCTCTTTTTTAATATATATACCTGTAGATGACTAGAGCCTACATTGTTAACTCTGCCATTCACTTCTGCAGCATTTTGCGTTGTCACTCTTTCCTTATTTATTATTTCTATGCCTTTCAAAGTTGAATTGCTCCATCATTAATACTGTTACGAGCTTGAGGTTCGTGACAATTAAAATTGCCGATAGAATTACCTAAATTAACACTTTAATTCACTTTACACTAATTAAAGTTAAAAACACTAATAATTAATCACACTGATTCACTTTATTCCGCTCCGAAGCTTCGCTTGTCTCGCCAACTTCAATACTTCCCCCCATCGCATCTTGCAGTGCCTATAAATATAAATTAGCAGCGAAATATCCAGAATATTCAAGTAAACACGCGCAAGGTACCGAGAGTTCGAGTTTCAACTTCGAGAAGTTTAGTTCTTCGGTTCGAGACTAGATGGCGCTAGTGCCGTCGACTTCGGCGAGTAACACTGCCCCCTCCTAAGACATGCTCGTCCCGAGCATTATCGGCCCCATAATAACGCGCCAGGCGATCCACATGGGCGATCTTAGGAGTCCCTCTTGCGCCTTTCTGTAACGGCTCCGCAATGTCAAGGGCTGTCCTATCCCATGGTGCACCAACATTGTACAATTTCGGTGCTCCTCTACTACGTGTCTGAGGTCCCCGCACGGCCGCACAACTTGTACATGTACGACACCAAGCCTCGACATCGTTACGATAATGGACCCAGTAAAACTGTTCTCGGACCTTCAGCAGAGTTCGTTTAACTCCCAGATGGACTCTTGAATGACCATTATGGCACAGCTGTAGAACATTCGGCACTTTAGCCTTAGGGACAACCATTTGCAAACGACAGCTGTCTCCTCGACCATTGTCCCATTTACGGCACAGGACTCCATCCTGAATCAGCAAGCTGTCCCACTGGCCCCAATTGCCTCTGGTGGCCGAACTCATCGCTGAGACGTCGCTCTACTTGGGCTTGGTAGCACGGGCCTTCATCCATTCCAGAATCGGCTTGATGTCCGGACCTTCCTGCTGTGCATGTCGTAGGCTGTCCTTCCACTCGTTGCTGAGGTGGTCCGTCCTGAGCATCCTCACGGATACCACTTCCTTACTCTCTTGCCTAGTACAATGTTTCCGATCTTCAGGACAAGGTCTTCTTGACAATGCATCTGCGTTGCCATGAGATTTCCCGCTGCGATGTCTGATAGTAAAGTCGTATCCCGGCTGCTGCTGGGCGGTAGTGTTAGCCGCACTTCCCTTCTGAGATCGTTCACCTTCCCTTTCTAGGGTTCGCTTAGGGCAGCTGGATCGAAGATGGCCCCTTTCCCCACAGCCATAGCACCTAGGGCTGTATCCTTTATTGTGGTCGCGAACTGCTGCAACCGCCCTAGCGTGAGGGGAATGATGTTGCTGCCACCGCCAGGCGGTGTGGTTAGCTGCACTACCCTCTCGAGATCGATCAACTCTCCTTTATACAGTTCGCTTAGAGCAGCTGGAGCGAAGATGGCCCCTTTCCCCACAGCCATAGTACCTAGGGCTGTATCCTTTGTTGCAGTCGCGAACTGTAGCTGCTGCAACCTCTCTGACGCGATAGGAACGATGATCTGAACGATGAACGAGGAGCTGTAGTTCCATCCCCAAGTTTGAGGTCGTTCAGCGTTTTCTTCACGTCAGCCATCACGTTGTCAACCCGATTGTTCACATGGTTGATTCGGGTTTCATCTTCTTCGATTCGGGTTTCAGCTTCCGACAGACGGTTGTCGTGTTGAGCAACCCTATCCTTCACCTGCCTTATCTCTTTCCCAAAGGTAGCGTGAGGGTCCTTCATGAGGGGCATCTGCTCTTCCGACCGACGAGCCTGTTCCGCCTGCTGATGGGCCTGTTCCTCTTGTCCGCTCTGCAGCTGCTCTTTCAACTGACGGACCTGTTCCTCCTGTCGGCGAGCCTGTTCATCCTATCCGCCCCGCAGCTGCTCTTCCAACCGACGGACCTGTTCCTCCTGTCGGCGAGCCTGCTCCTGCAGCATCACCATCAGAGCACCTGTCAGGTGCTGCAGACGTAGGAGCTACTGACGGGCCTGCAGCCGGCGGTTGTCCCTCCGAAGTCTGCGACGTTGCAACACCAAATCTTCTTTGGTCCGTCTCCTGCTGGTGTTGACTTCGGGTACGGACACCCTCCGTTTCCTCCTTAGGTAAAATCGGCATGATTTTATCCCACTTCTGACACCAATTGTTACGAGCTTGAGGTTCTTGACAATAAAAATTGCCGATAAAATTACCTAAATTAACACTTTAATTTACTTTACACAAATTAAAACTTAAAACACTAATAATTAAACACACTAATTCACTTTATTCCGCTCCGAAGCTTCGCTTGTCTCGCCAAATCAACACACTGCCCCGATCGCATCTTGCAGCGCCTATTTATATAAATTAGCAATGAAGCATCCGGAATATTCAAGTAAATGCGCGCACAGCGACGAGTGTTCGAGTGTAGATTTTCTAGAAACTTAGTTCTTCGGAGGGCGCTGTCGGTTGAAGGAATTGTGATGTCTCGCTCTCGTTCCTGACACTAGATGGCGCTAGTTGACTTATTCACGCAACAGTATGTACAGAAAGTCGTAGTCACATATTTATCACTTTCTAAAACATGCTTCGAACATACAACGCTTCCTTGGGTCGGCTTGAAGAATTCTTCGGACTTTTGACATGCTATGACTGATATCCATTCTGCACACCTAACTTGGTCTTGAGGAAAGCTGAAAAATTAAAAATAAAATCTCACATCCTTAATTTTACTACATGCACATATTCAAAATTAAGTCTATAAAATGTTCTATAATATTTAGAGAAACTATAGAAGTCTCATTAAACGAAAAAAAAACAATCATACTTTAATAATAAAAAAATAATAACGTCTCCAACAAATGGAACAGAGTCAACGCGCATACCTCTAACAATTATGACTTATTTTATTAATACTTAATTTAGAAATGTTTTACGGAGGTTTCTTGACAAAATATAAGTATTTACAATACAGTGATAATAATTAGATAATGATAATATTAATACGTACCGAAATTAGGAAATTCCATCCTTTTAAAAAAAGTGTAAAAATCACACGTCCAGGACGCTAACCTGGACGTGTGATTTTTACACTTTTTAAACGAGCATTGAGGCATGTTTACCGTCGGAGCGTTCGAATGTAACTAGATTAAAAGCGCACCCAAATGTTCGAATGGGTGCTCATTCGGTGAGGTCGTTTTTTGTCACTGATTGTGTATCTAGTTTTTATTAGTGATCGATGTATCTGCAAGACTTATCCTTAACATTGAAATTTATCAGATGTTTTACTTTGAATTACAGATCTACAAGGCATTTTGGCCCCCTAGTATTCTATCTCACCTGGCATCAATCCATGGACAACCTTATGTTGGAACTCTTACAATCTGGTATTGTTCGAGAGGCCGTTCTTTTGATGGGGCTAAGGCAAGCTATTCACGAGGACATTACTAATGCCGATGATGTCAATGTCCTGGTGCCGCAAGTAAATATCACCTTTATATATGAATAAAACCTGTGAAACCTTTTCGAACCCAGCAATAACTGAAACTTAGGGAAATCTAACACAAAAGTAAATGAACAATAGGAACTAAATTTTTTGTAAAATAATCCCGAAATCCGAAATAAAATTCGAAAAATAATAAAATGTTTCGGACTATTTATTTACACTTCATTGTTTACATCTTAAGAATTGGGTTACAAAGGACGATCATAATGCCTTTAGTCATTCTTTAGTCTTCACATGCACGCTCGCACGCACGCACGCACGCACGCACACACACACACACACTTCTCGTCAACTAAACAAATAGGTTACAGTGTGTAACCAGTGATGTGTGATGTTTTCTGAGCTCAGGTAAAATGTTGTGTGAGATGTTACGGCCGGCTGATAACACATTTTAATACCACGAGCATTACCCATATATAATACTAAAGTATCATATTCACATACGTCGGAATCACATAACGCAGCCCTAAACTATATTATATGAACTAGACGACTAGACGCCTACAACGAATTTGGCTCTGTCATTATTTGTTGGATTATTATACATAGATTGTTTGTATTTAAACTCTAAACTGCACACAAGTAAAGCAGAATACTATGCATTATGCACGTTTTTCATTATTACATGAGAAGTCTAGTTTTTAAATATGCCACCTAAAATTAATTTGTCATTTCAGATTCTACCCACACCAGTTCAATTGACAAAGCCCGAAACTTTGTCGGAAGAAGATATTCAAATCGACAATAAATGCGTAGACTGCATTGCGAAGTATATCACGAATAATTCTGCTATGAAGAGTCAGCAAGAACTAGCTTTACAGGGCTTTAGAGAAGATTATCAACAATTAGTAGATCTAAGTCGTGGCTTGAGGAAAGCGCACGGAAACGCCTAAGTTTAATGAGTAACCATTAAATATTTAGTTAAGCATTTATCGTTATAGTTGACTAATGAATAGTACCTACCAAAAGTAAATGTAAAAATGTCAGTTCTTTTGTTTTATTTTTACAAATTATAACTTTCTCAATTATGACAACAGTGGTAGAGCCACGCGGCAGCTTTGCTGTTGCACGTATGAGCCGGCTCAAACCGGGTTGGTACCACGACCTCACAGAATACCGGCGTGAAGTGGAAGCTCTGCTTCCGCGTTTCGTCTGGTGAGAGGAGGGTGCCAGCACCCCTGGAGAATCCCTCGCTAAGCATCCACTAACACTGATATGCGTGGGTGCTTAGGCTGCCCCGCGTACTCTGGGGGGGGGGGGGGGGCAAAATTCCGCTCAAGACAAGAACTACTCGGGGCAAACGGAGCAATAAGACCACAGCGACACCTGCCACGCTATCCATGAATTTCAGCATTATCAGGGGAGTTCATTCTAACCTAAACGCCGTCCACTACCATCTTTGACTCTGCTGTTTTCTGACCGAGACGCAGGTGTCCTCTTCGGCTGATGTTTTGTATCTCTCCTACCCGGGGTACAAACTGGAACACTCTTGTGTCTCGGGCTGGAGTTAGCGTATACGTCAGAGAGGACACCTGTTCTCGACGCCTTGGCAGTCTGAAAGTTCGGACCTGTCCATCCTTTGGCTACGCTATACAATGACGATCATATGCGCGTGTACGGGTGCCTCTATAGGTCCCATAGCGGTAATGCTGACACAGACCGACTCTTTGATCACGTCCAAATGGCTACAGATTATTTGCTACAGCAGATCCCCTCCGCAAAGATCTTGACCCTCGGCGATTGTAACGCCCATCACGCCTAATGGCTTGGTTCACGTTTAACCAATCATGCGGGGAGATTTGTACATGATTTTACCTTGGCATATTGTCTGACACGACTGGTTACTTCGCCTACGCGGATTCCAGATGTGCAGGATCATACACCTTTCCTGTTGGACCTTCTGCTGACCTCTCATCCGGACGGATATCAACTTTCCGTCGACGCCCTTTTGGGCTCCTCGGATCATTGTCTTGTCCGGAGTGTGGTGCCACTCGCGTTGAAATCGCGGTTGCATTCTGCAGGCTGCCGCCGTGTTTGGCACTATAGGTCAGCCGATTGGGATAGGATGCGATCTTTCCCTTGGGGGCATTGCATCCCTTGCACCTTACACCCTTGGCAGGTTTGCTTCTGGCCGACGATGCCAAGGTTGTTGCTGATTCTGTCGCTGATGTGGTACTTCAGGGTATGGAACTTTTTATTATGTAGTGGCCATCGGAGGCAAATCTCAGCTATGGTTTGGTCGCTCCTGTAAAATAACATCATGCTATAAGCAGGAGTGCTACCAAGCCTGGGCTGACGCACCAACGTCCCGGGATGTAAACACCAGCGCTCTAAAAAAGAATTATAATTCCGCCTCCAGATCCTTTAAAAGATCATTGCCAAAGCAATGAATGACAAGCTCGTGGAAACCGTCCATGCGGTCGGAGCTAAGTTCTGCAAGACCCGCCGCAGAAGAACACAAAAACACTCCGATCACACTCTTAATCTCATGGCTGTTAGACGGGAGATGAGGCTGCAATCGTCAACAGATTTGACAGCATACAGGCAACTGAACAGACAGATCTCCAAATGCATGCGGCGAGACTTACGCAACTTTAATACTGCTCGTATTAAAGAAGCGATCGAGCGGAACCAGGGCTCCAAAGTCTTTGCCAGAGATCTGTCTGCCAGAAAGAGCCAACTGTCAAAGCTGAAGACTGAGTGTGGCAACATCGTTTCCGGGACACCTGAGATTCTGAGTGAGATTGAGAGGTTCTATGGGCAGCTGTACACATCATCGTTGGAGTCACACGCAAGTGTGAGTAACGATCCAAGAGAAGGTCTTATCTGACACTATTCCGATGATATCCCGGACGTCAGTATGAGCAAGATTAGAATGGCTCTCCACCACCTTAAAAACGGCAAGGCCCCGGGCGAGGATGGAATTACAGCGGAGCTTCTGAAAGCGGGTGTAACACCGGTACTTGAAGTCCTTCAGAAGCTCTTCAATTCCGTCCTCCGTGGTGGCACTACTCCAGAGGCGTGGAGCAGAAGTGCGGTGGTCTTGTTCTTTA
Organism: Parnassius smintheus behrii; assembly: GCA_036936625.1. Lineage (NCBI taxonomy): Eukaryota > Metazoa > Arthropoda > Insecta > Lepidoptera > Papilionidae > Parnassius > Parnassius smintheus. The sequence goes on along the minus strand of JAUPFT010000011.1, from coordinate 40,868,063 downwards.
AGAAAAGCGACAACGCTCTCTTGAAGAACTACAGACCGATTTCCCTTCTGAGCCGCGTCTACGTGCTGTTTTCGAGAGTCATTACGAATCGTCTCGCACGCAGACTCGACGACTTCCAGCCTCCCGAGCAAGCCGGTTTCCGAAAAGGCTTCAGTACCATAGACCACATACATACCCTGCGGCAGATTGTACAGAAGACCGAAGAGTATAATCTGCCACTTTGCCTGGCATATGTGGACTATGAGAAAGCCTTTGATTCCGTCGAAATTTAGGCGGTGCTGCAGTCCCTTCAGCGGTGCCAAGTTGACTGTCGGTATATCGAAGTGCTGAAGTGTTTGTACAGTAGGGCTACGATGGCTATCCGAGTACGGAACCAAAGTTCGAAACCTATCCAACTGCGGAGAGGTGTAAGACAGGGTGATGTTATATCCCCGAAACTCTTCACCGCTGCGTTGGAAGACGTTTTCAAGTTACTGGACTGGAAAGGATACGGTATTAACATCATCACTCACCTTCGATTTGCCGACGATATAGTCCTTATGGCAGAATCGCTGGAGGACCTTAGTATGTACTATGCTCAATGACCTCAATGGTGTCTCCCAACGGATAGGTCTTAAGATGAACATGGACAAAACAAAAATTATGTTTAATGTCCATGTCACACCTATGCCGGTAGTTGATGGGAGCACTATACTCGAAGTTGTTGACGAGTACGTTTACCTGGGACAAATAGTCCGACTAGGTAAGTCCAACTTCGACCGAGAGGTCAATCCACGGATTCAACTCGGCTGGGCAGCGTTCGGGAAATTACGACACATCTTCTCGTCAGGTATACCCCTAGGTCTTAACGCGTATGTTCCGGTACTCCTACTCTCTAGGCGTAGTCCCAAAATCGTGGAAGACGCCTTTAGTCCACCCGATCCCTAACAAAGGCGACCGCTCAGACCCGTCCAACTACAGGCCCATCGCCATCACCTCCTTGTTCTCCAAAGCAATGGAATCCATCGTAAACTGCTAGCTCATGAGATACCTTAAGAATCACCAGCTGATTAGTGATCGCCAATACGGTTTTCATCGTGGTCGATCAGCTGGTGATCTTCTGGTTTACCTGACTCATAGATGGATGATGGCAGTATAGTCCAAGGCATTGGCCGTTAGTTCGGACATTGCGAAGGCCTTCGATCGGGTTTGGCACAAAGCGCTTCTTTCGAAGCTCCCTTCCTATGGGCTTCCCGAGAAATTGTGCAATTGGATCACAAGCTTTCTTGCAGATCGGAGCATCAAGGTCGTTGTAGACGGTGCAAGCTCCAATTACAAGCCTATTAATGCTGGTGTTCCACAAGGCTGCGTGCTATCACCAATGCTGTTTCTTCTGCATATCAATGATATGTTGTAAACCTGTAACATTCATTGCTATGCGGATGACAGCACTGGTGATGCTCTGTACACCGGCCGTGCCAATATTTCGGAAAACTTCGTACCGGGACAAACTTGTGTCTGAAGTAGTCTTTTCTGAACAAAGTCTCGGATTGGGGGCGACTAAATCTAGTCCAGTTTAACCCTCAGAAGACACAAGTTTGCACGTTAACCGCTAAAAAGAACCCCTTTGTCGTTGAAACTGAGGAGATCAGTTTCAAGGCACTCCCCTTGTTGCCTCAGCCAGTATCAGAATCCTCGGCGTCGACATATCGAGTGACGAGGAGTTTCGTGGTCGCTTGGAAGAGAAGGCCAAATTGGCCTCTAAAAAGCTTGGCGTGCTCTGCAGAGCGGGGTAGTATTTCATGCGGACACACCGCCTGCGACTTTACAAGGCGCAGGTTCCGCCGCACATGGAGTACTGTTCCCATCTCTGGGCTGGGGCTCCCCAGTACCTTCTCCTTCCGCTTGACCGCATCCAGCGCAGAGCGGCTCGAATCGTCGATGTTACTGCCACCAGTTACCCCGACAAGGTCGATCGAGCTAGGGCCCACAGTAGCTCAATTCGACGGGTAACAAAGGGGAGGGTCCAAACGACGTATGGATAATTAAATTAGAACGGTTAGGTAGGCATACACAAAACTTACCGATTTCCAGAAGTGTAGGGTCTACCACAACGTGGCGTCAGGGGCAAGTAAATGGTAGTTGGTGTGTAGTGTGGGAAGTGTATGTGTAACCTGACGTCACCAATAGGATCAGATAGCTACACGGATTTACGGATCGGATTACAAGGTTCAGCGTTCTCAGCGACAAGGTAAAAGTTTATCACGCTATCAAACGAAGCACTAATAACTCGTCGATGCAATTAACGGCATAAAGGTTCCTTTAATCACTCTAAATATTCAACAGTAAATTCAAAATGGCGGGCACAACACAGATTTTAGGCACGTTTCCTTATTATTGTCCTTCAACTAGAACACCAGCCGCCCGCAACCGTAGGCCAGTCACAAACAATACTTAAAACGTTCACAACAATAATTATATAACCCCGGCTTCGTTATCAAGAATACAAACAAATTAATATAAACCGTAAGGCTGGCGAAGTATAATCAACCCGGGCTTCGACGCGGCAATTGTATCAAAAAAGAACGCGCGACCTCTCAACGCTACGGCTAGCTCACCAAGAAGGTCGAGACTCGTCCGCGCGGCCGTCGGCCGCACAGCTCCGCCTCCCCCGGCCCCGCCGTCAACCGGTTTCCCGCTCGGAACGCGCGCTAATTATTATGCCTAAACCGTCGACGACAAAGTGCTTTCCAATCGTCTCGATTCACGATTGTGGCGCTGTGAAGAGATATTGCATCTCTTTGCGTATTTAATCGTATCTATCACGGAGAGTGCTCTGAGGAATTGTTGGGATTAATACCAGTCGCCAAATTTCATGAACGCACTACGCGGCAAACCTCCCGATACCATCCACACCATCTGGATGCTTGGCGGTCCACCACTGTACCTTTCACAAGGAGTTTTCTTCCGCGTACGACCTCTCTGTGGAATAGTTTACCACCGGTAATTTTTCCGGACCATCAAGGATCTCCTAGGTGTACGTTGTTTGTAGTTAGCAGTGGCTGCAAATGACCGCCGGTACGACATACCCCGCCGATCGTTGAGTCCCGTGATTCCGTGAGGCGCGAGGTCACCGGCCCCTAGGTGATTCTTGGCACTTTATGCGCTCCGTGCATCATGTGCCTAGTCGTGTTATAAATTGCCACCTCCGCACTTCCCCCAACCCTTTTGGTATAAAAGGGGTAGGCAGTGCCCAATGTGATTACGCCAACATATTTCACACCTTACCATCCGCGTCGCGCATCGTGCCGAACGGCTGGTATTTCAGACAGGGCCACTTGATAGACTACCTGACTGACTTTTAGGTAGGTTCTCAGTATGTCCGATAAGGACAAGGGGGGACCCCCACCCAAACCTAAACCAAGAAGACCACCCGACCGTCCTGGAGTACTGGATCGACCAATCGCGTACCGTGACATCTTTTATCCGGAACGGACTCGAGTATTGTCCTCCTACTCGTAGATCCCAACACGGAAACCTTCTTCACCGGGTAAGCACCGAGGACCGCGCTCTCGCCCATCGTACCTGAAGGTACGACTGGGCGGGAACCGTTCCCCCAACACCAGCGGGCCAAGAAGACGATGAGAAGGCACACACCACCAGAGACAGCAGCATCCCTCCAGGAGAAGAGGCGATGCTTCGGTTCTTAAAACTCCTCGGATTATTCGACATCCGAGGGAGAATCTGACCACCAACCGGAGAAACCGATAAGGAGATCACCACTTAAATCGCCATCGCCGACCAAACCCCCCCCCCTGAACACCGGAACAACACACCAGCATGGATGCTGCTGATCTGGAACAGGGAGGAGAAGGGTCATACGGGTGGAGTGCCACCACGTACGCGACCCTAGCGCCGAGCACATTTGCCGAACACTCACCGTCCGCGCCTACCACCAACCCGTCAGGCCGGCCATCGGACGATGATCAAAGGCCTTCGACTAGCTACGCCCAACTGGTAGCTGCCCCGGCAGTACCAAGGACAAGGACAGCCGAGACACCAAAACCGCCGGAAGAAACGGCTAAGAGGTACCCACCTATAGTGGCTGAGTGCTTACCGGACTGGACGAAGCATTTCGAGGTACTCAACAAGAAGTTGGGCCACCCACCGAATGCTCGTCCGTTCGGTAAGGGGGTTAGATTTACCCCCCAAGGGGTTCCCGATTAAGTATGTTAAAGGGATCCCCCCCGGTAGAGGCAGACCTGGGTGCTTCTACTTCGCGCAGCTTGTCCACCTGAGCCTGGAGCGCCTTAACGGGCTCTACCAGATCAACGAGCTCCTCTTCATGAGAGGAGTCATCATAGAGGCCTGGCAAGGAAGAGCGGGCCCTTCACAGTGCCACCGCTACCAGGCCTTTGGCCACGCATCCACCAACTGCTTCAGGCCAGTGAAGTGTGTTCGCTGCGCCGGAGATCACATTGCCAGCAACTGCCCAAGGGGTAGAGATGAAGAACCGCGATGCGCAAATTGCGCCAAGAATCACACCGCTAACGATCGGCGCTGCCCAGTCCTGAGGAGTATGGCAAGGAAGCAGGGGATTGCTCTACCGGGACTACTCCCAGAGGAGCCCAAGAGGGTCCCCCAAAGTCGTCCCAGGGCCGTGGTCCAGGAAGACGGGTGGACCACAGTTAGAGGAAAGGGAAGGCAACCTGCCCCCCCTCCACCCGTCACGGCACCTATAGAAACGGTGGTGCCCACTACCACCACATTGAAGGCAACCACCGGGGCGACTCTTCAGCCCCCCGCTAACGACGCCATAGAGCAACAAACCACTCAGTGGAGTAAGCGGGGGAGGAAGAAGAAGAAGAAGGTGCAGCCTCCTCCTCAGGCAGCAACCTCTACGCGCTCTACCCACACAAAAAGAGCAGTACACCAACTCCCGAGACCAGCGCCAACTCCTGCACAGGCACCTGGAACACCATCAGCCGGCTTCGAGACTGCTGACGCCATCCAACGTCTAGTTGGCATAGCAATCGAAGTCGGCGGTCAGGTCCTGGCAGATATCAGAGCCGGGACTGATCCCATCACAGCAGTCATGAAGGCGCTGGCAAACCTCCTGGCTCGACACTATGGAGGAATCTAACCTGCGCCTCCTCTATTGGAATCCAGGTGGAATCCAGCAGAAGCTACAAGAACTTCGCACCGTCGCCCAACAACAAGACGTACCGGTCATCTTGCTGGGAGAGACGAAATTAAACCCGAGTACACGCATAAAGCTGCCTAGTTACCACCTTTATAGGAGGGACGAGGTCACTTCTCAAGGGGGCGCCTACAGAGGGACGGCGGTCCTAGTGAGAAGGGACATCGTCCATCAAGAACTTGTGCTACCGGAATACCAAACTATGCGCTCTATCGGCATAAAAATGGAGGCGGCGGGCGAGGAACTTAGGATCTACGCAGCATACCGCCCGCCAGGGACTCCATTTTGCTCCTCAGACGTCCGGACGGTAATGGAAGGCGAAACACCGACCATCATCGCCGGGGACCTAAACGCCAAACACCCGGCGTGGGGATCTAGACGGATCAACCCGCCGGGTTGATCCGTCTAGATCCCAATGACGTTTTAGGTCCCGAAGAACCCACTCATGTGTCGAAACATCCACGAAGTCGTCCGGATGTATTGGACATCGTGCTCGCTAGGAACATCAACTACCCGATAGTGGTAGAGGTGCTGTATGACCTGGACTCACAGCACCTCCCGATCTTAATTACCCTTGGCCTAACGGCGGTGACTACGCCACCCAGAACAGTGAAGACACGTGTCGACTGGAGGCTCTTCCACAAACACCTGCAGGAGAGACCTCCAGCACACCACCCCTTAAACACAGCGGACGACGTAGAGGCCGCTGCTAACAACATTACTAAGGCGATACAGGAGGCCCTCAACGCTGCCTCTACGATCGTCCCAATGTCTACAAGGAGAGACGATCTGCCGCGACACATTAGCGTGCAGATCAGGAGAAAAAGGGCGTTAAGAAGACTCTGGGTGCGTACTCGCTGTCCGAGAATCAAGAACACCTTGTCGGAGGAACTGTCGGTTGCAGTCCAGGCACACAGAGGAGATGCCTGGGAGCGGCGCATATGGAAGGCGGAAGAGCATGATGCGTCGCTCTACAAACTGAACCGACAGTTGACTAAAGCCAAACCTCCCGTTTGCCCGCTGACCAACAACGCGGGCGAACGTCGTTACGATGCCAAGGGTAGAGCGGATATCCTAGTAGAGCACTTCGAGGAGCAATTTATGCCGAACCCAGCAAGTGCGGAGTTCTAGGAGCTTCATGCCCAAAAAGAGAGTCGCGTACAGGAGTTCCTGTCGTCGCCCGCGCCGCCTCTTGCAGGAGAGTGGTTCATCTCCCCCGCTGAACTGCGGTGGACAGCAACCCGCCTGCAACCGAGGAAGGCGCCGGGGCACGATGGGATTACCAACGCTGCACTCCGACAGCTGCCCCATAGAGTCCTAGTAGAGCTTGGTCGACTCTACAATGGGATATTGCGGACATCCCACTTCCCGGAGGACTGGAAGAAAGGCAAAGTGATCGTCTTGCCGAAACCCGGGAAGGACAGGCGTAGAGCTGCCAGCTACAGGCCGATCACGCTGCTACCACACATAGCTAAACTGCTTGAAAGATTGTTGCTAAGACGCCTCCGCCCGTGCATCCAACTTCGGGGGGAGCAGCAAGGATTCAGGAGGGGTCACTCCACAGCAACACAGCTGACCAGAGTGCTGCACCTGCTTGCGGCCGAATACAACCGTGGCCGCACTACGTTGGGCGTCTTTCTCGACATCGAGAAGGCGTTCGACAGGGTGTGGCATTCTGGACTACTTTATAAACTAGAAGAACAGACCAGTGTCCCTCTTGCTATGTTGCGGCTAGTGGCGTCTTTCCTGGCAGACAGGAAGTTCTACGTTTGTGTAGAGGGCGCCGAGTCCGCAACCAGAACCATCAGAGCCGGCGTTCCTCAGGGCAGCTGCTTGTCTCCAGTCCTGTACGCGGCTTATACCAATGACATCCCTACCCTGGCAGGAAGGCTGCAAGAGTGGGAGGATGACGTGGAATTGGCGTTATGTGCGGACGATAGCGCTTACTTCACCTCGTCCAGAAGAGCCCACATTGCCACTGCCAGGATGCAACGTCTCCTGGACCTGCTGCCACAATGGCTAGATGAGTGGAGGATGGTCGTCAACGTTGGTAAGACGACCGCTCTGCTCACTCGCCGCCTCAGGAACCTACCACCTCAACTAACCCTCAATGGCCAGAAGATCGCGTACGAGAAGGCCGTGACCTACCTTGGGTGCCGGATCGACCGGGCGCTGCGCATGACTGCGCACGTCAACCTCGTCGTCCGCAGAGCACGATGTGCGCGGGCGATGCTCCGTCCGGTCCTGGCATCCAAGTTACCACTTAACACCAAAGTGCGAGTCTACAAAACGTATATCAGATCCATCATCACGTATGCTGCTCCGGCCTGGTACGCGCTTCTGAGCGAGCCTCTGAAGCGGCGACTGCAGGCCCATCAAAATCTGGCGTTAAGAACCATCGTCGGTGCGGGTCGCTACGTCCGGAATGACGTCATAGCGGCCAACCTGAAAATTGACACCATCCAGGAGTTTGTGGCCTGGTTGGCGCGCGGATTGTTCGACCGTGCAGACAACGGGCCGCAAATACATCTTAACAACCTAGTGCCGCTACACACTCGCCCTCCGGACGGGCGACCCTATCCAAGAGAACTCCTCTGTATATCGATTAGAGAGTCGAGTAACAACCCACAAAGCCGCTGATAGGCCAACTCTGACTTCACCGGATAACCTCTTTTTTTCGTAGTCTAACCGACTATGAAAAAATCAACCGATTACGAACAATTCCGTATACAACACCTACAATGCCATTAGAAGGCTCCCAGGACCGGTCCATAGTGGTGGACCGCGAGGATAACGCGGGTAATGGGGGCATACCCCGAGGCCCGAAACCTGCAGGACACACCATAGTCCTAGCGGAAGACATCAACGGTTTTCCAGACCGATACGACCTGGGGACCTTCAAGAAAAGAGCTTACTCCTTTCCAAAGGGCCGGCAACGCATCTGCAATTCCCCTGGTGTTGCGGTTGGTCATGCGCTGCGGTAGTCACTTAACATCAGATGAACCCCATGCTCGTTTGCCCCCTCTTTTTATATAATACATAGAACAAAATAATACATAATATTTATACTTAGAAGATAAAGAACACTATATCTGGGCTTTGAGTATTCAACCAACTACGGTTTAGTACTCGAAGCCTCTCGGTAGGGTGTAAAAGTCAAAGAGTATGATGTAATCATGACGTTTTATTAACAGTCAAAGATATTAACTAATGCAGTGACTAAAACTTAGTGATTATAATATAATAAGTACTCTTTGGAATGGCAATGACTGGTAATAACTATTTTCATTTTATTGACAACGTTGTGCCAAATTAACAACGCACTGAAGTAATATTTTTTCAAATTTTACAAGGTTAGCATATTTTATATATTATTATATTATGTTTATTCATTTTATTAAAAATGCCTTTTTATCGGCAACCTAAACAATTTACTCCATTATGTATTGTATCTGATAAAAAATCTGTTAAAAACGGTCTGCATCATTCCATATTTACATTCAGGCTTGATAAATACGTTGGCGAATGGAAAAATGACTTAAAACACGGTAAACAATAAGATTTCTTTAGTGATCAATATTATATTTAAATAAATAGAATTTATGGACTTATTAACTTACAGGCAAAGGATTATTTTTAACGATAAGTGGGAAATTATACGAGGGAGATTGGTATAATGGCTACAGGTATGATAAATACTGAAATGTCTAGTTTAAAATAACCCAAAAATTGATAAAAAATTGAATTTGAGAGCAATTTAATGTAATCGAACTTATTGTTTAATATCTCAGACATGGTTTTGGAACCTTAAGTTATCGACTGCCAAATGGTACTTTCCGTTTGGAATACCGCGGCGATTGGGTCAGAGGTAAACCAGACGGTATTGGCTGGTGCTATTATAGAAACGGTGATATTTATTTTGGGTTTTGGAGAAGAGGACATCGACATGGTTACGGAAAAATGTGGTACATCAACAAGACTATGTATGTTGGATACTGGTACATGAATGATAGAGAAGGTTTAGGCATGCTGGTGCAAGGTAAAAATGATTTATTAGATTAAAATGTTACTCCAGTTTAAATATATGCCAACCACAAACATACACATACACCCTCACACACATTTTGCGCGCGCGCAAAAGACTTTCTTTCAAATCTCGCGTTTGGACAAAAGTACATCAGGAGAAGACGTCCTGCTTTTCGTGGAAGAACGAAGCCGATGCCGCATAGAGGATCCGATCTCTTTACATTTGCGTCCTGGGAATGCAATCTCGCTAAAAAAAGACCGAGATCTCGGCCTTTTTTAGCGAGATTGATCTCGGACGAAATCTCGCGAGTTTAACGAGGGAGCTACTTTGAAAATAATTTGTAATAATGGCTTGTGATTTGAACTGATCATATATTTTCTAATCTATTTGATTGGCATATTTTGTTAAATAATCTGTAATTTCTAATATTCTAATGGGTATATTTTGTTAATTAATCTGTAATATCTAATGGATCTACTAAGTAGATATAGTTTTATTTAATTGATAATAATATCTCAGTTTAATAGTCAACTCAACTTAGATAATAAGTTTTATTTTTTTTGACTTCTCGTTGTTTTCTTTGTTATAAAAGAACTGTTTTATTACTAAAAGATTTTTAATAGAATCAGGCGTTACTTTGCAGAAATACCGTATAATAAAGATATTAGTAGGTAGTTATAATTGCCGACATAAGTCGTGAGCACACTTTTTATTGGTCGATACGACGCGACGTTGACCACGCTGACGTTCAACGTGATTGGTTCATCAGTCGATTCTCGTCGTCTATTGGTTTCGAACGTATCATTCGGCTTCCGTACACTTCAGAGCAATAATTTTAGTGATAACTTTTTTAATTAGTTTATTTTCGTTAATTGTTTTTGTTACCTCGTTGTTAATTGTTGTTTGCGTATTCATTGTTATCAATTGTTTTTGTTATTTCTTGTTTTTAATTATTTTTGTTGTTATAATTTGAGTGTTCAGATTTTGGTCTAAATATGCAGAGAAGGAAGAATTTGGTGTTAAATAGACAATCCCGACAAATGGTATATTCAGTGTTTAGTTACATGAAAAAACGGCGACTAATGTCTCAGTAACTACTGTACGGTGCACCGCAACACCAGATTTTATGGAAGGCATATCACCTCTTCCTTCTTCTTAATAAAATAATCAATTCTAACCACCAGGTATACATTAAATACTTTATAGTAGATTATAAAATAACGGACACAAATATGTGCAACATTACTGTATCAAAGTAAAAGTTGATGTGTTCGAGTAAACATTTTCATAAAAGTCGGCGAAAATATTCAATTACAAAATTGAAATAATAATGGTACCCAATAATTTTGCCCAACAGTGTAGGTACCTACCTCCCAACACAGTTTATCTGTGCTCACGACTCGTTATACTATGCAACCATCCGCTCAATTAAATAAAATGATATGCCTTACCTAGTTTGAAAAGCACCTCCCGCCCTCCCTCAATTGCGTGCACTAATCCCAGCACTATTACTGACGTACGTACGTACTACTGATATTTTATTGAGCGGATGGTTGCAAAGTAACTATTAATATCCTTATTAAAAGATTTTTGTTTGATATTAGGAGAAAAGACTGGTTGTTTCTTTCACTTGTTATTTGACGTAGGTCAAAGTTTACTACTTAGAAGTTTATTAAAAAAATTATGGACATTACGTAAAAATACTTATAATTTTTGTTATTTTTTCCTAACTTATTCATATATTGTGATTATTTGCGAAGAAAACACACAAAACTGCCAATCTCGCAAGATTTGGATTCCCTATTTACATCGTCTGGAGTCTAATAAGTCAACGAACTTCAAATCCTATGTACTCCAGGTCCCTGCAAAATAAATAGACATTCCTCACTCCCGATTTCTGTCCCTCTGCGGTAATGTTAACAGTTGGCATGGCTCTACCACTGTTAATGTTAAAAAAATTAACAGTGGTAGAGCCATGCGGCAGCTTTGCTGTTGCACGTATGGGCCGGCTCAAACCGGGGTGGTACCACGACCTCACAGAATACCGGCGTGAAGTGGAAGTTCTGCTTCCGCGTTTCGTCTGGTGAGTGCAGGTGGCCGGAGGCCCAAATCCCCCCCCCCCCATCAACATGGTAGCGGAATTAAATAAAGATAGACTACCCCAGGAGGGTACCAGCACCCCTGGAGAATCCCTCGCTGAGCATCCACGACCATGTTTCTCCACTTCTGAGCGTGGGTGCTCAGGCTGCCCCGCGTATTCTGGGGGGGGGGGGGGGCGAAATTCCGCTCAAGACTACAACTGCTCGGGGCAAACGGAGCAACAAGACCAAGGCGACCCCTGCCACGCTGTCCGTGAATTTCTGCAATATCAGGGGACTTCACTCTAACCTAAACGCCGTCCACTACCATCTCGAGACGGCGAGGCCGGCTCTGCTCTTTCTGACCGAGACGCAGGTGTCCTCTCCGGCTGATGTTTCGTATCTCTCCTACCCGGGGTACAAACTGGAACACTCCTTTGTGCCTCGGGCTGGAGTTTGCGTTTACGTCAGAGAGGACATCTGTTCTCGACGCCTCGGCAGACTTGAAGGTTCGGACCTGTCCATCCTTCGGCTACGCGTAGACAGCGACGACCATCCGCGCGTCTACGGGTGCCTCTATAGGTCCCACAGCGGTAATGCCGAAACAGACCGACTCTTCGACCACGTCCAAATGGCTGCAGATTCGTTGCTACAGCAGATCCCCTCCGCAGAGATCGTGATCCTCGGCGACTTTAACGCCCATCACGCCGAATGGCTCGGTTCACGTTTAACCGATCATGCGGGGAGATCTGTTCATGATTTTGCCTTGGCATATGGTCTGACACAACTGGTTACTTCGCCTACTCGGATTCCAGATGTGGAGGATCATGCACCTTCCCTGTTGGACCTTCTGCTGACCTCTCACCCGGACGGATATCAGATTTCCGTCGACGCCCCTTTAGGCTCCTTGGACCATTGTCTGATCCGGAGTGTTGTGCCATTCACGCTGAAATCGCGGTTGCATTCTGCAGGCTGCCGCCGTGTTTGGCACTATAGGTCAGCCGATTGGGATGGGATGCGGTCTTTCTTTGCATCCTACCCTTGGGGGCGGGTTTGCTTCTCGCCGGATGATCCCAACGTTGTTGCGGATTCTGTTACTGATGTGGTACTTCAGGGTATGGAACTTTTTATTCCTTCCTCTGTGGTGCCCATTGGAGGCAAATCTCAGCCATGGTTTGGTCGCTCCTGTAAAATAGCATCATGCTATAAGCAGGAGTGCTACCAAGCCTGGGTTGATGCATCAGCGTCCCGGGATGTAAACACCAGCGCTCTAAAAAAGAAGTATAATTCCGCCTCTAGGTCCTTCAAAAGAGTCATTGCCAAGGCAAAGTCAGAGCACATAGGCAGAATTGGCGAGAAACTAGTTCGCCTTCCTTCTGGAACCCGTGCATTCCGGTCTCTCGCCAAGGCTGTCCAGGGGAATTTCTGTCAGCCATCTCTTCCATCTCTGCACAGGGAGGACGACTCACTGGCCCATACTGCAAAGGAGAAAGCCGATCTTCTAGGCTCCTTCTTTGCGTCTAACTCGACTCTAGATGACGGGGGGAGTACGCCGCCGACCATCCCGCGGTGTGAGTGCTCCATGCCGGAAGTGCAGTTCACACAGCGCTCGGTTCGCAAAGCACTCCTCTCCCTGGACATCCACAAGTCGAGTGGGCCTGACGGAATCCCCCCAATTGTGCTGAGGACGTGTGCTCCAGAGTTGGCACCGGTTTTAACGCGTCTTTTCCGGCACTCCTACTCCCTAGGCGTAGTCCCAAAATCATGGAAGACGGCTTTCGTCCACCCGATCCCTAAAAAAGGCGACCGCTCAGATCCGTCCAACTACCGGCCAATCGCCATCACCTCCTTGTTCTCTAAAACAATGGAGTCCATTGTAAACTGCCAGCTCATGAGGTACCTTGAGGATCACCAGCTGATTAGTGACCGCCAATACGGTTTTCGCCGTGGTCGGTCAGCTGGTGATCTTCTGGTCTACCTCACTCACAGATGGGCGGAGGCAGTAGAGTTCAAGGGGGAGTCATTGGCCGTTAGTTTGGACATTGCGAAGGCCTTCGATCGGGTTTGGCACAAAGCGCTTCTTTCGAAGCTCCCTTCCTATGGGCTTCCCGAGAAATTGTGCAATTGGATCACCAGCTTTCTTGCAGATCGGAGCATCAAGGTCGTTGTAGACGGTGCAAGCTCCGATTGCAAGCCTATTAATGCTGGTGTTCCACAGGGCTGCGTGCTATCGCCAACGCTGTTTCTTCTGCATATCAATGATATGTTGCATACCCGTAGCATTCATTGCTATGCAGATGACAGCACTGGTGATGCTCTTTACACCGGCCGAGCCAATATTTCTCGGGAAAACGTCTCCGAGTGCCGGGACAAACTTGTGTCTGAAGTCGAGTCTTTGCTGAACAGAGTCTCGGATTGGGGACGACTAAATCTAGTCCAGTTTAACCCCCAGAAGACACAAGTTTGCGCGTTAACCGCTAAAAAGAACCCCTTTGTCGTATCCCCTCAGTTTCAAGGCACTCCCCTTGTTGCCTCAGCCAGTATCGGAATCCTCGGCGTCGACATATCGAGTGACGTGCAGTTTCGTGGTCACTTGGAGGGGAAGGCCAAATTGGCCTCTAAAAAGCTTGGCGTGCTCAGCAGAGCGGGACAGTATTTCATGCCGGCACACCGCCTGCAACTTTACAAGGCGCAGGTTCGGCCGCACATGGAATACTGTTCCCATCTCTGGGCTGGTGCTCCCCAGTACCAGCTCCTTCCACTTGACCGCATCCAGCGCAGAGCGGCTCGAATCGTCGACGACCGAATGCTTTCCGATCGGCTCGATTCACTGGCGTTGCGAAGAGATGTTGCATCTCTTTGCGTATTTTATCGCATCTATCACGGGGAGTGCTCTGACGAATTGTTCGGATTAATCCCAGCCGCCAAATTTCGTGAACGCACGACACGGCAAACGTCCCGATACCATCCTCACCATCTGGATGCTTGGCGGTCCACCACTGTACGTTTCACAAGGAGTTTTCTTCCACGTACAACCTCTCTGTGGAATAGTTTATCACCGGCGATTTTTCCGGACCGATACGACCTGGGGACCTTCAAGAAAAGAGCTTACTCCTTTCTAAAGGGCCGGCAACGCACCCGCAATTCTCCTGGTGTTGCGGTTGATCATGGGCGGCGGTAGTCACTTAACATCAGGTGAGCCGCATGCTCGTTTGCCCCCTCTTCTATAAAAAAAAAAATGTTTCGCCGACACAGGGACGCGCCAAAGAAAGTTCCTTAAATAGTGCTATGTTTATATTTTAGTACCTGGATGACCGAGCTCTGCTCGGTATTTTTTTTTTCGGAAATCGTGTTTCGGAAATTATATTTAGATACAAATTACATACTGATGAAATATGAATAATATTTTTTGGTCTTATAGACATAATAGAAAAAACTGAACTGGTTATTTCAACAAAAATTATGAGTGCAATTAGTATAATTCAAATTTTCGTCTTTTTAAAAAAATACTAAAAAAGGGCTCGAAATAATAGATTTTCTCACAAAAGAAGAGAACTTAAAAAAAAGGAAAAAAGTCTGGCTGAAGTCAGGACTTGAACCAGGGAACTGCGATATCAAGACCGCTCGATATCCCATTTGAGCTATTATAATCATTAACACATTACCAAAATTTACCTTCCTATTCTTATGATATTGTAGTAGTTTTTCATTGCCCGAAAACACAAATAAAGCGATATTTTCTAAAAATCCTAGCTAGATCGATTTCATCATCATTACAGCCCTTCACAAGTCCACAGCTGAACATAGGCCTCCCGCAAGTTATGCCACAAAGCGCGGTCCTGAGCCAACTGCTTCCATCGACTTCCTTCCGTATGTCTTACCAGGTCGTTACTCCGTCTAGTGGGGGGTCGCCCTACACTACGCTTACCGGTACGAGGCTGCCACTCGAGAACCTTTCTTCCCCATCGGTTATCGGTTCTTCGAGCTATATGGCCGACCCATTGCCACTTCAGCTTACTAATCCGTTGGGCTATGTCGGTCACTCTGGTTCTACTGCGGATATCCTCATTTTTAAGTTTATCACGCAAAGAAACTCCGAGCATAGCCCTCTCCATAGCTCGCTGAGCGACTTTCGGCCTTTCCTCATACGGCCAGCAGTGAAGGACCACGTCTCAGTTCCACATGTCATCACTGGCAACACGCACTGGTTGTACAACTTAGTTTTCAGGTTTTGAGGTATACCTGACGAGAAGATGTGTCGTAATTTCCCGAACGCTAGCCCAGCCGAGTTGAATCCGTCGATTGACCTCTCGGTCGAAGTTGGACTTACCTAGTCGGACTATTTGTCCCAGGTAAACGTACTCGTCAACAACTTCGAGCATAGTGCTCCCAACAACTACCGGTAATAGGTGTGACATGGTCTTTGTTTTATCCATGTTCATCTTACGAGTAAGACCTATCCGTTGGGAGACACCATTGAGGTCATTGAGCATAGTGCTTAGGTCCTCCAGCGATTCTGCCATACGGACTATATTGTCGGCAAATCGAAGGTGAATGTACTCGCCATTGATGTTAATGCCGTATCCTTTTCAGTCCAGTAGCTTGAAAACGTCTTCCAATGCAGCGGTGAAGAGTTTCGGGGATATAACGTCACCCTGTCTTACACCTATCTGCAGTTGGATAGTTTTCGAACTCTGGTTCTGTACTCGGATAGCCATCGTAGCCCTACTGTACAAACACTTCAGCACTTCGATATACCGACAGTCAACTTGGCACAGCTGAAGGAACTGTAGCACCGCCCGAATTTCGACGGAATCAAAAGCTTTCTCATAGACCACATACGCCAGGCAAAGTGGCAGATTGTACTCTTCGGTCTTCTGTTTAATATGCCGCAGGGTATGTATGTGGTTTATGGTTTTACCAGCCAGCTTGTTCGGGAGGCTGGAAGTCGTCGAGTCTGCGTGCGAGACGATTCGTAATGACTCTCGAAAACAGCACGTAGACGCGGCTCAGAAGGGAAATCGGTCTGTAGCTCTTCAAGAGAGCGTTGTCGCCTTTCTTAAAGAACAAGACCACCGCACTTCTGCTCCAGGCCTCCGGAGTAGTGCCACCATTGAGGACAGAATTGAAGAGCTTCTGAAGGACTTCAGGTACCGGAGTTCCACCCGCTTTCAGAAGCTCCGCTGTGATTCCATCTTCGCCTGGGGCCCTGCTGTTTTTAAGGTGCTGGAGAGCCATTCTAATCTCGCTCAGACTGACGTCCGGGATATCATCGGAATAGTGTCGGATAAGACTTGCTCTTGGATCGTGACTCACACTTGCGTGTGACTCCAACGATGATGTGTACAGCTGCCCATAGAACCTCTCAATCTCACTCAAAATCTCAGGTGTCACGGAAACGATGCTGCCACACTCAGTCTTCAGCTTTGACAGTTGGCTCTTTCTGGCAGACAGATCTCTGGCAAAGACTTTGGAGCCTTGATTCCGCTCGATCGCTTCTTTAATACGAGCAGTATTAAAGTTGGGTAAGTCTCGCCGCATGCATTTTTAGATCTGTCTGTTCAGTTGCCTGTATGCTGTCAAATCTGTTGACGTTTGCGATGATCCCATCTAACAGTCATCAGATTAAGAGTGTGATCAGAGAGTTTTTGTGTTCTTCTGCTGCAGGTCTTGCAGAACTTAGCTACGACCGCATGGACAGTTTCCACGAGCTTGTCATTCATATCGTCCACTGCATTGCAATCTTCTAGGCACTGAAAGCGGTTACGTAACTCGAGCTGAAAGGTTTCGGGATTCTGGATTAGAGCACGAGGGGGACGGAGCGTTGACTTCATTAGACGAGACCTCTCCAACTTAACGTTGAGGTTAAGTGTGCCTCTATCCATTCGGTGACCGCTGCCAGTTTTCACCCTTGCGATCACTGAGACATCACTGAACAGTTGGCGTCTGGTCGTCATAAAGAAGTCAATCTCATTTTTTGTCGAACCGTCGGAGCTCGACCAGGTCCATTTTCTGTAAGGCCGCGTCTGGAAGAAAGAGTTCATCATAAAAAGTCCCTCCTTCTCCATGACGTCGGCCAGCTGCTGGGTTCCGTTGCCCTATCCCAAATTTCCCTACCTTCAGCTCACCGTTCTTTCTTGTGCCCAGTTTTGCGTTGAAGTCTCCCATTAACACCGTATAGTGAGTTTTGGAGGAATGCATGACTCTAGAAATATCCTCATATAATTCCTCCACCTCCTCATCGGGATGTTCCGACGTTGGCGCGTAAACCTGTATGACCTTCAGCGAAAACCGTTTGGTGATTCCGTGTATAAAGTACGCAACCCTCGTCGATACACTTCCAATCTTTAAAACGTTGTTAACGAGAGACTTGTGGACGATAAATCCAACACCTCCTTGGGACAGATGGTCGCCCTCCCGGTGATAGAACAAGTTGCCGAATTCGAGAATCACCGTGTCCTCCCCCTCTCTTCGGACCTCGGATAAGAGCTAGATCGATTCATTGCCCCCGAAACCCCCTGAACACTAAATTTTATGAAAATCGTTGGAGCTATATATATATATATATATATACATATATATATATATTGTAAATGCTCGTATAAGGGAGCGTTGATAAATAGAGCGGGTTTGCTGGCGGGATGTTAACTGGAGAGCATACAGTAGCAGTTAGATGAGCAATAAATAACACTTCTTGAGAGTTTCTTCTTGTTTTATTTCTTGATTCCTTATTATTACATTGCCGGATTTGGAATAATTTACCACGAAAAACGCCCCTTTTTTATAAGCGGCTGTAACCAATCATAATTAAGAAAAATCGCACACGGCATTAGTGAATCTATTGACCAATCAAAGCGCAGAGTAACCCTTTCTAAGAGAGATTCACGATTTCCTTAATAAACGTGGTAAAACATTCCTTACAATATTTATATTTGTTCCTAACGATAGATACAACTTATTTCTACTATTCTAAACATAAATCATTCAATAAACCTTTATTTTACATTTATAAAAAATAAAAATAGTTTCGCGGTCGCCTCACGGTTTAGCTCCGGAGTAGGACTATATTTTTTGCCGAACATACAAGTGGCGCCGCCAAGAGGTAGGAATGTACAACACTCTTTCAGGAATTATGCTTAAGAATCTATACAATATTTTTTCATGAAATTTAAATCTTTCTCATAATGAAATAACATTATACAGCGATTAATTGACATACTAATGTTTCTTTTGAAGTACTTTAAAGGAAAAAGAATTATATTAATCACTTATATGTTAAATAGCTCTTAAAGTTATGATAAAAGAAATCTTACTAGAAAATAAGCTTATACTTGCGTCTAATGTTCTAATCAGACCTAAATAATATTAAATAGATTCATATAAGTCACTTTAAGATAAAAATAGAAGTGTTTAATTTACTTTCCTGTTTTTCAGCACTAATCAGTCTTTACACTTAGCTTTATTTTACGAATAGGAAACAGTTAAGATTAATACCATCACCTAATTTTAAATCACTGATAAGGAATAATCAAGATTAAATGCTAACACTTAGTTTTAATTCACTGATAATAAATAATTAATATTAAATGTTCGAATTCACTTTGTCGTCGCTAACATTCTCCCCCACGGTGCGTAGCACTGCATCCTCTGGAGGCGACGGCTCCGCTGGCACCAGCACGATGACACGTCGAGTTGGACGGCGAAGTATTCCGCCTGATGTCCGCACGTCCAGCACCCTGGTTCTTCCGTCTGGCCCGGGATAGGTTTTGACGATTTCACCGCGAGGCCATGAGTTTCGCGGTAATGTGGCGTCCACTATTAGCACGATGTCTCCTTCCCTTGGGTCTCTGGTTTCTTTCCCCTCGAGTTTCCTTGGCATCAGGAGAGGTAAGTATTCTTTAATCCACCTTTTCCAGAAGTGGTCTGCGAGTCTCTGGGTGGTTCTCCAGCTTGCCTTTCCGATGAGCTCCGTGTCGCTGAACTCTCCCGGCGCCATAGCTCCGCATGATCTTCCCAGCAGAAAGTGGTTCGGTGTCAGGCTCTCCTCGTCTCCTGGATCCATGCTGATCGGGGTGAGAGGTCTCGAGTTGACGATGTGTTCAACCTCAGTCATTAGCGTATGGAGTACTTCCTCGGGCGGGCTCTTCTCGTTGAGGACTACTGCTAGCGCCGTCTTGACTGTTCGTACGAGCCGCTCCCAGGCGCCTCCCATGTTCGGAGCTCCCGGGGGGATGAACTTCCACTGGATGCCCTTTTCCTGCGCGGCCTCCTCTAATTCCCTTTTTGCTCCGACGAAATTAGTTCCGTTGTCGCTATATATGGTTTTCGGAGTTCCTCTTCTGGCTGCCATTCGTCGGAGTGCCATGATCATTGAGCTGGCGCTGAGAGAAGGTACCAGTTCTAAATGTACTGCTCTAGTTGTGAGGCAGGTAAATAAGGCTCCCCAGCGCTTCTCGTTTCTTCTTCCGATGGTGACTTGCATCGGCCCGAAGTAGTCTACGGCTGTGCAGGAGAACGGAAATTGATGATGCTGCAATCTTTCACTCGGCAGATCTCCCGTTGGTGGTATCTCTGGTGAACTCTTCTTTGTCTTGCACCATTGACAGCTGTGTGCGACCGCTTTTAGAGTTGCTCTTAAACCCAAGATCCAGAACCTTTGACGAATTTCGTTCATTACTGTAGCGGTGTTTCCGTGAAGGAATTTCCTGTGATAGTGTTGTATTATTAGACGAGTTATTTTTTGTTTTCCGTCTAAAATGATAGGATTCATTATTCTTCCGTTTCGGTCGTGAAATTTCATTGTTCTGCTCCTTAATTTAATTATTCCGTCGTCTCCAATGTAGACGTCGATTTTCTTAAGTCGACTCGAATTTTCTAATGGCTTTTCTGACTTCAGTTTTCTTATGTCTGATGCAAAACTATCGCTCTGGCTTATTTTTATTAATATCTCTTCGGCCTTTTTTAGGTGTTCTGCTTCTATGGGTGAGTATAGGCGCTTATTTTTACTTCCGCTGGTCGACGGGATTGAGGTTTGTGCTTCTTTCTTCTGGAGTTTTTGTGGTTTCCAAGACTCATCCTTCTGGCGTGCGGCGGTGGTGGTCGCTTTACGGCTCTTCTTTAGTAGGTGTGTAAAGGCGATCACTCTGGCTGTAGTGCGCAGCAGTCGCTCCCAGCTCGAGAACCTTTCTAGGTTTAATAGGGTGTCTTCTGCTGCCATCGTTGCCAATACCTTTTGCTTGCTTTTTTCTTCTGGCATAACAATTTCTGGCTTGAAGTCGTGAAATGGCCATTCTTCTTCTGGTCGACGGAGAAATGACGGGCCTTTGAACCATCTGGCGTTGTGGTCGAATTCGGTTGGGGTTCCCCTCGTGGCGTCGTCCGCTGGATTCTCCTTGGTTGGCACCCATCTCCAGTCTTCTGGCTTGGACCTTTCTTCGATCTCGGCGAGTCGGTTGGCCACAAATGTTTTGAACTTCCTTGGTTCTGACTTTATCCATTGCAGCACTGTGCTAGAGTCGGTCCAGTAAACCTTTCTCGTTATGTCGAGCTCTGATTCCTCTTCGATTGTGGCGGCTAGTCTGCTTCCGAGTAAAGCCGCTTGTAGCTCCAGCCTCGGAATTGACACAGGTTTCGTTGGCGTTACCCTTGCTTTGCCGGCGATCATGGAGACATGGACCTTTCCTCCGGGCTCGACTATTCTCCAGTAGACTACTGCTGCATAGGCTTCTTCACTCGCATCGGAGAATGTGTGTAGCTGTCCTTTTCTGCCTTTGGGTGAGACGCACCTCGGGATCTTCAGCCTCGTTAATGTTGACACTTCTTCCAGGTATTTCATCCAGACTTCCTTTTGATGTTCGTTGATTGGTTCATCCCAGTCTATTTTCTTTCGCCAGATGTCTTGGATTAGTTTCTTTCCTTGTATTAGAACTGGTGTAGCAAAACCCATTGGATCGAAGGTGGACATTACTGCGCTTGTGACTTCTCTTTTTGTTGGAGTCCTTCTGCCGTCTTGCAGGTCCTCCGGCGTGTTGCGTAGCCCGACGTTGAAGGCTAATGTATCTTCTTTCACCAGCCATCTTAGTCCCAGAGTCTTCTCTTCCTTGGTCAGTTGTAAGGAGTTTTCTTTGTTTGCGTCTTCTACCTCTGATATTACCCCCGAGTTGTTGCTGGCCCATCCCTTCAGATGAAAGTTTGCTCTTGCGTGAATGTCTTTCACTTCTTTGGATATTTTCTTTGCTTCGGTTGTAGATGCGAAGCTCTGCAGATAGTCGTCCATGTAGTGGTTTCTCTTAATTGCTTTCACTGCTTCAGGATGAGTGTTCTTAAATTCCTCTGCGTTCTTGTTCATTACGTATATGGCTGTTGCAGGTGATGACGCTGCCCCGAAGATGATTGAAGACATTCTATACTCTTCAGGCTTGCCGGTTCTTCGGTTTCCGCGCCACAGGAACCTGAGACTGTCTCGGTCGTCTTCTCTGACTTTTACTCGAAGAAACATGTCTTGTATGTCTGCCATGACGGCTACTGGTCCCTCTCTGAAACGCAGCAGTACTCCGAATAATGATTGTAGCAAGTCCGGGCCCGAGAGCAAGGCGTCGTTGAGGCTCTTTCCTTCATATTTGGCAGCTGCGTCGAACACTATTCTTAGCTTCTTCTTGACTGGGTGTACAACAGCGAAGTGGGGTAGGTAGAATGTCCTTCCTTTGTTAGAGGTTTCTGGAGCCTTCTCTGCGTATCCTTTTTCGATTAGACTCAGGATCTGCTCCTCGTAGTGCTTTCTTGCTTCTTAATCACGATCCAATTTTTTCTCGATGCTGACCAGGCGTCGAACAGCTTGATTGTAGTTGTTGGGCAGGTGTTCGTCTTCCTTTTTCCACAGGAGTCCCGTTTCATATTGACCGCTTGGCAGTTTCTTGGTAGTTTTCTCGAGGGTTTCTAATGCTCTTCTGTCGCTGTCGTTAGATGGTGAACGATTTTGGATCCCTAGAGACTCTAATTGGAAGTGTTCTCGGACGAGGTCTTCTATGTCTTCCTTGCCAGTGGTCGCTCTGCCATAATGAGTGAAGTGTACTGTGGCAGTTGTTCCTGTTTCACATCCGTGTAACACCCACCCTAAGTTCGTGAGGGAAGCTACAGGATCTGATGGTTTGCCCTTTTTCAGCTTTCTTGTCACTATCAGTCCCCAATTGTCTTGGCCTATCAGTAGCTTGGGCCTCTCGGAGACGTAGAGGAGTTGATTTTCAATTGCCTTCAGGTGCTCACAGTTTCTCACGGTGTCCTTGTTTATGCATTGTTCAGACAGCTTCAGGTCGTCGATGGTTCTTGCCACGATAGTTCTCTTTTCTTTTCTATGAGCCCCTTTTATTTTGAACTCGATCTTCTGTGAACTATCTTTTCTTAACACCTTTCCGCCAACGGTTTCGATCGTGAGTTTTTCTTTCTTTCCTTCGACTCCGATTTTTTCAGCAATTGATGCGTCTAAGAGTGTGACCGTTGACCCTTCGTCTAGTAGTGCTAATACGC
Organism: Parnassius smintheus behrii; assembly: GCA_036936625.1. Taxonomy (NCBI): domain Eukaryota; kingdom Metazoa; phylum Arthropoda; class Insecta; order Lepidoptera; family Papilionidae; genus Parnassius; species Parnassius smintheus. The sequence continues at coordinate 40,845,256 of JAUPFT010000011.1, read as the reverse complement.
GAACTTGTCCTTTTGGGCCATAGAGGTTCACGGGGATCATCTTTAGGTAGGCCTTTTCTTCTCCTTTGGCGTTATGGATTGAAGCGACCTTTTCTTCTGAGATGCTATTGGTGTCTTTTGTTTCTTTTTCTATCGACGCCGGTGGTTTGTCAGAATGTAAGATGGTATGATGCCATCTTTTACACAGTTTGCAGACTGGTGCTTTACAGTTGATTCTTGAGTGTCTGAATCGAAGGCACTTGAAGCATATCTTTGCCTTCTTGGTCATATCCCATTTTCCATTCAGGTTGGTTTCTTTGAACCTTTTACATTCTAATGCGAAGTGTTCTTCCCCACAGAACGGACACGACTTCTTATATTTCTCTTTTGACGCTTCTTGAACCAAATGAACGGGTTTTCTTATTCCTCTTCTTTGTTCTGAGGGCGCTTCGGGCGGGGCGAAGTCTCCGCACATGTCGGCTTCTGTTTCTAGGAACGCTTCGATAAGTAATAGCTCCTGAATTTCCTCGTCTCTTCTGCTTCTGTGGTAGGCGAACCAACGGAACTTCATTGACGTCGGCATCTTGTCTACTATAACTCTTAGCGTTTCAGGTGAACTGAGATACTGTGGTTTCTTCAGGGCTTTGATTGTTTCGACTGCGTTCTTTACTTTGCTTGCAAATATGCATATGTCGCTCGGGTTTTCGCCGACTCTTGGGAGGTTCTTCATTTTTTCTAGTTCTGCTAATGCTAGTGCTCCAGGTCTTCCGAATCTTGCTTCTAGTCCCTTGATCACTTCGCGTGGGTCTTCGGCGGTGAATAGCAGGCTTTGGACGGCTTCTCTAGCTTTTCCTTGGATCGCTATTCTAAGGCGTGCTAGGTTTTGATTGCTACTGAAAGAAGCAGCCGTATCCTCGTATGATCTTTTGAAGGCTAACCATTCTTCGCAGGCCCCGTTGAAGTGAGGTAGTTCTAGGTGCTTCGGTGAAACGGTGTCACGTGATTTTTCTGATAGCTTTAGTATGACTGAAGCTAGTTCCTGGATGTCACTTTTCTTTTCTTCTGCCTCTATTGGTTTGTGGTTCTTATTAGGCATGTCTCCGGTCTGGATGAACCAGCGTTCGACTTCTCGAGTTCGCTCGAACAGCTCTTCTCCGGCACCATCTTCATCTTCTGATTCCGCGGTGAGAAGTTCTAATTCCGCTTGAGCAACTTTTGACCGCGCTTCTGCCAATTCTAGTTCCCTTAATGCCATTGTCATCTTTGCTTGCGCTTCTGCTCTCTTCCTATGCGACTAGCGAACGGAAAGCGTGTCTGGATCGCGGGTCGTCTTCTTAGGGTGAGGCTGTTGCAGAGTCTTCATTGCGACACTTCTTTCTTGAATCTGCGGCGTTGGATGACTTCCTTCTTGGTGAGGAACTGACGCTTCGACGGTGCGTGTCGGGGGGGTGGTATGGGTTACGTCCCCCGGTGTTGATTCTTTTCCGGCAATGTTTTTGTTAAGAAGTACGGGTTGTCTGTGTACGCTGCTGGGCGATGCTCTTGTAAGCGTCGATCGATCTGAAGTTGACGTGTTGGTAGCCGTCGTGTTTGTAGAATCACTCGGCGTATTCATGCTCCAATCCGTCGTACTGGTACCCGTAGTGGCGTTGCTTTCACTCGTAGTCTTCGACTGCACTGATTTTGATCTTGTATTTGAAGGCATCTTCCTAGTTTTCCTTAAACCCGATCCGGCTTCTCGAAGGACCAATGTAAATGCTCGTATAAGGGAGCGTTGATAAATAGAGCGGGTTTGCTGGCGGGATGTTAACTGGAGAGCATACAGTAGCAGTTAGATGAGCAATAAATAACACTTCTTGAGAGTTTCTTCTTGTTTTATTTCTTGATTCCTTATTATTACATTGCCGGATTTGGAATAATTTACCACGAAAAACGCCCCTTTTTTATAAGCGGCTGTAACCAATCATAATTAAGAAAAATCGCACACGGCATTAGTGAATCTATTGACCAATCAAAGCGCAGAGTAACCCTTTCTAAGAGAGATTCACGATTTCCTTAATAAACGTGGTAAAACATTCCTTACAATATTTATATTTGTTCCTAACGATAGATACAACTTATTTCTACTATTCTAAACATAAATCATTCAATAAACCTTTATTTTACATTTATAAAAAATAAAAATAGTTTCGCGGTCGCCTCACGGTTTAGCTCCGGAGTAGGACTATATTTTTTGCCGAACATACAAGTGGCGCCGCCAAGAGGTAGGAATGTACAACACTCTTTCAGGAATTATGCTTAAGAATCTATACAATATTTTTTCATGAAATTTAAATCTTTCTCATAATGAAATAACATTATACAGCGATTAATTGACATACTAATGTTTCTTTTGAAGTACTTTAAAGGAAAAAGAATTATATTAATCACTTATATGTTAAATAGCTCTTAAAGTTATGATAAAAGAAATCTTACTAGAAAATAAGCTTATACTTGCGTCTAATGTTCTAATCAGACCTAAATAATATTAAATAGATTCATATAAGTCACTTTAAGATAAAAATAGAAGTGTTTAATTTACTTTCCTGTTTTTCAGCACTAATCAGTCTTTACACTTAGCTTTATTTTACGAATAGGAAACAGTTAAGATTAATACCATCACCTAATTTTAAATCACTGATAAGGAATAATCAAGATTAAATGCTAACACTTAGTTTTAATTCACTGATAATAAATAATTAATATTAAATGTTCGAATTCACTTTGTCGTCGCTAACATATATATATATATATATATATATATATATATATATATATATATATATATATATATATATATATATATATATATATATATATAAGAATTGCTCGTTTAAAGGTATTCGATATGTATTTTAGGTTAACCTTTGACTGATGACGTGGTTTTTTTGTAACATAACTGGTGACGAACGGCTTGACAGGCCGATGCTATATCTGGTCTATAATACGTTTATTAAATATGGTGGGTTATCCTAATGTATGTTTTGTGTAAATTATATCCTAATGTAAAAATTAAAACATTTTCATGTTGTCTGAATATAGGTAATTCTTAATTATGTACTGGTAGTTACAAAGTTTTTGGTCTTTATAATCAAAAAACTAGGCTCGAGATCAACAATTGCTTATAAAATAATAAAAACCAACATACTTAATTATAAAATATTTTTTTTATCAAAGTTCAAACACTAATCAATTTTAAAAAAAAACTTATCAAAAGTGGCATATCTCAAAAATGACAGTTGTAAAGCTTTAGTATTTTTATTGACAGTTAGGGCATAATTGCTTCGCATAATGCAAACTCACGTGTTTTTCGCGTAACATACATTGATAATTCGATTTACGATTCAATTTAGGAGGGCAACTAGCACAGGTTTTCTTTGGTTTCAGTCCGTTTTCTGAGATTTGTGGTTCAGGTGGCAAATCAGAACCCAAAATATGCAACAAGTTGATTTTTATATCACATGGAATATGAGTATTATAAACTCTGCGTTTCGTGTGTTGTAAAACCCTTTTTCTCGCCAAGATCTTCATGAACTGCCCCCGATCAATGGTATTGGCACCATCAGCTTGATAAAGATTTTTGGCGTAGAAACACCTAGATATTCCTGACAAAGGTTCGTCAATGTTACTTTCTGAAAGCTGATTTTCCTGATATATTACTGGTTTTTCATCTTCAAAAGCACTTGCTTCCGTTTCCGAGTTGTGGTCGCTATGCTCCGGGGCATAATTTTCGGGAATGTTTTCAGTTTCCGGTCCACTTGACCGTCTTCTTGTGCTAACCATTCTACAATTTGGCGATCGACATCAGAATTTGCAACTGATGAGATTTGTCTACTTGTGCTTCGCACTGCATTTATGTCAACAACCTCTCTACGCTTTTTTCTAGGAGGCCCAGAGTTATTCATTGTAAGTAATATCTGAAAATAACCGCAATAAATAAATATAGTGAAATTCCAAAAAAATTATGTAAGTGGTGACGTAAGGTCTGAGAGGCCGCTCGAGAATTTTAAATCGATCTAACTTACCGATTTGGCCCTAGCCGATGCAACTATCCCCTTCTAGGGTACTGGCGATACTAAACTCGAAGCTACTCAGGCGCTCAAACACTGGAAGTGCGGGAAAGGGGTGATATGATGTTTTGCTTGCTCCGCTCGGCCTGTGAGACCGCACGGCCCCAGTTAAAGGTTAAGGTGATAATGGGCCAATGTTCTTAAATTTTACGTCCTTGATGCTTGAAATAAAGTTATTGTATTGTAAATAGATTTTGTAATATACATTATTTTTCTTATTACCAAATACTCAGAAAAAGGCGCAACCATAGATTATTGAATAACCATTTGAAACCAATTTTTAAGATTTTTTTCAGATGACGGTAACAGATACGAAGGGCAGTGGAAAAGTGATAAAAGGAATGGCATCGGTAGATTCTACCATATGAATACTGGCCAGTTGCAAGAGGGTTGTTGGTTGAACGATGTGTGCGTCAAGTCCAAGATGTTGGATATTGATGTGCGACAATTCTGTGTCAGGCCCACGCAATATCCTATACCTCAGGTATATTTTTATATAAACAAACGCGTACACATTTGAAAGCGTATTTGACTGTCTAATCGCAGGTCCTAGGTTAATACCCCACTCGAAATCAAAATAAATGATCTGCACAACACCAGGGAAATTGTAGATGCGTTGCCGGCACTTTAGAAAGGAGTAGGCTCTTTTCTTGATGGCCCTTAAGCTCCAAATGGGCTTGCTGGCGTCGCGTCCCATCTTTTTCAAAGACCTGTAACTCGAGAACTATTGAAGCTACATTAATATTTTTTTTTGGAGCAGAGTGCTCCTAATAGGGCTCATCTGTAGAGTTTTTAATCATAATCCAAATCATTACCGTTTCAGAGATCTGCGTGGGCTTGCTGACGGGACAGGACGCCAGCAACCCACCGGTTAATCGCTTAATCGCACCTTTCACATTCTAGTTTCGAAGTTGATTTCTCGGGAGCAGAGTGCTCCAATTTTGCTCGAAAATTTGAACCACAATACACGATAGTACTCTCAACGGTTCCCGAGATCTAGCTTGGGCGTGCTGACGGGACAGGACGCCAGCAAGCCCACGGTTTTTAGCTCGCAGCGTCGTTCGTATTAATGCTCCAATTTGTTTACATGACTGTAGAGGTGCTCCATTTTTGCTCTAAATTCTGATATATTGAAAATACACCTAGCTCGATTGGGCTTTCTGGGGGGACGCAAACGGTTTTACGACTTTGCTTGTCCATAAGAGGATATCTAGGCGTCTTTTTCTCGTACAAACGTATTCCTTTGTAAAGTTTACCAACTAGAAGATGTGAAGTCTGTCACTTACAGTACCTAGTGCATCGTCATATCATCGCCCTTCTTGCTCCATAATTGTATAAAAATTAATATCCGTGTTGTTAGCAGTGAAGTGTTTTTTAATATTTCATTTTTTATTAACACTTTCATTTATCGTTTAAGTCTTTTTTTATAGAAAAGTGGTGACATACGGGCACACAGTCCACCTGATGGTAAGTGGAAGCAGTGGCCCATAGACATATAGATTTATCCTCGATTAAGAATCAAAATGCAGATGCGTTGTCACTCCTTAAGACTAAGATGGAATGCGTCGTTCCAGTAAAAAAGTATCCGGTTCTCAGCACTCACCATACGAAACACTGCTATTTTACAATGTCCTCCAGACCGAATTTTGGCCACGGCGGCCTGCCTCAACGGAGGCTAGCCAGGACAGGATTATAGTGTCCAAGTGTATGCGAAAGCACAGGTGCACTCTCTATTCCCTCACTCTCGTAATCCGATGGGACGGTAAACCGACACGACCAGGAGAGAGATCAGGCACAGGACCAACGGCTTTACGTGCTTTCCGAGGCACGGGGGTTAGACACCGCCAACTTCCTGACTCCGGGCAGCTACTGAGAATTTCTTGACAGAAAAAATAATTGATCTTTTGGCCCGACCCGGGATTAGAACCCAGGACCTCATGATCAGCAGTCGCACTACTACAACCACTAGACCAACGAGGCAGTACAACGATAATATAGCCGCAGTGTGGGTCTGCCACGTGAGTCTATCAAGTCCATTGCTGGACATAAGCCTTTCTGTAGCTTGTCTCACGTCTATCTTATATCTGACCGCCTCGTTGGTCTAGGGATCCAGGTTCAAATGCCGGGTCCGGCTAAATTCAGTTATTGGATTTTTCTGTCCAGCCTGCCAAGTTGGCAGTGTGACCCCAATACCTCGGAAAGGAGGTAACGCCGTAGGTCCTGTTCCCGATCTATCTCCGGTCATGTCGAATTACCATCCCATCGGACTATGAGTGGGGGAATTGAGAGTGCACCTGTGCTTGCGCATACACACGGTCACTATAATCTCGGTCTGCGCAGATGGCTAGTCTCCGTTGAGACTGGCCGCCGTGACCGAAATTCGGTCTGCAGGACCTTACCTTATGTTCCCCCTATTTGCTATAGTTGCCACGCTTGGCTGGCGGTTTTTTTTTAATTTTTAGTCGTTATTAGGTAGACCCTGTGCTGCCCATCTCCTAGTTTCTTTCCATCCGTCACCTCTTACAACCACGGGCGGTACGATATAAGGTAGTGGATATTCTTACACCGCCACTACACTGTATATTAAACTTTATTTTTCGCATTTACAGGAAGACTTACAAAGTTCACGTAGAATTCTCCAAGAAAGTAAGCTTTGGCTGGGTCTGAAAATTGGGAACATTGATGAGCAATTAAAAAACTGCCTTGATTAAATTAACTGTTTATTTAATATCAGATCGTCCAATATATAATATGTAAATTGTAAATAGCTACTTATTTAGAATATTTTTACAAATAATCAAACCTTATTCTAATACAATATAATATAGGTGTTGACGAATTTCGCTACTATGTCATTCATATATCACAGAGCAATTAATTTTATTAAATTAAGTAACTCTTATTATATTTCGTCATTTATCTATAAAATATTCACAGCTTTCAGGATTTATTATACTAACATTATTAAGTGCAATACCGAAACCAACCACAACAAACATAATATTATATAATCCCGATGTCATTAATTACAATGTTTTAAAAAAATTATTACAATTACACGAGCCTGTATGAACTTTAGCTCTCTACAAACAGATCTTCCCCTCCCCATAAATAAGATTATGCGCAGACGCTTTCAGCTATAATTGCAAGAAAAATATTATAAAAATGATTTTATTCCTAGTGTCTTAAAATATTTATATAAAAAGAGAACATATTTTATCTCGTACTCGAATATTATTTATTTGAAAAATGGAGTACTGAATATGTACCTACTACATAGGCACGGAAAATGAGACCACCTTAGTACTCTATCCCGCTTTAAAATAACATTGCCAGTTAATTTTATTTAAAAAATGTTGACGTTTAGAAATTAAACACTAAAGTTCTTACACATGAAAAGTGACTGAAAATAAATTGGGCTGGAAGGCATTTTGATGATTATTCGATGTTCTAAGTATCTTTTACGGGAACAGAATATATATGACGAGACGAGATATGTATGACATAAGCCATACTGACGTCGATCAAAATCAATTAACACAAGGATTACTTATATATACAATAGTAATGACAGTAACAACAAACATACATACGTGACGTCAAAACGTGAAAAAATTAAAGGAGCAGAGTGTATTATTATTATATTATTATATATTCAAATCATTTCAATACTACATCTTGTAAGATGTTTCAGACGCGTGCGTCGATAAAATTGCTCTAATCTTATTCTTATGAACCCTCTGCCATAGGCTAGGCTAGGCATGTTACTGCTACTAAAGCGCTTTGGGACGCGTTTTTATTATGCAACGGTATAAAGTCAAAGACTACCGACTGTTTATAGTCAAAGACTACAGACTATTATGATGCAAATGTCGATGCAGACATTCCTTGGAGGCGTATGTACTGCTGCGGATTTGTGATTGTCTGCAATGCTAGTGATGATGATGAAGTTGATTGAAATAATATTAGAATGCAAAATTTTACTTCATTATATCTTAAAAGTTGTCTAATGTGATATAACATTTCTTTTGCAACCGTCAAACCAAATGACAGTAGGGTAAACTCACCTAATTGTGTGACTCACTTAATTCGGAGATAAAACGTTTGGACTCTTTTACAGCGTGTTAGGAGTAAAATCCAATACATTAAAATGAACCCTATGGTATGGTAATAAAGCTTCTTTTCGTGTACAAATTTTTGTTAAAATCTTGCGAGTGAGATAGTAACAATCACGTGATTTGTCATTGCACCCGCCTTGTTTGGCGTTTCACCGGTAGCGTGCGATTGTGCTGTCATTATTTAATTCATTTTAAATAGAAAAGGTGAGTGTATGTTCATGATACTTTGACAATTAGTTGTTAAAAACATATACTTGTTGATACCGATAAAGGTTTTAGTAATTTTTCATTTGTTTTTGCATAATACCTTATTTCCTGGGTTCAAAAAGTTAACGATTCTAAAGATTGCAACTCAAAACAGTGTCACCGAATTAACCAAGCAAACTTTTATTATTTCCAATTTGTGTATTAATAATTGTTTTCAGTACGTGTACGTTAGTAGTTTAAGTCAGAAAATATTTATTTTTACTTAGGTAATAAAGTAGGATCGCTTTCAAGCATTTTTAAAAAGTCCGATATTTTTTATCACATAATTGAGTTATTTTTTTATTTTAGACAGCATGGAGGAAGGCAAAAATAAAAATAGAAAATATAATGAAACAACCCTGACAAAAAGTGTTCTGCAGTCGAAAATGAGTCTGTACAGGGCATCAAAAGAATATAAAGTGCCGTGGAGTACTTTAAAGGTCAATGTTGAAAGGGTAAAAGAAGAACGCAAGCAGGGCATAACACAAAGCTGTACCGTCGGGCGGGAGCGAAATTAGTTGACCAAAAAATTACCTACCGCTGGCTCGGGACGGTAACTAATTAGTTGACGAAATATTGCCCTATGAAAAAATATTTTTTTGTTTTAAACAAAACCAAAGACAATATGCAATGAATAATAGAGTCAAAGATAAAGATATGCTCTTTTATTTTAAACCATAACCTGGCAATGTTTCTTAGAAAAAAAGAAATCACTCTGAAGTCTGAACTTTCCGTAGACAGAGAAACCTATAGACTTATGATCGGCGTGGCCTCGAGTGAGAAAGGACGATAACGAATTTTTAGGTTATACAATAATCTTTATGACTTTTAAACACATTTAGATAAAAATTTTAATTGTTCTAAGAACTGAACTGAACAAGATTCACCAATCTTAAGCTCACAAAACACTTTTTTCTCACTTAAACCAACTTGTAAACTCCTTAAATCGCTACGCTGTTAACGTTGTTTAGCAAACTGTAGAGTTTGCTAAACAAAAAAACCGGCACGGAGAAAGGGGCAAACCATCACACCGCTCTATCTCATTTCTATGCAAGACGTATGCATAAATCTATCTTTTTCGTGTGCGAATGCGAAAGAAGGCGTCAATTTGTCTATAGGTTTCTCTGTCTACGGAACTTTCGGCGTTCCACGTGTCGAAATTTTTATGTGTGATGCTTGTAGTATTGGGGCGAGTCCAGTGGTGAAGAATAAAAAACAATTATAAAGTCCAATATTTTTTTTTATTTTTCCCCACTTTTGATAGTTTCTCGTTGATTTATAAATACATAATTATTACTTACATAAATGTTACTTTTGTGTTAAAAAATAATAAATACTCACTTAATTCGGTTATAACAGAATTAGAGAAGTACTATCACCGAATTATGGTGTTTGTCGCAAAATTAGACAAGTCATTGCGGTTTAATTAAGCTCATTTTACGCTGAGTTAATTCATATGTGTTAAGATTACACATGCTCATATGATAAATGGAAGACTGATTAATGTTCCTATTAAAAATAAAAATAAAATTTATAAAGTTCACTGTTTTTTTCCACATTCTGTTTTGTCACAGAATTAGATGAGTTGACCCTACGTTTTTGAATAAGAAAGCGACACTAGCCTAATGGCGGGGCGCGGGTCGCGAGCTCAAAAGACCGTCGGTTCGAATCCGCCATTCGACTACTGTCGTGAACCACTTCCAACGCAAGTATTTTATGCTCACCAGGAGTGGTTAAACGGAATATTAGTAGCATACTATATATTAATAGCATTGCTATGTGTTGATGTCGTCATCGTCGACCGAGTGTCGTTTATTTAAATACGCACTCGTTATTTCCGTGGCGAAACAAAAAATAAATTATAATAAGCGATAAGTCCACATATTACGTATGTAGGTATAACAAACAAATAATATGTATGTTTAACATCACATAAAAGTCAGAAGTAAAGTTCTCGAGTTTCGAGAGAGGAGCGAGTTTTCAGTTCAACTGTACACATTTTATCTAAGTACCTCTACCTCCCTTCGGTGTACTTTTGTAACATTTGTTTTCAAGAATCAAGAAATGAGGACTTGATTTTCTTAACTTTGATTATTGTAGAGTCGAACGCTAAATACTTTTATAATATTTTTGATACTATAACGTAACCTTTCCATTCTTAGCGAAATTTATGCAACTTTACAAATTACCATTACTTTACCATAACTAATTCCCGTAAAAATAAGTTACATATCGTCAGTGAAGTTTACCAGCCTTCCTTAATCCATTATCAAATACGCTTTTTTAATAACGTTTGTCACGTAGCGAACTAACATAACGTGAAAGAATTACCAAAGCTCAGTTGCCATACCAAAGCTGAACAGAGCCAACATTTGATGATGGTGACCTATTATGTGTTCGATGGGCCACGGGCACTTGGGGTAGTGATCTCAAGACATCGTGATAGCACTGAAAGGACGCTGCGGGTAGTATGTTCTAATGGAGCATCCCCGGTACAATAAGGAGATACATAGGTAAAACCATAGAATACTATAATACACAATAGAATGGCTGTCAACCTTATTTTGTACGAGGATAGGCGTCGCAGGGAGTACACATACAAGCAATTACGCCGTATTATCACTTCTACAAACCCGATTCGCTGTGTTGACAGATAGATTTTAATACATATTTATTTGTAAATAGCGTGCAATATGGCATTTTCTAAATAATTTGCATGCGAAATTTGGGAACGATTGTAACGTCAAAACACATCTCGTATTGACATTTATACGTGTGAATTGACATTTTAGTGGCTACACGGGCTCCGTCCACTCCCCCGTTCTATTATGTATGTAATTATAGTATTCTTCTATGGGTAAAACAAGACAAGGATTTACCAACATTTAAAAATACCCAATATTTGCTTCGCGCAGTTGGAGATGAAAGCCATGTAAGAATAAAAGAAGGCGAGATGTTTTAAATGAAAACAAAAATTAATAACGACTCTCGCTCTTCCTTTTTTCTTTGTTAAACTTTATATATAATTTTTGTCGACTTTTTAATCAATGTAAAATTTACTAAGAGTACAATCGGCAATATATGTACTTCACTATCAATATTATATTAGTAATCAAAACTGAACATAACTTTTATGACATAATATGTACTGAAAGCAAGGCATTCAAAATTCAACCCCATTTAATATATTGTTGAAACTATATCATACTACAAGCAACATATTGAATTCTCAAAGGAACATGTCTAAATGATAATATGAAATAATGAAAAAGTATAACATTTAAACTAAGATATTTCGCGAAACATTGTCAACACAATTTTCGTATACAACACGAGGACATGTTTCAACAATTTTGTGACCGATAACAATGGCACAATGTAAAAGTATTGCGTTGAAATTACTTTATAAAAGTCTAAATAAATTAAGCGCTTATTATATTTCATAGCATTTAAAAATAAATAAAACATTAAAAAGTTTGAAGCATATGATGCACAGTAAGTACTGATTCGAAAATATTATAATTTTTATGATTTTCGTTAATTCGTATCAAAGTAATAATGATTTTTCAAATTTTTGTGTGTCAAAAAGTCTATCGTTTCTAAAATCATCAATATCGCAAATTCTTACAATTTAGGTTCTAAACTACTTTATAGTGGCGTGGCATTGGTTTCTACCTGGCCTCTAGAGTCAAGGGTACTCCCCCGCCCCGTAAAATTATCGCTAAAACAAATTGGTAGAAGCCTTCTATAGTGTATATTATTTTAAAATGTATAAAACTCTATAATGTATTTTTTACATCTATTTCTACCTTTGCCTTGTCTATGCCATGTACGGATTGTCTATTCTCAGAACTTTCTATGCTACTTATCGAAAGTATTCAATAATCAATAATTTTGAGGGTTTTAATTGCAACATTACAATTTTAAAATATAGTCGTACTTTTCTTTCCTAAAAGAACGCCCCCTGAAATTTCATCCGGTAGCCGTGGTTTCCTAGCCTCCCCTCCATGCTAAGTCACTAATTATAAAACATAAAGTATAGATTTTATTGCTAATATACGTTAGTAAATATTTTTTTATGTAAACTATTGATTACAGAGAGAAAATATCGAAACAGAAAAGTACATTTAAGAGAGTCTATAGTTTGAAGATATTCAAGACAATCAGTTCACTGAGACTTAACAAATTTATGCCAAAATATTGTAAAGCTGCTCGATTTTAAGATGTCGTTAAGTCTCGTGCTGTCTCTGTCACTTTAAGTTAAAGTGAATGTGACACCAAGAGACTTAACGAAATCTTAAAATTGAGTAGCTTTTGAGTATTTGGCCGGAGTACTAATCAAATTAAACTGAACTGACACAACTACAACACTGTGGAGTAAACATTTACCCCCTTATTCATAAAAAAAATTAAACGCTTGATTAGTTAAATAGCGTTTTGTCTCATTCTGACATTTGCGAGACACTTGTTGCTAGAAAGTGACAAAACACTAACTAATCAAGTGTTTAAAAATGTTTGTGAATATGGGGGTTACGTTACTAAGTACTTTATTAAGTACGGAATCGTAACATATTTTGGTATTGTTCCACTAACAATACAAAATAGAATAATATTTAAGTATATATAAATAACACCACTAAATTTGTGTGTAATGAGCGTAACTAATTTAAATATAAATTAACTATCCAAAAAACAATACAATATAATTAAAAATCTATCAAACTACACGACTTTGATCTAGTAAAGTAAGATTGTTCATCCGACCGTCATGATCACCCAACTCAATCTGTTCTTTGAGCAATTCAAGCTCCTTTATACCCGTGACCGTTACCTCGTATTTGTGCGTCGCTAATGACATATAAAAGTGAATTGCAAAAGCTAGGAAGATTATCATTACCGGGATAAGAACTACGCAAGCAGACCATGCGGCTGTTTCACTTAAGTCGTAGAACTTGACCCAGCAGAGTATAGCGATTTCGATGAGGAACAAAATGAGACCAAGTAAAGTCGAAAAGGCCCAAGCGACTTCAATATACCAATGCAGTCGCTCATGCGGTGATTCGTGTACTAGTGATATGCTGTGTAGGTTACCTATCGCCTCGATGTTCGGTAAAATACACGTGCTAATCATTAGCGCTAGCATATGTACAGCTACTAGCAGCGTTGTACAAACTGTGAAAGCGACCAGCATGGCAGGAGGGACTCTCGTGTCACTTGGCGGATTCAACTGCACCTCAACCATAGCTACCTGTTAACAAAATTATACATTTTATGCATGTATGTCTGTTCACTCCTTTGATTTTCACTGTAAAATTACTTTTGCCTTCTTAACTTATACAGTTTCAAGTTCAACAACTTTCATAAACGAGATTATGATGTTGATGAAAATTAAAAGTGATGGTGTTGTTGATATAATAAGCTAAAGCAAAATTACCATTTTCAACACCTGCTGCAATATTAATTGTTATTATTTGACTGTAGTTATCGAATATTTAAAATTAACATTATTTTAAGTACTTTGAGCACAAAATCTAATTTTAAATAAGTGACTTGTAAAGTATAATAGTAGATCTAAGGTTAGCAAATAGTATGCGTCGTGAAGTCCCTTTGCCCTCTCACTTGCTATTGCACAATAGCACTTTCGCGCGATAGCAGAATGACGGAGGACGCAGGAGTAAGTTAGATAGGAGTTCGATAATAAGTTTATATATTGCGTAGAATAACGTAATCCATTGACTGTTATTGTAGTAATATTCATCTTTGTTTGAGACATTTCAAGCTAAAAAATGTCTATATAAATACCATACTATATCATAATCAGCATAAATCAACATATTATACAATTACTACAACATAGAACCATGAAAATAGGTCGCTAATTATAATTCAACTCAACAAAAAGTTTTGATTTAATTATGTAACCTTTGTTCATAACAACTCGCAAAATGACATTTTGTTATTCATTCGAATGACTTTTTTAAAAATAAAAAAAATACAGCCTGTATACGAGGGTGATACCGAAAGTTCTTAGAAAATCAAAAACTGAAGAAATTAGCATGTTATTAGTTTTATTATATCTTTTGAAAATAGTGTTCATTTACATCAATACGCTGCATCGATGGAACTACTGAGAAAATCACTTTGCCCACTCGTCCTAAGAGGTTTCTTCGACGGCATTTTAAAACAAAGCCATTACTTCCTTGGCGTCCATAAAACGTTTTCCACGAAGTTTTTATTTTATTTTCGGAAGTAAATAAAAATCGCAAAGTACGAGGTCGGAGCTATAGGGCGGTTGACCCAGTAATTTCATGTATGACGTCGCCAAGTAGTCGATTGTTTGCTTGACGGTGTACGAGGCGTTGTGGTGAAGGGGGATCCTTTTTCCAAGACAAGTGGCAAGCAATTGTTAGTGTACCACTCTACAGTAACTGTTTTTCGATCCTCTAAACCACCATCTTTTTTCCCAAGTTTCGACCTCTCTTAACTTTAGTTGGCAACTCCCCGGAAGGAAACACACAGACAGCAGTTTGTCTCTTAGTTTCAGGATCATAACAATAAATCCGGCTTGCGTCAACCGTTAGTATGTCGAACAGTGCATTTGAGCCACCTCCGTTAAATCTTTAAACTATTTCACACCAATCCACACGCACAAAGCTTTCGGACCCCTAAATGTTCATGGAGAATTTTGTCCACTTGACTCATACTGATGCCTAAGCTTGTCCGAATCTGCTTATAAGTCACTATTTTGTCAGTCTCTATCATACGCCGCACAACACAGATGTTATGTTCAGTCGTCGCCGTAGAAAGCCGTCCCTCACGCAGATCATCGGTGAGATTAGTGCGACCACGTTTAAACTCATTATACTAGTTGGTAAGCAGTGGCACGAGAAGGGGCTTCATAGTGAAAGGCCAATAGAAGTCTATCATAACTTTCTTGCTGACTTAAATGACACCGAAAGTCATAAAAAATCATTGTACGAAAATTTTCTCGCGTTAAATTCATGCTGACGTGACACAGATAATTTTCAATTTGCCGCCAAATCGCAAACAAATGACAAATTAATAAAATACATACACAATACCATTGGCAAATAGTTCCATTTTAAAAAAATTACTTATTTTTTTTTATTATATCGTTTACAAGTGGTCAATTCTAAAAACATTCAGTGTCGCCCTCGTACGTTCCACAGCTGGGCACGAGTCTATATTTCATTTCTGCGAGTTTTGCTCCAGCCGGTGTTAGTGAACTTCAGTTGTGCATGAATTTTTTTTTCCTTTAGACATGCAGGATTTTCTGTACTACCGAACTGCACCTAACAATTTCAATAGTGCCAGCGCGAATCGACACCCGGTTGCTGGCTGAGAAATTTACGATATGTGCTTACCTACCACATATAATTGTTTAAATAAAATGTTCGATAATAAATCTCATCGAGGGTGCGTCAACCATGCACTATCTTGAAGTCTACAGCCTCTTATAATATCTTTCTGTGACGAGACCGGACGATCCATTCTACGTGAACGTTATTTCGTGTAATAAGGGCCTTGCTCTCCTCTATCTTTAGCCAAGGACAGTGCAAAACATTTCTAACCAAGACACCGTATGGAAGGAGTCCCACGGGAGGTTCGACAAGGCTCTGCACAAGCATTTCGTACACATACGGTGAATTTCTTACGCATTTCATCTTCAGTTGTTCAGTGTTTTCTAACACTCCTGACTATTCAACTAACGTCAGACATGGAATCACTGGGATTTTTGGTCAACATTACCATTCCATATGAAGAGAAAGCGAAAGCAGAAACAGATAAGCAAACAAAATTGCCTGGCCTCTGGCTGGGCTCACGTTGTGATCGATACGTGGGTTAGACTACGGAACGAAATTATTCTTTTAATCGTTTCTACTAACGGGTTAATCCCGGTCAACCTCTCGGACCATCTGAGGCGATTGGGAATCCGTAACGAACTGCCCCTAGCTAAAATCTAGAAGACTGTACTCCTCGATTTTACCTGATCCTCCGCCGATTTCTTTTCTTTCCAGATAACCCTCATCGGTTTGGTCTCCCCTGCAGAGGGCTTTTGTCTAGTTGAGCTTTATTTATTTATTTTGTATATGCTTTTAAGTACACACCATGTTATTTATTCTATATTATACAATATATTTTATAAGCATTTATAAATTCCAATCAGACAAAAACAGTGTTAATTATGTTGTAAAAATAGAATTATGTATTAATGGGAATGGCAACTCAATTTTAAGTCACGTGACTTATCGCTGATTTCATTTATCATAACGACATAGTTTTCTATTAGTGTTAACCATTTTTTTTAAACATTACCTCCGCACTAGGATTTTCTCCTGTATCGTGGAGGCAGTTTACAAACATAAATTGCACTAGGACAAACATCCAGACCCGGAACAATTATTTGTAACCCATACAAATACTTGTTCCGTGCGGGATTCGAACCCGCAACCCCCAACGCAGCCACTCATTGCTAAGCCACAACGCCACGGAGCCGTCAAATTTGTCAATTTGGATAACTCCGCTGGACAGAAAAGTTAGCTAAGTAAATTAACGTTTTTGAAGAGACTGGATAATCCATTCCAAGCGGGGGTCATTGTTCATCTTATTCATCATCATCAGCTCGTTTAAGTTTACTGCTGGGCATGGGGTTCCCATATTTTAAGGAGAATTTGCTTTAATCGTCAAGCTTGGCAAGCGGTTACCAAAATGATAGCAGTATTAGAGGTTACGCGTCTTTGATGCTGCTTCTGATCTCCGGTCTTGGTATTTTACGCATGGCGGTAGCAATGGTAATACCGCCATCTATCAGATGCCGTAAGATTTTCCTTTAGCTAAGCACATTTATTATTTTGAGACTACTTTAATGGTTATGTCATTTAACGCGTGGCCAAAAACTAAATTCCCTCCTTAAAATGTGTTCGAAAAACTTTTATAATAAAATTAAAAAAATTAAAATACTAAAGAACAATATTAACTCGTCGGGTCAACCTTGCCTTTGAAAACGAGTTACCATTTAAAGAATTAAGTACATAATAGTAACACTTAGTAGGTCATTTCATCGCTTCCGATATATCAAGGTTGTGCTGTAGACATTTCGCTGTTTGTTCTCAGATATGTGGAAAATATATACCCATGAAAACGTGTAAGTCTGTGCGAAATTAAATTTTTGGATGTTGACTACGTAGCGTAATTGTAATGTAGTAGCACGTAGCCATACAAATACGAATGGTCATCATAAAGATCGACTGTGCATGATTTAACGATTGACTACGATACCAAACACTGATTACATTTAAAAAAAAAATTAGTTTTTCTACAAGAAGTCAATGAACTCAATGTAATGTTGCAAGTCCATCTTTTTCTAAACCCAGAGAAAAAATATTTATCTTGACCCTCCAAAAAAGCCTCAACAGCGTCCACCACTTCGCTATCGTCTGCAAATTTCTTGCCTCGAAGGTGTTCCTTAAGCCGGTGAAATAAGTAAGTCACTGGGAGCTAGATCTGGTGAATAGGGCAGGTTTTCGCCAGTTCAAATCTCGTTTCTTGAATGGCAGCCATCGCAACTGCAGTTTTGTGAACCGGAGCGTTTTTTTTTTTGTGAAACACCGCGCAGTTTGCCGCGTCTTTTTTCCTTAACAGCCTCCCGCAATCTTATTTGCCCTGCGTAGTAAAAACCCAAAATAGAGGCTATCTTTGCCAAATATTCCACCACAATTATTCCTTCAGCGTCCCAAAAAACGGACGCCATAATATTTACTGAATCGGACCTGTTGTACGGAGTCTGCAGCCATTTGGACGTGGTCGATGAGTCGGGCTGTGTCGGCATTACCGCCATTGGACCTATAGAGGCCCCATAGACGCGCGGATGGTCGTCGCTGTCTACGCGCAGCCAAGTATCAGCCGGAGAAGACACCTGTGGCTCGGTTTAGAAAGAACAAGGCTGGCTTCGCCACTTCCAGATGGTAGTGGACAGCGTTAAGTTTTGAATGAAGCCCCCTGATATTGCAGAAATTCACGGATAGCGTGGCAGGGGGCGTTGTCCTATTAGTCCGTTTGCTCCGAGCAAGTTTAGTCTCGAATGGAATTTCGCCCCTCCTCCCCCTCTAGAATACACAAGCACCCCTACCCAAATCTGTACTGGTACCTTCCTCGAGCAGTATTCCATTTAACTCTGCTACCATGTTAAGGAGGTGGGGGGAAATTGGGCCTCTGTCCACCTGCACTCACCAGACGAAATACAGCAGCAGAGCTTCTACCTCAAGGTGGTCGTCTGTGAGGTCATGGTACCACCCCGGTTCGAGCCGGCCCACACGAGCAACAGCAAAGGTGGCCGTGTGGCTCTAGGTACTACTTTTTTAATGCGCACGCACACAATCATAAGGGTCTCTATCGGTAGGAAAAACGTTGTCGCTCATAAATCACATTCAATTTGGGATAATTTTAAATAAAAGTTTATTATTTACTCGTATTTTCAAAAACTGCAATAACGGTATACCTATCATTTTTTTATATATATGAACTCTATGAACTGTGACTCCAAGAAATTTAATGTTATTAACTATTTCTATTTGGGTGTCTTTATCTAGTATATTTAAATTTAAACAATTTGTTTTGTAATTTCTGAATTGAATTATTTTAGGTTTTGTAAGATTAATGTTTAAATTAATTTGTTTAAGCCATTCAACTGTTATTTTTAAAGTTTTATTTATATTATTTCCAAAATTCATTCGAGTATCAGGTTTAAAGATAGATGCATCATCAGCGAACATAACACATCTATTGTCAGTGATATTTGGCAAGTAATTCACATAAATTAAGAATAACAAAGGGCCCAAAATACTTCCTTGTGGCAAGCCTAGTGTCATTTTAACTGGCTTGGACCGTACTTCTTCAAAAGTTTTACTGACTTTGTCAAATTTTTCAATTGCTGTTATTTGCACTCTATCTTTTAAATAGCTCTAATAGTTCTAATGTCAAACCACGTACACCTAATTTGTCAAGTTTATTTAATAGTATATCATATATGACTATATTTATTGAAAAACTCTTAAAGTCTATTGTAGATGACTCTTTCAAATATTTTCGAGAAGTTAGATAAAAGATCCAACAACAAGATATATGGGCCTATAGTCTTTGACATTACATTTTGAACAAAGGTTTGATTTTTGCTGTTTTTATTTCATTTGGAAAGGTACCAGTTTCTATCATTAAGATCAATAAATAAAGAAGAGGCTCATTAATATACTCGATTTTGATCGATATGTCGTCGTGGCCGAAAACCAAAAGGAAGAAGACAAATTAAAATTACACTTATTTATGGAGGATATGTGAAGTCTGTGAACATGAAATGGTGCAGCACGGGGTACTCTCGCTTGTGCATATGTTTTATTTCTTTAATTATGCTTCAAGTTTAAGTTCTAGCTACCACAAAATCGTAAGCTAATCTTTGACGTCGTTTAAAAAATCGACATAATAAAAATTAAAACACACACAAAATAACGAAATTACTTTCAGTGCATCGTCGTGTGTGTGTGTGTGTGTGTGTGTGTGTGTGTGTGTGTGTATGTATGTGTGTGTGCGTGTGTGTGTGCGTGTGTGTGCGTGTGCGTGCGCGTGCGTGTGTGTGTGTGTGTGCATATCGTATTTTAAAAAGTAAATCCCTAAACGAAAATGAAAAAATAAGTATTATATGTTTAATAAATACCATAGCGAATCCCGACAGCAAGGCAGATGTTTTACTGGAGGCTTTGAGTTTAGCGCGACTGAGTTGTAGCTTCCTCCAGGATAGGTACGCTGGAGTGTGTAGAGCATCGTCCGTCTGGATTGGCGTATCGCCCGACATTACACACTTGTGCTGTTGAAGAATTAATAACATTCAATAAACTGTATGCTTAAAGTAGTGGAGGAGTGTTAAACTACCATTGACATTTTTAAATCACTTCATAATAGTATAGTAATAAAAACTAAGCACTAC
Source organism: Parnassius smintheus behrii (assembly GCA_036936625.1). NCBI lineage: Eukaryota > Metazoa > Arthropoda > Insecta > Lepidoptera > Papilionidae > Parnassius > Parnassius smintheus. Next base: position 40,824,806 of record JAUPFT010000011.1, on the reverse strand, counting down.
TATATGTTTGAAGGCATTTCCATTATGGTTGAAATATGGAATTAAAAAATGTGATAGGTGAAAAACTTTTAATGCTAGAAAAAGTATAAATAAAAGTGCATATTTCTACACCATATAGCAATGTTTTTAAAGTTCCCTGGAAAAGCACTAGGATGACTAAAGTGGTTTATGCAAGTATTTACTAAAAATCCGAAGTCCATTCAATTTGACACTAAAAGTTAAAACAAATATAACTCTATTACATACTCTTGTTTGCCCATGCACCCATTGTGTCAAAAATATGAAAGCTTCTATTAAGAAAAAGCAGCGACAATGGGTTGAGGTACGGCCTTTCCGGCTAAAGCTGTGGTCATTCATGTAATGTATAAATTAGTTAATATAGAAATTACAAAGTCCATTATGAATACCTCAGTAGTTAATATTCTTTAATTATGTAACATGAATAAATGATGTTTGATAGAGAATTTTCTGCATAATGGGCCTACTATAATCAGCAGTGATGATAATGATATAGACATTGGTATGCTGTATTTTTTGCTGATTGTTAAATTTAATATGGGCATTCTGCACTTAACCCAAAATTAATAAGGAAATGCATCTGATGGTAGACTTTTCATAAACTTGATATAATTTGATATCATGTGGTTTATGAGAAACAATTGTTATAAGAAAAAAAATTAGAAATCAATTAAACAGTAAAAAATGTATACTGTATGGTACCTACGTAAGCTTATGACTCAGACCAACAATTAAGATAGACATAGTGAGTAGAACAATGAAGTGAAAACAAAAAAAGAATACTAAATTGTAAATTAGTAGCAGATCACAATGTTCATGAGCATGATATGTAGCATTTATAATATAATTGCGGCAACAAAATTATGTAGTACAGTCTTGTTAAAAATAATTATATGAAAATGCATCAGCTAATCTAATAAAGAATACTAGGTTTGTATTTTGGTATATCTTACCTTGCTACACTTTAACTTTACACACTCTGTCTATCTTATTATTTTGGTCTAAGGTTTACAAATGCTGAATACTAAAAAACTATAGCACCACTATACGTAACCACCCATGTAATTCTATAGTACCATGAAATGAAACAATGAATTTGGCACAACACGTAGCATGAGATTATTATGTTAATTACAATGTAGCTGCTAAAGATTACCTTGAGCGGAAAACTAAAGCATTTAAATAAACCTTAGCAATAAATTTCGTGTCAATTCTTTAACTAAAAGTATAGAAACACAACAAATTATTTATATGTTTATAATATTATTATTTCTTGCTACACATTGTCTCAACAACACAATCCTCAATATAATTGATAGAATCAGGCGTTACTTTGCGGAAATCCATTATAATAAAAAATAAAAATATAAATTTCTTCGCAACCTTCCGCTAAACAAATACAATGATGTGTCTTACCTGGATTGAAGAGCACCTCCGCCCTCCCTCAATTGCATGCACTAACTCCGTCACATAAGTCTAACTAAGTCCGTCCGTAGTGGTGTTGGGAGTAGTGGTGCTGGGACTAGTGGTGACGGAGTTAGTGCATGCTTTTCAATCCAGGTAAGACACATCATTGTATTTGTTTAGTGGAAGGTTGCAAAGAAATTTATATTTTTATTTTTTATTACAATCCTCAATACTCTATTTTTTGACTTAACTCAATTTAACCCGTAAACATACTGTTTTCATATTACCAATATAGGAGAATCATACCTAGATTGCATTATTTACATTTCTCAATAAATTATTATTATATTTGAAGTTTTAACAATATAGAAGATATTAACATTCAGTACAAAACATTTGTCTAACAATCTCATAAGTCTGAAAATGTGAAATTATTCACTTATACTTACCTACCTAACATTGGACATCCAAAACCAGAAAAAAAATGGTAGAAAAATTCATTTGTTGTTGATGTGAATTTATCTCTTATGCATAAGTTTCATAAAAGTTAAAAAATCTACTGAAGGGCTCATCTTCCAATCGATACGAGTATGCCAGATGTAATTTACCCAAAATGGTGAAAAAAACTGCTCATTATGAAAGTGCTTTTGTATACTTACATAGTCAATATGTCTGTCAAAAATAGTAATTATCACAAAATTTTCTCAATTTAAGAAAAAGTTTACACACACAACAGTAGACAACATATATGGGGCAAATGATGAATATAACTGAAGCAGGCGTAGTCAAAACAGTAATTCCAACTGAGTTCAGATGGAACTAATTAAGGTGAGTAATAATATAATTATAATACAATAATAAAAATCACACAACAAAAAATACAACACACACAACAAATGTTGAAGATTATGTACTTTATAGAATGCCAAATGTCATATTATTTATAAAAAAGTCACTCATCAATATGTAAGTAATCTAAAGACAAATAATTAAAATCTAATAACCACAACCCTTTTCCCAATCTCCATTTCTAATATAAACTCACTTTTTATAAAAATAGTTGCTCAGTGTCCAGCTCCAATATAGCACTACCAAGTGCCTAAAGGTTTTGCAAAAGAACTGTCAATAGATTCACTAGAGAAAAAAAATTAAAGATTAGGCTTCAAAATATTAAAAAAAAACATACTACCATATTAAAATAGAGTGAATGTTTCATGCAATAAGTAATAAAAAAGTTAATAAATTGAACTTTTCTTTTAGTTGTTATCTAAATTTCCAAACTTTGCTATCAACTTATTACACCTAATAATGAAGGTTAATTACTTTCAGTGAATTAAGACACCATCAAAAATAGTTATCATAACATTTAAATGAAAAGTATGCAAAACTAAAACAAAAATGTGAAGCGACATGAAAAAGTAAATATAATACTTATAACGATGATTATGAATAACAGGTTTTAGAAATAATGTTTATGACTTTGAAGAAGTTGCAATACCAAACTTTCCTTCAAACCTGTGCTGTGCTAATAATTTCCATACCTTAGTGAAATTTGGGCACCAGTTATTAGAGTGACCGTCGCGACTGCCTGGATGCGCGCAATAGTAATTATTTCCAACTGTACTGGCTGACCAAACCGACATACCTAAACAAATTGCACGACAGGCCTTCAAGTTGTAGTTACGAGGTCACTTAAATGTTATTATTAAAGAATTAAACAATTTTTTGTATAACAGATTGCTTAGTTTTTTAAGTATAAATAAACAAAGCGACTAATGAATATGTAGGTAGTGTGGATGTTTAATTAAAAACACATTAAAACGAAATTAGTAATATTTTTTTTTTGACAACTGACAATTGTCTATTAGAGTTAGAGTTTAGGAGTGAGGCGTATTTATCGTATCAGGAAGAAACAGCGGGTTTTGAAATAACTGATTGGAACTGTTGTATCGAAACAAACCTAAGTAAGTGTTCCTATTCTACAAGCGACTAATGTTCAAATCCACAAACTAATAAGAGTATTTAATTAAAATCATAGACTACTGTGATATATGGTTCAAATGTCCGAAAAAGTTTTGAACAAGCTCTTCTATGTCCTTGCTTAGGGAGAGTACCTAAGATGAAAAGAGATGGTATAGGTTTTATGAAAAGAGATAACACGTCAGTTCTCGTAAATGCCCGTTTTCTCATTCGGATAAATATTATATTATCCACTCCGATCCATTGAACTGGAAAAAATTAAACAAATCTATACAAATAATAAGTAACGCAATTTATTATTAAATTTATGCTATATCAATATAATACAGAAAGAAAAATAGTAAAGCTTTAGCATAATAAAATTGCGATTCCACAGCAACATTAACAGAAACAAAACAGATGTAACAGGGACTGGTACAGATTAAACTTTAGACACATTTCCTTTTTGTAAGAAAAAAACCTGTTATTTGAGAACGGGCTACTGGAACTGCTATTTGAAAGGAGCAGGAGCATCAACAGAACAGGTTTCTATACTTTCCCATTCTAATCGTATATAGATTATAATTATAAAAGATTATAATTATAATGATACTAAAGGTGTGTTCCGATGTACATTGTGACCACTGTAAGGTGTTATGTCGATTCAGTACACTGTGAAGCCGTTCCTTTTTAATTTGCTATACTGGTTACTGTTTAAAAAGAGAACGCAGTCCGATATACTGACATCCCCATTTTTCGACAATGTTTTTAAATGAAAATATTTGTCATGTACACATTTTCTGTTGAACAAGAAACATTGTTTCCTGGTTTTTTCGTTTGAATATTGTGGCCTTTAAAATTTAATGTCCGAGTTTATTTGAATAACAATATTAATTAATTATAATAACAATTATTCGTGGAAGCTTTAAATCTAAAGGCGCTGTTATGGTTTGATCACGTGATCAAAGTATTGAGAATACGCCAGTATATTCTAAGTTTATGATAGAGAGCATCCTACCTCGAAAGCGCTTGTGCTCAGTGTACAAAGATGGCGGCATTTTATGACGACAATTATATTTCCCCTATGCTGCGTATCGACTTCGCGCGGCTGCCGCTGTTCACCCGCGGCAAACTTGAGATTAAATATTATTATTGGGGTATATTATATAATTTTCTCATCTGGTTGAGTTCTATAAATATATAATTATAAATTAAAATGAAAAGATAAATATACATGAATATCAATAAAATAAAATAAATACAAAAAATACATTAATATATAAGATCCAACCGGATGGAAGCCCTCGGCAGGGGAGACCAAACGGCCGAGGGTTAGGAGGAAAGGGAAAGAAACCGGCGGAAGATGCAGGCGGTATCGAGGAGCACCGCCTTCTATATTTGAGCCCGGAGCGGTCCGTCACGGAGTCCCAGTCACCTCAGATGACCCGAGAGGCTGACTGGGATTAGCCCATTCACAGAGACGACTACAGGAATAATTTCGGCCTGCAGACCACCCCACATGTCAGTCACCTCGTGAGCCAGGTCCAGATATTTTGTTCGTTTATCTGTTTCGGCTTTCACGAGGTACTCGTCATACGGAATGGTAATGTCGACCAAAAATATCCTTGACTGTGCCCGCTCCATCAGGACAATATCAGGCTTATTCGCAAGAATAGTCCTCTCTGTGATGATGGCCCGTTCTCAGTAGAGCCTGCCGCGGTCATTTTCGAACACGGCTTCTGGCAAGTACTTGTAATACGGCAATTTCCGGTCCACGAGACCGTATTTCAGAGCGAGCTTCTGGTATAGAATTCTGGCTACTAGGTTGTGCCTGTACAAGTACTCAGAGTTAGAAAGCGCCGAACAACCGGAGATGACATGCCTAAGTGACTCGCCAGGATGGCGACAAGGTTGACAGACGTCGACCTTTAGGATGTATCTCCGATAGTATTTGGTCTTAATAACCTGATCCTGTATTGCACAGACAAAACCCTCGGTTTCCCCGAAAAGGTCACCGAAACGTAGCTAGTTGAGGGAGGCGACAGTATCTACGAAGGGCTCATGTAGAGCCCTGTAGTACATCCCGTGGAGCTTCTCCTTCCATACGGTCTCCCGGTCGGAAATCCTCAGTACTGCCGGGTCCTGACATTTCTCGTTGGCTAAGGATAGAGAGGTACGCCCTTTATCACTAGAAATGACGTCATTATAGAATGGATCATCCGATCTCGCCAGGAAGTAATTACGGATGCTGCACACTTCGCGATTATGCATGGTGAGCGCGCTCATGAAGCCACGCCCACCATGCTTTCACGGCAAGTACAGCCTCCTTACACTCATATGGGACGTCATGGTAGTGGGGACTTTTCTATCCAGGGCGTTAAGTTCAGTCTGAGTCCACCTGAGTATGCCAAAGGTATACATGAGGACTGGCATGACCCAGCCGTTATATGCATGTGCCTTATTCACACCGGACAAAAGGCTGTTAAGCACTTTGGTCAAGCGTGCATAAAACGACAAACTGACTGTTTCATATCAGTCTCATCGATACCGATGTTTTGTGACATACCCAGGTATCGGTGTTAACAACAAACTACCAAACAATCGGTATGTTTCAGCCTCGGAAAGGGTTCTTAAGTTGACGGGCATAGATAAGTCTATGCCCTCAGAGTTAGCAACCCTTCCCCTTTCAACATGGAGGACCGCACACTTATCCGTCCCCAGCTCCATTCCAATGGAATTGCTAAATTTACAAGTGATGTTTAGCAATTCCATAAGATGGGAGCGACTGGAGGCGAATAACTTGAGGTCATCCATATAGAAAAGGTGGGTCACTTTTGTCCCTCCTTTCCGTAGCCGAAATCCCCTCCCGGAGCCCTCCAGTAAGGTACTGAGAGGGTTCAGAGAGAGGCAGAACCAGATTGGACTCAGACAATCGCCCCGAAGGTACCCCTTCTTATCCTTATGTGGTTCTCCGCAGCCATCATCCGCTCGCCCAGATGACAAAGGATCGTATTCCACTGCCCCCTACACTACTCGAAGAAGTCTCTAACTGTACAGTCTATCTTGTACAGCTCGAGGACTCTCTTTAGCCATGTATGGGGCACCGAGTCGAATACCTTTCTGTAGTCTATCCAGGCGGCGGAGAATTTCCGAAGGTTGCGTTTCACCACTTTGACAATGACTGCGTCAATGAGGAGTGGTTCTTTGGTTCCACGACCACCGCCCCGACATCCATTTTGAGTGCACGACATCTCCTGATTTGAGTCCAGGTGACGAGTGATTCTCGCGCTCAAAATGGATGTTAGTGTTTTGTATATGGTCGGTAGACACGTGATGGGGCGGTATTTGCTCGGGTATGTGGTACCTCGGTCTTTAGGAACCAAATGAGTGATCCCAGTAGTGAAGAGGCTTGGGAGCGACTTCTGGTTGAGAGCCTCTTCAAACTGTCGGGCGAGCACAGAGTGACACACCATGAACTCCTTCAGCCAGTAGTGATGCAGCTCGTCAAGCTCCGGACTTTTCCAGTTCGGGGCCCTACGGACCGCCTCAGCTACGTCATCCGGCGTTATGATGACGGGGTCCATGGGCGTAATACCCGCACACTGACTCGCCACAACTTCCGTCCAAGGGCTCTCGCTGTGGTTTACGGGCTCTGACCACAGGCCGCGCCAGAATGCTACGGTGTCGGCCTGATTAGGTGCTGGGCCCGTTCCACTTACCATTGGTCGTTCCAATGATTCATAGAGCCTCTTCTGATCACTCTGGAAGAGACGATTCTGGTTGAACCGTGTCGACCTCTCGGTATATCGCCGAATCCGCTTTCCCCAAGCAGCGATTCTCTGCTTCAGATCATCTATGCGCTCCATCAGTTTTTGCGTTATATCCGGCTGGGACAAACTGACATTTGTCCCAGCAACGCCATCCTGACGGTGCGCACAATTCTTGGCCTGTTATTGCCTGTTCTGAAGCATATCAGTCTGCCGATGAGAGCTTTAGCCTTTGCGATACGTTCCTCAATTCTTCTTCTCCATGCTGGGATAGCGCTACTATGGCCAGTAGCGCGTCCAGCCGTGGAAACCTTGGCGCCTATGATACGGCAGACTGCCAGCGCGGCGCCAAAAAGAATTGAGTCCGTCTCGCAAAGGTTCCGGCTGGCTTCCAAATAGGTCACCAGCATTGGTTTCAGAGCCCTCACGACAGCCCGATTCCGCTTGCTAAGGGCTATGCGGGGAAGTCGATTTTCGAGAGGCGTACTGCGCGTTTCCACAATCGCCTCTTCCAATGTACTCCTCATATGCTCTAATTCCAGTTTCTGGGCGACTGTTCCGTCATCGTTTGAATCAACCACAACTGGGGTATTCACGGCGGCATCCACGTTTGAGGGTTGCTCTACCATTTGTGGCACCGCATCCTCAGCCGTAGCATTTTCATTCGACGAGGGAACAGCCCCACGTCGTAGCCGTTCGAGTTCGGCGACATCAAATATATTTGAGCGCAAGATATACCGAACTCGGTCTGCCAGGTTTTGCTCTGTGACGGTTAAAGATGGCTCCAGGTCAGCAAAAAGACGATGCATCCTAGCCCGATACGCCAAACATCCAGTTTCTTCCCCTTTTGCCCTAAAGTACGCCCGCAGTGCCTTTGCATTCATTGCTTGTGACCAACGCATGCGACGTGCTCCACCAGCGGCGGGTGCCGCGGGTGTCCGAGAAGACCCAGCCGACACCAAGCCTTCTGGTGGGGATGATGGATGCGGAGGGCTGCTAGGTGACCGTGCAGCTCCTCGCGCTCGGCTGGCAGCCCGCATGCTGCCGCGTCCAGCGCCAGCTCCAGACGCGCCCCGGCGACCCCCAGGCCCCAGGCAGCGGCCCTTTGCGCACTATCTTCTTATCCATCATCCATTATTTGGGCGTCCATTAACGGGTGACACCCAGGCCCGGCACCGTATCGTGTGTGGCCATAAGCACAAACGGGCCTCTGCACCCTAAATTCTGCCGAGGCACGGCGCTCACACCTCTCGCAAGGCGCTGACCGACTGCGTTGACGTAGCAGTTTTGTCACTTAACTGTTACGTCAGCGGGCGATGGTGTCGTCAATTCCCTACGCCATTTATTATTATTATTATTATTATTATTATCATGGACAGTGTACATCGGCGAAGAGCAGCGGCTGCTTTTGTAATTATTTATCATATTATTTACAAGAGATCGATGTGAAATGTTCATTGGTGGATGAAAAAAATGAACAGAATGCTACATGGTAGAACCAGTAATAAGGCTTTTGTTTATTCTAGACTTCTCCCTTCTATACGTCGCTAAAAGAGTGGTAATTTTTTTTAAATTCAGTCACAGACAAGCCTTTCTTTGTACTTATTTCATTCCAAGCATCTTTTCTTAATGATTTGTTGTGATAATCACTACATATACTGTCCCATAGAAATAGTTTAGTACCATATAATTTACTTTAAAGTACGACACTTGCCGTTATGCATGTTTTTCCCGCGCACGCCAACTAAAATATGTAAATGACCATCTCAACTCCGCAAGCACAACTAACAACTCTTGACGACAGGACAACTAACTTTCTACATATCTATTTATCTATGAGCACAACTCACCTAGATTCCTTTGCCGCGCCGTCGAAATCCGACAAGGAAAAACGGAACGTCGCACGGCACGTTCGAGCGTGCCAATGTTCGAATTGCCGCGCGCAGCAACGCAGTATCCACCACTTTACTGTACTATACTAGCCACTGTGCGCGGCTACCGCGTGAGCCAATGTTCGATGGTTTGCCTGGGTTTGCCGCGTGAAGTCGATGACGCAGCTTTAGTAATTACATACATACGTATGCATAGAGAGAACCTACAATTCAACATAAATTGAGTCAATTTAATTGTCTCGCTTATTCTTATTTAATTTTCAAATAAGACAAAAATAGACAAATCTATTGAAAGATGTTGCGTATAATTATAAATGTTAAGTGGTCATCTTTGGTCTCTTTATACTATGCCAAATATGAGAGTAAGTACACTCGTATGTTCTGATTTGCTAGAAAAATTACATCCCTATTATTATATTTGACGTTACTTTTACAAGATAAAACGTCTTTAATTTGTAATTATTCTGTTCGTAATGTTAGCTGTTTTTGTTTTGTTATTTATTTTTATCGCTATAGTACGTTTCTAGGGCAGGCGGAAAAAAGCACATTGACCTTTGACGATATCATCGGGGTAGGCAATCTTTTTTGTTTTGGTGCATTTTGTAATCCTTTTATTATTACATACATCATCAGAGTGAAAGATAAGGGTGCCGAGTACGAAGTTCTTTACAGGCCCTATGACTATTATTATATAATAAAGAAAGAAGATTATCCTGTACCTAAATTAATTAAGAAGCAAATTAATATTAATTTACGCTTATTATTTATAAATCATGAGTTATTACAATTTTCATTGTTACGTTAATAGTAGGTAAGTACTTTAATAAGTAGGTAGGTAGGCTGTTGTATAAAACATAACCACTTCTTGGCAGTCAGGTAAAAAGACGAACTTTTAATGCTAAGCATTCTTCAGCAGCCAACCTTGAAGCATGCATAAAACTTCTCATAATAGATTGTCATAGACACTTGACAGACAATTCATCTGTATCTATTTCAGAATCATTTTATGATGATGAAATCGTAGAAGAGTACGTCACATTGATTATAACCTAAAATAACGGCAGCCTTCTTTTTCATATCCGTTTTGGATGGATATAGGGTAAACACCCCAGTTATGGACAGTTTAAGAAAAAAATTGTGGTGTTTCTGAATTTTTATCAATATCGTGAAAGTTTCAGTACTGAATATACTTAAAGTGTAAAGTCCTGTCCATAGGCAATATTTTTACTGTGTTACGCGTGAGATACTGCATAGCTGGTTTTAATTTTTTTAACAATTAATAATCCTAGTTTTTTACCCAGTCATGGACAGCTAAAAACCAGTTGTGGACATCCAGTGATGAACTTAAACCTAGTCATGGACATCCACTAATGAACTCGAACCTACTCTTATACATTTAGTACCTACTTATGACTACTTTTTTATTATTATGACCTAATCGCAGAATCTATGATGAATGTCAAGATATAGATAATTTTAATTATTGAAGTAAAAATAAAATGCAGTAGAATAATATAAATATTTATTTTTATTTTTAACGAACATTTTCTAAATTGACGATGTATTTTTTTCTAAATCGACAATCTGATTAGCATTAAAGAACTTACCTATCTAAAAGTAATTTACGAACATGAACTTAATCAGCCTTCATAATTACATTATTAATTAACGAATACTTTTTAAAAATCTATGATATAATTAAGCAACAATCGAACATAAACATAATCAGCCTTTCTTAAATTCTTTTAACTCAAAATATTTCTGTAAGTAGGTAAATATTTTTTGTATGTACCTACATACAAAATATCAACAATACAAAGTTTCTTATTTTTGTTAATCATAAACTCGTCTTTGTTAATAAAAAACACAATTATCTTCTTAAATTGGGTAAGTATTCAAAAAGTAAAAATTGAGTATTTTTGCATCTCTTCTACACTGTAAAATCCTCTTTTGTTGATTAATTTTGGAGGACGGATGTACTCGGCGATGTCTTTGCTTTGGTACTACATTTTATCTGGTTTTTCTGGCCATTTATAGGTGTTTCCTGTTGAAAATGTCATCGTGCTTACTTCAAATTCATTTTTATTTCTATTTTCAATGACCCCAGGGAAATGTTGCCCTTCATATAAAACTATAACGTAACTTCCCTTTGACAGTTTATGTTGAGAAGGAACTAACGTAGGTACTCAACGGCGCGTCATCCGATTCCGATCCTCCAGACAAGATACTTTCATCACTTTCGGCGTAAATTATTTCAGTTTCAGTGTCAGAAGAATCGGATCTATTTTTTGGTTTGTAATGTGGCCGTGGTAGGAAAAGGGGAGATCTCCCGCCGGGCAAGGTGTTCTGCCCGGGGAGCGGCCAACACTTTATTCTTTATTGTTTCTTTATTCTTTATTGTACACACAATAAGTTGGTAACAATTATGAAATATTTAAATAAATGTACAAAGGCGAGCTTAACCCTAATAAGAGTTCTCTTCCAGCAAACCTATTGGGAGAGAGAAATAGTTTTATATATAAAGCAAGTAGGTAGCAGCGTGCGTACTTAATAATTAACATAACACTACTTAATAGAAATTGGCTATAAGTTACAGTTAACAATTATCATATAAGTGTATAACATATAAGTATAATTTATTTTCTTATTACTTTTATTCTTATTTCTATTGATTTACATACATATATACCAATAAAGACAATAAATATATACATATATACACATATACACACACACACACATATATATACATATATATATACATATATATATATACATATATATATATATATATATATATATATATATATATATATATACAATTATACATAGTACCTGGTTGACCGAGCTTTGCTCGGTATTTTTCGCTCGATTTTTTTAATTCGTGTGTTTTGGAAATTATATTTAGATACAAATTACATACTGATGAATTATAAATAATATTTTTTGATCTTAGCGACATAACAGAAAAAACTGAACTGGTTATTTGAATAAAAAATCATGAGTGCAATTATTTTTATTTAAATTTTCGTGTTTTTAAAAAATACTAAAAAAAGGGCTCGAAAAAAATATATTTTCTCAAAAAAGAAAGAAACTTGAAAAAATAAATAAAAAAGTCGGTCGGTCGGTCTGGGCTCGAACCGGGGTTTTACGATTTTGTGACCGCCCATTATACCAATAAGCTATTTATAATCATTACCAAACTGTCAAAATTTACCTTCTTATTCTAACTATATTGTAGCAGTTTTTAATTGCCTAAAAACACGGACAAAAAGACATTTTCTAAAAATAAATCTTAGCTAGATCGATTTATTATCCCCGAAACTCCCTGGACACTAAATTTTATGAAAATCGTTGGAGCCGTTTCCGAGATCCCGATTATATATATATATACATATATACAAGAATTGCTCGTTTAATAGTATAGGATAGGATAAATACATAAAATATGTAAATATTTATAATTCTAAGTTGACAGATATTATTTCTTTACTCTGCTCCGAAATATATCAAGAGAAGAGCTAGCACGTATGTCATGTGGGAGTGAGTTCCATAGCTTGACCGCCCTTACTGTAAAGGATCCACCACATCGGCTTGTGAAATGAGAAGGAGTTTTGAGAAGTAGTTGTTTAGTGGTCCGGCACTGAGTTTCACGGGGTACAAGATACTCAAAACGCTCGCGGAGATATGGAGGTGCAAGAGGATTAAAGAGTAGAAAGTATAGAAATGATAACACATGTAAGTCTCGACGTCTACGGATAGGAAGCCATTTTAATTGAGCCCTGTACTCTGAAACATGATCAAACTTACGAAGACCGAAAATAAAACGTATACACAAATTTTGAACACGTTCCAGTTTGTTCAACAGCTCCTCTGAAGCATCCAAAAAACTAACATCAGCGTAGTCAATGAGAGGAAGAAGAAGTGCTTGAGCTAAGGTTATCTTAGTTTTTAACGGTAAAAACATCTGGAGACGCTTGAGAGATTGAAAAGAGTAGTTCACTTTTCTGCTAATCATATTAATGTGAGCGACCCAAGACAAATTATTATCAAAAATAACACCTAAGTTCTTAGCGGTCTCTGTATATGGAATTTGAGTATTATCGTACGTAACTGCAGGGATCTTCGAACGATCTAATAAATTAAGCATATATGAGCTGCCGATAATCATTACTTGGGATTTAGCAGGGTTAACACGAAGACCAAACGATTTTGCCCAACTGCTTATGCTACTTAAGTCAGCATTCATCTTATTAATAGCCTCATCTATATCTTGGATTTCGAAATGACGGTATAATTGCAAGTCATCAGCATAGAGATGATAATGAGAGGAAAGAACAGTAGTGAGAGCATTGATAAAAATAGAGAAGAGAAGTGGGGAAAGAACACCACCCTGAGGAACACCCGCCGTAAGATCACACCACTCGGAGAAATCCTCCTCATGGCGGACACACTGCGAGCGACCCCTAAGGTAAGAATTAAACCAAGAGATTACTGATGGTGAAATGTTTAAGGACGCAAGAATACCAAGAAGTATGTCATAATCAACGGAAGTAAATGCACTGCTAAAATCCAATAATGTTAAAACAGTGAGAAGTCTTTTGTCCATGGCCCAGCGAATATCATCAGACACTTTAATCAGAGCGCTGACTGTGCTATGGCCTGGACGAAAACCAGATTGAAAAGGACTCAGCAGGCTGTGAACAGTTAGGAATTGAGATAGTTGCCTCTGAACTATATTTTCTAGTACTTTAGATAAGATCGGAAGAATGGAAATGGGGCGGAATTGGGATAAAGATGTAGGATTAGAAGTTTTTGGAAGGGGAATGACGAATGCTTTTTTCCAGCAAGTCGGAAAGGAGCTCGTGTCAAGCGAAGAAGAGATAATGTGAGTGATAATAGGGACAAGTTCATTAGTGATAGGTTTAATCATTTGCATACAAAGATTGTCATAGCCAATAGCTTTAGTGGAAATGGCTAAAAGGCATTTTTTTATGTCACCATCAGTAACTTTACTGAAATTAAAAGGAGAACACAGCGGTTTAGGAATATTGGAGAGAAGATTAAGTGTAGTAGACTTAATAGAGTCATCAATAGAAATCGGAGGCTCAGAAAAGTGCCGGTTGAGTGCAGTCAAATCAAACGAGATATTAGAATCAATATATGATTTGCCAATACCCAGGGTTCTAAAAAATTTCCACATCTGAGCGGAATGAGAATTTTCAACCTTATTATAAATATATCTCCTCTTAGCATCACGACACATCTTACTACAGCGATTACGCAGTTTTTTATATGTGAATAAATTTTCATTAGTAGGGTGCTTTTTATAACGCCTCTTAGCTTTATCTCTTTTGGCCATTACTGCTTTTATAGACTCTGAAAGCCAGGGGGCTGGAAAGTGTTTAACCCTGACTCGCTTAAGAGGTGCATGTGTATCGAATAGTTTTAAAATGAGGTGATTAAAAGCATAAACCTTATGATTAACATCTTCGGAATTTAGAACAGGGGACCAGTCAATATTATTTACATCATCTCTCAAACGCTCCAGGTTAATTGATTTAAAGCTTCTTAGGAGTAAGAATTTCGATTTACGCCTAGGACGTTGAATTTTATAGGAGAGGAAGATAAGATCGTGGTAAGAGAAAGACGCAGATAGTTGTCCATGCGAAGCAACCCGGTCAGCATCAGAAACAAGAATAAGGTCTAAAAGAGAAGGGGTATTATTAGGCGAATGGTGAGTAGCAGAAAGAGGAAGAATATGTAAACTAAAAGATGACACCAGGGAGAGCAGTTTTTTGCTACGAGAATCGTTCTTTAACAGGCATGTGTTAAAGTCACCTAAAATAATGGTATTATCATAAAGCGGAGTTAGATTTACAAGTTTTTCTTCCAAAGAAGAAAAATAATTTATATTGCGAGAGGGGGGATAGTAGACCCCAAGCAAAGTCCTAGAATGATTAATAGTAATTTCAACAAATAAATGTTCAGCAAAATTTGTGTATATATTGGGTGAATGATCAACTATTTTATAAGGAATGTCAGCTCTCAAATAGATTGCCACTCCACCATAACCTTTGCCAACCCTGTCATTACGTATAAGTTGAAAACCAGGGAGACAATACTGTACCGACGGAAGTTCAGGCTTTAGAAAAGTTTCAGAAACAAGTATGGCATCAACATATTTAGAATCGAAGGTTGATAAAAGATCAGCGTAATGAGCATGAATGCTTTGAGCGTTAATATGGACTATATTAAGATTTTTACTATAATTACAGAATACGGCTACTAGTTGATCATGTAAATGAGTGGAATCATCGCTTAAGGCGCTTTTATAGGTCTTATCGGATGAGCTAGAAGAAGAGCAAGAAAAATAACTATCATCAAATTCTAAAATATCACACATGCTAATCAAAACTATAACTTAAACTAAGCTATAACAAAATCAATAAAAATTAAATATATACCTGTATAATGTATAACAAATAAATATTATATAAGTCTGGATATAATACCTACAAAATAAATAATATGTTATGAACTATTATTAAAATAAAATTGCCAACAATTATGCACTTAACAAAACATTTCTTTCATACCTGCCGGCAGTAGCATCGGTAGAATTATATATTTAGATAACTTACTTAAGACTAATTAATATAATTAAAAAAAATATATAGAAAAAGCACAGTCTTATCGTAAATAATAAGACAGATAAATATTATCTACGGATCTGGTCTGGCAAAAAGACTAGTAGTATAAGCAATCGAATGACAGCACGACAGATATTAATAGCTGCCACTATGATTTATTTAATCACTAATGTCATTGTGTCACATAATAAACAAAATTATGAAGGTAAATTATTATAATATTAGAGATAACTACGAACTACGATGTTTCAGTTAACACACAAAAATTGAAGAGATGCAACACTATGCAAATGGAGACTACACAAAAATACAAATAAATTGTGGTAAATAAACACTAAGCGAAGACACTATCTCTTGCCTGCGGTGCCAGTACGTCGACTTTTGGAAGCTCCAGTTGGTTCCCTGACCGCGGTCGTTGTCTTCGACTTCGACACAGGAGGCTCAACAATTTTATCGAGTTCGATCACAGAGCTAATGCGATGTCGAACGCCACCGCTACCCAGTACAAAAACAAAGCCTTCACGTGTCCAGCAATTCGATATTCCATATCTCCGTCGAGCTGCCATAAAGGCTTCATGTCGAGTTTTAGTTAAAAACTCCGACAGAGTGATACCAGTGCCCTTCAAACACGTCTTAGCTTGCCAGATTTTGTTCTTCACCTCTAACTCACACAACTTAAACAAGATGGGTCTTGGTTTGTCAGAAGAGGAAGTATGGCCCATGCGATGGCAGCGAGATATATCTTTTTCCGAGAAACCAGACAACTTGAAACGGTCAACAAAAGTCTTCACTAATACCTGTACAGTGTCCTCGTTCTTTTCCTCCGGAAGTCCATGAAGTAATAGAATCTTCCGCCGGCTCCGCATCTCCATATTATCCACCTGGTGCATCAACAGGCCTACCTGGTCTTGAAGATTGCGTAGGGCTGTCATGATAAATAATCTGAATGAGGAGAACTCGGATGTCAAATTGGCAATGGAGGCTGAAGGTGCTGCAGCTTGAAGCTCACTTTGATAGATATCCATGCGCTGAGTAAACATCTTCTGAAGTTGTGTTATTGAGTCTTGAATGGCGTCCATTTTAAAATATCTTGTGCAGTGATAATGTAAGAAAATTGTGAGACAGATTTTATTGACTAAGTTTGTAAAAAGCAAGGATTTTACTGCCTGGCAGGTATAATGGTTAGTACATTAGTTTCCCATATAGTAACAACACTATTGTAATGTTTTATATATTAAAATTTATATTAAATTGGGAGACTTCACTAAAGCAATGTACTTATTGCACCTACCCACACAGAAAAAAAGTGTGATGAAGATGAAGAAGTGAAAACTTCGTGTGATAGTTCGGAGAAGTTCTATATATACTGTTTATGATACGGAATGTTGATAGCGCGATTTAGGCTTCGGTGTGTTTTCGCTTGTGGCGCGACGACAGCCCCGCTACAGTAACTTTTTTCTCCTTGTTAAGTTTCTCAAGCCTTTTTTCAGCCAAGCATGAAAGACGTTTGTTATATATTCGTAGAATGTACCTGAGCACATCCATCCACTTTCTGAACTACCAATGGCCCAGTCATCGGGAAAATTTTCTGAAACTAATGATGGTATTCTTGCATAATTATATACTACCAGAGTAGCTGCTAACTTTCCTGCAGCATTTCCTGTAATCAGAATGGTCAAATTTTCTTTATCGTCGCCTGAAGAAGCATACACATTTTTATCTCCTTTTCTAGCGAGAACATGTCCTGGTTTTGGATTTAAGAAAAATGCACTTTCATCTGTGTTAAAAATTCTTTCAGGATGTTGCATTATGTCAATGAGATTTCTGTTTTTGAGATCACTCTCTACTTCCGAAAACCATTTCTCTATGTCTTCTTGGGTAACATTGTCCCTTGTTGTACACAAATTTTGAGCTACTCGTTCAGCAATCGTAGGACGTCGTTTTAAAAATGATGTGTACCATTTCTTGCCACATCTATTATCTTTGAAAGGAGTTTCTTGCTTTTTGTCGATTATTATTCGTTGGACACTGCCAATTAAATCCTCTTTTGTTACGGGTATATGTTTATCTAACATTTCTTTGATCCAGATTTCTAAAATGTTTTCTTCTTCCTTACTTAAAATGGTGCTGGGTCCCATTGAGCACTCAATCGGACTTTTACCAGTAACTTTGTTGTGCAAGGTTATTCTAGGTATATTGAACTTTTTGGCTGCTTCGGATATTTTTAACCCGTTTTTTACTGCATTCCGTTTTTTGTTTTTACTGCGTCAATAGCCCAGCCCATTTGTTGAGGCGTACAATCTTTTTTAGGAGCCATTTCTAAAACAAAGAATAAGTATCATTTTTATCAATGTCCATAACTGGATTCCTATAAAATACCCAATAATGGACACATACGTCCATTACTGGTATACATCAGTATTTTTCAAATTTACAACTAGCTTATAACAAATAATAATAGTTAGAGTAAAATAAGTTAAAAATTTGAATATATCAAGATGATATTAAGTTTCGACATCTGTCCATTTTTGGAACCATTTAATTACAATGCACCAGTTAAAAACATCAATAAAATATCAACAATCATAACCTCTTTGGAGTTACAACAATGTGCGTTATCGTCTTAATTT
This sequence comes from Parnassius smintheus behrii, assembly GCA_036936625.1. Classification (NCBI taxonomy): domain Eukaryota; kingdom Metazoa; phylum Arthropoda; class Insecta; order Lepidoptera; family Papilionidae; genus Parnassius; species Parnassius smintheus. The sequence goes on along the minus strand of JAUPFT010000011.1, from coordinate 40,806,480 downwards.
CATAGTTAATCCAACAGATAAAACACATTCTGATTAAAACAAAGCAATACAAGTTTACGTATAAAACTTTCTACTTACCGCACTAACAATTTCCTTAAGAAAAATCGCTAATATCAATTTACAATCACAGAAACACTTTGCACTCACGCCATCTTGTCTATCTGACAAACCGAATTGAATAAAACGTTAAACTTTGACAGCTAGTTGTCTATAGTCTATGTCACAATGTTGCCAATATAAAAAAATGATTTATGTTCTTATTCTAGGTGATTACTTTATTTTTTGTCCATTATTGGTTCATTGTCCATTACTGGTGCCTTTACCTTAAGTCACTAGACCACGTTTCTTTTATATATTTATAGATGTTAACAATCAATATTTTTTCGGTTTCCGAAATATATGACACTTTCCGCTTCTTTCGTGGTGACGTAAAGTCTTTATGAGATTTTCACATCGATGGACCCGATTTCCTACTAGTGATAATATACAAAACGTAACAAAACAATAACAAAAACTTTAATACAAAACGTAATAATACAACTAGCAAAAAAAACTTAATAAAAATTAAAACAACTTCCATAACCGAAAATTTTAAATCTCAAACTATCTACGGGCAAGCGCATTCCAAAGCATAATGAGGGATGAGTTCTGCTCCATCTGCTTTCTCCAATACGCACGGCGTAAGACCTATCGCAAATCGCGTCGAAACAGGTTTATTATCTCTGAATGACCGCTTCCTTCACTCTACCCCGTAACATGAGACACGCTTAGCGCATAACGATACGTAATCCATAAAGAAATGCATGGAAGAAATAACTGTCGTTTTGTTTTGATGCTAACATAATACTTGAGGTCAATGTACTTTTTTCCGCCCGCCCTAGAAACGTACTATAATTATATGCCTAAAAGTACTTAAAAAAATAGGACTTGACTTATTATTATTTGAACGATCAAGTAAATTGATTTTTAAATCAATTGATGAAGATTATTCTATTATATTTCAAATATTCGTTTCGCAAACTTTAAAAACTAATAATTAAGGAGGTATCAATATTAAGTCTTGACAGACACACGGTACATGAACAAGTTGGATCCCATTAGTAATGCCAATTTTATATGCTGATTAACGATCCGCCCGGATTTACACGACTGTTTTCTAGATCTCCACAACAATGCCATTTACCGGGTCCAATTGTAAGAGTGAGTGTTCATCGATCAGGTGCCGATCTTTCATTCATCATATATTAATTTTTATTTATATAGATTATAATAATAATAATAATATTCCACAACTATCACACAACGCCATCTAGTCCCAAGCTAAGCAGAGCTTGTGTTATGGGTACTGGACAACTGATAAACATACTTATATATTTCTAAATACATAAATATTATAGATAAATTACACCCAGACACAGAACAAATGATCGTGCTCATCACACAAACATTTGTCCTGGGTGGGAATCGAACCCACGACCTCCGGCATAGCAGTCAGGGTCACTAACCACTAGACCAACAGGCCTGTCAAAGACTGTGAGACCCCATAAAATCACGTGACTATCGTAAAAGACGACAGAGATAAATGAAACGTGAGATAGGCAACAGTATCTTCACTTAATCACAACTCAAAATAATAAAAGCTTTTTTTTAATTTTTTTATTATTGGTTGCCAAATCACTTGCTAAGAGATAAGAGAGGGATCTATGGCAAATGTTACCCTTTCGTTCAGCAGTGAATTTTCGAATAATGGATAATATCTTGAGGGAGTAATCGATTTATTGGTAGTTGTGATCTAGCGACAAAAAGGAAGGCTGACCGCGGTCATGCCACTGTTATATTACTATACTACTTTACGTGGTAAAGCCACGCTGCAGCTATAATAGTCACGCTCTCACGGAATACCAGCTTAAGGCTGTTGTGTTGAGTGTAGAGAACCGGTGACCCTATTTACTGGAAACGGTAAGGTATTCCAACTTAGTCCTTGACAACGCATCTGCATTATTTTAAATCTAGGACAAATGTAGATGACTATGAGCCGCAGCATCCATTTACCATCAGGTGGACTGTGTGCTCGTTTGGCAACAACTATTCTATAAAAAAACTGACGATTACGAAGCTTGAAGTTTCTGAAGATTGCATTGTTGCGTGTTCAAATCACGTCAGTTAGTCACCAGTTTGGCGATGAAAGGAAAAGGGGAGATCTCCCGCTGGGCAAGGTGTTCTGCCCGGGGAGCGGCCAATGCTCCGTGTGGTGGTTCAGAGCTATTCTATATATACTGTTTTTACTTCGGAAATTTGATAGCGCGATTTATGGTCGATGTGTTTTGCTTGTAGCGCGACGATAGCACCGCCACAGGTGTCTGGAAATTTGCCTGATGTAGATCATGAAGTAATAATTGAACAGGAAGATAATAATGAAAAACTCTCCAATGAACATGATCTACAAACGACATCTTTTCTTCCAAACGTACCACACTCTCCTTTTTCATTGTCATGTGCTCTACCAACACCACTTATGAGAAATTTACCACCATCTCCTATTTCATGTTCTCTACCGACAAACTCTCCTGAAAATGTTGGTTGTTGTTGTTGACAAGCATTAAGAAGGGAAATAATTCAAAAGCTGTAACAGCTTATGATAAAACTATTATAGACTATTTCAATGCTAAGAAAGCTAGAATGGAACAAAAATTAAGACACACTTTGACACAAATGCCCGCAAGCACTCAGCAGCTAGAAAACCATTTCGCCGAATATTCGGGTGAACATTATTCGGCAGGATCACCTCGGTACCTAACCAATTTATGTCCAAACTTGTTACAATAAAGCGCGCAGGATCAGCGCCGGCCCCTGCCCCTCGCTATCCCGCTACACCTGACATGTTATTGCATCATTTAGTACTGAGCCAATTGTCGGCACATGCTTATTTATGTTATGTCTATTTTTGTGAGAAAAAAAGTAATTCGTTGTGTTATTCTTAGTGAAAATTGATAATTATATGCAAAAAATGGCAGGCGATGTCAGGAGCCGGGTGACAGGCGATCTACTGAGGTGCGTGAGGATAATATGGTCACCTTAAGCTTTGCAACCCTATAAAACCAAAACTAAGAAGAGGACAAAGACAAAAACACAAAGTCACATACTATAACTAATATATTAAGAAAAAAAAACAAACATACTTTGGCAATTTAATTGGGAACACTTCCAAAAAATTAACTAAAACTAACTATACTGCACCGTACTAAAATCTACTAAAATATTGAATATAATATCATCTGTTGAAATGGCTTCGATAAAGCAGCGCCCTTTTGACCTTTTATTATTTCATGGACTGATGAAAATCTATTGTATCACAAAGCCCTCTATGCAAATAAGGCTGTAGATTTTGAGTTATAAGGAAATGATCATATTAATCGGACCACCATATTAGTATTACCCTTACGTAATATTTGGACTTATTTTAGAGAAACTGACGACCGAAGTAAAGTAAAATTTACTAATGTAATGTTATTACTTTTTAATTCAGCTTTTACCGAGCTTTCTGTTTGCTATAATCGGAAATAAATCCACAGTGCCTCAAAAACATTTAATGTTATACTTAATAATTTAACCCATAAATAATATAAACTTTCAACGGTAAAATTATGAAAGACATGGCATTACTCAGTTAGTGTATTTCAATAAAGTGGACATTTGAGTACCACTTTGACGAATGTACGGTGACTTAGCCGAATATTCGACCGAATACGAATAGTCGTTAAAGTTGCCGAATATGCCGAATACCGAATATGATACGAATATTCGGCCCATCTCTATTATGAATGAACCACTGCCGAGCACTTCGACGCAAGTACCCAAAAGTAAAAAGCAACCAGAAGAATCGTCGATTGTAACGTATTATGAATCATTGGAAGATATAATGAGACAGAAACTACTTTAATTGTAGCTTAATTACTGACTATAAATTTAATTAAATTGTTAATAAAAGTTACTGTCGTATTTTCGTACCTCGGTGGTATGAGAATTCTCTCCTCTGCACGCACACATTCTCGCATATTAGTATTTTTCTTACGAATAGAACTGCATTCTTCGCGTAGTTCGTATGCTGCGACCGACAATCTGCAGTTGATGTTATTATCGATATAGGCGCGTATCCAAAATCTTCTGTTGTTTCTCCGTCGTCTATGTCTTATTCCGTGTTCTGTGGTCTACTGCATAGAAAACAGTTCCGTGTTCTGTGGTCTACTGTATAGGAAAAGTAACAAGTCCTACCGTCAGTTTCGTGTAGCGTCGTGGACGAAGGGCCTTGGTTGTAAGATATCAGATGAATTTTTGAATTTATAGATGAATTTTTTAATTTTTTTGATTGATATAAATAAGTATTACTTAAATCAATGAAAATTATTTCTACTAAGTCATAGACTAAATGAATTTGTTTATATAAATGGTTTTTATTTCAATAACAAAAAATTTTTTACAGTCAAAAAAGCAAAGCTATAAGCATTCACCAAATATAACTAATATAAAATTTTGTCATTCGCACTTTATACAAGTGAGGATAGAAAATGACTTCGAAAATAACCCTTTAGTTTTACCAATAGTTATATCTGGTTATATCCACAAACTAATAAGAGTACAAAGTTATATCAAATCAAAATCGCGTTTTAACGTTATAGAAAGCTCTATTATCTGTTTATAGCGCCAAGTACGGTTCACAAGAGGAATTGTGATGGCATGAGTTATCTCTTTCGCACTCGCACTCTTCATTTTTGTAACGGTATTGCGACAGTACGGGAGTGTCCGAGAAAATCGGGTTTACGGCAAACGAGTATGATAAGCGAGTGACGAGTGACAAGTGGTGGAACTGCTTAGATTGTGGATAATGTAGGTCGGGTTTAAGAGTTTGTTTGGGTTTGATGTTAGAAACTACTAATGAATTAGGACTGGTTGTTTTGTTACACCAAAAGCAAAATATTGTAACAGTATTCTTGCATTGTGATCTGTGATTGAGTGGTTGCTGAATTTTTGAGTGCGTCGCAATGGCTGAGGCTGCGGGTGCCGCCAGCACCAACCCCAACGCGGAGATTGTTCGGGGCCAGGTCTTTGAAGTTGGCCCCAGATATACCAACTTGCAGTACATCGGAGAAGGAGCTTATGGCATGGTTGTGTAAGTGATAAACTAGTCAAAAAGTAAAGTAGGATATTCATTGTCGTTGTTGTTGTTTTTTTTTAAAGTGAAATTTTGGCACAGATGAACTCGCTTGAAATTAAGTTAATTAAATTGGACTTTTAAAGTATTTATAAAATATTAGATAGGTCTTAGATAGAAACGACGTGATAATACAAATATTGTCACTGTCTTTTATATAATTTCATATCTTACTATTATCTCCTTGATACTTGGGTATTGTTGATGTTATTAGTTATGCAACCTTACTGTTTTCATGAAATTTAACCTAATTAAACACTTTTTGACCTAAACTAATAAAACAACCACATTAAAAAAAAGTTTTATGCCTTTTACTGTGTATATTTCATGTACACCATATGTAACCTAAATATTTAATATTAAAAAAATAATCAGACTAAACATGGACACCAAGTGATTTTAATCATGATCACTGCTTTAGGACTTATTATTTTTCTCTATATTGTTTATTCCTCTTGATCTTTAGGTATGTGATGTTGAAAATATTTAGAAAAATTCTTTGTTATGAACCTTAAGGAAAATTTTAATTACTACTTGTTATGGTTTCTATAAACAAACATGCTAACAATGCAACAACTGGTATACATTACTTGTATTATTTGTCTACATTTACTAAAGTGGGTATGCTGGTAGTTGTATATAGGGCCAATACCCTTGCAATAGTAATCCTGCTCCTCATCATGTGTAAGGAAAATTGTGACCATTATTTTTGGATACATTTTCTGCCATTGGTTGCTAGATAAGGTGTCAAACAAAAGAGTAAACCACACATACACATCACTAATGTAAAAAGGGTCATGTGGCTTCCTCAGGCCTGCCTGCATTTCTCAGATACTGCATTCATTCATCTTATAACCATGAAGAGCAAGTTGTGTGTATTATCTTTTAAAAAGGTATTATGTGCAAGAATAAATGTAACTATATATATATATATATATATATATATATATATATATATATATATATATATATATATATATATATATATATACAATGTGTCCCAAAATTCAAGGATAAGCCAACACTGGAGGATAGACCTGCCCCGGACTAATCGGGGAAAAAAAGAAAAAAATATATCCCAATTATATTTTAAGTTATATAAAAAAAATGAATTTCTTCAGAGATTGAGACCGTTTATGATATTTTTCACTACCATGACCACAATTTTTTTAATATTTGTTTCTTTTTTTTTTATAGGCAACCTGAATAGCACTGTTAACTACCACAATTCTTAAAAAATCCAGAAAAACTCTTGTTTTATCATGAAAATTAATGAAACCTTTTTTATTCTCTAAATTTTTTGAAGACTTACTTTTAACCAAATTTAACTTATCGTGGTGTAAAAAAAAGTATGAACACTAGTATGGCAAGTTTTTTTAAAAATTGACGCAACTAACCTACAATCCAAAATGGTATAATACTCTAGGAAAACAAGTTATAAAAAATATGGGTCTATTATTTCTTAACAGGGGCCAAATTCCTTAAATTGTAATTGTCAGTAATCACTTTTACTACATGCCCAAAATGGGTTCTTGTTACAATTTCTAGGAATTTTAATGGGGCATACATACCTTAGACGTTAGAGAGATAGATAGATAGAGATATTTACGTTAAAAAGAGACAACAGTCAGGTAGAGAAGCTCTTATTATTCTCAGCAAGTCAGTTCAGTATGCTCTGCTCCTTTGTTTACTGCGCACCGTTCCCAATTCAACTTACGTGGCTCTCGTACATACTATCGACTTTTGGCTTGGCTTTTTGGACTGGAATCGACCTGCAAACTTAACTGGCCTGGCATTATTTTTACTTTTCGGGATTCCTGTAGCTTCTTCTATGGCACATACCGAAGTAGTCAAATAATTTTCTACCTCATTGAGAACTTCTTCATCACGATCCAACCTAGGTCTTCCAGTGCTTCTCCTATTAGATGGCATACGAACCTCTGAAAACGCTTGATGCATATTAATAAACACTCGATAATTAGGATATCTTTGAGCATTTGGGTATCTTTTTCGATACAGTCTGCTAGGAGCTTTAGCGTTACATCGGCATTCTCCATAGATTAAATGCATATTTGCGTATTACTGTGGTGTGTACGGTTGCGGCATGTTAAACGCCAAACAGTCCAAAATGCGCCAGAACTCTAAATCACAAAACAAACAATCGTAGTCCAAGATAATGCCAGGTCAGTTCAGTTTGCTGATCACTTCCAGTCCAAATAATGCCAGGCCAGTTAAGTTTGCAGGTCGATTCCAGTCCAAAAAGCCAAGCCAAAAGTCGATAGTATGTACGAGAGCCACGTAAGATAAATTGGGAACGGTGCGCAGTAAACAAAGGAGCAGAGCGTACTGAACTGACTTGCTGAGAATAATAACAGCTTCTCTACCTGCCCTGTTGTTGTCTCTTTTTTACGTAAATATCTCTATCTATCTATCTCTCTCTAACATCTAAGGTATGTATGCCCCATTAAAATTCCTAGAAATTGTAACAAGAACCCATTTTGGGCATGTAGTAAAAGTGATTACTGACAATTACAATTTAAGGAATTTGGCCCCTGTTAAGAAATAATAGACCCATATTTTTTATAACTTGTTTTCCTAGAGTATTATACCATTTTGGATTGTAGGTTAGTTGCGTCAATTTTTAAAAAAACTTGCCATACTAGTGTTCATACTTTTTTTTACACCACGATAAGTTAAATTTGGTTAAAAGTGAAAGTCTTCAAAAAATTTAGAGAATAAAATAAGTTTCATTAATTTTCGTGATAAAACAAGAGTTATTCTGGATTTTTTAAGAATTGTGGTAGATAGCAGTGCTATTCAGGTTGCTTATAAAAAAAAAGAAACAAATATTGAAAAAAATGTGGTCATGGTAGTGAAAAATATCATAAACGGTCTCAATTTCTGAAGAATTTAATTTTTTTTATATAATATTTTTTTTTTTCTTTTTTCCCCAATTAGTCCGAGGCAGGTCTATCCTCCGGTGTTGGCTTATCGTTGAATTTTGGGACACATTGTATATATATATATATAGTATAATAACAAAAGTATTGTAGTGCAAAGATACATTTTTAATAATTTTTTTTTTTTATAGAATAGGGTGACAAACGAGCACACAGTCCACCTGATGGTAAGTGGTTACTGCGGCCCATAGACATCTACATCTATCTTCCATTGCAAATCAAAATGCAGATGTGTTGTCACCCATGAGGACTGAGATGGAATGCCTCATTTCCAGTAAAAAGGGTCTCCGGTTCTCTACACTCACCATACGAAATACAGCAGCATTAAGCTACTATTTCACGCTGGTATTCTGTGAGAGCGTGGTCCTTCCCCGGTCGAGCCGACCCATTCGTGCTACAACTATACTACTAATATAACTGCAGCATGGCTCTACCACGTAATAAGAAAATATATCACACAACCTTATGAATAGGAGCTTAAATTCCGTGCAAAAGTTTTTAATAGATACGAAGTCTTTTTAGTATTTGTATACTTTTATATTTGATTTGTCTAATAATTTATGCTTTTATTAAAGCTTGTAACTATGCTTGAATATATTATCTAGCTTTAAGATGTCCAGGCGGTCCTAGACCTTACTAACATATTCCTCTGTTTTCTTCCAAGATTATGACATAAGAGCCAATTTTTTCAATATAAAATCTATATACACTATTGCCATGTTTCTATGTTTTATAAAAAAATAATTATATTAAACACTAGGAAACTTTCAAATTACTAAATTTTAAGTTAGGAACTGTCAAAGAAGAAATGATAAATATGAGATGCTTGTATCTCCAAATCCTTTGAGGTTTTTCTTTAATTTGTCTTTTATGGTACTTATGGGAAGATACAAAGTTTGCATAACCATTTTTTGATACAAAGTTTGCAATTACAAGGCTCACTAAAATAATGATAATGATTTTCAAATATGAAAGTCATTGTGGTCATAACTCATATGCGTCGTGATATGAGAGAAAGTTTGTATCATCAGAGATTTGGGATAAAGGGAACATATCATTTTTCTATAGTATTGGATCCAACTATGTCCTGACTTAGCAGGTATTCTGACCATTGCTTCACACAGTTCATTCTCATTATCACATAACAACCCTGAAGATAACAGAAAATGACCGACTTCCATCTGATAAAAATATCAGATGGTGTTATCTTCGACATATTCGTCACATATTATACATTCTTTCTCGCATAGTGGACGTTTTCTATGTAGTAGCAGTGATGATGATTGAAATTATTTTGATATGTTGTAATGAAGGAAAGAAACCTATCAACTGTTTTATTGAATCATCAGTTCTTGAGGCGGTTATTTATTATGATGCGGAAGGAGAATGTGTCACATAGTGTCATTTAGATGTCTTTCTCACTGAGAGCTGTACTGTAGAGCCCAAACTTGACTATATTATCTCTTAAATTCCAAAGTTTGTTAATTTGAACCAAATCTGTTGCAATATTGGAAATCTCAATTATTGAATTTCTCATGAAATAGTTGGCCAAAAGTGGCCGTGATTGGTCTTAATTTGATCAGGTCAGGAGAGTTCAGGGGAAAGGGTCTTGAGGGTTTAGCTTAGATGAATCAACGATTGGCTACGCTATGGAAAACTAAATGTTGAATCAGATTACAATCTCATGACTTAGCATTGATTTTTTAAATTTTCTATAGCCTTAATGTTTGTAGAAAGTCATCTTGGCTAACCTCGTTGTATGGCTATTTATCATTTCTCTCTAAAGATATTCAAACTTTCAAGCGAGCGATCACCTCTCGCAATTACCGCAGTAACAGGCTAAGTATCCTTCTCCAACAACAACACCCGATTTTACGGGTAGCTAGTAGCTACCCTTAAAGCAACGTATCTGCTAAACTGTAGCACTGCTAGCTAGATGGGTTGCTTATTGTTAACTTAGTATTTAATGCGTTGGATGGTGTTGGTCCTGGATTTTTAAGGGGAGCTTTATATAAATTGATTTATCCGTCATATTTAGGGCGAAAGAATTTTTCATATTAATATATATATATATATATATATATATATATATATATATATATATATATATATATATATATATATATATATATATATATATATATATATATATATATATATATATATATATATATATATATATATATATATATATATATATATATATATATATATATATATATATATATATATATATATATATATATAGATGTATTATAATTATGCGAATATTACATGTTGAATAAAACTACTTTGACAGATTTTACCATGTATCATCACTTCAAAACTCCAAGATACAGTTTTTCCTACAAATGACGAACTTTAACTTGTGATGAAAGACAAATGACGCTCAACATACTGTTAAAAATATTTACATCAATTTAATATGAGTTTTTAAGTTTAAAACAATATAGCATATATACGTGGTAGAGCCATGCTGCAGTTGTATTAGTAGTATAGTTGTAGCATGAATGAGTCAGCTTTACCAGGGAAGGACCACACTCTCACAGAATACCAGCATAAAATAGAAGCTTAATGCTGCTGTGTTTCGTGTGGAAAACCAGAGACCCATTTTACTGGAAACAAGGTGTTCCATCTTAGTCCTCATGGGTGACAACGCATATGCATTTTGATTCGTAATTGAGGATAGATGTAGATGTCTATGGGCCACAGCAACCACTTACTATCTGGTGGACTGTATGCTCGTTTGTCACACAATTCTATAAAAAAATGGCATTCAAAATTCAACCATGTGGAGGCCACCAGGAACACAGAAGTTTCACCGTGCATTGTGTTCCACCCTTTTAATCTATTTCTGCCGCCAAATAAAAGTAATTGCATTGCTGTGCTCTACTCTGAAGGGTGTAGAGAGCCAGTATAATTGCAGGCTGTGAGGCATTCCATCTTAGTCCTGAGAGGTGACGAGCATGACAGGTACATGTTGCATGCTGTAGCCTTCTATGTTTGAAGTTGGCTGGAGGTGGGTTGACCGTGTCATGGCGTTTAAGAATATCCACTACTCCATCATCATCACGTGGGTGTTGTTAGAGGCGACAGAGGGAAACAAAACAGGAGTTTTAATAGTGACTGAAAATAAAAAAAAACTGCGGTTGTCAGTCCTCTTGCCAAGCGTGGCAACAATGGCAAATATTCCCTATGAGGAAATCTATGTGAGAGGCTTATATTCAGCTGTGAACTTTAATAGACTGTCACGGTAACGGTACATGGACTGCAGTAGCCGCTTACCAGAGCTGGACTGTGGAGTTGAAGACTGTAAGAGCGTTTGCCACTTTTGTTTTATGAAAAAAAAAACATTGAGGGTATGATTTGATAGCAGTGTAATGCCGTAAAGCACCCACAGCCGCTAAAAATTAAGCTGTAAAATTATAAATGATTAGCTATCCGTCCCGGCTTCGCACGAGTGATTTCTGGATCTCGACACCAGCACCACTTATATCGGGTCCAATTGTGAATCTAAACCATGCAGGGATCCACTCAAACGCATACAAGATATTTCATCAAAATCGTTCGTGCCGTTTTCGAGTTTCAGCGAGACTAATGGGCAGCAAATGATTTTTTATATGTATGTGTAGTAGTGTTTGCGTAAAAATAAGAAAACATTTACTTAGTCGGGTAATAAGTTCTGTCAAAACATTATTATTTAAAATTTTTGAATACTGGCTAGATGAATCACAAATCACCATTTTAAAAATATAACGCGTGCGCTTGCCGGAAATAAAAAAGACATTCGTTTTCAAATATGGAGTGGTCGAAGAAAGATGATCGAGAGTAGCGGTTATCGCGTTGCACCGCTGTGGTTACGCGCCAAAAGAGATTTTCAATATTCTACAAAAATTGAAAATAATCCTACGATTTGTTTATCGTACTATCAAACGATTCATTGAAGATTCAAGCATCGAAGATCGTAAGAGGACCGGCCGACCTCGTACAGTTTAGGACACCCGCGATCATCAAAGTAGTGAAGGCGCGAATCCAAAGAAATCCTGTTCGTAAACAAAAAACTTAGCTCTTCAGATGGGCCTAAGCAGAACCACGGTCAAAAGAGTGATCAATGAAGACCTGAAGAGAAATACCGCGAAATTTTGTTTTCGGGTGAAAAAATTTTTAACATCGAAAAAAGTTATAATAAACATAATGATAAGGTGTATGCCCACAGCAGTGAAGAAGCCAGCACGCGTATTTCGAGCGTTCAAAAAGCACATTATCCTTCGTCATTCACGGTTTGGCTTGGAGTCTCATATTCAGGCTTAACTGAGGTATTTCCTGTGAAAAAGGTGTAAAAACCAGTGCCGAGGTGTACTAAAATACTGTCCTAACAAATATAGTGGAACCTCTTTCTCAAATGTTGAAAAACAGACATTGGATATTCCAACAGGACTCAGCACCAGCTCATAGGGCACGAAGCACGCAAAACTGGTTGACCGGCCATGGAATTGACCTTATCGGACATGAAGACTAGCTCTCTTCTAGTCCAGATTTAAGCCCACTGGATTACAAGATATGGCAACAGCTGTAGGAAAACTCTGCGCTAAACCTCTTCGGAATTTGGTATCTCACCGAGCATCTTTGACTAAGCAGCGGCAGAAGAATCGGACATGAAGACTTCTAGTCCATATTTAAGCCCACTGGATTATAATATATGGCAACATTGGGAGGAGAAAGTCTGCGCTAAACCTCATCAGAATTTGGTATCTCACCGATAAATAGATATGTGTGTGATGCGTGCTGCGGTCGATGATTGGCCGCATCGGTTAAGGGCATGTATTTAAAATAGGGGAGGGTATTTTGAATAATGTAAATAAAATTGTATTCTGAATTAAATTACTTTTCATTTCATATATAATTTCTATATAATTATCAAAAAGTGTATCATTAATTTTATAAAACGCTTTTGACAAAACTTATACACTGACTAAGTACATACACAGAAATAATATTGAATTTTAATAGTTTTACCTTTATGTGTTCTGTGGTTTTACCCATATTAAATGTTATTGTCTTGTTTGAGCCTTGTTGAGACTCGCTTCTTTCTTTCTCTCGCTTCACTTGCTAATAATAAATAAAAACCCTTTTTATTTCATTCTTATATATGTTACGCATTACGAATAACGTAAAGGTCAAAATGTCGGATTGCTGTCGTATATTTCGTATATGCTAATACGTGCGTCACAGAAATGTATTTTACGCGGATGATAATTTTTGTGGCTGAACTGGTCTAGTGGTTTTATGCTTGCTGCACTTAAAATTTTCTTAAAAGTATGTTGGATTTAGGAACAATTAAAAAAATAAATTTTATGTCGTCGTTATAATAAAGTAAAGGTAAAGTTAAAGCCTATTTACGTTCCACTGCTGGCCGTAGTTTCGACCATCAACGCCACCCAAACCCCAACTTACCGATCACAGCGAAGCGACGGATTAAAAATCAACTAATTGAACGAATCCAATCGTACCAATCGCATGATCGAATCTACGCACAACCTCGACCCGCTCCCTCAATCAGCCTGTCTCGTCTTATTTCTTGGGTTTTAGGTCAAGAAAATGTCCGCCGCGCTACCCCAATGCGCGTTGACAGACTATACATACATGCATAAATTACACTCACGCCTAGTGTTACCAACTCTCGAAAGGACCAACCCGGGAGAATTTTGTGTAATCGAGTACGGGGGAGATAGAGGCGGGGGGTGGCAAAGAAAATCTCAATCATTTATTAATTTTTAAATTTATATTTCCTTTGTTTTCGAGCAACATCTAATATTTGTCGATTTCGCAAAGCGAGTGCGAGCGACGGATGCAAATATTTTTTAGAAAAACCGTAGAAATTATTGCACCATGGGAGGTCGGGAGATTAACCATTATTACCGGAGTCTCCCGGGCATCAGGGAGGGTTGGGAAGACGGTTGGGAACCCTAGTCACGCCTCATACCCACAGGGGATGGTAAAGACTACGGATTTTCATATGGCACGATCCTGATACACCTCTCTCGCTTCTTTCACTTTAATATAGAATAGAATAGAATAATTTTTTATTAAATATAGATCACATGTTGCACATATCCATTTATTGAAAGTAATTTTTACATGACCATTGGTTCGGTAAAAAGTAAAAACCTCTGACCTGGGAAGAACCAGCAAGAAACCCAGCGGGACTTATAGAAAAAATTTACAAACTACACTGGCCTCCAAAAAAATCGACCCACCTACGTTTTTTCCGCAAAAAGTGTCCTATGGGTTTTTACCACAATCAATAGGTATTTTTTGTCTTGATAATGTAATAATGCAATTATGAGGTTGTAAAAAACAAAAAAAAATGGCGCGTATAACGGGATATTTTACATACAAATGTATATTTTACAAAATTTATATTTTGTAAAATGTAAATTTTTTATTTTATTTTATTAATAATAATTTATCTGAGTACCTTCAAGAAAAGAGCTTACTCCTTTCTAAAGTGCCGGCAACGTACCTGCAATTCTCCTGGTGTTGCGGATGTTCATGGGCGGCAGAAGTAATTTAACATCAGGTGAACCGTATGCTCGTTTGCCCCCTCTTAATAAACATAATAAACAAAAAAAAAAGCAAAAACATACAAATAATATGCCAACGCATACTTAAGATAACAACTTTGTTACTCAAAATTAAGGGATTGGTCGATTTTTTTTGGAGGCCAATGTACATAGCGATCATCACACCAGAAGTCTATGTTAAGGTCCCACTTCCACGAAAAGATGTAATATAAGCGTTAAACTTAGAATAACAGAGAAGTCTAATTGAAGACCTAATACCAGATACTGTATTTAGCTTTGCATCGAAAGTTATGCCAAGAAAAACAGTATTCAGGGCTCAGATCTTCCCCATTTAAAAACACATTGGTATTCAGATTATTATTATTATTGGCACCATAGTACTGTAGCTGTCGATTAACGTCTCATGGTGAACATAGTCGAAAGCCTTGGAAAGATCACAAAATACATTCAAAGCATCCTCTAAAGTCTCCTATGCTTTGTGAAGTCCAAGCTCAACTCCAGCGTCGGCTGTCGGGCGACCCCTTGTAAAACCAAATTGAAAAAAAAAGAAACATCTGATCTAAAATATTTTTTTCAAAAATTTTGCCTTATTTGGGTACTATGTTTCATTAAATCAGGAAACACACCAGATTCGACGTTTGTATTAAAATTAGTGGCTAGATAAGGTGCTATTGTATATCTATACAATAGCACCTTATCTAGCCACTAACACATCATCAATATATATACATCATAAATACATCTATAATAGATCTATTATAGATGCAATAACTTTAACGGAAATCCCGCATAAGTCTGCCATTTTCTTAACATCAATAGTTTTAAAATATTTAACGATATCTTTTGCCAATACTCTATGGAATTTGAAAGTATTTGAACAAGCCGTTACATTTTGTTTAAGCAACGATTCGGCGACAATATGAGAAGAATTTAATGATTTTGTTGTTAAAAAAGGAATATCAGTAAAATGTTTCTCAAAAGCCATTACAACTTCTTGATCAGATTGAGTTAAATTAATGTTAACGTTCGATTGAAAATCCGAGTTGCGTGGTTTGACCTTGCCCGTTTCACTATTAACGTAATTTTAATTTTACTGGATGCAGTTTTAATTTTGTTCCTTAAATGTAAAGCCTTAGATGTGGAGCATACTTTTTTAAATATTTTAGAATACGTTACCTGCTAAATATTTTAGAATATGTTACCTGCGCATACCGTATATTATTATACATACGCATGCGTGCTCGTCGGTAAAGGGTATCTTAATTTGGACCATCTTCAATATATTACCAACTTGGTCGAAAAACTTCCGCCTTGTAGGATGTCTTTGTCCATACCATTTCTGCCACCCACTTCTGCAACAAAAATTTGTCCAAACTATCGAAGCATTCCTTTCTAAATCCTAGTCATAACATCTTGCAAATCACACTTTTACATTGTTTCTTCATATTAATTTTTAAATTCTCGGACACGCAGCTTTCCTTACGATGTTTTCCTTTACCGCTGAGCACTCGTTAAATCAGCACATAAATTTCAATTTTTAAATATTGGTGCTGGCGAGGATCGAACCAAAAAAAATTTTACTCACGGGTAAAAATATATTTATATTTTATATATATGGTACATATGTTTTACCCCACATTGATATTTTACTTTTAACGTGGAAACGTTTTACATACTAAATAAATTACAAAAGGACAAACAGATCTGGAACAAATTTGTAGGTCATAAAAACAATTTTTTCGTGCGGGTTTAGGACCAGATTACTATTAATATCAGAAAGAGTTATGCATATGTGTCCAAGAGTGGGACGTATATAGGCTGTAATGTTAACTTTTTAAATATATAATTTAATCCACATGCTACATGTGGAATTTGTCCCAAACGCAGACAGCCTGCCTCTATTTATCTGATCTCTTGACGATATAACGATGTTGCATATTTTCCGCGACTCAACCAAACGTGACTGCATTTAATATTTTCATAAAATAAAACGTAGTTTTTATTTCTCTCCGTCAAGAAGATTCTCTCACAGACGCATAAATACTGAAAATAAAATACCAGTGGTTATTGAATATATCTATGACGACGGATGTCGAATGCGACGGCTCTCGGCGAGCGCATTTTCAATTTTTATCACGTACGAGCTCTCTCCGAACAATAATCATCTATGAATGTCATCATGTCTTTTGCTCATGCGACGTTCTATTATGTACATATATATGACAGGATTATATCTATAATAATCATAAAATCGTTTTATTAACAGAATGATTTATTTACAAAGGAGGCAAGATGTAGCTGGCTAGGTTTGAGCTGATAAATACTAGGTGAAAGTACTCCTTATGTACCTAGGGTTCTTTATGGGTTGGTACCTTCTTTTTAAGTTCTGACATGCTTTTATTTTATAAGAGTTGAAGGTGAAGTGAAAGTGTTAACATAATAAGAACTTTTTTACGCAGCCGTGGTAGCTCAGATGGTTAGCTCTCGCTGTAAATTTTACAATTCGCTAACAAAACGGGGCAGCACCAATGGAATTGTTAATTGCAATTTTAAGTCATTTACTATGTGCTCGGCGGTGAAGGAAAACATCGTGAGGAAACCTGCATGTCTGAGAAATAACAAAAAAATATTTCGAGGACATGTGAAGTTCGCCAACACGCATTAGGGCAGCGCGGCGGAAACTTCCTCTCTCAGAAATGAGTGGAGGCCTGTACCCAGCAGTGGGACATATACACAGTGTGTATAGATTAACTTTAAGAAGTGGTCTAGGTTTTTAATGAGTGATTGCGTCGTCCTTTTCTTTTCCTAATTTGACTGACTGCCGTGTGTCTAGTCTAGATTGTAAAGGTTTACAAAAATCATACCGCATATAACGTGGTCCTAATGCGTGTCACCTAATTCATCCTGTAATATACTTAAACGGTACGATGATAAACGGAGGAGAAAAGAAAACAAATAAGTGCTGAACACTTTTAAGTCATCTCACAGCCAAACAATAAAAAAGTTTGTCGCATTCCTGCCTTTGCCCAGGGCCTGTTAAGTGTGAGTTTTATGATTTTAATATTTCTAAATTAAACATTGTCTTGGCTATGTGGTCCCGTAGATGTCGTTATCCCAGAAGGCTTCTAATATTTGGCGATATAGTCATCTTGTATACACCATTTGTGATATTCCCAGAACGACGATGGTAAGAAGCGTCGAAGGTGCATTACGTCCGGCACTGATATCAAAAATCCGTCTGCCAAGCGAGGTGATTGTGGTAAAAATCTTCCCTACGACGTAAGAAACGTGCAGTAGTTGGCTTCTATAGGCTGATAAAGAAACATGGTATATTATAGGAATAGCTTAGATACCTATCGGTAATGTAAATTTATCGTTTTCAATTACCGATACCGTCACATTACCGATACATCCTGTCGATGTCGTAAGAGGCGACAGAAGAAAACCACGAGATGGGCAGCAGTGTTCCTAATAATTTTTTTTATTTTTTTTTATAGGATAGGGTGACAAACGAGCACACAGTCCACCTGATGGTAAGTGGTTACTGTGGCCCATAGACATCTACATCTATCCTCGATTACGAATCAAAATGCAGATACGTTGTCACCCGTGAGGACTAAGATGGAATGGTCTCCGGTTCTCTACACTCACCATACGAAATACAGCAGCATTAAGCTACTATTTGACGCTGGTATTCTGTGAGAGCGTGGTCCTTCCCCGGCCGAGCCGACTCATTCGTGCTACAACTATACTACTAATATAACTGCAGCATGGCTCTACCACGTATAAAAATGACTAAAATTTAAAAAACTGCGGTTGCCAACCCGCTTGCCAAGCGTGGCAACTATGGTAAATATGCCCCCTATCAGGCCAATCTATGCGTGAGGCCTATGTTCAACAGTGGTCTTTTATAGACTGTAACGGTATCGATTTAATTATCGACGTGTGTCGACGTGTATCGATTTATTTATCGACGTGTGTCGACGTGTATCGATTTATTTATCGACGTGTGTCGACGTGTATCGATTTATTTATCGACGTGTGTCGACGTGTATCGATTTATTTATCGACGTGTGTCGACGTGTATCGATTTATTTATCGACGTGTGTCGACGTGTATCGATTTATTTATCGACGTGTGTCGACGTGTATCGATTTATTTATCGACGTGTGTCGACGTGTATCGATTTATTTATCGACGTGTGTCGACGTGTATCGATTTATTTATCGACGTGTGTCGACGTGTATCGATTTATTTATCGACGTGTGTCGACGTGTATCGATTTATTTATCGCCGTGAGTGCTGTATAGTGATCTAGCGGCACATGTACAGCACCCACGGTCACGGGTTTTGTTCACAAATTTTCAAGATTTAAAATGTTTTCAGAAACTTACACTCTTAGATGTATTTAATTGTTCCAGAAGTAACATCATGAACGCTTTGTCAAGAGGTGTGTACTCGATTGTCGGAGTTGAATCGTTTCATAAGATGAGCATAATATACCGATGCTCTCTGAATAATCCGGAAAGATTTTCTGAGTATATCCGAACGTTAAATAGACGACGCTTCAAGGCTGACGGTCGGTTTATCTACAAAGGCTTTAATCTTCCTGGCTGCGTTTCTTTCATTTCTTATTTGAAAAGTTCTTTTAGTCGCTCTGTTAATAAGCGCTTTATTAAAATTCGTGATTTAAAACATGCCTCCGTTTACAGATTGTAGCTGATAAAATATAAAGCCTTATTACTGCCTTAGTCTTAGGTTTTTGTGCTGAAGACGTGTGCTCCGGAACACCGGTTTTAACGCGTCTTTTCCGGTATCCCTATTCCCTAGGTGTAGTCCCGAAATCATGGAAGACAGCCTTCGTGCACCCGATTCCTAAAAATGTTAACCGCTCTGATCCGTCCAACAATAGGCCTATCGTCATCACCTCCTTGTTCTCTAAAAAAATGGAATCTATTATTAACAGTCAGCTCATGCGGCACCTTAGGATCACCAGCTGATTAGTGACCGCCAGTACGGTTTTCGTCGCGGTCGCTCGTCTGGTGATCTTTTGGGTTACCTAACTCATAAATGGGCGGAGGCAGTAGAGTCCAAGGGGGAGGCTTTGGCCGTTAGTTTGGACACAGCTAAGGTCTTCGATCGGGTTTTGCACAAAGCGCTTCTTATGAAGCTTCCTTCCTATGGACTTCCCGAGAAATTGTGCAATTGGATCACTAGTTTTTATTTTATAAGAGAGAGCAAACGAGCATACGGCTCGCCTGATGGTAAGTGATTACCGCCGCCCATGAACAACCGCAACACCAGGGGAATTGCAGATTCGTTGTCGGCCTTTTAAAAAGGAGTAGGCTTTTTTCTTGAAGGTCCCTAAGTCGTATCGGTCCGGAAAATTCCTTTTGAAGAGAGAAGAGAGGAAGAAAACTTCTTTAGAATCGCACGGTTGTGGACCGTCAGTCATCCAGATGGTATGGATGGTATCGCGAGTTTTGTCGGTCGCCGACGATTCGAACTGCTCTGCGCTGGATACGATCAAATGGAAGGAGCTGGCACTGGGAAGCCCCAGCCCAGTGATGGGAACGGATTGTTCGGACTAATTCCAGCCGCACAATTTCACCATCGCACATCGCAACAAAACTCGCGATACCATCCATACCATCTGGATGATGGGCGGTTCACCACGGTGCGACTTAAAAGAAAACACACACTTCTACCCGAGACTATCAATAAACCACGTGTTCTAAGACCGAAAAGACGTTTCTAATGATATTTTTTTAATTAAATTTAGCCTGTTAGTTACAGCCTATGTCCGCCTCGCTACCCCAATGCGTGTTGGCGAACTTCACATGTCTTTAAAATATATTTTATTCTTGTTTCTCAGACATGCAGGTTTCCTCACAATGTATTCATTCCCGCCAAGCACGTGGTAAATCAGCACTTAAAATTGCAATTAACAATTTTATTAGTGC
Source organism: Parnassius smintheus behrii (assembly GCA_036936625.1). NCBI lineage: Eukaryota > Metazoa > Arthropoda > Insecta > Lepidoptera > Papilionidae > Parnassius > Parnassius smintheus. The sequence goes on along the minus strand of JAUPFT010000011.1, from coordinate 40,785,764 downwards.
CGGCAGGAATGAACCCGGGTTGCTCGCGTACTGTAAAATTTATAACGAGCGCTATCTATCTGACCTACCACGGTTCTTGATTTAAATTGCCAAGCCTAAGGTGGCTTTAATTTGATGTAGGTGAGTAACCCAGGTTCAATATCCGATATCCTTAATATTTTTACTTATTTTCAACACGCTCAGTGGCTAAACGTCCTTGGAAAGGTTTCCCCCATGTGACATACGTTAAAAGTATTTCGAGGACATTTTTTAAGAAGCGGACTTTTTCTGTTACATAACAGTATACATAGTAGCATGTGCCTAGCAGTGTATACCTATGTTAGTTCATATGTTGGTTCTTTTTAAAGTTATAACTAGCAGATTTATTTGTATTAATCATCATCATTATAAGCTATAAATGTCCACTGCTGAACATAGGCCACCCCCACAGATTGCATTAAAGCGGGGGATTTCGCCATCGTTGACACGCTTGGCGTGCGGATTGTCAACCGCAGTTTTTTATTATTTTGAGTAGTTATCAGGAAGATGCTGCTGCCCATCTCCTGTTGCAATTTCCCTCTGTCGCCTTTTAAGACACACCCACGGGACGGACGGGATGGTGGATATTCTTACACCGCCCCTTCATGGTTAACACAAACACAAACAGACGAATAATTTGTACATTGAGTTATATGTACCAAAAAAAAATGAAATGAAGAAGAATGCAGGAAATAAAGTAAATGGGGCTACACTCCATTGTGAAAAGTCAGAATGTGTCAAAAAAGGCACGTATGGCAATTCACAATGCTGTATTAGTGCCTACTTTAACGTATGGTAGTGAAAGTTAGATGTGGCAGAAGAAGCACGAGAGTAGAATAAATGCAGTAGAAATGTGGTCGCTAAGGAGTATGTTAGGGCTGAATCTGAGTGCCAGGGTGAGAAACTGTGTGATAAGAGTGTGGTTTGCAAGATGAGGCGGTGACCAGGATTAAGAAAGGAATGCCTCGGTGGTTTGGTCATGTAGAAAGAATGAATGAGGAAAGACTGACAAAACAAATATATGTGACAGATGTGAATGGAAGAGTCGGAAACCCTTAACCGACGAGCATGTATGCGTAGGTGTATATGGATGTGGAAGAGGCGAGAGAGGTATGTCAGGATCGTGCTAAATCGAAGTCCGTAGTCTCTGCCTACCCCTCTGGGTGACGGGCGTGAGTGTTTATGTATTGTGTATTATATGTACTACGTACTAGAGAAGCTATTCCAAACAAAAAATGTGCACTACTCTGTATCCGCACATGCTCGGGAAACAGGAGTCGCGCATGCGCAGTTGATATAAACGCGCGAAAATAGTCATAATAAATAATTGTTTATTTGGATTGTATTGTTAATCGAGTATATTTTTTTAAATTTTCGTTTATTTTGCATATGTGCTAATTTAATATAATATTATTATTAGCGCCGCTCCGCACTGCATGAATATCGAAGCCACAATAACAGGTGTACGGATTGCAGTACAGTTCAGTTGATCATGGTGAGTGTTCAGAATGCCATATCTAGTGCGTATTACATATATATCGATGAATTTGTACTAATATTGTAGTATAATTATAATATCAGAACTACTAATTCATAAAAATCTGTACAACACACCCCAAAGTTGCTTTTACATAGAACTATAGTGACAAAGGTTTTCACCACGTTTTTATTAAATCGTTTTCGTGTAATCTATTCGGTTCGAATTTTGTAATTGATTTTTAAATTTGAAAAATTGAATTTTGTACCTCCCGATGAGCGAGAGACGTGACATTTTTAACTCAGCTCAGAATCGGATGATATATATTGTCTATGTTTTAACCAAACTTTTAAACTAAACTGGATATAATTGTTAGAATAATTATTATCATAAATATCTGTACTTTATAATTACAATTTATCGACAATCAATTAAAAAAGTTTTTGACATTCGGAAGGGATAAGTGTACATAATTATTTTTTGTCCGGCGGAATTTGAACCGAGGACGTGGCAGTTGCTACGCACGTCACACACAATATAATTCGAATGTTTCCTTTTCACAAAAAAGGCGAGTAGCATCCCTAGGAAAATTCAAAATACTATCGGATAAAGACTGGCTGAAATATAGAATGATTAAAAAAGTAAGAAGCAAAGGTGACGTTCTTTTTTTTTTAAGACGAAACCTGAATAACTACCTACCGGGAAATTGGTTAAGAAATTACAGGGACACGGACATAATAGTAGGGCGGATGTCAGTCGAAGATGCGACCACAATGTAATTGAGTTCTCAAGCAGTAAACACGCAAGGGATTCGAGAAATAAATATTATTATAGGTACATTGAAATGTGAAATTATTTCTTTTCTATTTTGCTATTGCAAATTTTCATGCATATATGTAGGTATTATTTACTTTTTATTGCAAGATGATATTAATAATGTTTTAAAATCGCAATTCTTATGTTATTAACTAATGTTATAAACCTTAATTTAAAATTCACTAAAATAATGAAAGTACTTATATCTTGGAGTTTGTTGTCATACAATTTATCTATTTCTATTAATTAACTCCAAACTAAACAAGATTTAATCGGATGGGTGTGTTACTGCTTGCATCATTACAACCTTAGATAAGTCCATGCTGAAGTCGTTAGGGAAGGCCTATGACCTCCAAACTCCAAATTCCAACAGCGATTGACACAAACCACGATCCTGAGCCACCTGCATACATCGACTTCCTGCATATCTTACCAGGTCGTCACTCCCATCTAGTGGGGGACCGCCATACACTCCAAATTTCACTTTTGTGTTACATCAACAAAAGTTAATTTAATGAATTGTTCATACAAATACGATTGTTATGTATACGTAATTGATTTTCTATTCAAACTCCATTGCGTTTACACTAAATACACACAAATATTAAGACGACATCAAGAGTAAATTCTTGCGGAGATGATCCCGATCGAAGCATCGATCGATATGATATTTCTGCTTTATTCCAACAATAAAGAAACATGGAGCGTTGCGTATATTTTATGTAACGGCTCATGGTCAAATTATTGTAAAAGCACGTCCTCACAAATGATTGTTTTAGGTGTAAATGTGTGGTCAGCGGTGGCCTGTTAAGGTCTGTTAACAGACTAGTTGAACCAGCAGTAAGTTAGACCAGCAGTTGAATGGTTTCGACGTCACTTGAGCTGTTGGCAGTTCCGTTTTTTTTTTTAAATTTATTTTATTTAAACGCAAAATACACTTAAACAATTATACAGTGAGTTCTCGTACAAAGGTAGTAATGATTACAATTACTATGCAAATGTCTTCCAGTAAACCTAAATATGAAAATATATAAAAAAGGCAAACTTAGTGCGTGCATTCCAAATAAATAAATAGCAATATTATCATCAATAATATAATAAAAATATGTAATTGTTGTTGTTGGTTTGAGCTGCCAAATAAAATTTTATTATCGTTCGAATGCAAAAAGTATACAAAGTTTGAACTGAACAGGCTAAAAGAAAGTTGTCAACAGTTAACTTGCAAGATTTGACTTAATTTTCCAGATATACATGTGATTTTACTTAATTAAGACTACTAAAATTGGAAATGCTTGAGAATAGAATTTGGAAATGCTTGAGAACGCCAAAGTTATAGGCGTAGTACAGATAACTTACGCGCGCGTATCGTATCGACACATTTATTTGAAAGTTATATAATATCATTCAATATTAATACATGTGTTATCATTCCTAATTAAACAATATAACTTTTCCAAATTTAAAACGATATTTCCACAATTATTAATTAATTCTACTGTGATAGTAACGCCAGCTTGTATCAAATTAAAAAAAAATCATTCTTAACTAGCGAACTGCCCCGGATTCACACGGGTGATATCTGGATTCTACAACAGCGCCACTTGCCGGGTCCAACTATGCCTGTAACCTTCGCGGAAGTGCAAGCAACCAATCAATACGTTGACGAAGTTTTACCGCAATCTGATGAACGGTACGGCTGCACATAAAATACAAACAAACAAATATTGTTCTTTTTTAGATATGTTCATATTATATAATCATGAAATATTCTAAACAAATGTGAGTTTATTACTATCACTGCGAAATAAATAGGTAGCTTTTTGTGATTGTATATATTATTATGTACAACCTGCATTAATTCAATTAACAAGATCATATTATGTTATTATAGATTTAATATTCGTTTATATAACGATACACGATATGAAATATTGATGTCATTAATTTGAAATAGTTTTGATATTCATAATAATGTACTGTTGTGTTATTTACAATCCCCACTTGATGGAGTGACGACTTGGTATGACATGCGGGAAGTCGATGGATGCAGGTGGCTCAGGACCATGCTTTGTGGCGTTCCTTGGGAGAGGCCTATATACAGCAGTGGACTTGTGAAGGGATGCAATGATGATGACGATGAATGATAATGCACTTCATACGGCGTTACATTCTACTACCTCATGCAATCCCATGAGGATCTTAAGTGGCAACAGAGGCAATTGTAACAGGAGTGGGCTGTCACATATTCCTAATAGCAACTTTAAAAAAAAAAACTGTGGCTGTTTACCCGCCTCCCAAGTGTGACATTTATTACTAAAATCCTTCCTATAAAGATATGGAGAAGCCTTATGTTTGGTTGTGGATTTTTGTGAGGGTGTACCTATAGCATGGATTATTACATAATCTAAATATTACCAAAATAGAGTTAACACCTTTATAAACCTTTATGCGATATCCTATAATGTTTTCGGTAATTTTTTTGTGATGCTACTCGATTATTGTTGTTAAAATCGACTCTATTGTCCAAGCGGAAAATCTTTATAATGATGCTATAAGCGAGTACTTATTGAATCTCAACTTCATCTAACTGCAGTTGTCGTTTTTGTTAGCGAAATACCAATCAGAAACTCTATTGGAAAACGGATTCCTATGATCGTTTGTGTATAGAATGCCGTTTGCTCCAATGTTAATAATGCGGTGCGGTCGACATCTCACTGCGCACAAGTTATTCCACTAGATTGCGCTTTCCGCCGCCGCTCTCATTGGGTATTGCGAAGACCTCTAAAGTTAATCGAGCCATGAACCTTAGTATTTATCACATCGCTGACTGCATTATTCGTTAAAGTAACAGTTACAGCCTATATACTTCCCACTGCTGGGCACGGGCCTCCCCTCGTTTCTGAGAGGGTTTTAGTGCAAGGAAGTGTCCGCCGCGCTGTCCCAATGCGTGTTGGCGAACTTCACATGTCTTCGAAATATTTTTTTTCTTATTCCTCAGACATGCAGGTTTCCTCACGATGTTTTCCTTCACCGCTGAGCACGTGGTAAATCAGCACTTAAAATTGCAATTGTCAATTTCATTGGTGCCGGCGGGGGTCGAACCCGGGTTACTCGCGTTCTGTTATATTTACAGCGATCGTTAACCATCTGAGCTACCACGGCTCATTTACGGCACATTATTTGTCAGTGTGTTCGTAAATTGAGCTATCTTTTTCGGATCTTTAGTAAAAAAATCGTTTTCGTTTCGTCTACGTATCCGTTTTTAGTAGGAAACATAGTTAGAGGTTTTGTGCCATAGTATCCACTTATCATCAGGTGAACTGTCTCCGTTTTTTTATAGGAGAGGGGACAAACGAGTATACGGCTCACCTGATGGTAAGTGATTACCGCCGCCCATGAACAACCGCAACACCAGGGGAATTGCAGATTCGTTGTCGGCCTTTTAAAAAGGAGTAGGCTTTTTTCTTGAAGGTCCCTATGTCGTATTGATTCGGAAAAATATCTGGTGGCAGTCGATTCCACGTAAGTTCCAAAAACTTCTTTTAAATCTCACAGTGTTGGATCTCCAGTCGTCTAGATAGTATGGATGGTATCGCGAATTTTGTCGCGATGTGCGATGGTGAAATTATGCGGCTGAAATTAATCCGAACAATTCCCTAGAGCCCTCCCCGTGGTAAATGCGATAAAATACGCAAAGAGATGCAAAGTCTCTTCGCAGTGCCAGTGGCTTTATTCTATATATATCTATTTTGTAATATACTTAATACTAAGGAGAGCATAGGAGAGATGCGTTTTGCATTACATTTTTGACGAACAATATTCCAGATTCCACACGCATCGTAATGTGATGCAATACGATGCGTGTGTTACTTACCAAATGACTCCCCCACCGAACGTTACCCATTGGCCTTACCCTTAGGGTCATTCATAATTAGATGCGGCGGCGAATTCTGCAAACAACTAGAGCGTCGCTACTTCATGACCACCGCACAGATCCGCCAGCTGCAGGTTTGATACGGGTACTCAGATCACTCAGTTTTTACTAACACAAAGTTTTATCTAACTCATAATCGCGTTTTAGGGATAAGTTTTGGGCTTTTAAAGTTTGAATTTTTTGTAGTGTGTATAGCATAGATATAAGTATATATTAACACCTAAATTCCTCTCCCTTTTCCAGTGGGTGGCGATTCTTCCACCCCTTTGTTGGTATATTCCACAAATTCGACGACCAACGGTTTGCTTCGTATATCGTAATGCCTATTATAGCATTTGTTTTAGCAGGATTTGTTGTGCAGGAATGGGTCGGTTCGACAAAGACCACGCTCTTACAGAATAGCAGCATAACATAGCAGCTCAGTGTTGCAGTGTTTCGTATGGTGAGCGTAGAGAACCGGAAACCCTTACTAGAAGCGAGATATCCCGTCTTAGTGCTCAGGGGTGACAACAATATCTGAATTTTGATTCTTAATCGAGAATAGATGTAGATTTCTGTAGGCCACAGCAGCCACTTACCAGTAGGCAGGATTGCAGTGAAGCACTGCCTTTTAAGAAGTATAAATGTAACATATAATTGTGACGTTTAAAAACCTGCTTATTTATTCTAACACCTGAGTTTTAGAGTGTTTGGTGGAGCCTTTCCCGTACGATCGCAGCACCAGAAGCCTTACATTTTTGACGATACTGCCCGTTACCGGTCTGAATATTTTAGGGAGATTTTACATCTGGCGTAAACAAGGCGGTGTAACACTGATCTTCTCTAGATATTCTTCATTTTGAATTAGCGTTTAAGGGGAGTTTAAAATAAAGGGTAGGCTAATAATCGCTAACCAGGAGATGGACAGCGTCTTCCTAATCACAATAAAAAAAACCGCGATTGCCAACCAACATATTTCAAGTATTGAGGCATTTTATGGGGGAGGCCTATGTTCAGCAGTGCTATTTTAATAGGTTGTAACAGTAACGGTAACGGTAACAGTATAAATCGTCAGCACGATTTCATTCCAGGTTGTTTGTAGGCAAATGTACCTGTGATCGCCCTGTGCTAAGTCTATATATATTATCATGAAATTTAATCCAATCTCAAGCCTCGTAAAGTATGAAAAATTTGTACCAGTCTTAGATATTTGATGTTTCACGCATCACAGCCATTGCGAGTTAACTATGCGGTCTAACACGTGTCGCCACGGTCTCACGCTATGCTGAGCTCAACTGATCGCTTTTCAAGGTGAACAGTTAGGAATTGAAGCGACGACACATTTAACGCGCATAGTGAACATTTTGTGCTAAAGAAAAAAATAATTCATAATTCAACGCTCTGCGACGAAGGACTCTGAATATTTTCTATTGATTTCAAAAGTCAGAATTGTAGCAAAGCAAACGCATAGAGAAATAGAAAATTTAACTTTAATAAAAAACAAACAAGTTCAGAAGCTATTAAGTAAAAATTAATTTATTCTATTTAGTTCTTTGAAGTCGGCGTTTACTTTTATAAAAAGTATTATTTATTTACTCTTAACTGGTGTTAGGAATGTTACAAGCTCGAGCTAGAATGTCGCCTAAAATAGTTACTTTAAAACTATCACCCCTATTTTCCAGTTGAGGGTGGATTTTTCCCTCCATATTGTATTTTCGACATAAGCCTCAGACCACTTTTGAATTATAACCTATTTAATCAAAAAGAATCATTAAAATTGGTCCACAATCGACAAAGATTACGCGTAACATAACATTATACATACAAAAAAATTGTTGGATTGTGAACCTCATCATTTTTCGAGGTCTACTAAAAATAACAAGTGATTTAAATAGTAAATGTTCAGTAGACTTATGAAGGGCTGTAATGATGATGATGTCGATGATGATAAATGGTTTTTTTTAAATTCTTGTTTAATTTAAGGATTTCGTTCGTTATTTTAACATGTCAGTCCATTGTACTTTATAACGAAATAACACAATACAATTTATTGAATTTCTTGTACAAAATACTAACTAAATGATACACCATTAGAGCGGCGTTTGACGGTGGTTCAGAGAGATTGCTTTGATATTCAGCGACAATTTCAATTACCTGTTAGATCCATTTAATTTTTTTTTGTACGTGACAGCGGTCCTTGCATCCTTATTCCTTGTATTGACTGGCTCGTTGGTCTAACGTTTGTAAACGCGGCTGTTGATCATAAGGTCCCGGGTTCGAATCCCGGGTCGGGCCCAAAAAAAGAAAAACAATTACTGAGTTTTTCCGTCAAGAAATTCTCAGTCAGGAAGTTGGCGGTGTCTCAGCCCCATGCATGCCCAAGCATGTAAAGGCATTGGGCCTGCGCCTTGATCTCTTTCGGGTAGTGTCGGTTTACGGTCCAATCGAATCATTAGAGTGAGGAAATAGAGTGTATCTGTGCTTGGGCATACACTTGGGCACTATAATCCTGTCCCGCGACGATGGCTAGTTTCCGTTGAGGCTGGCCGCCGTGACCGAAATTCGATCTGGAGGACATTATTCCCTATATTGCTTTGTTTTCCTGTTTGCGATCATTGAAACGCCTGAATAGTTAATTAGTAATTGGCGACCTTCATGTGGATCACAATAATCTACTTACATTGTTGTTGTTTAAATTAACCTTAATTTTATTGTTATTAGTCTAGTATTGACACGTGTACACATGTACCATGATGACGTCAAAGGTCCTTAAGCTTCGTTGACACGGCGTTATTAAACCTGTGAAAGCTTTCCCGCGTCTCTAATAAATTCCCTTTGTTCCAACTAATATTCATCCCCTCCGAATAGCGAGAGGTATTAGACACTGAAACGTGACATGTAGCTCCCACGAGTAAGTCTTAAGAATGCTATATATAGCTAGTAGGTATTATCAGACTTGAGTTTTTATCCCAGCATTACGAATTGTTAAAAAGTAATTCTGTTTAAAGTAAATTATTTTTACATTAGTAAATATAATAAAAAGAAACTACAAAGCTAGCTAAGCTAGGATAGCTGAATAGAATTTTTTAATTCTTTATTCTATTAGATTGCTGTCGCATTACATCGAAAAGGACTAACGGTAATAGAAAACAGTAGGTGGGTAACAAGTAGATAAAAAGCCCGTCCCCATCCCCGTACCTTTGTTTTCGCTAACCACGCGATCACATCGAACGGTTTGCTTCATCAGTTGAATAGTTTGCCTGCGTCCATGTATCCAGTCGACTACAATGTAGATGTTTCAGGCTAAGAGTGAATAGGGTTTTGTTAAGCTAAGTGCTTTACCATCTTATGCTACATCACCACTTACTATCAGGTGGATTAGACAAGGACTGATAGTGAAAAATGTATAGCTGTACTAAAATTTACGGCGATATCATAAATATATCCAGCGCGGTTGAAACCTTAATAAAAGAGGCTCAAAACCATTTCTTTTTTCATTATCTTTGCGTCTACGTTTACGAAGTAGTAGAAATATATTACATAATAACATTTTAATTAAAACAGTATGTTAGGTAGAACTAATCGAGTTACTATACAATGTCATTATTACAAGATTATTAAATATTATAATTTAACTAGAGCTTTGCTTTGGACACTAATAAATAGCTTTTAGAGTAGTTGAGAAATTATTGTGGTAATACGTCTGATAAATTTAATTTAATTCTGACGTTGTGAAATTGGTGAAAACATACATTCATGGTAATTTTAAAATTATAGTTTAAAATAATAAAATGACAAGCATTGATCATGAATTGCGATGATCCTGGTGATAATACTAAGTCATAGTCATAAAATGATTGCATCGTCATCGATTTTTAATCTTCGTATTGTTCTTACCTAATCTGAGTATACATTAGCAAGCTATACGAGTATGTATACTCTAAGATAAAAACGGTTTAAAAAACGCTAACATTTACGACGCCATTGTTACCAGGTATCGAAAATATCAGTTAAAAATAATGTATCAAAAATATGCTTATAATTATCGGATTCCACCTGATGGTAAGTGGTTGCTGTGTCCCACATACATCTACATTTATTTTTGATTAAGAATAAAAATGCAGACTCATTGTTGTCACCCATGAGGACTAAGATGGAATGCATCTTTTCTGTAAAAAAGTCTTCGGTTCTCTACACCCACCTTACGAAATACAGCTTCATTAAGCTGCTATTTTACGCTGGTATTCTGTGAGAGCGTGGTCTTTCCCCGTCGAGCCGAATCATTATATAACTGCATATGTGAGGGTGAACTCGTGGTACGAGTATCGCTAATCATGTGACAGAAATAAAGGCAAGAACTCTTATATCATGGATTTTCTGGACTTTAAAATATGCGTATCTGATTTTCTACTTGGTGGCTCAACGAGAAAACCCACCCGAGAAGAATTCGAAAAAATGACAGAGATGCCTTCAACATCCCACTATCAACCTGCACCATTCCAACTATAGATAAACGTCTCGATGGGTATAACCATTGGTCCGTATGTGATTCCCTAAAAGCTCCTCGCTGTTGCCAAGTGACAGGTTGTACAAGCCGTTCAAAAGTAAGATGCACAAAATGCAATGTTTATCTTTGTAGTACTAAGGATAAATTTATTTAAATATTTTTCTTAAGTCTATTCGTTCTAGTAATTATAAACTGATGATCTCGATTGTGTGCCTAGTTCTTAATTTTTTATTATATCTAATTACGCAAAAATATAGGTTAAAGAAGCGTTATATTTTTGTTACTTATTAACAATAAGAAATTAAGTTAATTTTGATTATAAAATAAACAATTGTTCCTAATTTTTACTTTTATTTGAATATTGTAATTACCCTCACGATCGTGAGGGTAGCTCTAGTTGCGCCCGACGTGGTACGATCGTGAGTATCTTGGAAAACAGTTTTCCCATTTTCGTAGATTTTTTTAGACCCCGTATTTGTAATGTACCCATGTTACTTGCCCTAGATCAGTTCTGTAATATTTGTTAGGTAGCGCCGTCACGGCACGGGTCTGAAAGGGTTATGGAATGAAATAATGAACTTTTAAAATATTGAACATATTTTAGTGTTAAATTACTCTTTCACTGTCCCGTGATCACGTAACTCATATATGAACATTTTGATTGTACAATTATTACTATGTCTATTTCGCGGTCAGGGAAACTATCAGTAATCTGTAGTCATTTGTCAACAAAAACATAATAACCTGGTGTTATTTACCTTACAATCAATGTAAGGTAAATAACACCAGGTTATTATGTTTTTGTTAGAATAGAAATAAGTTCCTATACTTAAATTGTTTCGGATATATTAATCCGATGATAATGATTTACTACATTGATTAAAACTACTTTTACGGATTTTATCGCGTTTATCCGTAAATCCGTAAAAGTAGTTTTAATCAATGTGTAGTGTTCGCGTAAATATAAGAAATCATTATGATTTACTACGATATTCAAACCTCAACCAACCATAGGCCTGTGTTAGCGCTATGAAGGCGGTCATAGACAACAGGATATACAAACACACACGTTCTAAACCATACATAAAATAATAAACTACCGATAATATATTAACATAAATATATACATATACACAAATATGTTTAATATTAAATTAAACCATTTTAAGAAAATCACACCAAACAACTATATATCCTCAAACATCTAATGAACTCCACCTCTGTTAAATATATTATTCATTATATTTAGAAGTTTAGAAGGTAGGAATGAAACTAAGGGGACCGTCTCATATCCGAAAATATTCTGAATTTGAATCTCGCGCATACGTTATGGGGAGCGTTGCCAGTGCAGGGTATCAAGTATCTCTACGCTCACCAACTGGACTGGTTTGTTCAGTGTTAATAGTACAGAAAATTTTCGAAGAAAGGCGTCATTTGGCAACGGTCGCTAAATGAATTTACATTTAAAGAATGGCACTAATAAAGATATTAAACAAAAATAGTCTATACTTATTGAGGGAACAATTATTATTAGGTGTTCTCAAACGTATGTTTTATTTATGTTCAAATGTAAACAACTACAACAAAGGATACGGATTAGATGAACTAAATTCCATTTCGCATTCTCTGACAGTCAACAATATAAATAATACTATAACAATACTAATTATAATAGAACAGTTTTTATCAACACGTGGACATTGAATCGAGCGAATCAAACCGATGAGTCAGTTATCGCGCTGCTATACGTCATCAAGCATCAACGCCTGCCGTGTACTTACGTGTGTTAACGTTAATTTTTCCTGCTTCAAACCTGCGGATGTTCACCGCGACGTGATCTGAACATTCGAATAGTGCTTGCCACAATTGTTTATGAACAATGGTTCGACAGCTTTGTACCACAGTCATTGCAACGCTGCGGGCCACGGGTTGGGATCTACCACGCGGCAACTTTAATTTACTTATAATAATTTTAAGTGTTTAATTGTAATCAGGTACTATATAGTCAAGACCCAACTCAGCTATTAGGTATATTGAATGAGCATCACTCGGTTATGGCAAAATATAAAAGGCGACAAAGTGGAGTTATACAGGAGAGGGACAGCAGCGTCTTGCTGATAACAAGACTAACAAAAAACTGCCTCCGCCAACCGTAGCATATGTGACCGAAGCAAATGCCTGTAAGGCAACCTATGGGTAAAGCCTATATTCAGTAATGCACTTTTGATGGGCTGTAATGAATAAAAATCAGTTGCGGCTCCTCAGCAACGAAAAAGTCAGGAATTTGCATTTAGAATAAACCAAAATTAGGGGAATTTTAGGTGCTAATTAGTTACCAACTTTAAAAATTTGGTGCTTTAAAATTTTCACCGCAATGAAGTGATGAAATTTGCGTTGCTAGCAAAACGTATCGCTAGCAAGGCTGTGCCAGTAATAGATATTAATAGCAAGTAATTAAGTGCTAATTAAGTGCTGAAAATATAGGCAGTGACAAGAAGCCCATAATAAGAATAAAGTGGTTATGCAGAACAAAGTAGACGCAAAAATTAGGTCTTCTGAAAATTAGAATAGAATCAAAATCAGGTATAGAATTAATTTTATAGTTAAGTGCTTTCAAAAACACATCTCACTTTTTACACAGGAATATTGACACAGTTACTTCTGCAACGGCTTGGGCGCTGCGGGAAGTGCAGCCCTTTCGCACTTGTATAGCAAATCATGGCGCGCAGGTGAGCTTGTGGGGGCTGCTTTCCCTTCGCGCTTACGGCTTCACAAAAACACTGGAGGTAGGGCAGACATGACTACTTGGAGTCGGGGCGTTTGGCTTCGGTTTTGGTACGGATTCGGCCTACCTTATCTAAAATATATAACTGATAAAGAACAAAAAGTTCTGTACATATTTTATAGTAACATAATGGTGGTGCTGGATCCGATAATTACTAGAAGATTACCGTCATCTACATCCGACCTCAATAATCTTTCAGCGCTTAATTACTTGCTGTTAATATTTATCATATACATATCTATTATCGTCACTGCGTTGTTAACGATACGTTTTGCCAGCAACGTAAATTTCAACAGTTCGTTGCGGTGAAAATTTTAGAGCACCTAATTTTTAAACTTGGCACTTAAAAGATTAAAAGGATAATTTTGTCTTTTTCTAAATGCAAATTCCTGACTTTGCGTTGCTGGCAAGACATCTATAAAAGTCGGGTATAATTACATCTGTATTAGAATATTAGATCTATAAGTTAATACTAAACTTTAAATAATTACGTACCATAAAATGTTAACAATGTTTATGAAATTCTCTACACATAAAGGCTTAAAGCGATATAAATCGTATTTAGGTGATTCCATAACAGGAATACCTAATTAAGTAACACAAGGGCAAGAATTTTGGGCTATAATTATTCCGTGGGTCCCCCGGCAAGTCGACAGTTATTTGATGTGGGTAAAAGAGTATATACGATCGTAATGAGACAACTGTGTTAATTTATTACATTACACGTTCAAGTTAATTCCACCCAAATTTCTAATTCAAAGCCAGGCGCTCGTATTCAATGTAATTAATAAAACCCGAGTTCCATATCCGCTGGTATCCTTCAAGTTGTTGGTTAGTACCAAATTTTAAGCGACGATTTACCACGCACTCGGATCTGAAGAAAAACATAATGGGGAAACCTGCTTGTCTAAAAAACCAAATATATTTAGAGAACTTGTGAAGTCTTCCAACACACATTGGAGCAGCAACGTCAACTTTGCTACTCAAAAATTGTAATTGTAGGCAATGCTACGAATAAAAATACACCTGTGCAGTAAAACTCCGCTGTTCTCAAGAAGTTATAAAATAAAAGCCTTAGCATTGATTGAAATAGAAAATAGAACAAAGTGGAAACTTTGCTTTATAGTCGTAATAGTTTTCTAATAATAAAAGTATCCCCTGTTATAGTCCATGTCGGTATCCTTCCCAGCCTAAACTGATACCTGTGCGACAAGGTATTATTGATTTTTGAGTTTTCTAAATTATTTCGCAAAGGTTTATCTAATATGCGACTGAATAGGTGATGAAGATAATTGATTGTGTTAACGCTACTAGTGTCTAATGCTACTATTTTAACTTTAGTAGATTCTTTTCATTAGCTTTGGTTACACATCAAATAGAACAAGAGAGATCGATAGAATACGATAAAAAAATGAAATTTAAGATGTTTCTATTTTCGGAAACATACAAGCGAACTTCATCACGCATTTTCATTTAAAACTATGAAAGGCTCTTAATTATTGATTCAATGTAATAACTTTTAGAATTAAAGAAATAGATCAGGTAGTTAAATCTATGTCTAGAGGTAAATCCCCTGGCCACGATGGGCTCAGTATCGAACATCTCAAGTTTGCTGGCCCGCACCTACCTAGGGTACTTTATTTATTATTTAATCTCTGCCTAGGACATGGATACATGCCCCCTGACATGATACGTACGGTTGTAGTGCCTATAGTGAAGAATAAAACAGGCGATCTCGCGGATAAAAACAACTATAGACCTATATCGTTAGCAACTGTCATTTCAAAAGTGTTTGATAGTGTGCTTAATTCGCAATTAAATAAATACATAAAACCATACGACAGTCAATTTGGGTTCAGACCGAAATTGTCTACAGAGAGCGCGGTTTTGTGTCTCAAGCACACTGTCCCTTACTACACGGCACGCACAACGCCAGTCTTCGCTTGTTTCTTAGACCTGTCAAAGGCTTTTGACCTTGTGTCCTACGACTTACTGTGGGATAAACTGGAGAAGATCCAACTACCTTTGGAACTCATAAGTATTTTCAAGTATTGGTACGGGAACCAGGTCAATAATATGAGATGGGAAGGTGCCCTATCTAGATCATACAGTTTGGAGTGCGGGGTGAGACAGGGGGGTTTGAGTTCACCCACGCTCTTCAACCTGTATGTGAATGAGCTGATAGGTGAACTCAACGGCATCAGAGTCGGCTGTCACATAGACGATGTCTGCGTCAACAACGTCAGTTACGCAGATGATATGGTGTTGTTGAGTGCATCTATATGCGGCCTACGAAGACTGGTGAAGATTTGTGAAGCTTTCGCCCTCACACATGGTCTGAATTATAATGTAAAAAAGAGCCACGTCATGGTCTTTGAGACCGGGAGTAAGAAACATGACTTAGTACCATCTATTTCAATTAATGGTAATATTTTACAAAGAGCGTTTAGGTATAAATATCTTGGCCATGTTCTGACCCCTCGTCTCAGGGATGATGATGACATTGAGAGGGAACGGAGGGCGTTGTCAGTAAGAGCGAACATGATAGCTCGCAGGTTTGCACGCTGTTCAAGGGAAGTTAAAATAACCCTATTTAGAGCTTACTGCACGTCATTTTACACGTGCAGCCTGTGGGCTAGATATACTCAAAAGGCTTACAACGCCCTCCGAGTACAATATAACAACGCATTTAAGGTGCTGCTGGAACTGCCTCGCTTCTGTAGTGCATCAGGGATGTTCGCGGAAGCGCGAGTGGACTGCTTTTACGCGACCATGCGCAAGAGATGCGCGTCTCTGGTGCGCAGGGTGCGGGGGAGTAACAATAGTATCCTAAAAGTGATTGCTAGCAGGCTGGATTGCCTATACATGTGCCATTGTAGCGCCATATCGGGTGGATTGGTGAGAAAATGGCACATATAAATATAAATGTATTTTTTTTAATACTTCACATAATTATATGTAATAATAATATTATGCTTACTAACATAGCTATAAGTTTAGTTTATAAATAATACTAACAAAATATGAGCCTTGGTTGCTTGAATAAATGAAATGAAATGAAATGTAACCATGCAAACAATATAAATGCGGGACTGGTTTGAGAAAAATAAAACAGGATCTCATTAAATCTCGTCTGTCCTTTATTACGCTCGCGTCGCATGTTTATTGATTTTTATAGAATTTCAGGTGTTTGATTTTGTAAAGATTTTTTTAAATTAAAGAAATACACTGAACAAATAAAAATTATTAAACAATCAAACTATTACACGTATTGTTTGAACGTAGAGGACAAAGTGTTGATACTTATAAACAATAACAAACGTCTTTAACAATCACTTAAAAATTCTAAAGATAGATAACGTTAGAATTAGATTAAGATATTACATACGCTAGTAATATATAAGGCAATGATTACAATTTGTAAGTAATTAACAATTTCATTTCGTTTTTAATGTATTATATTTTTCCTGCTTCTAAACTTGTGGATATTTAAAATATAAAAGATGTTTAAAGAGGACCATCTGAAGAATGGATCTCTAAGTAAGACTTTTTCTTTTTCCCGAATTCAGTATTGCAGGAATTTTTCCGTCCAGCCTTGTACTAAGCTGATTTGTTTGATAGCGTTTTTAGAAAAGCTCGTAGAGAAATGCGATAGTTTTGAGACCAGACGATCCAATAAAATTTCATTCTATTTGAAATTTTCAATAAAACACTTGTGTTGGGAATAGTTCGCGGCAATAGTTGAATGGCAAATTTAAACTCATGACTTAAAGTTTGCAGTCCGTATATTTAGTCATTCGGCTACTGTCCCCCTTATTCCATTCCCAGTTTACATCATAGATGGACGCTAATATAAAATGTTTGCGATCATGGGAGGTCCGATCTCGGAGTGAAATTCCAATCTACATAGCCCCTTAAAATTAGAGAAGGCCCAGTAGTGAGTTCATGTAGCATTTTTATATTGCAATACTATCTTTCGAGTGAAACTGATTTGCGATAAAAGTTTTGTTCATAGAGTTGAAGAATTTATGACGGGCTCTCACAAAATTTATTTCCCAGTGATATATTATTTGAAAGAAGAAAAGCAATCAATTAATGTTAGATATCGTGGACGGAACATTTATAAAAGTAACGATCGCATTACGTAAAAATATAAGAATTACGATCGTCTCGTGTTCATAAAGAGGCTGGTCGGTCTATCATCTTTCGACGGTATTCTTTCATATTTTTCTCAATTCAAAGAAATCATTTTTTGAAATGAACCCAAGAAATTGATATAATTTTTCTTTCAGTTTTATATATATATATATATATATATATATATATATATATATATATATATATATATTGAGAATAAAACACTTGCACAAAAACTCAAACGCTACTCAATTTTAAGATGCTGTTAAGTCTCGTGCTGTCTTTATTACTTTAATTCAAAGTAACTGTGACACCGCGAGACTTATATCTTATAATTGAGTGTCGTTTCATTATTTTTGCATTAAATGTATCATCATCATCATTAACAGCCTATCAAAGCCGACTGCTAAAAATAGGCCTACCCTTAAGATTGCTTCTTATGGGAAATAATTGCCATAGTTGCAACCATAGAAGACTATAATACACAATGGAATGGCCAATGGTCAACTTTATTTTGTACGAGGATTGGCGTCGCGAAATCCGATTCGCTGTGTTGACAGACTGAATAAATGTACACATTTTAGACTTTTGATTAATGTTCAGGATCATCATTAAAAAAATCGTTTAAATTTTAATACATATTTATTTGCAAATAGGGTGCAATTTGTCATTTTCTAAATAATTTGCATGAGAAATTCGGAAACGATTGTAACGTCAAAACATATCTTGTGTTGACATTACGTGTGAATTGACATGTTAGTGACATTTTAGTGGCTACACAGGCTCCGCCCACTCTCTCTATTATTTTGATGTTAGTGCTGTTAGTCTATCCGACTCTTACAGCGTCATCTGACTCAGGGCAAACTCCGCCCACTCCCCCGTTCTAATATGTATGAGCTATAGTATTCTATGGTTGCAACGCTTGGCAGGCGGGTTGGCAACCGCAGTTTTCATTCTAGTTGTTATTAGGGAGACGCCGCTGCCCATCTCCTGGCCTGATTCCATCTGTCGCCTCTTACAGCGCCACCTCACGGCATATTAAATGTCAAATCTAATCACTTAAATGTGTAACTAACCATGAGTTACTGAAAATATTATATTTGTTTGAACATTTATTTAAGAGCCACGTTGCAGCTATATTTTGGTTGTTGCGCGAATGGCTCGGCTGGACTAGGGAAGGACGACGCTTTCACAAAAAAACAGCGTAAAAAAGCAGCTTGATACTGCTGTGTTTCGTATGGTGAGTGTAGAGATTCGGAGACCCTCTTTTACTGGAAACGAGGCATTCCATCTTAGTCCTCAGGGATGACAACGCATCTGCGTTTTGATTCCTAATCGAGGATAAATGTAGATGTCTATAGGTCACAGCATCCACTTACCATCAGGTGGACTGTGTGCTAGTTTGTCACCCTTATTCTATATAAAAATAATAATATGTAAACTTTTACAACTTTCTCGTTAGTATATGTCGCGAATACATGTTTTTGTTTTCTAAATTTCCATACTTTATAAGTACCGAGTAATACATATAAATAAAGCTAAAATATTTATGTAAGCTACATGATAAGATTTTTTTCGTTAAAGTCAAATAATTCAATGTAATTGTGGAGATATTTCTGTGAAGAAAAATTTTGCAATGTACCCAGAAGTACTCTTTTATTCCGGTTATGTAACTTGCGGAACATACGGAACATACGGAATTCCGGAAAACCGAATGAACTGGTCGGCCACACACACACGGAATCCCGTTTTGCCCGCAAAATTTCGAACGGAAAACTACTGTAGGTGTGTGACGGGTCCTTCTTTTATATGAACTTGCTGCGTTCGGATTGCCGAAACTGAATTCCGTATGTACGTGGCGGGCCTAATTAGGAGCAATGCGTCATTCTATGCTAGTCCTTAGATTTGACAACCCATGCTTACATTAGTCGTTGACGCTATAGCTTCACGGACGCGAGTACCAAGAAATCATTCTAGAAGTATCTAAAGCAAAGACCTCATAAAATAAAATAAAACAGTACACTTTTTTCCCTACTTTTAATCACACTTTAAAGTGTGTGGTTTTATTTTCATGAGTTTCATACTCTAAACTTCTAAAATGATTTCTTTGTACTCTAGTTGCAACATCGACTGCTTGACTGTATCAAAACAGCAGCAACTAAATATGTATATATATAAATATATAATAAAAAGAATGATTATTATCTTACAAATACATTTGAACAACAACCAAGCTTATAAATACGTTTGTATAACATATCATTACCGTACCTACGGTTACGATATATTTGTATAATATATCGTAAACGTAGTCTCTGCCTACCCCTCTAGGTGACAGGCGTGAGTGTTTATATTTATGTATATGTTGTCATTCTTTTTCAGGTAAAACAACGCAATGAAGGAAAATATTATTACTATATTAATACGTTGATAAAAACAATTTCTAATAAAAAATACTCGCTAAAATGTTTCTTAACAACCCAAATGTAATATTTACAAGTTTGTGAGCTTAGAAGTTTCACTTCTGACGTGCAGTCAGAACAGGACTACAACGACTGACAGTGTTTTTTCTGGACCTGGATTTGGGTTTATATATAGATATATGATATTATCTATTTATCTGCGTGTGTGAAAAATCATTACCCTTGTTCACATATACCGACTAGTAAGTAAGTCGACTTAAGGGATCGCAAAATCATTGTTTTTTATCCGACAAACAGTGGAATAACCATCTCTATAATTGACAAAATATATACAATATCCCGGGATATCAGGACGTAATCTCAAGTTCGAATTTGGTAGAGGGAGTGGGAGAGTCGACGAAGCATATATGTGTTTACCATTACCATAACTGCCTATTAAAGTCTAATGCTGAACGTAGGCCTTTCCCATAGATATTTGCCATAGTTGCCACGCTTGGCAAGTGTCGTCGTTATTAGAAAGACGCTCCTGCACGTCTCCTGATTTGATTCCCTTTGTCGTCTCTTACGTCACCCTCAGGATGATATGAGGTAGTGGATATTCTTATAACGCCGTTACGTGGTCCCACACAGCTCGTTACATAGGGGTTTCAATCTATTTAAATACTACTTATAATATTTACGGCAGATCACATGATTAATATTGTTATATCTCCCGCAGATCGGCCTTCGACAACGTGAAAGTTACAAAAGTCGCTATAAAGAAAATTTCGCCGTTCGAACACCAGACGTACTGTCAGAGGACGCTCCGTGAGATAAAAATCCTCACCCGGTTTAAGCATGAGAACGTAAGACGTCAATAATAATCATTGTTTACTTTTCTTACTAAAATTGTGATTCAAACAGTAGATAGTGGAAACTTTTGTAGAAATTTTGAGACTGCAAACTTTCCCTAAATCAACTTTGAGAAAGCCTGCTAAGTTCTGCATAAAAAAAACAAATGCCGTATATTATACCATAATTGCTTAACAATCACAATCACGAACTCGAATTTATATATATATATATATATATATATATATATATATATATATATATATATATATATATATATAATGCATGAAAATTTATCTTTTCTTTTCATTAAAACCATAGAAACTTGGGAGTGATAACAATGGGGGTGTTTTTTTAATCTCGTGAACAACAGGACGTTATTATCGTGTGCATGTTTTTATTTCTTTCTATTTTGTTCCAGATTATCGATATTCGGGATATTTTAAGGGCAGAATCTATTGATCAAATGAAGGACGTTTATATCGTTCAGTGTTTAATGGAAACTGACCTTTACAAACTCTTAAAAACTCAGGTAATACTCTTGTATTAATTCTACAATTTAATAAAATGTATTCGTATTTATTATTCCTCTATTGTATTCTTTTGTTTTAAGGTATGCAATAAAGAATAAATAAATAAAAATAAATAAATAGTAGTCAAACACTAGCTGAGAGTAGTAAAAAAATCTTTAACTTTTCATTGACTTTACTATAGTATAGCAAAATGTCCATTCCTAAATTAACGAAATCCATTTGATCGTCGTTTTACAGACGTTTTCGTGGGAAGGCGTGCGATTCTACGCTAGAATTAGAGTTGTGGCACTTCTTTTCTACCATTAAGTTCATGTCTCTACCATTGGTCTACCATTCTCTTATTTAATTAATTACAACGTACTTTTACGATCGGTTTGTCATGAGGAAATCGCTTTAAGCAATATGAACACCGTTTGTGGTTTATACATTTTCCGTTATTGTAACAACTTAGTTTAAACGCTAAAAGAGTTATCTATCGTAGCGGTCAGCCGCCGTAGAGTCTACATCACCTGAAGATGCCTCGTGTAGAGGCGAAACACGTGTCGTATTATCGTTGATGGTGTGTCTTTCCTAGAATAGTGGTGTTGGGAGTAGTGGTGTTGGAAGTAGTGGTGCTGGGATTAGTGGTGACGGGATTAGTGCACGCAAATGAGGGAGGGCTCTTCAAACTAGGTAAAACACATAATTTTACTTAATTGAGCGGATGGTAGCAAAATAACCATTAATATCTTTATTATAACGGATTTCCGAAAAGTAACGCCTGATTCTATCAGTTATCTACCTGTCTTATTTCTGTATCTACGGAGAAAATCTGTGTGATCCGGTTTAAAGGGTAAAGTGGAAGGCCAGCTAAAAGCCTGAAACGTCGAAGTTTTTTTTCAGTGGCTTGTTACTTTAGGAGACTAATTGCGTCCCAAACATCTTATTCACGATTTTACCGAATACAATACTATAGCCTTTAAACATCAAATAATTGGCTGCATGTTTACGCTGATACGGTCCAAAATAAGTCGTGAGCGGAATATGAAATACTTACCAATTACTATTTAATTATTTAGGTAAAGGCTTTTCTTTCAAAAACACGACACCGCCCAAGTGATAGTTACTAGATAATCATAAAATTGACATACATACATTTTCATAAAATCACTACAACAACGTTAGGGCTATCCGTTTAAAAGTGTCTTTTCTTACAGAAACTAAGCAACGATCATATCTGCTACTTCCTGTACCAAATCCTGCGAGGACTGAAATACATCCACTCCGCTAATGTACTGCATAGAGACCTCAAACCATCGAACTTACTACTTAATACCACCTGTGATTTAAAGGTAACGTTTACAGTTCGTTTTAAATGTTCTTTTAATTTCTTATATACATTTTTTCTTTTACATAGCAAAGAAAAGTTCTTGCTAAGATATAAATATTATTTATATAGGCTACTAGTAATAAAGGCTTGTTCAAACTGAAACAAATCCCGCACGGCTTGCGAAAAGCGTCTCCCTCGTATCCATTGCGTGAGCAAACTTCTATGGAAGTGTTTAAGTTTGCGCTAATAGTCGCGTGAATTTAAATGAAATATACGGATTACTTATTAACTGTACACTTAAATGAGATATCTGTTAAGTGTTTTTAATACAAAACTAGCGATCTGATTCGGCTTCGCCTGGATTGGATCAATTAATGTGGCGTTTATATTGATTCAAGATAATCATAGATCGCTTCTTTTATTAATTTTTCATTTATTTCAAAAAAGTTTTAAGTTTTTCGGATATACCTAATATGGCCTAAATCCGTCCTGACATTGCGCTCTATCAGGTTTGCCAGATCGATAGACTAAACTATCTGGACAAATTTTGGAAAGGTCGGGATTTGGCGGTTGTTGTCGGGAGAAATTAATATTAAAAATAAAAAGTTTATTTTTTTTAAATTAAAAGGCTACAAAAAGTACTTTAAACAAAAGTAATTTAAGTACACGTAGTATTTAGATTGCCATATTATGTATTTGGCATTGGGCTTTACTAGTCCATTAATTTAGATCCTATAGTAGTATTTTTTATTATAGTAGTATTCAGAAAATATTTAAAATTCAAACAATTGACTTAAAAGTTCAGTTAAATTACTAACTCAGCTTTTATTAAATCAAAGGCCATACATAAATTTTCCGAGGAGCTGTTTTGTATGGAGATTTTGAGTTTTGTCGGGAGTTTGGAAATCATTTAAAATGTCGGGAGAATCCAGACTAATCCCGACCATCTGGCAACTCTAGCTCTATCTATTCGTAAAGCCGGAGCTATACATGTTGGCCGAGCGCAGGCGAGTACTAACGTGTATAAGGTTCGCTTGGCGTGCTTTGCCACCACTCGGGAGCGCTCGCTACGACTCGTTTCACTTCGGAACAGTGTGGGTTTTTCTGGACAAATACGCTCTCCTGCACTCGGCAAGTCGTGTCCACTCCAGTATTTTCACTCATTCAAACTTGGCCAACATTACTGTAGCACTCGCCATGTATCAATTTACTTACGCTCGCGTTGGTTGAGGTTTGGCCTAAAGTTTCAACAATTGGTTCAATCCGAAGGAAACTAACAATAATTGAAAAAAGTGGTTTTATGTGTCAATAGCATGCAAATCCCTCTGAGCTTAATAAATTAATAAATCCAGTTATTTCAACATTAGACACAGATACCTAAATTTTATTTATAGTACCCGGATGACCGAGCTTTGCTCGGTTTTTTTTGAAATTACATTTAGATACAAATTACATACTGGTAAATAACATTTTTTGATCTTATTGACATAATAGAATAAAACTGAACTAGTTATTAAAATAAAAAATCATGAGTGCAAATAGTTTTGCAGTTTTGCAATTAATTAAAATTTTCGTATTTTTAAAGAATACTAAATAAAACCGGCCAAGAGCGTGTCGGGCCACGCTCAGTGTAGGGTTCCGTAGTTTCCCGTCCGTCACAATAAGTGTTCCCACTTATGAGTTTAAAGGTGGGTATCCATTATGTTCGCGCTCCAGCAGCGCTCCGCGCTCCTGCAACTGCTCCCGGTAGTGGGTACGTGCGCGAACATGGAGCGTGCAACATTGCACGCTCCGCGACATGCGATGCCAAGGAGAGACCAACCGAACAATTCGATAATACCCGACCCAATGTAATAAGTACCTACAGCGCCATCTCTCGGGGAATTGGGTTACTAATTAATACATAGACGTGCCAGAAGTTTTCGATGGTAATTTTGGATTGCGAGAACCGATTTTAATAATTCTTTTTTTGTTTGAAAAAAGATACGTTGAGGATAATAAAATATGTAAACGAAGTTAAAAAAAATGCCTGCTTAAACGATTATACTACAAACTTAGTCCAGAAATTATTTTGTACAACTTTTTGTCTTTTTTGTACAAAAACTGTTTCCATCCAGGTTCAAAATAATTTTCCTAGAAAGTCCTTATAAAGTTCTACCTTTCAGATTTTTTTCATATTTTCTAAACCTATGGTTCAAAAGTTAGAGGGGGGGGGGATACATTGTTTTTTACTTTTGGAGCGATTATTTCTGAAATTATTGACATTATCAAAAAATGATTTTAGTAAACCCCTATTCATTTTTAAATACCTTTCCAACAATATATCACACGTAAGGGTTGAAATTAAAAAAAAAATCACTTCCCACTTTACATATAGGGGGGCTACCCTAATAAAACATTTTTTTCCAATTTTTATTTTACCACTTTGTCGGCGTGATTGATACACATATTGGTACCAAATTTCAGCTTTCTAGTGCTAACGGTCACAGAGATTAAGCGAGGATGGACAGACGGACAGACAGACATGGCGAAACTATAAGGGTTCCTAGTTGACTACGGAACCCTAAAAAGGGCTCGAAGTAGTAGATTTTCTCGCAAAAGAAGGGAACTTGAAAAAAATGGAAAAAATCGGACTGAGGAAAGGATGCGAACTAAGGCATTACGATTTCGCGACCGCTCGATTCCCACTTGAGCTATCACGATCATTAACACAGTGTCAAAATTTTCCTTTTTATATTGTAGCAGTTTTTCATTGCCCCATTGATTTATTGCCCTCGGAACTCCCTGGACATTAAATTTTATGAAAATCGTTGGAGCCGTTTCCGAAATTCCGATAATATATATATATCCTATACTATTAAACGAGCAATTCTTGTATATATGTATATATATATATATAATCGGGATCTCGGAAACGGCTCCAACGATTTTCATAAAATTTTGTGTGCAGGGAGTTTCGGGGGCAATAAATCGATCTAGCTAGGATTTATTTTTAGAAAATGTCTTTTTGTCCGTGTTTTTAGGTAATGAAAAACTGCTATAATATCGTTAGAATAAGAAGGTAAATTTTGACGGCTTATTAATGATTACAAATAGCTTAATGGTATATTGGGCGGTCGCAAAATCGTAATACCATGGTTCGAGCCCAGACCGACCGACCGACTTTTTTTAAATTTTTTTTCAAGTTCTTTTTTGAGAAAATCTATTTTTTCGAGCCCTTTTTTTAGTATTTTTTAAACACACGAAAATTTAAATTAAACTAATTGCACTCATGATTTTTTAAGCACTCATGATTTTTTAATCAAATAACCAGTTCAGTTTTTTCTATTATGTCGCTACGATCAAAAAAATATTATTCGTATTTCATCAGTATGTAATTTGTATCTAAATATTATTTCCAAAAGACACGAATCAAAAAAAAACCGAGCGAAAATTACCGAGCAAAGCTCGGTCAACCGGGTACTATATATATATATATATATATATATATATATATATATATATATATATATATACAAGAATTGCTCGTTTAAAGGTATAGGATGTATTTAATATGTATAAATTATTTTGTCACGGTTAAATCGAAACTGTGAGCACTTAATTATCCCGAAGCTTTGTTGATTCTGCTACTCGCTTTCCTCATCCCGTGCGGCGTATTTATTACAGCCTGAATGATTCATTAACGTTTGCTTATTTATGTACCATGCGATATGACAAACAAAAATGTTGTTTAGGTACTTATTTAATTAATTAAAATGTAGTTGTCTGCTGCTCATATACATCCCACCACAGGCTACCAGCGTCTTATTTCTGAGAGGAATTTTTGTGCTTTGGACTTCACGTATTTTTTCTTATGTGCTAGTAACTAGTGAAAAGGGCTTTCAGTTCTAGTCCCTCATCATATGAAAAACTATTTTCTATGACGTAAGACTCGCTTTCTTCCTAGCAGTTCATCTCGACAGGTGCCGCCCTCTCATCTATATCTGCTGCCAAATAGCAGGGCTTGCTTTGGCACTTTTTTTTATAGAATAAAGACGAACACACAGTCCACCTGATGGTAAGTGGTTGCTGTGGCCCATAGACATCTACATCTATCCTCGATTACGAATCAAAATGCAGATGCCTTGTCATCCGTGTGGACTAAGATGGAATGCCTCGTTTCCAGTAAAAAGGGGTCTCCGGGTCTCAACACTCACCATACGAAACACAGCAGTATTAAGCTGCTATTTTACGCTGGTATTCTGTGACAGCGTGGTCCTTCGCCGGTTGAGCCGACCCATTCGTGCTATAACCATAGTATAACTGCAGCGTGGCTCTACCACGTACAAAATTATAATAAAATATATTTAGCAGCAATTCTATTTTATTTGACAGCTAGTCTGGTGGTTATAGAGGGCCAGTACAATTACAGGCTGTGAGATATTCCATTTTCGTATCCAAAGGTAGCCTTTCACCTGTAGCCTTCTTTGTTTAAAGTTGGCTCCAGGTGTTCATCATTTGGAGACTGCAGTAGCCATTTACCACCAGGTGGAATCTAACTTTCAGTTTTATTAAAAATATGGTGTTATTTTACTCTGGTTTATTGTGAGAGTGTTTCTTCAAAGCAAAAATTTTCGTAGTGAGTGAAATAATGTTTTAATTTTTTTTCACAAAATAAGATTAAATGAAGTGTAAAATTTATTAAAAAATGTTTTGTCAAACATATTATGATGTATGATAATTATAATAATCCACATTTTTTTGTCTCATATTATGTTTAAGACTCTTTTAATTAATTTTTGTGATATAATCATGTTTTCTTATGTATAATTTATCATCATCATCATCATCATCATTACAGCCCTTTACAAGTCCACTGTTGAACATAGGCCTCCCCCAAGGTATGCCACAAAGCACGGTCCTGAGCCACCTGCATCCATCGACTTCCTGCATGTCTTACCAGGTCGTCACTCCATCTAGTGGGGTCGCCTTACACTTCGTCTACCGGTACGAGGCTGCCACTCGAGAACCTTTTTTCCCCAACGGTTGTCGTTTCTTCGAGCTATATGGCCGGCACATTGCCACTTCAGCTTACTAATCCGTTGGGCTATGTCGGTCACTCTGGTTCTACTGCGGATATCCTCATTTCTAAGTTTTTCACGCAGAGAAACTCCGAGCATAGCCCTCTCCATAGATCGCTGAGCGACTTTGAGCGTCCTCATACGGCCAGCAGTGAAGGACCACGTCTTAGTTCCATATGTCATCACTGGCAACACGCACTCGTTGTACAACTTAGTTTTCAGGTTTTGAGGTATACTATAATTTATGGTTAAATAATATTTTAATAATATTTAGATTTGCGACTTCGGTCTCGCGCGCGTTGCGGACCCGGATCACGACCACACCGGCTTCCTCACGGAGTACGTCGCCACTCGCTGGTACAGGGCGCCGGAGATCATGCTTAATTCCAAGGTATTGACGGTAGTAATATGATCAGATGTGTGAAATGAAAGCTAAAGCTACAACAGTGTAATAACAATACTTTTTAGTAGAACCTATTTACACCAGCTCTTTGGATGGACCATGGGTGGGAATGGACCATCATGGCTGGGAACTGGCCTCCGCCAAAGTACTAGAATTCTCACACTTTTGACATTACTCACTGTCATCTATTTTTTTATTTAAACCTGGCATAATAATATATAAAAGGTCATTGTCATCCTTCGACTTTTACGACACTCATGGAGCATGGCGAGTTAGCTTGCTTCTCATAAATATTGGGTCCTTACATATGAAATTAGCGTTTTGCCGTACTGACCACTTTGATCTGAAATATCTCCTCTTTGGTTAAGAATTCCAAATTCAAATTTATAAATTCATTTAGCTGATACATTTGAGTTTTGAAAACAATAACTCATTTGTTTTTCCCTCATTATTTTTTTTCTTTGGCGTCGCTTATTACCGCACAATGGAAAACATGAAATATCGGTATATTTACAAAAAAGAGTTCTACCGTAGCACCAGTGCTGCTGAAACAGTTTGAAAGATTAATGATGTGTACGGCGCCGGTGTCGCAAAAGAAAGCACGGTACGGTTTTGGTTTCAACGTTTTCGTTCTGGAAATTTCGACCTTCAGAACCAATCCCGTGGACGGCCGGAGAACAAAGTGGAAAATGTAGAATTAAACATACATAAACACTCACGCCTGTCACCCAGAGGGGTAGGCAGAGACTACAGACTTCCATTTGGCACGATCCTGACACACCTCTCTCGCCTCCTTCACATCCATACACCTACGCATGCATGCTCGTCGGTTAAGGGTACTCCTAATTTGGCCCGTTTTCAATAAATCGCCAGTAGAAATAGAGTAAATGTAGAATTAAAGGCTATATTAAAGGCTATGGAAGCGGATCCATCACAAAGCACTTCAGAGATAGCTGCAGGCTTCGGGGTAAGTGATAAAACTGTATTAATCCACTTGAAGCGAATCGGGCAAGTAAAAAAAACTTGAACGATGGGTATCTCATGAATTGAGTGAATCGAACTTGCAAACATGCGTCGACTGCTGTGTTACTTTGCTCAACCGACACAAAAATGAAGGGATTTTAAATCGAATCATTACTTGTGGTGAAATGTGGATACTGTACGATAATCGGAAGCGCTCGTCGCAATGGCTGAACGCTGGAGACCCAGCCAAATCCTGCCATAAACGAAAATTGACTCAGAAAAATTTAAGTAAGTTAAGTTGAGTGTTTGGTGGACTAGTGCCGGTGTGGTTCACTACAGCTTTCTAAAATCTGGCTAAACTATTACGACAGATATCTATTGTCAGCAACTGCAAACCATGAAGGAAGAACTAGCTGCTAAACAACCAAGATTGGTCAATCGCTCTAGCCCACTGCTGCTTCACGACAACGCAAGAACACACACTGCACAACAAACAACCACTAAGCTACAGTTAGAATGTCTGGGACATTCACCGTACTCCCTGGATCTTCAACAGATTACCATTTTGGCCGGATTTTGGACAACTTCTTACAAGGAAAAAAATTCAACTCCGATGCGGCAGTCCAAACCGCCTTCAAAGAGTTTATTGATTCTCGCCCCCATGGTTTTCTTAGTAAAGGGATCGATGAACTACCTATGAGATGACAAAAGTGTATAGATAACTACGATGCATACTTTGATTAATTAAATATATTTTACATAAAAATTGACTTAATATTCCTCCCGTACAAAACACCAATTTCATATGTAAGGACCTATTATATACTGTTATAGCACTCTGGGTTTTTTAACTTCCTGTTATCAAAATCAATAATGAAGTTACTGTTTTTTTAAATTTATGTGTTGCTACCGCATGCATTTTAAAGACAAACTAATTAAAAAAAAGAATTATTATGTCGTTCCACAATTTACGAAAATATCGTTAATCGATAAAGGACATGCAGTTATATTAAGAGCCGCCTTTTTGAAGTGGGCAAATCTATTAATTAAGAAAATAGACAAATGTATTAATTTAACTTTCGTTAAATCACTATAGCGTAAATGGAAATATGTGATTTTTCTTAAAACTCTACCTCACCTGTACGCGCAACACCTTATCGGAGACGGCTAAAGGTGAAAAATCTATCCAGTCTTTTGGACCGGTGATGAGACATTCCCTATGTGATAGTATCATCAGCTCCCCGGTCACCAACATAGCCCAGAGAGGAGCGTATGGGCAATATTTTAAGAAATTGTCTGTTGGCGCATTCTTGTTAAGAGCTTTGTCCAGCTATGGGCTTATAAAAAGCGAATGTAATGTGATACATAGGATGAAAAACTCAATGTTGCATATGCTTGTGCAGGGGTACACCAAGTCAATCGATATTTGGTCGGTGGGCTGCATCCTAGCGGAGATGTTATCCAACCGGCCGATATTCCCCGGCAAACATTACCTTGATCAGCTGAACCACATTCTTGGCGTACTCGGTTCACCCAGCCAGGAGGATCTGGATTGCATTATCAACGAGAAGGTAAGGTAACCGTATAGCGAGTTATGAACAAATTTTATAACTAGTGACTCGGCCCGGCTTTTAGAGTGTTTTAGGTTGTTAAAATTTATGATCATCATCAAAGTCATATTTGATTTTATAAATTTTTAAATATTCAAGTTTTGGGCAAATTATAAAACTAGATCACTCCTGGCGTTGCTCTCTATCTGTTTCCGAAGTTCCATTACAGGTTCAGCCATTCTGAAGGTTAGCCCGGACAGATAGACGAAAGTTTTAAAAATTGTTACTTATGTCTTAATGGCATGCAAATAAACTCCCTCAGTTCAATAAAAGGCAGTTATCTCGATATTATAAACAGGCATTTCAATTTTATTTATATGTACTAGCTTGCTAGGCAGACGTTGTTCTGCCCTTTTCGACGGCCCTTTGTCATTTCCTATTAAAAATCCTTAAATTTGCAAAAAAATAAATTGTGGGTCACTCATAGGAAAGATAACTATCTTATCTCTCAAGTTGGAGCAAACTGCACACGGTGTGCAAATTTGATTAAAATCGGTTGAGTAGTTTAGGAATCTATCGCGGACAAACAACGTGACACGTAATTTATATATATTACGATATGTGGCAGCAGCATCTAGTTTTATCAGCCTTTCAGTTAACAGCCTAGCCTTTTAAGCAAACGGCGCCGTTCCACTAGCGGCCTAAATGATATTCGGCCGTAGCGTTTGTTACAACATTTAATAAACTGTCTGGCTAATGCTTAGGCTATCCGTACGATAGAGTGAGACAGCGCCGTTCAACTAGCGGCCTGAATGATATTCAGTCCATGCATTTCCGCCGATGCGTCTAACACAACATTACATGCCTAATTATACACTATGCGCTATATTATACAAATATACACGGCTTTCGGGTGGCCCAAGGGCCACCCCAGCCGCACCCTTACCTTCTGTCGCCGATATTACACCATCAAAATTGTTGTTTGCCGACGCCATACTGACAGTTTGGAGAGTAGCAGCGCCAGGTGGCATAAAGTGGAACTAAATTGAAATGAACAGCCTAGGCAAGTAATGAAACGTCATCGATCCAAGTCATTTGCGTAGCGGTTTGATCAAATTATTAAGTATCATTCAAGCCGATAGTTGAACGGCGCTGTTTAGTAAAGAGGCTAGGCTGTTGGAAGAACGTCTGATTAAGCTTGACTGCGACATAAAGATAGTAATAATATGGATCTGCTTTATCAGCCCGCCAAACCGCCACTGGACAAGGGCCTCTCGCGCTACAGGTAGGGTTTGCCTCAATTGTCACCTTTGACCGGCGGATGGACGATCTCAGTACCAGATGTCTCATACCTTTCAAACTGGTGCCTGACGCCGGTCTGGGTATTTACACCTGGCGTAAAGAAGTGAATAATTAATGGCGTTAAGTAATCTATCGGATTTTTCTGGCATTTCGATTAGATACAATGCCGAAAAAAAAACAAGAATGCGATGGCCTACAAATAATTATATAGTAATTATATACTATTATCGGATATATCGTATCCTGAAAATAGATACTCTTAACAGAACGTAGATGGTAAAAGAAAAGGGCTTCCCGTATTGCTGAGACGTAGTTCAAGAGCATGTACAATGAAACTTTATATTAAGTAACTAGATAATATAAGAGTACCCATAATAGACGAGCATGTTTGCGTAGGTATAAGGATGTTGAAAAAGCGAGAATTATGTGTCATGGTCCTTACAAATGACAGTATGTATCCTCTGCATACCCCTCTGGATGATAGCCGTGAGAGTTTCCATCTTTTTAAAATAGAATAAGGGTAAAAAACGAGCACTTGGTCCAACTGATGGTAAGTGGATGCTGTGGCCCATAGACATCTACATTTATCCTCTCACTCTCTGAGGTCAAAGATGGAATGCCCCGTTTTCAGCAAATAAGGGTCTCCGCATCTTTACATTCACCATACGAAACACAGCAGTATGAAGCAGTGATTTTACTCTGGTATTCTGTGCCAGCGTGGTCCTTCCCCGGTCGGTCTGATTCATTCGTAAAACAACTATAATATAGCTGCAGCGTGACTTTACTACGTATATGTTTTTATTTCAATTATCGGTTTAATTATTTACCAAAAAGTCCGATAATTTTTTTCGTATTTCATTTTGACCATCCTTTTCAATTCCTTTCTCTCATCTAGCAATGAAAACGGAAAAGGGATGTAACAATAAAATTCTATCCGTTGGCAATACTGTTCAGTTCCGCAATTAAAAAAGTTACCCAAAACTCATTGTTGAGATAGATTGTAAAGTTACCGTCTTCAATATAAAGTCACATCACTTTTGTTTTATTTGCACGTTTTTTGTATTCCGATTCCTCTGAAAATAGACTGGAAAGGAAAATTTTGGTGACGTTTGTTATCGAATTTCTCCTCTAACACGACGGCAGACAATCGCGTGGATCAGTGGTTACATTTGCTGCAGTTTTTGGTCTGAGTGCATTGTGCATGTATCTCTGATACTGCATCCTATTCTACCTATGGTCTCATTGCACAAACATGACTATAGGTACTTCTTTATTGAAGAAGCTAGGCAGACAGTCCTCCTTAAGACACCTAAACCTACCCTCGATTAAGAATTAAAATGGAATGCCTCGTTATAAGTGAAAAGGTTGTCCAGTTCACCACACTCGTACATATCACAGCATCCTCACGCAGCTATTTCATGCTCGTATACTGTTAGAGCGTGGTGTTTCCCCATTTATGCTACAGCCATAATACAGCTGTAAGGTTGCTCGACCACGTATAAAATCTGGTATCCGATAAATGACGGTATAATCATTGGGTGCGTTTGGCAGAAAAAAGCGTTAGCAAGCGCTTGTAAGCAAAATGGCGATCGTAAACGGTAAGCGCTGTCAAATCGTAAGTAGCTATTTTCCTCTAGGACACGATGTTAGTTTTAACCGGGGAACCTAACCTAATTTAAATATATGTTTGTAAAGTATTCATATTAAAAAATTACCAATTATGAATTTTTAATAACATGTATAATATGTTTATTCATGTCATTATGTTACATAAAACTAATATTGCACAAAACAACTTATAAACTCTACTTCAAAACAAACAAATTAAATAAGCAAAATGGCGGATTGTGTCAGCGCTACTGAAGTTAGCAAACGTGTCCTGGCCGAAAACTGTTTAGTTTCGCCATTTTGCTTACAAGCGCTTGCTAGCGCTTTTTCTGCCAAACGCCAAACTTTAAACAGGATGAATGGGTTCATCCTGTTTACGCGGGTCAAAGGTGCGGGACGGTTGTACCGTGATTGCCAATCCGCATGCCAGATATGCCCATTATGGCAAATTCTTTTTAAAAAGAGAAAGGCCCGTGTCCAACAGAAGACTAACTGGCTGGTTAAGTAGTGGGCTCTAAAGTTACAGCCTATATACTTCCCACTGCTGAGTACAGGCCCCATGGTACACCCCATGAATGAATAACTGACTTTGTGGAGTCGAGAAACTGATATCATTAGCTTGTGTTTATTCCTGCTGTAAAGTTAGTTATAGTTACAGCCTATATATAAGTCCCACTCCTGGGCACCGGCCTCCGCTCATTTCTGAGAAGGTTTTAGGGCAAGGAAATGTCCGCCCCACTGCACCAATGCGTAACGGTGAATTTTATTTCCTTATTTATCAGACATGCAGGTTTCCTCACGATGTTTTCCTTCACCGCCGAGCATGTGGTAAATCAGCACTTAAAATTGCTGCAATGAACAATTTCATTGGTGTCGGCCGGAATCGAATCCCGGTTGCTCGCGTACTGTGAAATTTACAGCGAGCGCTTAACTCCTGCCATGCTATGCCATCCATGCATGCTACCATGGCTCACGGGCAAGTGGTGGGCTTTGTGATAATTTAATAACATTTCACTGATATATAGTCAGTTGATACATAAGGACATTTTTGTTGATGTTGACAACCAAGTTGTACTAATCGGTATCCATAACGACGACATATTTTCAATTAATGTCAGCTTATTTTCAATTAAATCAGTATCCCAAGGGACAAACCTTACTTAAAACTTCCGTCGGATCCGTGAGTTTATGAATAATAAATGTTGTGTATTATGGCAAGAGGTATGGAACTTTCCGTTAAGCTAAAATCAACAATTCTACTGTAAATATAAAGAGAAAACATTTTAGAAATTGATATATTATTGTTTTCGCCTGCTCGATGGTTACATTTTATTGTACATTCATTGTATTATAAATAATTCTTATTTAAAGTAATTTTTTACTTTTACCGCTGGTTCTAAACCCAGTGCGACTTATTTATGAATTAATGTTATACGATAAAATGGGTTGCACTTTTACGTTGTATTTATTTACAAAACTCCTTTCAGATATAGCTTAGAAACGATCACCTCAATCCCAGAGTTTTCAACAATGTATTCATTTATATATTAATTTTACTAATACTTACTAGTAATACTTTTTGTAGTGAAGGTTAAGTAAAAAATTTAAAGAGATTTTGTATACTTTCTGGGACTTTTAAAAGTGTACACCCCATGAAATAAATGAATTACTCCATATATACTTGTATACAGACACCCCATGAATGAATAACTGACCCTGTGGAGTCGAGTAACTGGTGTCATCAGATTGTGTTTATTCCTGCTGTTTACAGGGAGTATATTCCTTTTTTTTAAAGTTTTTTAAAGTTACAGCCTATATATACGTCCCACTGCTGGGCACAGGCCTCCGCTCATTTCTGAGAGGGTTTATAGGGCAAGGAATTGTCCGCCGCGCTGTCTCAATGCGTGTTCGCGAACTTCATGCCTTCGAAATATTTTTTTTCTTAATTCTCAGACATGCAGTTTCCCTCACGATGTTTTCCTTCACGGTCGAGCACATGGTAAATCACATTTTACAGGTGAACTCAGTGTTTGTTTGTCACCTTTGTTCTATAAAAAAATACATACTACACTGTGCATAATACATAATATTACATCGTCAATAAATTACTTTTCCGTGTCTACGTTTGCTAAAAATTAACGTTTGCAACGTACAACATACATAACCAAAGGCGTCTAAAGCACGAAATACGTCACCCGTCAATTTTGTCGACAAATTTAATCGATTTTCGTAACTGTTTTAGCTTAAGAAATGACATACTTTTTAATCTTTATAATTCCTCATGATATCATTATATCATCTAGTTTACTAAAAGATTTTGGTATGATATCATATTCGAATGAAGATTAGATTAGGAAAATTAGATTTGAAGTTACTAGTGCGTGATGGCTGATTACGTTCGGTTATTCCATAACATAATGTCTTAAGTGACGTAACTACGGGGAAAATATTTTTTTCGTTTCGTTTTGTATTGGTCATAGAAGCCTTTATAATTTTGTTATAACCTGAAATCAAATCTTATAGAAAATTTTACGAAAAAAAATATTAACTTTGGCCTCTCTGTACTATTACGAAGCTCGCTGTAAATTTCATAGTACGCGAGCAACCCGGGTTCGACCCCCGCCGGCACCAATGAAATTGTTTATTATTAATACGTAAATCCTATACTATTAAACGAGCAATTCTTGTATATATGTATATATATATATATATAATCGGGATCTCGGAAACGGCTCCAACGATTTTCATAAAATTTAGTGTCCAGGGAGTTTCGGGGATAATAAATCGATCTAGCTAACATTTATTTTTAGAAAATGTCTTTTTGTCCGTGTTTTTAGGCAATTAAAAACTGCTACAATATAGTTAGAATAAGAAGGTAAATTTTGACAGTTTGGTAATGATTATAAATAGCTTATTGGTATAATGGGCGGTTACAAAATCGTAAAACCCCGGTTCGAGCCCAGACCGACCGACCGACTTTTTTATTTTTTTTTTTTCAAGTTTCTTTCTTTTTTGAGAAAATATATTTTTTTCGAGCCCTTTTTTTAGTATTTTTTAAAAACACGAAAATTTAAATAAAAATAATTGCACTCATGATTTTTTATTCAAATAACCAGTTCAGTTTTTTCTGTTATGTCGCTAAGATCAAAAAATATTATTTATAATTCATCAGTATGTAATTTGTATCTAAATATAATTTCCAAAACACACGAATTAAAAAAATCGAGCGAAAAATACCGAGCAAAGCTCGGTCAACCGGGTACTGAATATATATGCTTTTAAAAGTCCCAGACAGTATTCAAGATTCCTTTATTATCAAGTTTAAATTTTTTACTAAACCTAAACTACAAAAATAATTATTAATATATAAATGAATATATACGCTTTTAAAAGTCCCAGAAAGTATACAAGATCTTTTTATTAGCAAGTTTAAATTTTTTACTAAACCTTCACTACAAAAAGTATTTATTAATATATAAATGAATATATACACTTTTAAAAGTTCCAGAAAGTATATTAGATCTCTTTATTAGCAAGTTTAAAGTTTTATTCTAAAGCTACTCTACAAAAAGTATTACATCTTAATATATAAAAGAATATATGGTTGATAATAACTCTTCGATTGAGGAAGGGGAGGATTTAAATGAGTTTCGTAAATAGTAGATTCCCCTACACCGTAGTTACATCAAGATCTGAACAAATAGGTTTTATACTGCTCACTAACAGAAAAACCTCAACAACTCAAAACTGCACAGCATATACTTTTCTTTACAAATGTTAGACAACAAACACGTAGTCACTAACGCGTAAGAACTTTTTCTTATCCGATGTAACAACTCCCATGTTTTAGATTCGGAGGGATATTAAAATACAGTTACACAATAGCAACGAAATCAGAACTGAAAAACCGAAAATTTGTCTTTTTGCATATATTTGGATTTCAACTTGCGAGATTCGAACCCGAGACTTGAAGCGCGGTTGCCACTCCGGCCACTAAGCCATGCTGTTATCGTGGAAATGTTTCACCCTAAAACAAAGACTTCTACGTATACTGCTAGACTGTCAATTTAGAACAAAACTTGTGTCACACGTGCAGATCGCGCGGGAACTGGCGCGTGCGTGTAACTGGCACGGTAAACATACGAGTACTCGTACAACGCAGTTTTGTTTACATTTACGACGAAGAACTAGTCTTCTCGCCCGCTCGTAGTCGATTAAAAGAGTTAAGGAGAATTGGCCGTAACTTAGTTTGCAATGTAGTAAGGCCGCCTGTCTGTAAGTACAAATAGAAGTCTTTGTCTTAAAATAATTATATCTGTTGGGTATATAGGCTCGCGGATACTTGGAGTCGTTGCCGTACAAGCCGCGCGTGCCGTGGGCGGATTTGTTCCCGGGCGCGGACCCGCGCGCGTTGGACTTGCTACATCGCATGCTCACCTTCAATCCGCACAAGCGGATCACCGTCGAGGAAGCCCTCGCCCATCCATACCTCGAGCAGTACTACGATCCCAACGACGAGGTAACGTATTCGTGTTTTAATAGTTTTAATAGTTCTTCTATGTTATAGTGAGACGACAAGGTTTGTAGCCGTAGATTTTTTATCGTTTTGAGTTGTTATAAAGATGGTGTTGTGTGTCGCCCACAGAATGATATGGATATTTTTTTAAATAAGGGTGAAAACGAGCACACAGTCCATCTGATGGTAGGCGGATGCTGTGGCCCATAGATATCTACATTTATCCCTGATTAAGAATCAAAATGGAGACTGAGATGAGATGGCATGCCTCGTTCCCAGTAAAAAGGGTCTCCGGTTCTCTACACTCACCATACGAAACACAGCTACGTAAAGCTGCTATTTTATATGATATTCTTACATCTACACTACGAGGTTAAAACGAGTATTATTAATTAATTAAATTACAAGTGCCATAGTATGCGAACTGGCGCCGCAGTTGCTCCGCGCAGCTATCGCAGTAAATTACACAGTACGCAAACAGCCCGGGTTCGATCCCCGCCTGCACTAATGAAATATTTAATTGCAATTTTATGTGCTTACTTAAAATAAGTGAATGCTCGGCGGCGAAAGAAAATATCGTGTGGAAACCGGCATGTCTTGACATGTTTGAAAGTGCCCCAGAATTAATTCAAAACACCAAATGACCAAAAAATGTTTTTTCCGAAATATTAAAAATTACGGCTCTTAGAATGCAAATGATTCGTTTTCAGTTTTAAAATAGATTTACTATAGTAAAATTCAATTTCACCTGAAAAATATATGTATATATCTGTTCCTCTGTAATATCCTGTGGACATATATGTATGTATGTATGTGGTGAATGAATATATACATTGGTATGTACGTATATAATATGCACATAAATATGCATATTATATACGCGACGTGTACAGTAAGTCTATCTATGCATACACCCAAAACCATATTGACATCTAAAAAGCTTCGCGTGCTCGCGATGCGCCTGCAGCTGTAAATGTGTTTAAAAAGCCTTTGCCATTTTTGATGGAGTTTCAAAGTTTAACAAGGGAAATTAGACATTTGCGTTTACAATATACAAACTGTTATGTGGGTATAACTGGAAATGAGAGCGTTGTTTGCACAACGAAATGGCGTTCTCGGCACAATCGATCCAAACTACATATTTACAATGTGACGTGGGAATACATCACATTACGGTGACTGTGAGATTGATTCTGAAACTTTACTCACATTATCTGAATTGAACGTGTTCAAAATAGCCTTTCACGATTTCGTAAACTATATATTGAATAATTAAATGTTAGCAAAACCGGCGTCTCATCGTATAATTTATATTAATTCGGTATACTGATAGTTATAGTTTGTTAGTTACTTTTACAACTGTTAACGATTATTTTAACTTAGAGTAGGTCACGATTAAACTAGACGTCTGTAGCATAAATAATGTCGGGTAAACGCTTCCTGGTGTGGTTTGTGGAGACACGTCAATTTCGTAATCGGGTTGTAATAATATAATAATGGTTATAAACATAACACGTCCATCTTAATGGTATTTGCGACGACTCAGCTAATAACATCGTAAAAAGTAGTAATGACGTTAGCGAATATAAACCGAAGTTCACGGCCGCACCTGTATACCTAGGCTGCACTAAAAGTATCGGGAATGGAATATTTCCATTGTTCCTGTCATATTAAAATCTTTTTAATTGAAAACTCCTTGGTTTTAAAAATCGAATACCATTTATTTATTTAAAAAAAGATTCTCGGTCTTGTCACAAGGTTTTGTCAAACTTGTTTAGTCGTTGAGAAAATGGAATTGACTCGAGAAAATTCAAGAGCGATGACTTATTATGACTTTGGAAGTGGTTTAACACAAAAACAGTGTGTTGACCGGATGATTTCTGCATTTGGTGATGAAGCCCCATCCAACACCACAATTTATCGCTGGTTTGCTGATTTTAAATGTGGACGTGTCAAGCTCAGTGATGATCCCCGTCAAGGTCGTCCAAAAACTGCAGTCACCCAAGAAAACGTTGATGCTGTGCGTAAGCTAATTGAGGAAGATCGACATGTGAAAAAATTCAGGCAACTTTAGACATTGGCATGAGTCAAATACAAATAATCTTGCATGAACAATTAGGTGTAAAAAGTTGTTTTCTCGATGGATACTGCAATCGCTCTGTGAAGAGCTAAAACCGGCCGCGTTACTTGGTGCGTGAGAACTCTTGAAAGATTCCACGCAGGATCCTCAAATGCTGTATACATCATCGTATCAGGTGACGAATCCTGGATATACGCGTACGAACCCGAAACAAAAAACTAGTCACGAGTTTGGGTGTTCGAAAATGAGTTAAAGCCAACAAAAATTGTTCGTTCACGGAGTGTTGCAAAAAAAATGGTGGCCATGTTTGTCTCCAAAACCGGCCATGTTACGACTATTCCTCTTGAGAGACAAAGAACGATTAATGCAGAATGGTATGCTAGCATTTGTTTGCCACAGGTCGTTTCTGAACTTCGTAAAGAGAACTGCAACCGCCGCATCATCCTCCATCACGACAATGCGAGTTCTCACACTACACACAGAACAAAAGAGTTTTTAGAGCAAGAAAGCATAGAATTATTAGACCATCCGCCGTACAGCCCCGACCTAAGCCCTAACGATTTCTATACTTTCTCTAAATTAAAGAATAAATTGCGTGGACAGAGATTTTCATCACCTGAAGAAGCTGTGGACCCCTAAAAAACGGCCATTTTGGAGACCCCAACTTCCGAATGGAATGGTTGCTTCAATGATTGGTTCCATCGTATGGAAAAATGTGTCAAATTTCGCGGAGAATACTTCGAAAAGCAATAAATACATTTTTAAATAGTAATGTTGTGTCACTTCCTTGATTCCCGAAATTTTCAGTGCCGCCCTCGTACTCGTAGCCTGTCTCAATGACGTGTTATAAAAATAATGCTAGATTATACAGTGACCAGTAATTTATATATTAAAATTATTACAGGTTTCATGTTCGTTCTTCCCAGCACAGAGGTTGTTCTCGAACGAATAATAGAAATAAAAAAATGAGTGTGTGTAACCTTAACATTATAGCGTTAACCTCAACCTTATATAGGTATACGTATTCATTTTTATTTTTATTATTAGTTATTAATTTGATTTATTAATATTTTATTATTTTGAGCTAAATGTATACATTTTAATAAAATTATTTTTATTATTAGTTATTAATAAAATAATTAGTAATTAATGTGCATTGTACAGAAAGGCATTCGACTCGGTGCCGCATGCATGGCTAAAGAGAGTCCTCGACCTGTTCCTGGAGCAGTGTATGAGGCAGTGGAAAACGATCCTTTGTCATCTAGGCGAACGGATGTTGCACGCGGACAGCCTTATAAGGATAGGAAGGGGAGTCTTGCAGTGCGATAGTTTCAGTGAAATCCGGTTCTGCCTCTCACTGAAATCTCTTACTACGTTATTTAGACAATATCTCCGGGAGGGGATTTCAGCTTCTAAAGGGAGGTAAAAACGTAGCTCATCTTTTCTTTATGGTTAATATATGATGAACGGATGGATCTCAAGTTATTCGCCTACGGTTACTCCCATTTTATAGGATTGATAAACATCTCTTTTGATTTTACCATTTCTATAGGAATGGAGCTATATATATATATATATATATATATATATATATATATATATATATATATATATATATATATACATACATACATACATATGCACATAAATATGCATATTATATACGTGATGTGTATAATACGTACGTGTGTATAGTAAGTCTATCTATGCATACACATACACTAAAAACCATATTGATATCTAAAAAGCTTGGCGTGCTCAGAAGAGCCTGACAGTATTTCGTGTCGGCACACCGCCTGCAACATAGGTACTAGGCGCAGGTTCGGCCTCACAAGGAATACTGTTCCCATCTGGGCTGGGGCTCCCCAGTGCCAGCTCCTTCCACTTGACCGCATCCAGCGCAAAGCGGCTCGAATTTTCGTTGACCGAATCCTCTCCGATCGGCTCCATTCACTGGCACTGCGAACAATTATTGCATCCCTTTGCATTTTCTTTCCTATCTACCACAGAGAGTGCTCTGAGGAACTGTTCGGATTAAGTCCAGCCCCCAAATTTCACGAACGCACATCGCGGCAAAAGTCCCGATACCATCCACATGATCTGGTTGCTTGGCGGTCCACCACTGTTTGTTTTACTCGGAGTTTTCTTCCGCGTCCGACCTCTCTGTGGACTAGTTTACCACCGGCGATTTTTCCGGACCGATACGTCTTACTGTCTGGAAGAGATTGCTATGTAGCAATAACACCGCCTTTTAGTTTTCCCTCACTGTTTGTTCATTTTTTTTGTTATATTCATGTTTCATCGGTGTACAATAAAGAGTATTGTATTGTACGTACGGATACGGGACCTTCAAGAAAAGAGCTTATTCCTTTCTAAAAAGATGGCAACGCATCTGCAATTCCCCTGGTTGTTCGGTTGTTTATGGGAGGCGGTAGTCACTTACCATCAGGTGAGCTGTATGCTCCTTTACCCTTTCTCTTATTAAGAAAAAATAAACTAAAGATAATGAATTCTTAGATATAGTGTATAGAAAAATTAAAACCTAAGCAATGCGTGCTGGCGTATTTCACAAGCCATCGAAATATTTTTTTAAGTTCTCAGACATGTAGTTAAGAGTTAAGACCCTCATCAACTCATCATGTTTTCTTTTACCTACCAGCGCGTGGTAATGAGCAATAAAAATGGTAGATTACAATTTATTTGATGTGTGATCGAATTCTGTTTGCTTTTATACTGTGAAATAATAAGACGGACGCAAATCACCGAGCTACCACGGAGGAGTATAGTTTTTATTACAAAGACTTTTCAGTATACTACTGGGGGGAGGGGGAGGGGCACGGGCTCTGCGGCATTAATATATTGCTCACAAGTAACGGTCAATTCTCCGTAACTCTTTTAGTTAACTAGAGACTAGCAGATTCTTTGTTAACCGACTTCAAAAAAGGAGGTTCTCAATTCGACTGTATTTTTTTGTGTTAGGTACCTGAAAACTTTTTTAGGTGAACCGATTTTGATGATTCTTTTAATTATTTAAAATCTCGTGTTTTTCATGTAGTCCTATATAATTTCGATCAAGATCTGACCAGTATTTTTTGGAGTTATCCTTAATAAAGCGTATTTAATTGACAGACTACATTGATGATTTTTTC
Source organism: Parnassius smintheus behrii (assembly GCA_036936625.1). Lineage (NCBI taxonomy): Eukaryota > Metazoa > Arthropoda > Insecta > Lepidoptera > Papilionidae > Parnassius > Parnassius smintheus. The sequence continues at coordinate 40,742,384 of JAUPFT010000011.1, read as the reverse complement.
ATTTTATTTATATTGAAGTCGGTTGTACAAAATTTTTAATTTCACTTCTTGTTTTGTAAACTCTTGCAACGATCTAACACTGATTTTTACTGTCTTTAACGTGATTATCAAAACGCTGTCATTATTTATGTGCGCATTTCGTCACCGTGATTTTACGTTTATTTCAAATAACTATATAGTAACTGCCGTAAATGAAAATATACTGTGCCAGCTACCTTCTCAGCGGGCACCAGCGTGGTCCACGGCTGTGACACAATGTTTGTTCTTTTCAGGTCTTGTAGAATACATAGAAGTCTTTGGTTTATTTGGTGATATGCTATAGTCGAATTCACGACATGTTGCTGCTGTGTTTAGTATAATGAGTGACGACTACCCGAGCCTACTTCTGAAGTGTTGAAAACATTATTTTATGGACTGTGTGTGGTTTTCACTCTCAACCTTGTACTATTAAGTAACCTCTTACTCAAATAAGGATTTATACGTTATATATAACAGAATACTTAATTTATAATTCAAAGTAGCTATACCTCAAAAGTTTTTGCAATGGTATTATCATGTCTCAAAGGTTTTGAAACGATGTAATCGTGAGCCTTAATAGATCATTACCCGACGCGACGGAGCCTCAAAGAAATAAATATTATACATAATTTTCAGACATTAACAGTTAATTCCGTGATACTAAAATTTGTTTATATTCTGTTTTGATATAATTTAGTACTAATAATTATTATGAGTCAATGATAAATATACGTAAATATATATAAAAAATGAAATAAAAACCACATCTATAAATAAAATTGAAGTGTGTGTGTGTGTGTGTGTGTTTATAATGTCAAAATAACAGCTTTTTACTAAATGCATATGAAAGTTTTATACAGTACTTGTAACAAAAAATAAATTTTAAAATTTTTGTCTGTGTGTTTGTTTCGACTATACAAAACGTCTGGACCGATTTTGGCGGGACTTTCACTGGCAGATAGCTGATGATATAAGGTGTAACTTAGGCTACTTTTGTTTTAGAAAAAGAATTAGGGTTCCGCGCAGAAAAATTAAGAACCATATAATCCAATCGTAATAAATCCACGCGGACGAAGTCGCGGAGAAAAGCTAGTACACAAATAAATAAAAACTTAACCAGATGGAAGCTTTCCGCAGATGAGACCAAAAGCTTTGGTCAATCGCTCGTCTCTACTATTCCTGCACGACCACACAACAATCGGTCTCCAAGTTACAGGAGCTGGGGTTGGAAGCTCTACGTCGTCCCTCGTACTTATAAGACCTTGCGCCTTTCAACTTCTTCCAGAATTTGGAACAACTTTTCGGGAAAAAATTAAAATACCGAGAGGCAGTACAAAATGTCTTTGAAGGACTTTGTTGCCTCCCGTCTAGCTAATCTTTTTAAGTAGGGCAATAAACTGAAATCAATAAACTACCACTGCATTGGCAACAATGCATCCATTGCATGAGTGATTTCTTAGATACAAAGAAATAAAAAATATATAGAAAAAAGTCAACTTATTGCATAAAAAAGGCAGTTTCATAGGTCTTATTTACGCCCCACAAAAGGCTGATAAACACCTTGGCCCAGCGTGCATAAAACACATCGCAAATGACTGTTTCATACCTACCTCATCGATACCTTTGTTCTGTGACATACACAGGTAGAGGTCGGTTCAGCCTCGGAAATTGACCTTATGTTGGTGGGCAGATAAGTCTGCCCTCAGAATAAGTAACTCTACCCCTTTCAACATGGAAGACCCCACACATATCCGTCCCCAGCTCTATCCTGATAGAATTAGTAACACCAAAAGAGATGTTTAGCAATCCTATAAAATGGAAGTAACTGGAGGCGAGTCACTTGAGATCCATCCGTTCATCATATATTGACCATATACAAAAGATGAGTCACTTTTTTACCTCCCTTTAGAAGCTGAAATCCCCTCCTGGAGGTACTGTCTAAATAACGTAGTAAGAGATTTCAGTGAGAGGCAGAACCGGATTTCACTGAAACTATCGCACTGCAAGACTCCCCTTCCTGTCCTTATACGACTCTCCGCGTGCATCATCCGTTCGCCTAGATGACAAAGGATCGTATTCCACTGCTCCAGGAACAGGTCGAGGACTCTCTTTAGCCATGCATGCGGCACCGAGTCGAATGCCTTTCTGCACAGTGCACATTAATTACTAATTATTTTATTAATAACTAATAATAAAAATTATTTTATTAAAATGTATACATTTAGCTCAAAATAATAAAATATTAATAAATCAAATTAATAACTAATAATAAAAATAAAAATGAATACGTATACCTATAAAAGGTTGCGGTTAACGCTATAATGTTAAGGTTACACACACTCATTTTTTTATTTCTACTATTGGTTTGAGAACAAACTCTGTGCTGGGAAGAACGAACAAGAAACCTGTAATAATTTTAATATATAAATTACTGGTCACTGTATAATCTAGCATTATTTTTATAACGCGTCATTGAGACAGGCTACGAGTATACAGGTGCGGCCGTGAACTTCGGTTTATATTCGCTAACGTCATTACTACTTTTTACGATTACCTGAGTCGTCGCAAATGCCATTAACATGGACGTGTTATGTTTATAACCATTATTATATTATTACGGCCCGATTACGAAATTGACGTATCTCCACAAACCACACCGGGAGGTGTTTACCCGAAATTATTTATGCTACTGACGATATCAGTTTTATCGTAAACTACTCTAAGTTAAAATAGTAGTTAACAGTAATAAAAGTAACTAACAAACTATAAATATCAGTATATAATATATATTTTTTCTCTTCACAAAGGTATTTAATTTCACATTATTTCTTAAATAATACGGTTGTAGACATTTTTGACCTTTGTGAGAGACTGGTGTCCATACTAGGGTAATCCCTGTGTTGTAGATCACCAGGCCCTCACCCTAACGGATAACACGTATTACATTTTCAAAAACATTACAAGAGAAGTACAAGAATAAGAAATATTTCTAGAGAGTAAATTGACAAAAGTTTATTTAATTTGTTATAAAGGTAACCTCCCAGGAAGCAATAACGCTTATGCTATAAATCAATATTTAGTTTACGAAATCGTGGAAGGCTATTTTTAAGTTCAATTCAGATAATGTGAGTAAACTTTCAGAATCAATCTAACTCACCGTAATGTGATGTGTGCCCACGTCACATTGCAATCAAACGTTGTAAATATGTAGTTTGGATCGAATGTGCCACGCAATTTCGTTGTGCAAATAACGCTCTCATTTTCCGTAAACCCACATAACAGTGTGTCCATTGCAAATGCAACTGTCTACTTCCTCTGTTAAACTTTGAAACTCCATCAAAAATAGCAAAGGCTATCTAAACACATTTACAGCTGCAAGCACATCGCGTCGTAATGGTCATCATGTAGGTAATGATGATGATGTCTCCAAACTTTCCTTAAAGTATTAACTAATCGATGGCACGGTAGCGCTATGGCTGAGATTCTATACGAATACTTATTCCCACAAGCCATAAGTATGTATTTCTATTATATAATAAAAATTACTTCAGGTCTGGATGTATGTCCATGTGTGATTTATATTGAACTGGCGACCCGCCTCGACTTCACACGGGTGATTTCTGGATCTCAATAACAGCGCCACCTAGCGGGTCCAATTGTAAACCTAAACCATCCATTTAAATGTACACTAAAATTTTCGTCCTAATCGTTTTTCGTCCTTTTCGTCCGAGCCGTTTTCGAGTTCTAGCGGGACTATCGGACAGCAATTTATTTTTAAATTATATATATATATTTGTTATATTCGTTATATATTCGTTAAAGTGGTACTAAAGTATCCACTGTATGGAAATGTACGAATTGAGTAATGCCATGTCTTTCATAATTTTGCTGTTGAAAGTATTTTTATTTATGGGTTAAATTTACTTGTATAGCGTTATGTTTTTGAGGCACTGTAGATTTATTTCCAATTATAGCAAATAGAAAGCTTTATAAAATTTTGTTTGGAATCAAACAAAGAAACATTACATTACAGTCGTCAGTTTCTCTAAAATAGGTCCAAATAGTAGACCTCCTGCCACTCATTTTCATCATATACTAATCAATTTTCACTAAGAATAACACAACGAAATACTTTCTTTCTCACAAAAATAGTCAAAACATCAAAACATAAGCATGTGCCGGCAATTTGCTCAGTATTATATTTAAATTTAGATGATGCAATAACATGTCAGGTGTGGCGGGGGAACAAGAGGAAGGGTCTGGCGGTAATCCCGCGTGCTCGGTAACAAGTTTCGACATAAATTGGTTGGGTACCGAGGTAATCCTGCCGAATAATGTTCGGCTGAATATTCGGTTCGGTAACAATTTTACCGAACTTTCGGCCGAATATTCGTATTCGGTGAAATCCATATTCGGCCCATCCCTAACATATATAGCTCTTCCATGATATTGATATGAAATTTTTAGTAGGTCACCGGGTGACGCATCGGGCAAGATTTTTGTGTAATTTAACCCAACACATGGAGTATTACTACCTACTTTTCGATTTGAAAGCGTCACATTTCCTTACACCCTTTTTTAACTAGGGAGCTAAATATTTCTTTTTAATAATGTTTTTATTCTCAATTTCTTATACAAACTTTCATTGCAGCCGGTTTCTGAAGAACCATTCCGCTTCGCGATGGAGTTAGACAACTTGCCGAAGGAGACGCTCAAGAAGTTCATCTTCGAAGAAACTCTGCTGTTCAAGCAACAGAACGAGGGCGCGTAAACAAAAACAAAACCCATCTGTTGCCCGTGCGTGCGTTTGGCTTACCTCTACACTCCATAATCTTACAGTTCGATGACAAAATGGCGCGCTATCAAAAAATGATTTACCTAATTATTCTTGTCTGTTCTTCTTTTTGGGTTTCATGTGCATTTTCGTAATTTGCTACCATATTTTGAACTTGTGCTTTCAATGAAGTCTTTTTGAACTAAGAAATGAAACTGTTAGGTACAGTTTTTTCGAACGAGAACTCGTTTGGATTTAAATTGTAATTCCTAATATAACACAATGGTTTTCATTGCTTATCTGTGACTAAGTGGTATTTATTAGTAAATATCGCGAAGATATCTTATCTAACAGCAAGATATAACGGAATTCTTTGAAGAATATCGAACGATTCAGTTCTTCAAATATGTTTAAACATGATTAATAATAATCTTGCAAATTTGTAAACAGGAAAGATCTTTTTAAATGTAATAACGTTTTCTGTAATTATGTCTTGACGTATGCCGATGTGTTTGCATATTCATATTTCAAGTAAATTTGTCTTATTTTGCAATTAATCGAAAATTAGTATCTAATTAAATTATTAACAAATTTTTAATATTTCCAGAAATAGTAATGAAATAAGAGGTAAAGGTTCTTTGGCACTAAATCCGCCTTTTATTACCTTATACATAAGATGAATACAATAAAGTTTTAAAATAAAATAATTCAATAAATACTTCTTAGGTGGTTTATGCATGATTTCTTTAATAAAAATTACCAAAGGTTACGACGATTACTTAGAGATTACTACCATTTTCAGTGTTTTTCCTTGTAATGGAATTTTTATTTAAACACTACATTCTCAGACAGGTTACGTACACTTAAGTATATTTTAGTGTGCGCAGTTGAGACAGTTGGAATATATTGAACCGTAGGTAACTTAGATAGATAGTTTTCTGAAATTTATCAACGTTAAATATACTTATTCTGTGGTTTCTTAATCGAAGTTTACGAGAGAGGTGCTTGCGGGAGATTTTAGACGGGAATGTATCTTACAGTATTACGTGATAGCGAATTCTTGTACGTGTCGGGTATTTAATAACATTTGAACGAAATGATCGAATGAGTCGAGTGTAATGCAGCGTTGACAATGACGTGTATGCTTTGACTTGGCCACGGGTGGCGCGCAAAGCTGGACTTTGATGTTGGCTGCTTAGGGTGATTGCGTTCAGAAACCAAATAGGCACATGAAAAGTGCGGCTACTAAAACTTAGCCATAGTGGCCTAAGTTAGCTCAGCGATGTCAGTACCTAGGGTTATGCCCTGTCGATCATATCCAACTCAAAAAAACGTGTTTTCCTATTATTTTGTAAAGGCCTAGTGATGGTAACACCGAAAGCTAAACTTTGTTTCAGCTCACGCACTCTAAGAATATAAAGTTGCCTCCTGATTTGTTCTAGACGTGGTTTCTGTGCGTAATTGTTCTAAGGCTGGTAAGGTTCTATGGTTGATGTAAATATTTTTACATTTTGAATTAATGTATTTCAAGTGTCACCGAATATTTATATGAAGCACTTCTAATTTATTAATTCCAATGTGATCTTACGAATAATTGTATTTTCCATTCGTCGGAATAACGTTCAAGGGGCGGAAGGGATTGGGCTTCGTTAAAAAACTTGTCGGTTTTCAGTAATTTTATTAATAATTCTCGTCTTCCTTGTATTTGCATATTTGCGCACAATACGCTAGAATAGTTGATTCTTCATATCAGATAGTAAATAGCGGTTCGTAGATTGTTAAAGTTTAGTTTGACAGTTGTGCGTACGCGCGTCGGAACAAGTTTTTCAACGAACGGCCTGTGTTAAGGGACGGTGGCTTGTGATAGTGTCGAGTCTATTCACAATTAATAATCTGTTGTTACTCTCTGTGTATATCTATAAAATGTTGTTAGGGAGGACCGTGACCGTGCCCGCTCTCAGGTGAATTACTTACCTAATTATGGGCGTTCACGGTCTACTTCTTACTAAGACTTGATTAACGTTGTCTGTTGAAAATATTTAGGGAGCATTTTAGATGATAATGAGTCAATCAATTTTAAAATTGTAATTTCATCGTTGCGTATGTGAGGCGTTCGAGCTCAAAGACAATGTCTTAGGCTCGTTTTTTTGGAATATTACATTACAGTTTAATAAATGTATTTGCTATCAACTATCATCGCTTTTTGAATTTTATAAGGCTGTCGTCACACTCGAACGGGTGTTGGCAGTATTAGCTATTAAACTATAGTATCCATGTTTGGTGTTCTATTTTCGTGGTGGATGTGGTAAGCTGGTTTTACTTTTATCAACATAAAAGTGCTAATATTCGAAAGTGTATTTTATGGATTAATTGTTTTAATAGAACGCGAGTGTGATGACAGCCATTAAAAATATTTGCGTTTATGTGACGTCAACGTAATTGTGAATAAATAACATTTCGTTCTTACATACAAAGTGTGTAATAAGCTTTTGTCGGTCGAATTCATTTCTCTACGAAATTACATGAATGTTTAAAATGAACCGTTGTGGTTGTTTTTTTCCTTCATGAGGTTCTAGTGCTTAAAATCAGATGTAACTTAAATTATTGCAAGACGTCGTCTTTTAATATGCATTAGTCAGTAAAAGACAGACAATTTTATTTAATAATGCATAATAGTAGTTGATACACATTTTACTATTTCAATTTGTTGACGACTGTCTAATAAAAAATGCATTTTTAAAACTAATTCAAATCGTCTTTTCAACTTTGTTATTTAAATAGATGATGCTCTAATTGAGAAAATATGTATTTCGGCTATTTTTAAGTGACACCAGAATATCATCAAATATTTATTGTTAAAATATGAGTGTTGCCATATTTTCTTAAGTAATTATGTACAAATTGGATATTGTAAGATCATTTGTTATCTGTCAACAGTTGAATATTACGAAAATAAAATTGAATCGAGAAATAATGTGTTTTGTTTCATTTTTACAAACCGACTAGAAATCCATAAAGTTATAAATAATTTCTTTTACACTGTACTTTGATATGAAAAAGATTAAGTCAAAGACAAACCAAAAATTGCATACCTCGTCAGTATGCATTAAGTATATTAAAAATTAATTACATGGTTTAAAGCCATATTGTTTTAATTGCACTGTGCTAAAATATTTTAACTTAACAATCTTGTTATTGTATGGAATGTTTTTTATTGATTTCGGGTTGCTATGAAACAAAGCGAGGGCTTGATATCGACCTGAGAGTCTGACTGCTGCTGTGCCGCATCTTCAAGAACAGTTAGTAGAGTCGCGAGTGGGAACGATATTATTCAACATAATCGAAAGAACACGTTTTCAGCTTGTGTACTTCCCCGGTCGGACCAACTCATTTGTTCTGAGGCGTCAATACAATTGCTGCGTAGCTCTGCTACGTATAAATTGCTATTACCAAGTTTATATGCCCTATATTTATATACATTTCTCTGTAAACGACATGTAATAAACATCTTTTAAAGTAGTTCACTGCTTCTATGTAAGTTTTACGACTTCCATGTCACTTTAATTCATGATCTTACTCGCAATTTGTTATATTGCCCATTTGTTTAAAAAATGCGATTCTCGATATTTTTAATTTTAAAATCTAAGAATTTTTCTTTTACAGTTTGCTCTCTGTAATATTTTAACGAAAGCAAATTAAAAGACGCTAAATAATAAATGAAATTACAAAAACACCTTTCCTTGATTTCTTTTGAAGTGGCGACCATTATTAATTTAATAGTAAATAACTTTCGAAACTAAATCATTTTAGACAACATAAATAATAATTACTGAAAGACTAAATAAAAGTGTATTTTACAATGCGAGCAGCCTATAAGTAAAGAATTGGTTGATAAAGTAACATTACACGTTTGTGTACTGGCTCTGTAAGAGTATCTATGAACTACCCCATGTGTATCCCGTGGGTGTCCTACGAGGCGACAGAGGTAAACAAATCAGGAGATGGGCAGTAGCGTCGTCGTTATAGAAACTAAAAACTAAAAACTGTGGTTACTGACCTGCCTGTTAAACCGGGCCTGATTTACCCACAGGCTGATTAGGCCCGAGCCTGGGGCGCAGGGTCCGAGGGGGGCGCTGAGCTTGTCTTTGCAAGGGCCACTCTAATAAAACGAATATTTGAAAGATAATATTCTTAATAAATAACAGAGTAAGTGCCGCATTTTACTTGTTTCCCATTCTTTATTTTTGATATAAAACAAATAGATTGTAAAATAAATTAAATTGCTCGAGCTCTCTACCTCTAATTCTGGTCTCTCGCCGAGGCTGTCCAAGGGAACTTGTCAGTCATTACTTCCATCTCTGCGCAGTGGAATGACTCACTGGTTTATGCCGCGAAGAAAAAAAAGCCGATTTTTGAGGTTGTCTTTTTGCGTTCAGCACGACTCGATGACGGGGGTACGACCATCCCGCGTGTGAGTGTTCCATGTGAGATGTGCGGTTTACATAGTGTTCAGTGCGAAAAGCTCCTGGACGCTAACAAGTCGAGTGGGCCTGATGGAGTCCTATTGTGCTGAAGATTTGTGCTCCAAGGTTAACTCTGGTTAGCGCATCTTTTCCGGTACCTAGGCGATGTCCTGAACTCATGGTAGATAGATTTAGTGTACCTGATTCCTAAAAAGGCTACTACTGGGACCCGACAGTTGGTCGGGAATGCTACAGGCCCAACGCCATTATCTCCTTGTTCTTGTGTAATGGAATTCATTATAAACTGCCAGCTAAGGTACCTTGAAGACCACCAGCTGATTAGTTACCACGAATTCAGTTTCCGTGGGGGTTGATCTTCTAACTTAGCTGACTCATAGATAGCGGTGGCAGTAGAATCTAAGAGCCTCCCTTCATTATGCGGACGGCAGCGCTGGTGAACAAACTTGTGTCTGAAGTAGAGTCTTTATTAAACAAAGTCTCGCATTAGGGACGACTAAATCTAGTCCAGTTTAACAATTAGAAGACATTGGTTTTCGCGTTTATCGTTGAAAAGAACTCCTTTGCCTTTGTCGTATCTTCTTAATTTCAGGACACTCCCTTCGATGCCTTAGGCAGCATTGGGGATTATCGGCTTCGCACGACGGCGTGTCTTTACGTCATTTGATATATCATCGAATGACATATCGAATGACATAAAGATACGTGTGGGAGAGTATTTTGTGCCAGCACACTGCTGGTAACTTTGCAAGGCGCAAGCTCGGCTTCATATGGAATACTCATCATTTCACATGGAATTCTGCCCTACGCGCATAAAGAAGCTTACACTTCAAAAACGAAATGTCGATAAAATAAGTGATCTTTGAATATCTTAAAACTAAATAATGCCACATTAATAGAGCCTACCCAGGTGAAACCACGGTGGGATGCCAGTAAATAAATGTGGGAGAAAGTTATATAAGTAAGAGACTTAAGCGAAGTGCTTACATACCGCTGCAGTTAACGGGAAATTAGCAATCAGCGAAGTCAAAGAAATGAAAACGAGGTACTTAATCAACTTAAATAATTTGTCATAATTACTCTTTGTGGAGAGAGACTTTTCTTGTTATTTCGTAGGTCATTGTCGAGTATTAATTTCTCAACTTCAACTTCTTTACAATCTATTAAAAGTTCACTACATGTTCAGGACATGGATAGTTTACGGCGACTTCATTTGCCATAATCGCAACGTTTCGTTTTCAGTAATAAGGGCTTACGGTTCTCTACATTCACTGTACGAAATAATTCTGCGAGAGTATAGTCATTCCCCAGTAAAAATTACCCATTATACAAGCTACAATCATAATATAATTGCAGCATGGTTCTACTGCGTACAAGTAGCCACGTCTCGCCTTGCCTTTTGTCTCGTTGTCGGTTTGGTTATTTTAGACCGAGAGAAAACTCTTTGACTTTTTAATTAGTTGCTTCTAAGTCATTAAGAGATTTCTTCTAAAATGTGTGTATGACCTACCGACACTACAGTATAATCGATTCGTGAATGGTATTACCTTTTTGTTGCGATTTTAGAACTGTAAGTAATTCCAGCTATTCCAGGCGGCCCCCCACTATTCGGGGTGACGATTTAGTAAGACATGAATAAAGTCGATGGATACATGTGGTGCCGTGTTTTATGGCGTTTTTTTCTGTCTATGGGGGCCTATGTTCAATAATAACATTGTGAGATCTGTCATGATGATGATGATGTAATTCCATGACGAGGTAAGGCTGATGAAATGAGTATCTATGTGGCGCAAAACTATAGAAGCTTTTAAAAATGAATATGCGTGCGTGAATAGGAAGCACCTCAAATACTTAAAGTTTTAATTTTTTTTATAATTATTGACAAAATTAAAAGCCTCGAGAAGGAAAGAAACCTTATTTGACCTAGTAATAATTTAAGTTAAACAGTTTCATCACTGCATGACTTCATTTGTTCTGTTTATAGTTACCAAACGAAAATCATTTTTGTTAATGTGAAATAGATATTTCGACCCTGCGTAATGACGAGGCAGTAGCAATAGGCGATACGATATTGACATGTTTATCCATAAACACGCGAATATTATAATGCATTCTTACTAGTGCCTGGTACGAGCAGCAGTAACTTAAGGGGATAGCTTGTGTCAGTCTAAGCCTACACCAGTAAGAATAAATTAAAGGTCTAATATAATCAATATACACAGAGCCATAAAGCTAACAGCTCGGTAGAGCAGTGACTGCGAGATGCGAGTTCGATTTCAGCACAGAATAAGTATTTGGAAATTGAAAATAATTTTTAAGCTATGCGGCCTTACGTAATGTATTTCTTTTTACGAAAATAAAGTGACAATCGAACTACAGTCCACCTGATGGTAACTGGTAAGAGCGTGGTAAGTACCCAGTTGGACTCCTGGGCAGAAATTGAGTCCTGCCACATAGATTAGCTATAGTCGACGTTCGCGTAATACTCCTTGCGTAATAGGGTTTTAAAATATTAAGTTGCCGTTTTATTAGAGAGGTGACTTTGAATTAAAATTTAATCTGCATGGTGCATTATTCGCTAGAACTAAATATTCTAAATTCAAAAAAATTAGGATATTCTATTGCTTGATTATCCATTAATTTTACATTTGGTGTTTCAGTTGAACATGAAAGGAATTCATCATTTTCGAAAACGAGTTCCAACGTGATTCAAAACCGCTCGCAATACGAATAATACTGTGTTTGGAGAGGATACGACAAACGAAGGCATTGTGCGTTTTTAATTTAAATACTTTCGTAGTGGAAACTTTGACTTGAAGAGTGAACCAAGAGGAAGACCAGACACAGAGGTAAATAATGATGAATAAAGTGTATCAAAAAAACCAAGGAATAAGCGCCATGGTTAGTTAGTTTACCGACATTATTGACTCATTTGCACCAAATTGGTAAAATAAAAAATTTTGCACAACCGACTTCAATATAAATAATATGAGAACATTATCAATGCAGTCGAAGTCAATTAAGTACGCAAGGATTACTTTATTAAGGATTACTCAAAGACTACTGGTCAGATCTCGATCAATTTTATATGGGACCACATGAGAAGCACCAAATTTTAAATAAAAAAATATCAAAATCGGTTTACCTAGAAAAAAGTTCTAAGGTACACACATTACAAAAATACAGTGAATCGATTACCTCCTCTTTTTTGAAGTCCGTTAAAATAAACCTGAGAAAATCGGTATCTCATTTTAACTGATGTGCGCAGTTGTCTAGAGAAGCACTCGTTGAAGCTTCCTTTTCTTTGAAGGGTATGTACAGAAATGAAGAAAATTTGGACAGTATTTTAACGTGTGATGAAAAGTGGATTCTCTACGACAGTCGCAAGCAAACGTAACGGCGGAACTCCGTTCAAATACTGGAACAATGCTCTGAAGCGACCTCACCTATAGAAAGTATTGGTAACTGTTTCGTGGTCATTACATAGTATAATACTACTCTGTGTAAAAATATCGGGAATATGTCAATAAAAAGACCCGCGTAAAAGAGGTCGTTCTAATTTTTTACTGCATGTTGGTAGCACTGTACTGATTTAGCGCACAAAGTTTGAGCGGGATCTGTCATTCAATTTGTTTTAAACTACACTTTTTGTTGGTCATAGTTTTGAGCTCTCGGCGATTTTTACAATGGAAAATATTGTTGAACAAAGAGTGTGCCTTAAATTTTGTGTTTCGAATGATATTTCATGTGGTGAATCACTAAAAATGTTGCGAAATACCTACGGCGAATCGTGTATATCGAAAACAAGGGCTTATGAATGGTATAAGGCTTTTAAAGAAGGCCGAGAAGTAGTAGTAGACTTGCCTAGTTCTGGTAGACCTTCAACTGCTACGACCAAAGAAAACATCGACAAAATCAAGAAGCTAGTGCTCGAAAATCGACGTATGAGTCTGAGAGAGTTGGCTAATGAGGTGAACATATCTTTTAAGTCCGTCCACAACATTCTCATTAACATTTTAGGCATGAAACGCGTCGCCGCTCGACTAGTTCCAAAAGATCTCAATTTTGTTCAAAGAGCGCAGCGAAAGCATGTCGCTGAAGACATGGTTTCCCGAGCTTCTACGGATCCGACCTTTATGAAACGTATAATAACTGGCGACGAGACATGGGTTTATGAGTACGACATACAAACAAGCCTACAGTCTTCAGAATGGCGTCTCGAAAACGAGCCGAAACCCAAAAAACCGCGGCAAAGTCGCTCCAAAATCAAGGTGATGCTGACAGTTTTTTTTTACTACCGTGGTGTGGTTCACTCCGAATTCCTTCCAAAGGGAGAAACAGTGAATAAAGAATATTATTTAGGCGTCATGAAGCGTTTGCGTGAGAGTATCCGCCGAAAACGTCCAGATTTGTGGCAACACAACTCATGGATGCTGCACCATGATAATGCACCATCACACACGGCCATTATAGTGAGAGTTTTTAGCGAAAAATTCAACAAAAGTTCTCGACCAAGCACCGTATTCACCTGATATGGCTCCGTCTGACTTTTTTTATTTCCCAAGTTAAAATTACCACTTCGAGGAAAATGTTTTGAGTCGATAGAAGCCATAACAAAAAATTCGCTGAATAAGCTAAAGGCCATACCGCAAATAGCCTATGAAAAATGTATGGAAGACGGGGTGAAGCGTTGGAGATGTTGTATTGCAAGCGATGGGGCCTACTTTGAAGGCGATAAAATAAATTTAGATGAATAATTTGTATTTTTCTATAGTCTATAGCTTTTTGTCTGTATATCAATGCAAACAGCGAATCTCCCAAAGTTTATAATGTTGCTCCATGATAACGCACGACTTCACACTGCTCGACACATAATTTTAACATTACAAGACCTACAATTTGTAACCATTCGTCGTCCTCCGTAGTCGCTAGACTTAGCCCGAACCTTTAACCATTTATCTGCTATTTGAACAATTTTTTGTAAGGAAAAATTTTGTTCGCAGTAAGAGTGATATATAGCCTTTATACGTCCGACTGCAGGGCTAAGGCCTCCGTTTATGATCTTATGTCCTTATTCTTTTCGTATTTATCGTTCGATTTCGTATGTTCTTGTGTTCCTCAGTTTAGGTATTTTAATTTTAAAAATCTAATTGTGATGCTAATCTTTCGTCGGCGACGTTCGTGTTATAGCGCTAAATACTATGTAATTAAGTTAAAAGAACTATAAAATTCACAGCTAGTCGTTAAGATCCTCTTTGACACGTAGATGAAGTTAATGGGCCTTTATTTTAAAAGCTTTTTCTATAAAGGTTTGTAACGTCTGTGATCAAATAAATTTCTTAAAAGCTTAATAACTGTTTAATGTACCCGTATTACCCCCTGTGGGACATTTAATAATTTGTTATAAACAGCTTTATATACTTAAATGTTTTTGATCAATTTTGCACGTAACGACAGTTATATTAAATTGCTACATCATGAACATTAATCATTTTCATCCTTTTTAAGTAAATTTAAAGAAATTGGTCTTTTGAAGAAAGCATGAGAAGGCATAATACGTATATATTTGTTATAAGTTTGTTGCTCATAGTGACCCCTTTGTGCAGCCGGGTTGTTAGTGTTCCGGAGTACTTAATACATGTCCAGATGAAGTGTGCAATGTGCAAATTCGCTAAGTGTACAGGATTGTGCTGATTGTAATATATTTTTTTCAGACCTCACTCTGATGAAAGTAAATGATTGGACAACATAATATTTTCCGCGGATCGATCGTCTTAGATAAGTTAATCCGTTTTTTGTTAGATTGAATGTTATTTAATTTATAATGGTTGGTTATAGAAGGACATTTAATTGTATTTTGAAAGAGCTTACATTAAGATTAAAAATATATTTTCATTGTATGATTGTAAAAAAAACACTAGCCTAATGGTCGACCGTAACTCTTTTTTGCCTTGACATACACTTAACGGACTATTGAATAAGAAATAATATATATATATATATATATATATATATATATATATATATATATATATATATATATATATATATATATATATATATATATATATAGCCCTCTCCATAGCTCGCTGAGCGACCTTGAGCGTCCTCATACGGCCAGCAGTGAAGGACCACGTCTCAGATCCGTAAGTCATCACTGGCAACACGCACTGGTTATACAATCTAGTTTTTAGAGATTGAGGTATACCTGACGAGAAGATATGTCGTAATTTCCCGAACGCTGCCCAGCCGAGTTGAATCCGTCGATTGACCTCTCGGTCGAAGTTGGACTTACCTTGTCGGACTATTTGTCCCAGGTAAACGTACTCGTCAACAACTTCGAGCATAGTGCTCCCAACAACTACCGGCATAGGTGTGACATGGACATTAAACATGATCTTTGTTTTGTCCATGTTCATCTTAAGACCTATCCGTTGGAAGGCACTAGGCACTATTGAGGTCATTGAGCATAGTGCTTAAGTCCTCCAGCGATTCTGCCATAAGGACTATATCGTCGGCAAATCGAAGGTGAGTGATGTACTCACCATTGATGTTAATACCGTATCCTTTCCAGTCCAGTAGCTTGAAAACGTCTTCCAAAGCAGCGGTGAAGAGTTTCGGGGATATAACGTCACCCTGTTTTACACCTCTCTGCAGTTGGATAGGTTTCGAGCTCTCGTTCTGTACTCGGATAGCCATCGTAGCCCTACTGTACAAACACTTCAGCACTTCGATATACCGACAGTCAACTTGGCACCGCTGAAGGGACTGCAGCACCGCCCAAATTTCGACGGAATCAAAGGCTTTCTCATAGTCCACATACGCCAGGCAAAGTGGCAAATTGTACTGTAGGGCTATGCTTGGAGTTTCTCTGCGTGATAAACTCAGAAATGAGGATATCCGCAGTAAAACCAGAGTGACCGACATAGCCCAACGGATTAGTAAGCTGAAGTGGCAATGGGCCGGCCATATAGCTCGAAGAACCGATAACCGATGGGGAAGAAAGGTTCTCGAGTGGCAGCCTCGTACCGGTAGGCGTAGTGTAGGGCGACCCCCCACTAGATGGAGTGTCGACCTGGCAAGATATGCAGGAAGTCGATGGATGCAGGTGGCTCAGGACCGTGCTTTGTGGCATTACTTGGGGGAGGCCTATGTTCAGCAGTGGACTTGTGAAGGGCTGTAATGATGATGATGATTATGATATATATATATATATATATATATATATATATATATATATATATATATATATATATATATATATTTATAATGCACAGCTCATTCAGTCAAACTATCAATAATTATTTGTCTGTTAATATGCAATGTATATTGTGTTTGAAATAAGCAGTATGAATCGAAATAATGGATGTATCGTAAACGTTAAAATAAATTATTAATTTTGATACATTATTTATAAATTTTAGCTTTTTGTACTCGATTCACAATTATTTACATCAATAGATGGTAAACATTTAAGTAAACATTAATCGTATTCAAAGTTCAAAGTAGTCAAAGTAGTACGCTACTCTTCACTAAGCAGTTGGATTTAGTTAGGCGTTGTGATAGATATAATATCAAAAGTCGATATTTATTTTATTTATTTATTTAATCTTTACTATACACCTTATATACTAAGGGATATAAAGGGCGAACTTAATGCCTTATGGCATTCTCTGCCAGTCAACCCTGGATGATTTGAGAAACTGTGGCAGGTGTAATCAATCACTTCATAAATAAATAATAAGGATATAAAACAAAATAAAATGCAAATGAATACAATAGATATATAGTTAGTAAAATATACATACTTACTTAACATAAATAATATAGAATGAATAATAAATATACAAAATAACACAATACATATTAAAAACATTATACAAAATATTACTTATAAAGTGAAAGAGAAAAAAAAACAATAGTCGGATAGTCAGGTGGTATTATTCTTACGACAGAACTCTCGAACTAGTCTTTTAAAATAATTCTTGTTATTAGTTTTCTTGATATAAACAGGCAAGGCATTCAGAGCAGTATGGACTGTACAGTAAAAGAGGAATTAAAGAAACCACTCCTATGTGGTGGAATACGAATTTTAAGACAATTTTGGGGACGGGGAACTCTATCGTTAGTAGAATACAAATATTGGAAGTTATCCTTAAGATAAGAGGGAGAATTGGGGTCATTTAAAATTGAATTTAGTACTTGCAAAGTTCGGGAGCTACGCCTTTGACGAATAGAGAGCCATTTAAGCTTAGATCGGTACTGGAAAATATGGTCATACTTACGTAAGCCGAAAATGAATCTAATGCAATTGTTGAGAAGGTGCTCCAACTTATCGAGAAGATATTGAGATAGATCTGGGTAACACACATCCGCATAATCAATAATGGGTAATATCAAAGTCTGGATTAGCAGAAGTTTAGTTTTAAAAGGCAGAAATTTTTTTAAACGACAAACAGAACGTAAGATGGCAGTTACTTCACGGCTTGTTTCGGCAACTTGAACTCCCCAGCTGAAGGTATGGTCTATATGTAAGTCAAGATTTTTGACAGACTTACAAAATGGCAACAACGTTCCATTGTAAAAGACGGGCGCAAGATTATCGTTATTAATCTTAGCCAACATTCTGCTACTACCTATAAACATTGCTTTGCATTTGGTTGGGTTAACCAAAACACCATGTCTGTACGACCAATCTCTTATGGCATCGAGGATGTGGTTGAGTTTATGAATATTATCCTTAAGGTCGTTAACACTAGATTGCACATAGAGCTGAAAATCATCTGCATACAGATGGTACGATCATTCGAGAACTGAAGTGATAGAATTTATGAATAAAGAAAACATTATAGGAGAAAGTATTCCGCCTTGCGGCACGCCTGTTTCAATGTCAGCCCATCTTGAGAACTCTTGTCCTAATCGTACTGATTGCTGGCGGCCGCGAAGATAGGTTGAAAACCATTCCAAAGCTGGGATTGAGAATCTAAGATTAGTTAGGAAGGCTATAAGGATATCGTGGTCGACTGTGCTAAAAGCATTTGAAAAGTCAACAAGCACTACCACCGTAAGCTTTTGCTCATCCATTCCTATTCTAATATCATCTGTGACTTTTATCAATGCAGTGGTAGTACTGTGACCTGCACGAAAGCTTGACTGATATTTATTCAGCAGATTGTATTTGGTTATGAACATAGAGATTTATCTCGTCCGTTAGTACGCAGGGCGCACCGTATGCAGTAGAATTAAACAATTTGAGGAAAAGTTTTAAAAATAAAACTTTTGCATTGAATATTTCTTAAAGCACATTGGTCTCTTTTAGGACGGGGAAAAAGTACTGAACTCACGTGACCGTCACGCTCAAATACATAAAATTGATGATAATAATATTGAAAATCCAATTGATTTAATTTTATAACATTTGTTTGTAATATACAGTGTGTCCGGTCACGGACTAGCGATATTTTAGGTACTTATAATACAGCTATTTTAATATAAAAATACACTACACACTAAGGTCTAATCCCCTCCCCCTCTATTTGGCAGCCATTTTGTTTTTTTCTTGAGATATTCTCTACGCGTTTACGAAAAAAGTCATATCTCTGAAAGTTTTAGTCTTACTGAGATAAAAATTAACTCATTCAGAGGCCAATAATATTGTTTATCGTTTACATTATCAAAAATTTTGTTGACATACTTGTAACTTTGAAGAAAAAAATTTTAACTTCAAATAAATATCAAAAAAATATGCTAATCGGCAAATTATTGTAAATTACTGGAAAAACAACCCGTTTACCCTTCTTATTTTTATACTAGATCGACAGATTTTGAGTTAAGCTACAATGCAACATAAAGTTTACAGCTGTATGTTTATTACTTTAAGAATTATTGTTTTTTGAACATGGCGTATACCCAAACACAAAAGGCCTTTGTTAAGTGACAACTGGCACTGCCTGCCTAGGAGTAATAGTGTTCAGTGCTGCCTGCTCTCAAATTATACTACTTATAAATGATGATTCTGATTCTCTAATCTCTAATTCATCATCTCTAATTCATCGAAGATCATAGGTAATCTCCGATAACTATTACTGTACTTGTTGTGTGTTAATTGTTATTAATTATCTTTGTTATGTCTTGTTTTTAATTATTTTTGTTGTTATAATTTGAGTGTTCAGATTTTGGTCTAAATATGCAGAGAAGGAAGAATTCGGTGTTAAATAGACAATCCCGACAAATGGTCTATTCAGTGTTTAGTTACATGAAACAATTAGGTACTGCGAAAAACATCATAGACGTATATAAACAGACTGCTGAGGCGCCTATTGTCTCAGTAGCTACTGAACGGCGCACCGCAACACCAGATTTTATGGAAGGCGTATCACCTCTTCCTTCTTCTTAATAAATTAATCAATTCTAACCACCAGGCATACATTAAATACTTTATAGTAGATAATAAAATAACGGACACGAATATCTACAACATTACTGTATCAAAGTAAAAGTTGAAGTGTTCGAGTAAACATTTTCATAAAAGTCGGCGAAAATATTCAATTACGAATTGAAATAATAAAGGTACCTACCCAATAATTTTGCCTGACAGTGTACCTACCTCCCACCACAGTTTATCTGTGCTCACGACTTGTGTCGGCAACTATAACAAATTTTTAATTTATTGCGCTGTTTTACATAAAAAAGATATATATATATATATATATATATATATATATATATATATATATATATATATATATATACATATATATATATATATATATATATATATATATATATATATATATATATACAGACAGACGGACAGACAGACGTGGCGAAACTATAAGGGTTCCTAGTTGACTACGGAACCCTAAAAACTTCACAAAAATGTTTCTTAACAACCCAAAAATAATGTTTACAAGTTTGTGAAGCCAAGAAATTTTCACTTCTGATGTTATAGTCGACTACGACTGACAGTTTTTTTTAATGATGCTGTGTTTCGTATAGTGATTGTAGAGAACCAGAGACTCTTTTTAAAGGAAACGAGGCATTTCATCTTAGTTCTCACGGGTGACAACGCATCTGCATTTTGATTCGTAATCGAGGATAGATGTAGATGTCTGTGGGCCACAGTAACCACTTACCATTAGGTGAAATGTGTGCTCGTTTGTCACCCTATCCTATAAAAAACGTCGATTTCTTATAACTTAATCGTGCAAGTTTTCGAATCATCATCTTCATTACAGGTCTTCACAAGTCCACTACTGAACATCCTCCTCCACAGACTGCCGCAAAGCATGGTCCTGAGCCACGTTCCATGTCATGAGTTTTTCATTTATGTTCAAAGTTATAATTAGTTTAATTATATTTATTGCTATTGTTTTTGTCTTTCTCAAAAATAATTAAATTACCAAATAAATTATAAGGTGTTTTTTAGATACATCAAATGTCTGATAGAAAGGCAAGTACATATTTTGCTAAACTTTAAAATCAAACCCCAATTTTAAAACATAGACTAATCGATTATAACTCCTTTAACTTAAAAATAAGTTAAGTTCTAATTAATGGCATTTATTCCAGTTTATGATGCATGTAAAGAATAAATAAAGCTAACCGTATATCGTATATCTATTTACAGCCCCATTAATATCCACTATTTTTTTATAATTATTTTATAAAAACGTTACCCCTACACTTGGATTTTCTCCTGTACCGCGGAGGCAGTTTACAAACATAAATTGTACAAGGACACACATCCAGATCAGGAACAATTATTTGTAGGACATACAAATACTTGTTCCGTGCGGGATTCAAACCCGCGGCCCCCGGCGCAGCCACTCATTGTTAAGCCACTTCGCCACGGAGCCGTCGTCTAAAATAAAATAAATTAGTCCGCACATTGGCCTGAACCGAAGCAAACTGAACGACCTTCCAACTTGTGGATGCCGTCACAAACTCTCGGCCAATATCTTCGCCACTTCGTTCGCCACTGTGGTGGCCAACGTGTAGAGCCGCCGTAATACACATATAAACGATCCTCCAATATGAAATTTCGATCACGGTTGCTTTGAACAGACAGACTTTTAATGTACTGACAGTAGTAAGAACTATTGAAACCGTCTGATAACTGAGAAAACATATTTTGATATTTCCTCGAGCGTTTCGCTTGTGGCACAACGACTGCCCCGTCACACTTGTACAATCAATGCTAAATGGATGTTAATAAAAAGTAAGCAAATAATCTGTTCTTACCAGTTTTGACTTATAAAGTTCATGTGATTTTTAAAAACATTTTGAAAAACATTACCAGGTATAAACATTTTCTTTTAAGATAATTAATTCATTTAAATATTATTTGCGAGGTAAAGCGTCAAGGGTATTAAAGTGTATTATACGCTCCAATTGACGATGAAGTTGGAAGCAAATAAGTGAACTTCGCGTAATACTCATAAACTAGAGCTTTTGAATGTTATGTAATGGATTAATTAGCACCCATTACGTGTGAGCAGCACTGTAGCTTAAAAAAACTGTTAAATTATTTTATAATTTTTTTTGTTACATACTTTTTTGGCTTGTTATAAGCCAGTGCCAATCCTTTTTTTTTTATAGAAGAGGGGGCAAACGAGCATGCGGCTCACCTGATGTTAAGTGACTACCGCCGCCCATGATCAACCGCAACACCAGGAGAATTGCGGGTGCGTTGCCGGCCCTTTAGAAAGGAGTAAGCTCTTTTCTTGAAGGTCCCCAGGTCGTATCGGTCCGGAAAAATCGCCGGTGGTAAACTATTCCACAGAGAGGTTGTACGTGGAAGAAAACTCCTTGTGAAACGTACAGTGGGAACGGGACGTTTGCCGTGTAGTGCGTTCACGAAATTTGGCGGCTGGGATTAATCCGAACAATTCCTCAGAGCACTCCCCGTGATAGATGCGATAAAATACGCAAAGAGATGCAACATCTCTTCGCAGCGCCAGTGAATCGAGCCGATCGGAAAGCACTCGGTCGTCGACGATTCGAGCCGCTCTGCGCTGGATGCGGTCAAGTGGAAGGAGCTGGTACTGGGGAGCCCCAGCCCAGAGATGGGAACAGTACTCCATGTGCGGCCGAACCTGCGCCTTGTAAAGTTGCAGGCGGTGTGCCGGCATGAAATACTGTCCCGCTCTACCGATCACGCCAAGCTTCTTAGAGGCCAATTTGGCCTTCCCTTCCAAGTGACCACGAAACTGCACGCCACTCGATATGTCGACGCCGAGGATTCCGATACTGGCTGAGGCAACAAGGGGAGTGCCTTGAAACTGAGGGGATACGACAAAGGGGTTCTTTTTAGCGGTTAACGCGCAAACTTGTGTCTTCTGGGGGTTAAACTGGACTAGATTAAGTCGTCCCCAATCCGAGACTCTGTTCAGCAAAGACTCGACTTCAGTCACAAGTTTGTCCCGGCACTCGGAGACGTTTTCCCGAGAAATATTGGCTCGGCCGGTGTAAATAGCATCACCAGTGCTGTCATCCGCATAGCAATGAATGTTACGGGTATGCAACATATCATTGATATGCAGAAGAAACAGCGTTGGCGATAGCACGCAGCCCTGTGGAACACCAGCATTAATAGGCTTGCAATCGGAGCTTGCACCGTCTACAACGACCTTGATGCTCCGATCTGCAAGAAAGCTGGTGATCCAATCGCACAATTTCTCGGGAAGCCCATAGGAAGGGAGCTTCGAAAGAAGCGCTTTGTGCCAAACCCGATCGAAGGCCTTCGCAATGTCCAAACTAACGGCCAATGCCTGCCCCTTGAACTCTACTGCCTCCGCCCATCTGTGAGTGAGGTAGACCAGAAGATCACCAGCTGACCGACCACGGCGAAAACCGTATTGGTGGTCACTAATCAGCTGGTGATCCTCAAGGTACCTCATGAGCTGGCAGTTTACAATGGACTCCATTGTTTTGGAGAACAAGGAGGCGATTGGCCGGTAGTTGGACGGGTCTGAGCGGTCGCCTTTTTTTTGGGATCGGGTGGACGAAAGCCGTCTTCCATGATTTTGGGACTACGCCTAGGGAGTAGGAGTACCGGAAAAGACGCGTTAAAACCGGTGCCAACTCTGGAGCACACGTCCTCAGCACAATTGGGGGGATTCCGTCAGGCCCACTCGACTTGTGGATGTCCAGGGAGAGGAGTGCTTTGCGAACCGAGCGCTGTGTGAACTGCACTTCCGGCATGTAGCACTTACACCGCGGGATGGTCGGTGGCGTACTCCCCCCGTCATCGAGAGTCGAGTTAGACGCAAAGAAAGAGCCCAGAAGATCGGCTTTCTCCTTTGCAGTATGGGCCAGTGAGTCGTCCTCCCTGTGCAGAGATGGAAGAGATGGCTGACAGAAATTCCCCTGGACAGCCTTGGCGAGAGACCAGAATGCACGGGTTCCAGAAGGAAGGCGAACTAGTTTCTCGCCAATTCTGCCTATGTGCTCTGACTTTGCCTTGGCAATGACTCTTTTGAAGGACCTAGAGGCGGAATTATACTTCTTTTTTAGAGCGCTGGTGTTTACATCCCGGGACGCTGATGCATCAACCCAGGCTTGGTAGCACTCCTGCTTATAGCATGATGCTATTTTACAGGAGCGACCAAACCATGGCTGAGATTTGCCTCCAATGGGCACCACAGAGGAAGGAATAAAAAGTTTCATACCCTGAAGTACCACATCAGTGACAGAATCCGCAACAACGTTGGGATCATCCGGCGAGAAGCAAACCCGCCCCCAAGGGTAGGATGCAAAGAAAGACCGCATCCCATCCCAATCGGCTGACCTATAGTGCTAAACACGGCGGCAGCCTGCAGAATGCAACCGCGATTTCAGCGTGAGTGGCACAACACTCCGGACCAGACAATGGTCCGAGGAGCCTAAAGGGGCGTCGACGGAAATCTGATATCCGTCCGGGTGAGAGGTCAGCAGAAGGTCCAACAGGGAAGGTGCATGATCCTCCACATCTGGAATCCGCGTAGGCGAAGTAACCAGTTGTGTCAGACCATATGCCAAGGCAAAATCATGAACTGATCTCCCCGCATGATCGGTTAAACGTGAACCAAGCCATTCGGCGTGATGGGCGTTAAAGTCGCCGAGGATCACGATCTCTGCGGAGGGGATCTGCTGTAGCAACGAATCTGCAGCCATTTGGACGTGGTCGAAGAGTCGGTTTGTTTCGGCATTACCGCTATGGGACCTATAGAGGCACCCGTAGACGCGCGGATGGTCGTCGCTGTCTACGCGTAGCCAAAGGATGGACAGGTCCGAACCTTCAAGTCTGCCGAGGCGTCGAGAACAGATGTCCTCTCTGACGTAAACGCAAACTCCAGCCCGAGGCACAAAGGAGTGTTCCAATTTGTACCCCGGGTAGGAGAGATACGATACATCATCCCGAGAGGACACCTGCGTCTAGGTCAGAAAGAGCAGAGTCGGCCTCGCCGTCTCGAGATGGTAGTGGACGGCGTTTAGGTTAGAGTGAAGTCCACTGATATTGCAGAAATTCACGGACAGCGTGGCAGGGGTCGCCTTGGTTTTGTTGCTCCGTTTGCCCCGAGCAGTTGTAGTCTTGAGCGGAATTTTGCCCCCCCCCCCCCCAGAATACGCGGGGCAGCCTGAGCACCCACGCTCAGAAGTGGAAAAACATGGTCGTGGATGCTCAGCGAGGGATTCTCCAGGGATGCTGGTACCCTCCTGGGGTAGTCTATCATTATTTAGTTCCGCTACCATGTTGATGGGGGGGGGGGATTTGGGCCTCTATATAATCTATATATAATCCTATCTGGTGGTAAGCGGTGATCAAACCCAGATGATAAAGGCTCGCTGGTCGCAAATGTATTGGCGTATAATACGGACGAGGATGTTATTAAAGCAATCAAAAATCCTATACTATTAAACGAGCAATTCTTGTATATAAATATATATATAATCGGGATCTCGGAAACGTCTCCAACGATTTTCATAAAATTTAGTGTCCAGGGAGTTTCGGGGATAATAAATCGATCTAGCTAGGATTTATTTTTAGAAAATGTCTTTTTGTCCGTGTTTTTAGGCAATGAAAAACTGCTACAATATCGTTAGAATAAGAAGGTAAATTTTGACGGATTGTTAGTGATTACAAATAGCTTAATTGGTATAATGGTCGGTCACAGAAGCTTAAAACCCCGGTTGGAGCCCAGACCGACCGACCGACTTTTTTTAATTTTTTTTTCATGTTCTTTTCTTTTTTGAGAAATCAATTTTTTCGAGCCCTTTTTTTAGTATTTTTTAAAAACACGAAAATTTAAATAAAAATAATTGCACTCATGATTTTTTATTCAAATAACCAGTTCCGTTTTTTCTGTTATGTCGCTAAGATCAAAAAATATTACTTATATTTCATCAGTATGTAATTTGTATTTAAATATAATTTCCAAAACACATGAATTAAAAAAATCGAGCGAAAAATACCGAGCAAAGCTCGGTCAACCAGGTACTTAAAATAAATATGTCATTGAAAATTTTGCGCCAGGAGACTTTCCGATATCTATAAGGTACATGAAAACCCACGAAACCCATATAAGAATTACATAGTCCTACAAGTGTCTCCTAAAGTTTGGCAACGCATGACAGCAACAGGCCGTATTCAAATCGATCTACAAAGCATACGAGTTCAGGATCTTTCACACCTGGTGCCATGTTCAAAATGTCTAGGATACGGTTACCGAAGCAAACTGTGTAAGGAGTCTATTGCACTGTGTAGCCACTGCTCCGGACCGCATCTAAGAGCGGAATGCCCAGGATAGCTTTCAGGTGATCTACCAACGTGCCGAAATTGTCATCTGCCCAATGATATGTAGCAAACCTGCAACATTCATTGCTATATAGATGACAGCACTGGTGATGCTCTGTGCCAATATTTCTCGGGAAAACGTCTCCGTGTACCGGGAAAAACTTGTGTCTGAAGTCGAGTCTTTGCCGAACAAAGTCTCGGATTGGGGGCGACTAAATCTAGTCCAGTTTAACCCTCAGAAGACACAAGTTTGCGGGTTAACCGCTAAAAAGAAACCCTTTGTCGTATCTCTTCTGTTTCAAGGCACTCCCCTTGTTGCCTCAGCCAGTATCGGAATCCTCAGCTTCGACATATCGTGTGACGTGCAGTTTCGTGGTCACTTGGAAGGCCGAATTGGCCTCTAAAAAGCTTGGCGTGCTCAGCAGAGCGGGACAGTATTTCATGCCGGCACACCGCTTGCAACTTTACAAGGCGCAAGTTCGGTCGCACATGGAATACTGTTCTCATTTCTGGGCTGGAGCTCCCCAGTACCAGTTCCTTCCACTTGACCGCATCCAGCGCAGAGCGGCTCGAATCGTCGACGATCGAGTGCTTTCCGATCGGCTCGATTCACTGGCACTGCGAAGAGGTGCTGCATCTCTTCGCGGATTTTATCGCATCTATCACGGGGAGTGCTCTAAAGAATTGTTCGGATTAATTCCAGCCGCCAAATTTCATGAAGGCACTACGTGACAAACCTCCCGATACTATCTACACCATCTGGATGCTTGGTGGTTCACCGCTGTATGTTTCACTAGGAGTTTTCTTCCGCGCACCACCTCTGCGTGGAATAATTTACCACTGGCGATTTTTCCAGACCGATACGACATGGGGACCTTTAAGAAAAGCCTTTCTAAAGGGCCGGCAACGCACTTGCAATTCCCCTGGTGTTGCGGTTGTTCATGGCTGCGGTAGTAACCTAAAATGAAAAAATCAGAAGGAACTACTCTAATATCATAGGGTTGTTTAGCCCCAACTTGACGCATTCTTGAAATGTAATCTTGAGGTGCATAAATAGGCGGCTTTATATTATGTTCTATATTAGAGTGAACATCAACTTCCTTTATATTGCGTCCCTTTTTAGGGTTCCGTAGTCAACTAGGAACCCTTATAGTTTCGCCATGTCTGTCTGTCCGTCTGTCCGTCCTCGCTTAATCTCTGTGACCGTTAGCACTAGAAAGCTGAAATTTGGTACCAATATGTGTATCAATCACGCCGACAAAGTGGTAAAATAAAAATTGGAAAAAAATGTTTTATTAGGGTAGCCCCCCTATATGTGAAGTGGGAAGTGATTTTTTTTAATTTCAACCCTAACGTGTGATATATTGTTGGAAAGGTATTTAAAAATGAATAGGGGTTTACTAAAATCATTTTTTGATAATGTCAATAATTTCGGAAATAATCGCTCCAAAAGTAAAAAGCAATGTGTCCCCCCCCCCCTCTAACTTTTGAACCATAAGTTTAGAAAATATGAAAAAATCTGAAAAGTAGAACTTTATAAGGACTTTATAGGAAAATCATTTTGAACTTGGATTTAAACAACAGTATCCACTACAGGGAGCAGTTGCAGGAGCGCGGAGCGCTGCTGGAGCGCAAACATAATGGATACCCACCTTTAAACTCATAAGTGGGAACACGTATTGTGACGGACGGGAAACTACGGGACCCTACACTAAGCGTGGCCCGAAACGCTCTTGGCCGCTTTTTCTATATGATTTGTTCCACTTCTACCTCAAAAATAAGCATAATTACGAGTACTTAATGTTCTTGCCAAGCATGCACACTTACTCAAACACACACGCACGCTTAATTATTAGTTGATAAAAATTGTGTAATCTCTATTGGCTTTACTATATGATAATATGTATTGTAAATACGATAAAAACGCTGTATGATTACCTAAATAAATAAATAAATAAAATCCTCTTTCTGTTTTTATACTTACACCCATCCATTATTGTAATGTGTTTATAGACATTGCAAACTGTTTTAAGGCATTCAATTACACAGCTTGAAAATTTGTTGGATGTAACCAATGAAATTGTTAGTTGCTTCATGCCAAAAATAAATAACGACATCTCCAATACGCAAGTTATAAATCGTAAAATTGTGACATTGTAGCTTTTGTTTATAATACAGTGCTCATGCAAGCAATATTGGTGCTAAAAGAATACTTTGCACGTCAACAGATATTACTGATGGTCTGGGTTAACCTTTAAATTTTCTAATGCCTTGTTTTTAGCACAAAGTGTTTCATCGTTTTTCTAGATCTGTATCTCATAATCCTCTTGCGAAATATATTTTAACTGAAAACTAGTGTAGACATCGCATTGTTCAATGTTTGGTTTGTGAATCGAAATATTCTTCTAAGTACACTTAGGAAGGTATTTCGTGAAACTGGCTTTTTGTTTTGTTCATTACACCATGTTTTATAAACTGCGTGCATGTACAGATGTGATCGAAAAGTTGACTGGACGTAAATGCGTTCAGGAGTAAATTTAGCCTTACGTACACTGTTATTCGTGTACTTCTGATGGTAGCCAAGGACGATTACGTCCAATTAAAGTAGGGGATTCATTGTCGTCCGCCATGATTGCCATTGCTGAAGTATCTTTAACCCAGTGTTAGAAAGAATCAAGTCCGAAATCAAGTATGCTTAAAAACATTCTGTAAACTTTTACTTTGTTATTTTGAGAATAAGACTTAGGTACAAAAATATAAAAAGCAGTTTCTTTTCTGACAGTAAAAGAATTATCCCTGTATAAAAGCTTTTTTTTCACCCCATGAATTCATATTCTAAAACTTGACATTCAATTCAGCTCGTTCTTCTTCTGATACTAAACCACACATAAAACTATTTTTAACTTCCCGCTAAGAAAAATATAAATTTTTGAAAATCGGGAAGTTATTGTTTTTACCCCGTTTTGCGAAAATTGAGTTTTCATCAAATATTGACGTTTTGAGGTCACAAGAAGCCACCCTGCCAATTTTTCTATGGTGTCTGTATGTCTGCATGTATGTGTATGTGTGGATGTATGTAAACCTCTCATAACTTTTGAACGGCTTTTTTTTATATAGAATAGGGTGACAAACGAGCATACAGTCCACCTGATGGTAAGTGGTTGCTGCGGCCCATAGACATCTACATCTATCTTCCATTACAAATTAAAATGCAGATGCGTTGTCACCCGTGAGGACTGAGATGGAATGCCTGATGAATGGCTTGACTGATTGAAATGAACTAATCCAGAGTGTTTCATCAAACTTAGATTTCCTATGAATTTTAAATAATTCGGACCGGTAGATTTTGAAAAATCTCAAATAATTTTTTTTGGAATAATTTTTAAACGGCTTTACCGATCGATCCTAAAAACAAATCAACTTTTAACCTTGAAAAACTACGTCGATTACCGCCGGTCCGGTCAAATCGGTTGATTTGTTCGTGAAATATCAATAACGAAAAATTTTGAAAATATTGATTTTTTTAAAATTACTCCGATATTTTATATTCAATGTCATACATAATTTAGTGAAATTTGGAACGCTTTGCATTTGAAATTAGCGGAAGTTCCAGCGATGACCCGCAGGGTCAACAAATTTTTATATTTTTGTATTATTGCAGTAAACAATAAGTTTTTACAGATCTGGCTTCTTTTGGAATGCTTTGTTTTAGCTTTCTACCTTTTTTCTGGTAACACATGTATTGTTTACCAAGTAAACGGCGGCGTGTAGCTTTCGATTGACGAAATATTGGAGTTTGAGAGCTGCTTGGCATTTCGATGCTCGCTGTCAAGTCCTGGACAGGATTTGATTAGTTGTGGTTATAGGAAAGGGTAGGCTATTACTTCGTTCAGTGGATGAATTTACCGACACGTTCTTTTCACTGCTGGAGTGTGTAGACGGTTGATCACTCTCCTGTGTAGCTGTGGAATTTAGTAAGTATTGATTCAGAGGCATTGGTTCTCTGTGAGATTCTTGGCATATTGGATGTGGACTTTCCTCTTGTAAACATTTTTCATCACTGGCCATTAAAACTAAATTTACTATTTTCTTTCCCCGGCCCATTTTGTAGCTTACACAAATACCACAGATTTCTTTTTGACTATATAACTTGTGCAAAGTACTTTACAAGTTAATACGGTTTATCAACTGACTGCTACGTAGCATGGGAAACTTGAAAATAGTGAACTACCACTGTGTTCTAGTTTCCCATGCTCGTACACTAATATTACTACTAAGTGGGAGAATATTCAAAAATATTGTTGTTAAGATTAACTAGCTATTCACAGAACACTTTGGAAAGAACTTACTTGCCCCTCAACTTATCAGTAAATTATGGGTGCAAAGCTAATCATCTAATGTATTATTTTGAAGCACGAACGATCCTTGGAACTAATCAGTGGTTTAAAAATGAACTTACCTACTACCTTATTTATGAGTGTAAAATTTCTTGAGACTAATAAGTGATGTACAAAACATACGCTCTTTTATTTATTACTTATTAGCTATTTAATGTAATGTTAATGTTGTTTTGTGTTTAGACTGTCATAACAGATATTCACATAGCAAATATTCCACTAAACAATCACAATTGACAGTGGTCAAATAAAATATGCTGTGTACATGTTTGTCACGTAGTAGGTATTTATTGAGAATATTCTAGTTGCTGCATATAGCATGTTTTAAAATGTTATGGTTCGTCGTACAGTCCTTAAAAGCACATGGCAGTTATTTCTTACAAAATATTGATTGGTGAACTACTTTCAAAATGTTAAAATCTCAATGGTTTGACAACATTAGTCAACATATTATACTTATAATTATTTCCCTGTATTAGTCTTGTAAAATATTTATATTACTAAACTATTATATTCCTATTAAAATACAAGATATATTATATTACTAGTACGGTAGTTATGAACACCTTTCATTAACTATATTACGGTATATAGCTATAATCTTAGGGATATAACTATATCACGGCTTTAACCATGTTACCGCGATATATATATATATATATTATATAAAGATTTAATGTCGTAGCATTATAATTAAAGTGATGATGAATACATTACTCTGCATTTCTTTTAATATAAAAAAAAACTATTAAATCGTATTAGTCTGCAGTATGAACTAATCGTGTACTTTTCTTTTAAAAGCATTCAATACTTCAACGTCAGGTATCGTCTTCGGCATTATATTAAGCATTTTTGGGACCGTACAAAAAATATTCGAGATGTAAATACACGATTTTTTTGACAAACTTTAGTTCGTCAATCATAAAACTTACAGTTTTTCTACGTTTTATTGGTAACTAGTCTTTTTAATGTAAATAATTATAATTTCATAATCTTCTGCATCATCATCCTGTTAAAGTCGGACCTCTTTCATTGTGATGTGTTCTGACCATTTATTTTTGTATTTGGTGCCAAATTTTTTATACACTGATCTACTGCACTTGGAGCTTTCTTTTATTTGGGAGGATTTGCCGTAGTAGCCACGATTAGCAGGGCTATTCGTCTTTATTATCAGAATTCTTTACAATAAAGGTCCTGCTGTTGTGCCGGTCATATTATGTGCAGTGCTACAAAGTAAATCCGCGAAATATGAGAATATTTTACAATGATTTTATTAAGGTGGTAGAACCACGCTGCAGCTATGGTTGCAGCACGAATGGGCTGGCTCAACCGGGGAAAGGCCACGCTCTCACAGAATACTAGTGTAAAATAAAATACCAACTTAATGCTGCTGTGTTTCGTGTGGTGGATGAAGGGAACCAGAGACTCATATATATATATATATATATATACATATATATATATATATATATATAATTCTCGTGTATGTGTGTGCGTGTAGTTGTCACAGAACTCCTAAGCGGCCGGACCGATGTTGTAAATTTTTTGTGTGTTGGAGTGGGCCCGTGAATAAATAACATTTTAGGATTTAGATTTACAAGAGAGAAGTTGTATAAATTTTTTTTGCTACCAATTGTAATATAAATGGAAGAGTAATTAAATTAAAGTATATTTAAATATATATTTTTTACTTACAATTCTATTTTTTTAGTAATTATTAATAAAAATAGTTAAATTTTTGAGTGAAAATAAATAAACGAGTTGTGATTTTTGTTGCTACATCACTATATCCGTTGAGGCAGTGATCGAATTGCAATCGTAATATATAACCTGTTATGTAACGTAAACATGAGTGTTTTATCATTTCACCATACGCTGGCGTTACTAAAGCGAGAGTCACTGGCGTTTAATTTACATTTTATAAAAAACACTTTTAATTGTAAAATTACATTAAAAATCAATCATTAATTTTTCTTAATAGTTTTGAGAAAACTAAAAAAAATTAAAAGACATGCAACTTCTCTATCAAACCCGGTAGTTGGGATTTTTGTTGAAATTCAGAAATCACCCGTGCGAAGCCGCGGCGGATCACTAGTTTTTTAAAAATATTTACCTAATATATCATTTCTTTATCTTCCACGTGTTGCGTAACTTCCCTTATTTAGAAGCCTGCAGCAGTAGGATATTTATAGGCAACTGTAACTTTACTTTTACTTTTTATATGCATTATATATTATATATAGTAACTTTTTACCCAAGGAAGAACTTTTTACCCTTTTTTGCCAAGGATGGATTATGTTTACCGCGCGTATCTCGTATGTATTTATGTATGTTTGTTTGTAAATTTCTTTATTACCTACCTCGTATCTTCCAAATGGCTAGATTCCGTAGGTTAAAGTATCGTTACATTCGACTTAAAAATCAAGTGTCCATAAGTAGTGATTTGAAAAAAATGGCAGAATTTTGGCGCGAAATACTAATACGTTAATATAAAAAAAATTAACCAAACCTATCGAGGAGGTTATTGTAATAAAGTAAATTAAAAGGGGTTTACAAAAATATATATAAGCTATAAGTTTAAATTTAATTAGGAATAATAAATTGGTTTAAAAGGGACGCCGTAGGTGAAAATTTATCGACCAAATTGGTGATTTATTGAAAACGGGCCAAATTAGGAGTACCCTTAATCGACGAGCATGTATGCGTAGGTATATGGATGTGAAGGAGGCGAGAGAGGTGTGTCAGGATCGTGCCAAATGGAAGTCTGTAGTCTCTGCCTAGCCCTCTGGATGACAGGCGCGTGTGTTTATTATGTTATGTAAATTGGTTTAAAAAGATTTTGATAGTATTGTATTTAAAAGTCTGACGTTTTCGTTACTTCCATTGTACACAAAGGGGTTCAATGAAACTTGGTAATATTTTCGCCATCGCGTGTTTGTTAAGTATACAATTATAGGCGCGGCTGTCGTAGAACAGTGATCAATTTATTACAAGTTATTAACTGGATTACTGCGGTTTCATACTTGAAATTAAAAAAAAAACAATTTCACGTTTTCGTGGATTGATCTTTGGTATAATAATAATATGTAAACTCTTAGAAGGAAGAGACAATATGTATAATTAAATTACCAGTCAAAAATAATTTTAAATTGAATTTGATATATCTTTATAATACGTATTTCTGAATTTACTGCATATTAAAATATGCTGCATTTTTATTTTTTTATTTTTTGAAGCTCCATGTCGATAATTTAGATGAGTTTCCCTTGTAAATGAGGCATCATTAAAAGAAATATACTCTGTGATGGTTAACCGCTAAGTATAATACGCTTGATATATGTGCCGCATTAACGATTTTTTGTGAAGTGCTTAGAATGATGTTAGATTAGGTGGTGGCAGTAGCCTTACCTCCCACCCTAACGGTTTCCCAACTTATTGTGGCTTTGGATCTTATTAGCCATGGTTTGGTCACCCGCGGTGAACAAAGAGGAACGCAATATGCCGGCCCGAGGCGGTCACATCGTTGATGCGGTGGTGGTGGGACCTCGGAGAGAGAAGAGTGTCGGTATTGCTAAGCGCCGCTTTCCCTACCCTCCGCAGCCGAAATTTGGTTGGCGGTGGAGCTACAGACTGGATCCGCCACTGGGGTGAGGCAAGCTGGGAGTTCAGGGGGCTCGCTTTTTCTTAGCTCCATGGCCTGCGCGTATCGGGCTCGGGGGCATCCGATGTTCTTGGTGCGCATGACCTAAGAAAGAAAAGAGGAGTAAATTCCATGGGGCGGCCGGCGCGAAAGCGTCCCTGCGGCCCTGCAGCAATGCAATGAAGGTGAAACACCGTAGTGTTTTAGTAGAGGCGAATACAACATAGCCTGTTCTTGTCCCGCAAGGAGGTTATGTGGCATTTCCCTATATAAAAATAAAAAAGAAGATGACAGTAGTAGTGTAGTGTAGTGTAGTTACAATTGTGGGAGAGAAGGTTTTCTTTTATTGTAATAGCAAAAAGATATAAAGATATAAAATTTCGTTAACGTAATGAAGTATAATTTATTTTAAACTAAAATATTAAAGTGAAAGCTTAAATTGAAGATTTTCTATTCCCTCTGTTGTGTTTGTTTTAGTATTCTAGGCAACTGTTAAGTAATGCATTTGACATATTAGAGATATTTATCGTTATAAAACCCCTACAATTTCACGACAAAATAAATCTTGTTTCAACGACAGCCTTCTTAACTGACTAATAACTTTGAATTTCGATTAGAATATGCCTAGAGATATCTGAAGAGATAGGAATTGGCAGAAAATAATTGTGCTGTGGTGGCTCACAGTCGCCGTAAATTTCTCAGTACGCGAGCAAGTCGGGTTCAACCCTCGTGGGCGTCAACAAAATTGTTGATTACAATTTTAAGTGCTGATTTACCATTTACATGTCTGAGAAATAAAAGTATTTTGAAGACACGTGAAGTCCGCCAACACGCAGCAGCGTGGCGAATTTATTGCTACATACCATGCTCTTTAAAAAATGAGAAGGGGGCCTGTGTCATAACTATAACTTTAAAGTTATATGGGCCACAGCAACCACTTACCATCAGGTGGACTGTGTGCTCGTTTGTCACCCCATCCTTTAAAAAAATAAAAAATAAGTTGAAAATAATGAATGTTAAGATATATTATTTCATGAAGTAGCTCCTGATGCGTTCTGAAAACTCATAGCTCACGGTTAGTGCCTTTACTCTATAGATAACGCCGTGTTTAATCATGTAAGCGTGCAGTTTTGTGTCGTGTTAAATCGCGCAAAGGTTATATCACATATATTAATATATTTCAAATACCTTTTTTTATACAAATAAGGGTGACCAAAGAGTACACAGTTTATCTGGTGATAAGTGGATGCTGTGGCTTATAGATATCTACATATACCCTAAATTAAGAATCGATATGCAGATACGTTTCACCTTAGAGGTCTTAGATATAATGCTTCGAGACCAGTAAAACAAGTTTCCGGTTTTCGTCATTCACCATACGAAACACAGCAGCACTGTGCTGATATTTTATTCTGAAATTTAGAAGTTTTAAACAATAGTTATTTACTACTAAAACTGCCGCTAACCACTTCATTGGATAAAATGCTCACGCTAAGAGTGGTTCACGACTGTGGTCGAATGACGGAAACAAGGCCGATCATGAAGCTATAGTTTATTTTATTTGTGATAAGTCTACCATTTGTGATGTGTGCTTTGAATTATGATATTCTAAAGTGTTTTAGTTTACCCTTCCTATGATATGATATTCAAATAATAAAGACTATATAAAATTACCAACGGGCGCACGTATTAACAGAAGTATTAAAAAGAAGAAACAACACAGTTGCGATTTTCATATTAAGGTGGAGCGAAGCGTAGTCCCATAGATTACTGAATATATACTAGCGTAGTTTTCTCATTCCCGACTACGATAAATATTTTAATAGCTATCTCGTCTGAGACTAGTTGTCCGATTGATTTAAGAGATTATCTACGTATTGTGAACAGTGCATAGGTCGTTTTCATGCTTATAGCTATTTTCATTTATATAAAAATTGAGATTTCCATTTACACGAAAATTAGTTATATTCAAATTTTCAAATTTCAGTTTTATATTCTGACGTCTGCTTATAGTTTTCTCTCTGTTCATAAAAGTAATAAAAATTGAAAAAACTTTGAAACTTGAAACAAAAGAATAATTTATATGAACTAAATATAAACTAAAGATGTTTTGCACACTCAGAGTAACTTACATAATATATATATATTTATATATATATATATATATATATATATATATATATATATATATATATATATATATATGTATGCTATTACTCTAAGCTCTAAGCTTGCACGTCAAGCGTACGTGTCACGAAAAACATTCGTATTTCAGTAAATACTCGTAGTTTCTTTCGGTAAAAATAACATAACTTTGATCGAGCTACTATTTTTATACGTTATGAATGTATTATGTAATCATTTTCTGACTGAGTTATTTAATTTTTTGTTTTCTTTAACTCTTAATTAAGAGATAACTTTAAAGAATTGTACTTAGAATAAAATTAGTAAGTTTTGAGAATTACAGGCGTGACGGTATTATTTGTCTGCTGCCATTTGAATGTTAACTGAATGCCAAATATCACTTAGTTTATGCTTCCACGTCGTCTAAAATGTAAGAGTATCGTAGGCTAAATCTACGCGGTACTACGAACTTCGTAGCTACGTAGCACCGAACGCAAATAATAAGTAATTACAACTTCAATTTTCGTAGTATAATAACAAATAGATTTTTATTGTTCTCATATCAGTTGATTTTTCTGACCTGAACATTAATTATTTTAACTTGTTTAATTATTATTTTTATTTACCTATTGATAGTTATTTTAAATAGCTTTGCGAATCTTCCTATTCGTGGTTGTCACGCCGCGCACCTTTGACATTTTTCTTTGACGAATTATTATATAATCGTTTTAGCCCTGAATATATTGTTTTTAATTTATTTACTACTACTGTGAAAACTGTCTTGACTAAAATACCTGATGGTCTAAGTAGTTATATAGTTTAAGATTAAAAATTAGACACATCCTTGCCTTAAAGATACCTTGTATTTGAAAGAAAGGGTAGAAGCTGACAAATAATTTTACTCTGCTGCTATATTTATTACGAAGAATGAAACGAACCACTTAGTTCTGATGCATGAAATGAAGAAAACAAAGAGGAGAGCCTATGATGGTGAAAGGGAAGGGCTGATTTGAGTCACGTTTCTCCTGCATATAGTGTCCAAATTGTGTCCTGTTGTATACTGGGATTCTAAAAACCAAACCACCAAGATCAAGTCACGGTCACATCCTACACGGAGTCCAACGACGTTAAGTAGTATTTGCATCAAGAATGTAATAAGATGGATAACTATGATAACGCTATGCTTGGAGTTTCTCTGTGTAATAGAATTCGTAACGAAGATATTCACAGTGGAACTAGAGTAATTGGATCGACTGTTTAGCCCAACGTACCATTAAACTATAGTGGCCGCTAAGCCTTGCCCGGCGGGAGATCCCCCCATTTTCCTTCTACGACCCAACTGGTGACCCCGACGTAATCTGAACACGCAACCAAACAACCTTTGGAAACCTCAACTTCAATCTTCGTCATAAACGTCAAATACCTCGTCCATTCGTTTCTGAGCAGATATATGCTTCCTGTTCCTTCAAGCTACTCTCTGCCCTAGTGTTAGGCACGGCTCTGAGCCTTACTGCTCGCCTCTGCTTCACGGCACTCGCGCAGATTACTTGCCTTTTTCTCGACTCACTGCAGACTACAAGGCAATTCCTGACACTTGCACATCCGTGACAATTAGAATGCACCATAGACCTCCGGTCTGAGCAGGGGGGTGATGTGGCGGTGTTGTCAAATACACCGAAGCATAAATCGATCGACAAAGTTCCGAAGTTACGGCGCTATATACTTATATAGTACAATTCCGAAACAATACACGAATCATTGACCACTCTCTGGGCTGAACACCTTGCCCGGCGGGAGTTCTCATCTTTTCCTTCCACGGCCAAAACTGGCAGCAGCGTCCAAGATGCGGGACGTGTAATTCAGCCAAATCCTCTATACAACTTCTGATAGGAGACGTAACGAAGAGGCTCGTGTGCAGCAGTGGACTTTACCGTTACCGTTACTGCCTATTAAAGTCCACTGCTAAACAAAGGTCTTTCGCATAGATGGCTTCATAAGTGGGATATTAGATATAGTTGCCACGCTTGGCAAGCGGGTTTTCAACCGCATTGTTTTATTTTTAGCCTTAGATTTGTTTCCTCTGTCACTTCTTACGACACTCAAGGGACGATATTGGGAAGTGAATATCTTACACCGCCACTACACGGTAAGAGTGAAATTCAGAGTGCTGATAAAGAAGAATAACAACAAGAAGTACATATCTAACATATTATGTAAGGGTATAAATGTGTATACCTACGGGTATATTATTTGAATGTAATAAATTAGTTGCCTATCAGAGACTGCCGTATGATAACTGGTAATGGTTCATCATCATCACCATTACAGCCCTTCACAAGTCGTCTGCTGAACGTAGAGCTGCCCCAAGGAATGCCACAAAGCATGGTCCTGATCCACCTGCATCCATCGACTTCCTGCTTGTCTTACCAGGTCGTCACTCCGTCTAGTGGGGGATCGCTCTATACTACGCCTACCGGTACGAGGCTGCCAGTCGAGAACCTTTTTTGCCCGACTGAGGAAGGGTTATGTTTTTCGGCCGATCTTGTATGTTTGTAAATTTCTTTATTACCTCGTATCTACCAAACGGCTGGATGGATTTCAATAATTAAAGTATCGTTTTATTTGTCTTAAAAACCCAAGTGTTCTTAGATAGCTTTTTTTAAATAAACACAATGGCGGATTTTTGGCGCAAAATAGTAACGCGGTAATAAAAAAGAAACAAAACCTTTCGAACATAAGTTGTATGGTTAATTTAATTAGGATTAATAAATTGGTTTTTAAAGTTTTTGATAACTGGTTTATAAATTGTGCAATGTTTGTGTCTTTCTGTGTTCCTCGTGCTTTTTTATGAAATAAGAACAGTTAGTAATATCCATCGCCCAATCATATTTGAAGTTTTGATGAAAAATGTAATAATTAAACACCTTTTATTTCAGAAATTATACATCGACCTTTCTAAGTCGCATAGTTACTGAAAAATTGACAATAACCTTTACACAACAGACTGGGACACTAAAGAGTCTTAAATAAAATTATTACATTACAAATTATAAACCGAAAGAAAATTATTGAGTTCCGCTTGCTACTGAACTTAATATTTTACTTAGGCTTTCAGCTGAGAATATAGTCTGTTAAACCGAAGTAGAGTTTACTTTGTTTATATTTTTTTAATTTTGTTTTCTTTACTCAATCTTGTTTCGATCTTTTTAGTGTTACT
This sequence comes from Parnassius smintheus behrii, assembly GCA_036936625.1. Taxonomy (NCBI): domain Eukaryota; kingdom Metazoa; phylum Arthropoda; class Insecta; order Lepidoptera; family Papilionidae; genus Parnassius; species Parnassius smintheus. The sequence continues at coordinate 40,702,956 of JAUPFT010000011.1, read as the reverse complement.
TTTAAATTGTCTTTTTTGCAGTCGGGTTTTCGATATTTTTAACTGTTTATTTTTTCCCCATCGGTTGTCGGTTCTTCAAGCTATATGGCCGGACCACTGCCATTTCAGTTTACTGATCCGTTGGGCTATGTCGGTCACTCTTGTTTTACTGCGGATATCCTGATTTCTAAAGTTTATCACGCAGAAAAATCACGAACATAGCCCTCTCCATACCTTGAGCTAGCGACCTTGAGCGTACTCATACGGCCAGTGGTGAAGGACCACGTCTCATATCCGTAAGTCATCACTGGCAGCACACACTGGTTATACAATCTAGTTTTCAGGTTTTGAGGTACACCTGACGAGAATATGTGTCGTAAATTCCCGAACGCTGCCCAGCCGAGTTGAATCCGTCGATTGACCTCTCGGTGGAAGTTGGAGTTACCTAGTCCGACTATTCGTCCCAGCTTAGTGTTGCCAACAACTACCGGCATAGGTGTGACATGGACATTAAACATGATCTTTGTTTTGTCCATGTTCATCTTAAGACCTATTCGTTGGGAGACACTATTGAAGTCATATAGCATAGTGTTTAGGTAAAACAATATTTTAAAATAAATATAATATTTTTAAAGATTGGTGAAATTTGAGAACCTACTTCGGCATATTTTAAGACTTATTTAAATAGAAGACAAAGAAAGTCTGCAAAAGTTACTGAATTCTTTTAAACAGATCCCTTCTCCTTAAACAAGAGCTTTCGATGAGATCATTTGTGGAAAACGGAGTGGGAATAAAGCCAAGTTTTATTTAAAATACAGTCAATGTACTTTAAGAAAGCACTTTTGGTAATAAGGTGCTTAACAATTGTTATCGTCACTTTAAGGCTTAGGCATTTCTTTTGTGAATATACAACGACGTTTTTGGCCTGGTTACTGATTTGGCAAAATAAAACATTTTACCTTGCTTTTGATAAGTATGAGAGAAAAAGTACTTGTTTCAGTTTTATGAGTATCTTTCACTGTGCGTTTTGTTTTAAAGTGGTACCTGATTCAACTTCCGCCCTTTTCGCCGTTCTTTAATTTCATACCGGCTCGGGTTGTCCCTTAAATATCTACTTACATATTTTCACAATCTCATTAAAAACAATTCGCCAAAACGGCTATATATTCACATTATACACTTCAAAATTATTTGATATAATTTAAATACGATCAAAGGAATTTTTAAGGAAGGAGTATTCCCTTTATGTAATCCATCAATATAATGAGGAAAAAGAAAGAAAAATCGAACACGAAGAAAATAGTGAGTGACATATTATGACAGATCATCATGACAATCCATTTTGTCGGACGGCTTTCGATAATTGCGTTCAGACGCTTATGGGAGGTCACAAACAAATAAATAATAATTAAATCAAGTCGTGATAAATCACGCACCATTAAATGAAACTATTTTTACGGATTTTATCGCGTTTAATCTAACTATTTAATTCCCGACGTTTCGGGTGCTTTACAGCACTGTGACTCACGGGGGGGGGGGGGGGGAAGGAGTTAGCACGGCTACCTTCAGTTTGATGTAAATTTTGATCCGATCTACGCCGAATGAACTTACAGTGTCTTGAAGTCTTGTAGTGATTTGCTTGGGTTTGGATTTAATTTTATTAATTATAGGATTCTAAGCAGATGTTAGTACCCATCCATCTTCTCTAGTGAAATTAGGATGTTTATTAATTTCAAAAGCCTGGCAAATCATCCTAGTTAGGAATCGGTGTTCTTTTAGGAGGATTTGTGAATGGCGGGGTCCATCTTGAACGTGTTCACATACTGCAGATTTCCCGGAACGTCGGTGCTTTACGATAGCTATATGTTCTTTTATGCGGGCTCTTATAGATCTTTTTGTTTGTCCTATGTACGAAAGACCATATTCACAATCAAGTTTGTACACTTCTGCATCTTGTAGAGAAATATTGCACTTGACAGATGGTAAAAATTGACTAATCTTCTTCAGCAGCTTGTAGTAGGTTTAAATGGAAGCTCGCTTCAAGATGTAGTCAATCTTGTCTGTGACTCCTCTGACGTATAGTAGTACGGTCGAACGTGGTCGGCTTCACTCGGTCACTGTGACGTAGGCGCGGAACCCGAAACTTTTTTTTAATAACGTTGGGTGACACGAGCACACAGTGCACCTGATGGTAAGTGGATGCTGTGGCCCATAGATATCCACATTTGTCTTCAATTAAGAATCAAAATGCAAATGTGTTGTCACCCCTGTAGACTAAGATGGAATGCCTTGATTCCAGTAAAAAGGGTCTCCGGTTCTCTATACTCACCATAAGAAACACAGCAGCATTACGCTACTATTCTGTGAGAGAAATTACAAAATTGTTGTCTTGCAATACTTGCTTTTGTACTTAAATACGTGGTAGATAGGGTTTGGGAATTCCCGAGAATTTCATAGTCCCGGGATACAAGACAACCTACAATCAAAGTCCCAGGAATTCCCGCGACTTCGAGACATGTAAAAAAATTGAAAAGGGGTAAGCCTTTTTATATGAATTTAAATTAAGCGAGTTTCTTGTGAAACGTATTAAAAAAGGCATTTTTTTTGTAAAAATCAATACTTATTAAACAGAAAATTAAATCTTAAAACTTTAACGTTAACTTCATTTTTAATAATTGCTTTGTTTATTTCTATTAATTACACACATATTTATTCACTTTTAAGCAGTTAAACCTAATGGTTATAAAATTCTTAATAACTTTACTATTATCTAGTAATTCTAGTATCTAATCATTGGTCATAATCACCACATTGTTAATTCTCATCACAGATTTGTTTCATAACTAAATAATCTAAATATAAGTAATAAACCACACTTATAAATCAGTCTTTTAAATAATCAACTAACACATTAATTAGACTTCTTTGCTGATTTAACAAAAAGCGTCAACAGCTTTGTCTGAGAATCTGTTTCTGATTTTTGTAATAATGTACAAAATAATGTACCGTACAAGGAGAATACTGGTTTGTTTTCAACAGATGTCGGTTTAATTGTTTAAGACTTTATACAGTAGTTCCAAACTGTACGTTTTCCGGTTACTTCCAACAACTGAAACTCCTTTTTTAATGTTGCTCTTTTTTCCTTGGGTACATTTTCTTGGATATATTTACCGCTTGTTTCATTTGATTTAAAAACTACTCGTCAGGATAGTTGTGTACTTGAGGGCTACTGGTACTAGGTTCAGCTACTAGTGCTTCGGCTAATAATGAAGCGTTTTGTCGGCCTAAGGCTTCCACAGCTATCTTGACTAACTGCAAAAAATCAACAATTGACTACAAAAGATGAAGATTGTCTTCATTCTACTTGTCTAACAAGTGTAAATCATTAAACCAAGAAAGTTCACGCAATTTTTGAGCTTCAGAAACCGTTCTGTCATCACAATGATGGAATTCCATCTTCTTTTAACACCTAGTAGTAAAGTGAATTCAAAAGAAACCCCCCACCGTGTGGCGGGGTATTTCTTTCTTTGTTCGTTTCTTCTCACATCATAAATGAAATTGCCGACTTACTGTTTTAACTGACACAGACAAAATCATAATCCGAACTTCACAGAACAACTAATATAGCGCCATTGTGCAGCGCAACACATAGCAGCGCGGCAAACGCATTTATTGCATTGTGTATTCAATAGTTACGTAGTAGACCAAGTAGTTATTCATCAAACTAACGGATGGCGCTAGGCTCCCTCAATTATTTGAAAACAAAAATGATTACATAACGATTACAACAATTTTGCCTCGTCTCGAGTCTCGACCGGAAAGTCCCGGGACTCGAGACAACTAAAATTATGAAAAGTCCCGGGACCCAAACCCTAGTGGTAGAGCTACACTGAAGCGATATTATGGTTGTAGCGCGAACTGGTCGGCTCGACCGAAGAAGGACCACGCTCTTACAGAATACCAGCGTGAAATAACAGCTGAATACTGCTTTAATGATTTCTTATATTTACGCAAACATCGCGCATTTAAATAATACTAGTTTTTACGGATTTTATCGCGTATATTTAACTATAAATACCCGACGTTTCGAGCGCTTTACAGCACTCATAGTCACGAGAGGGACTGAGATGTCCAACGTCCAGATGTCATAGTTAACCGCGGTTACCATAGATTAAAATTTAAATTTCGTTCCGACCTACAGGTCGGGTATTTATAGTTAAATATACGCGATAAAATCCGTAAAAACTAGTATTATTTAAATTAATACTGTTTTGTTTCGTACGGTGAGTATAGAGATCCAGAGACCCTTTTTTACCGGAAACGAGACATTCCATTTTAGTTCTTAGGGGTGACAACGTATCTGCGTATTGATTCTTAATCGAGGATAAATGTAGATGTCCATGGGTCACAGCATCCACTTACCACCATGTGGAATGTGTGCTCGTTTGTCACTCTTATTCTATAAAAAAAACATCTCAGTCCCCCAGTGATAACGGGTGATGTAAAGCTCCCGAAACGTCGGGAATTAAATAGTTAAATTAAACACGATAAAATCCGTAAAAAATTAGTTTCATTTAATGTGTAGTGTTCGCGTAAACATAAGAAATCATTAAATCACGATCCGGCAAACGGCAATAAGGTAATATTACCCGATTATATGCCATCTACGGGAAGAAATTGAATGTTGAAATCTCGTATATTTTGCAATAAACACTCTTTGTCTGCATATTATGAATGAGGCAGATTAAATGTACCATAAACTCTAACAAAACAGGTCAGTATCCGCAGGTAGACGTATACCAGCTAATATTATTTTTAAAAACATTATAAGGACAAAGGCTAGACTAACCGAGCCTGCGCCTGTCTATGACCTACTCTCTCATTTTTGAGTTTGTTTTGGAGCAATTTGTTCGCTGCTCCAGAAATATTCCTAAGATATATTAATATAACAATATACTGAAAAAATAAAATTTACAATTTTATTGGTGCTAACGAGTATCGACCCCACGTTACTCGCGTGCTGTACTATGACTGCCGAATGATCTCGGTCGACCGAAATATCATGTCTGTAGGGCGAAAACTGAGCCCAGGGCGGATCTCGACATGATACTCGATATTGCTTAACATAAAACAAGTTTTGAATTTCCCAGCATGCAAGTTTTTACATGATGTTCTCCTTACATGCAGCTGAAGCGTAAATTTAATTTATTTATTACGTTAAGGGGAATTATTAAAAATACTACCTCAAATGGCTTAGCAAGATCCTCCGTTATGCCGAAAATATTGCAGCATTAATTTTGAAATAAATGTGTCGTAAAGTTGAGAATTATATTAAGTACTGTTTTAGACGAAAACACGATTATAAAAAATCCAAATTTACCTCCAGACTGAACAATAAACCGCTGTTATTCATAAAGTACTTTAAATTAGATCATGAAACGTTGCATACTAACTGAACTAACTATAAAGCAGGGCTTATGTTTTTTAATAATAATAATAATGATGATATTAATAATAACAATAATAATGATGATATCTTCACTATTATATGCGGATGATGGCTGCGGAGAACCACGTAAGGATAAGGAGTATCTTCCAGTCTGGTTCCAATCTGGTTTTGCCTCTCCCTGAACCCTCTCAGTACTTTACTGGAGGGCTCCGGGAGGGGATTTCAGCTTCGGAAAGGAGGTACAAAATTGACCCACCTTTTCTACCGGGAGACCGTATGGAAGGAGAAGGAGCTCCATGGGAGGCACTACAGGGCTCTACATGAGCCTCACGTAGATACAGCCGCCTTCCTCAACTGGCTACGTTTCGGTGACCTCTTCGGGGAAACCGAGGGTTTTGTCTGTGCAATACAGGATCAGGTTATTAAGACCAACAACTATCGGAGATACATCCTAAAGGATGGCACTGTCGACGTCTGTCGAGCTTGTCGCCATCCCGGTGAGTCACTTAGGCATGTCATCTCCGGTTGTTCGGCGCTTTCTAACTCTGAGTACTTGCCCAGGCACAACCTAGTAGCCAGAATTCTACAGCAGGAGCTCGCTCTGAAATACGGTCTCGTGGACCGAAAATTGCCGTATTACAAGTACTTGCCGGAAGCCGTGCTCGAAAATGACCGCGCCAGGCTCTACTGGGACCGGGCCGTCATCACAGACAGGACTATTCTTGCGAATAAGCCTGATATTGTGCTGATGGACCGGGCACAGTCAAGGATATTTTTAGTCGACGTTACCATTCCGAATGACGAGAACCTCGTGAAAGTCGAAACAGATAAACGAACAAAATATCTGGACCTGGCTCACGAGGTGACCGACATGTGGGGTGGTATGCCGACCGAAATTATTCCTGTAGTCGTCTCTGGGAATGGGCTAATCCCAGTCAGCCTCTCGGGTCATCTGAGGCGACTGGGACTCCGTGACGGACCGCTCCGGGCTCAAATGCAAAAGGCGGTGCTCCTCGATACCGCCCGCATAGTCCGCCGGTTTCTTTCCCTTTCCCCCTAACCCTCGGCCGTTTGGTCTCCCCTGCCGAGGGCTCCCATCTGGTTGGATCTTATTTATTTATGTAGTTTTTGTATTTATTTTATTTTATTGATATTTATGTATATTTATCTTTTCATTTTAATTTATAATTATATATTTATAGAACCCAACCAGGTTACAAAATTATATAGATACCCCAAATATAATAATAATAATAATCTTTATTTGCGTAAAACATGGTATAAATGTTGTTAGCATATAAGAACGAGCGCTCATTTTGCTTATTTTACATAGCATGCAAATATTTTTAAATATTGACAAATAATTCCTTAGCTATTTGGAATACAATAATTAGTCAAATGATCTAGTTCAAAATAAAATATAGAGAAGTCATATTATAATAATTAATTAAATGTCATTTCTGAGCATCGTCAATTTCAATACCTAGTGAAAATTCGCATAACTTAATTAAAGATATATTGTAACTATACTTTAACAATAATATTTAAATGTAAGTTTATATAATAAATATTATCCGATACATACTTTAATTTTTAATAACCAAGAATTTTTTTACGCTATAGAAATTATTTTCATTGAGACATTTGTACAATTTCCTTTTGAACATTGTAATGTTTAGAGTTTTAAGTTCGTCAGGGATTTTGTTGTATATTCGGACAATTTTTTTTAATTAACTTTATTTTCCACTGTAAAAAGAAATTACCTAAACTATCGGCGTCTTCAAGCTTGTTTCCTGCCGCCCGGTTAGTCTCGCTTCGGCTTTTGAACGGGGAAGCTGTGTCACTTACGATCAGAATACACATGACGCAACAGGACGACGTAAAATTAAAAAAGGAAATAACCGTAATAAAAATGAGAAGCGACTGGCTTGACGTAAAGAAACAGGCATAAATATGTTTATTAAACCTAATGAAATAAGTAGCTTAATAAGCTTGAGCGTATTCAAAATTTATGCATTAGATTTATATTTGGGCTTCGCAAATATGATCATATCTCCGAATTTCGCAAACAGCTCAAATGGCTCCCGATCCGCCTTCGCAGGAATACTCACATTCTCTCCGCGTTGTATAGTGTGCTGTTTAATCCTTCTACTCCTCTTTATTTAAAAAATCGTTTCCAGTATCTTTCTCTTACCCATAATCGGTTCCTTCGTTCCTCCGTCAATCTTTCTCTCTCTACACCTTTGCACTCTTCTTCCTTTTTCAAGAAATCCTTCACCGTAACCGCTGTGCGATTGTGGAACTCCTTACCCCTCCATATTCGTCGTGCTAAATCTCTTCACTCTTTCAAAAGTCTTGTTAAATCGTATTATTTAGAACGCTATTAGATAAATTACTTTACTTTTCTCGTACTCTATTTATTTAATCTATTATATGATATTTTATATATAACTTTCACTTATTTTTATTTGTATGTGGTTCTTATTATTATTATTTTGTATGCCCCCCTCTATTTGTAACTTTTGTTTGCATCATTCCTCTACGCAAAGGTTGTCTGGAAGAAATCACTTTCAGTGATAAGACCGCCTATTGTACATACTTTAATTAGTTTTAACTGAACTTGATGTTTCTGTATTGTGGTGTACAAAAAAGAATAAATAAATAAATAAAATAAATATCTAATGACCTATCCACTTAATTAGTGATTACAAACGTGTCGGTACATAGCATACGACGCGCGGGGAAGTGGGGGCGAAATTAGAATTTGAGCTGAGTTACTGTATCCCCTTAATCTCTGATGCTTTATCTAAAATATTGAGTTTGTTAACGGGAAGTAGCATTAAAGGTGTTGTGAGACGTATGGTACCGCGATTGGTATGGTAGTGTACCTGTTGGAATGCCAGAGCGCTATACTGTTATATTCCGCTACCGTACTGAGTATGACAATATTCATATGGCTTAGTACCTAACTAGTATATTTCGGTTCCTAATTAGGTAATAAAGTACCAACGTTAATAATACACTAGAACAGCAGCCTACCTCTCAAACTTGCTCCTCCACAAACACAAACATAAATTAAAAAAAGCATTATAAAATTGTTTAAGTCGCCATCAAAAATATGTTGATATATTGAATCTGCAATAGGAAATTTTCATAGACTTTTTGATCAAGAAAGAATCACGATTTCACGGAATTTCTTTAGAACTGGTTAGCGGCTTTCCACCTCAGTTCTCAGGTGTAACTATAAATCTCCATTATGATTCTTAATCGAGAAAATATGTAGATGTCTATGGGCCATAGAATCCACTTACCACTATTCTATTGTTATTATTTAACACAACTTATTTAACCATCTTTATTTATGGTTATATTAGCTATTAAATAAAACGAAGTTTTATGATTTTATCGTATTTATTTTACTTAGTATATGAGCGACCGAGCTTTGCTAGGTGATAGAAAAAAAAATCAAGGATAAAGCTTACTTGGATAATCTTGAAAAGTAAATTTTTTATCTAAATATAATATTTCATCTGAATCGTAAGCCATTTGTTAGAATCCAACAACATTAAAGTTTTAAATAAATAAATAAATAAATAATATATAGGTATATTAAATATTATAATATTATTAAATATGTAACAAGAATAGCCCACAATAGCATTTTTATGTTCGCGACTTCTCGAGCCACCTGCTGATGCTGGGCTGCCTGATATGTAGTATATTATATTATTAACGAAAATAAACTTTATTTTTTAATTTGTTCTGCGACCATGGTGGGACCCATAGATTTTTTATATTTCTATGTTGTGACCACTGCAAAGCACTGAAAATGTTGAAAATATAAAAATTAAAACATTATCGTTATTTAATGTAATTAACCTTGTAATATTCGATGAAGACGGAACACCAAGACTCGTCTTAGTTCGTCCTCCGTCATTTGTTCGACACAATTTTTATTTAAATGCGATAAAATTACGCCAAAAATTATGATGTAGCAAAACATTCGTTTCGGTAATCCTGGGCCATTTTATTTTATTAACTAACTTAACCAACGCATAGGGTATTGTTACGAGCTTGAGGTTCGTGACAATAAAAATTGCCGATAGAATTACCTAAATTAACACTTTAATTTACTTTATACAAATTAAAGTTAAAAACACTAATAATTAAACACACTAATTCACTTAATTCCGCTCCGAAGCTTCGCTTTGTCGCCGAGTTCAACTGCCTCGATCGCATCTTGCGCCACCTATTTATTTAAATTAGCAAAATATCCGGAATGTTCAAGTAAACACGCGCAAGGTACCGAGAGTTCGAGTATAGATTTTCTAGAATCTTAGTTCTTCGGGTGGCGCTGTCGGTCGAAAGATGTGTGATGTCATTTACTGCAACGCTCCCCTCGCTCTCATTCCTGACACTAGATGGCGCTAGTGTGTCGTCAACTGGAGCGCGTAACACTGCCCCCTCCTAAGACATGCTCGTCCCGAACATTATCGGCCCCATAATAACGCGCCAAGCGATCCGCATGGACGACCTTAGGAGTCCCTCTTGCGCTTTCTGTGACGGCTCCGCAATGTCAAGGGCTGTCCTATCCCGTGGTGCACCAACATTGTACAATTTCGGTACTCCTCTACTACGTGTCTGAGGTCCCCGCACGGCCGCACAACTTGTACATGTACGACACCAATCCTCGACATCGTCACGATAATGGACCCAGTAAAACTGTTCGCGGACCTTCAGTAGAGTTCGTTTAACTCCCAGATGGACTCTCGAACGACCATTATGGCACAGTTGTAGAACATTCGGCACTTTAGCTTTAGGGACAACCATTTGCAAACGACAGCTGTCTCTTCGACCATTGCCCCATTTACGGCACAGGACCCCATCCTGAATCAGCAAGCTGCCCCATTGGGCCCAATAGCTTTTCGTGGTTGAACTCATCGCTGAGACGTCCCTCCACTTAGGCTTGGTAGCACGGGCCTTCATCCATCCCAGAATCGGCTTGATGTCTGGATCTTCCTGCTGTGCACGTCGTAGGCTGTCCTTCCACCCGTTGCTGAGGTGGTCTGTCCTGAGCATCCTCACGGATACCACTTCCTTACTCTCTTGCCTACTACAATGGTTTCAATCTTCAGGACAAGGTCTTCTTGACAATGCATCTGCGTTGCCGTGAGAATTCCCGTTGCAGTGTCTGATAGTAAAGTCGTATTCCTGCTGCTGCTGGGCGTTACTGTTAGCCGCACTTCTTTTCTGAGACCGTTCACCTTCCCTTCCTAGGGTGTGCTTAGGGCAGCTGGACCGAAGATGGCCCCTTTCCCCATAGCCATAGCACCTAGGGCTGTATCCTTTATTGTGGTCGCGAAACGTAACTGCTGCAACCTCCCTAGCGTGAGGTGAACGATGATCCTGTCGCCGCCAGGCAGTGCCGTTAGCTGCACTACCCTCTCGAGATAGATCAACTCTCCTTTCCATGGTTCGCTTAGGGCAGCTGGATCGAAGATGGCCCTTTTCCCCACAGCCATAGCACCTAGGGCTGTAGCCTCTGTTGCGGTCGTGAACTGTAGCTGCTGCAACCTCCCTGACGCGATGGGAACGATGATCCTGCCGCACGGCTTCTACCTCCAGTGCATGGGCCAAGGCGTCCTTAAGCATCTCGTGGTGCCCGAGCCTCACAGCAGCTCTGACTTCCAGGTCGCGGATGCCGTCGATGAATGTTTGTACCAGGTTCCCTCCAATGAGCGCACGTACAGACTGGTATGCTTTACGAACCATCTTCTCCACCTCAAGAGCCCACTGCTGCAGGTTTTCGTTGCTGCGTTGCACGCAATCTTTAAGCTGCGCGCGAAAGACGTGTTCCAGGTGAGCGTCACCATATCTCGCCTCCAAGGCCTCAAGAAGCTGCTCATAGGTCACTTTCTTACCGAGAGCTTCCAACACAGTTAAGGCTTGGTCGCGCAGGCCTAGAGTAAGTGCAGTCATGGCTTGGCTTTTATTCCAGCCGTTCGCCTCCATGACGGCCTCGAACTGGATTTTGTAGGCCGACCAGGAAGAGGTCCCGTCGAACGGCGGCACTTTGAATCCACGTAGCGAAGGTGCTGCAGCTACTACGGAAGCTGTAGTTCCATCCCCAAGTTTGAGTTCGTCCAGTGATTTCTTCATGTCAGCCATTACGTTGTCAACCCGATTGTTTACTTGGTCGATTCGGGTTTCAGCTTTCTCGATTCGGTTTTCAGCTTTCGCTATTTGGGTTTCAGCTTCCGACAGGCGGTTGTCATGCTGGGCAACCCTATCCTTCACCTCCTTTATCTCCTTCCCGAAGGTAGCGTGAAGGTCCTTCATGAGGAACATCTGCTCTTCCAACCGACGGGCCTGTTCCTCCTGTCCGCCCCGCAGCTGCTCTTCCAATCGGCGTGCCTGTTCTGCCTACTGGTGAACCTGTTCCTCCTGTCGGCGAGCCTGTTCCTCCTGCTGGCGAGCCTGTTCCTCCTGTCGCTTTTCAACCAACGGGCCTGTTCCTCCTGTCCGCCCCGCAGCTGCTCTTCCAATCGGCGGACCTGTTCCTCCTGTCGGCGAGCCTGCTCCTGCAGCATCACCATCTGAGCACCTAAGTCAGGTGCGGCAGATGTAGGAGCTACCGACGGGCCTGCAGCCGGTGGCTGGCCCTCCGACGTCTGCGGCGTTGCACCACCAAATCTTCGTTGGTCCGTCTCCTGCTGGCGTTGACTTCGGGTACGGACACCCTCCGTTTCCTCCTTAGGTAAAATCGGCATTATTTTATCCCACTTCTGACACCAATTGTTACGAGCTTGAGGTTCGTGACAATAAAAATTGCCGATAGAATTACCTAAATTAACTCTTTAATTTACTTTATACAAATTAAAGTTAAAAACACTAATAATTAAACACACTAATTCACTTAATTCCGCTCCGAAGCTTCGCTTTGTCGCCGAGTTCAACTGCCTCGATCGCATCTTGCGCCACCTATTTATTTAAATTAGCAAAATATCCGGAATGTTCAAGTAAACACGCGCAAGGTACCGAGAGTTCGAGTATAGATTTTCTAGAATCTTAGTTCTTCGGGTGGCGCTGTCGGTCGAAAGATGTGTGATGTCATTTACTGCAACGCTCCCCTCGCTCTCGTTCCTGACACTAGATGGCGCTAGTGTGTCGTCGACTGGAGCGCGTAACAGTATGTACCTTAGTATAGGTACTGTAGTATCTATGATTCCCACCATTGAGCTATACAAAACTAGAGGAGCAAGCCACTTTACCGCGCGTCGAAATAAGTGTAACCACTATCCAACGGCGACGACGTAACTTTAAAATTACTAAACATTTTAAATAAACATATATCTGTCTCACTTACACAAGTTGCGAAAACAAAACCGTCGCTAAGATTAGATGAAGATAGACACACAATTGTGTCTGTCACAATTGGGGGTTAGTGTGGCTTACTATATGAAGTTTTACCCCAAATACACAATAAAATTAGTTTTTTTAAGCTGTAGTTAATTGTTTTTATTTTAAAAAAGTATATTTTATTTAAAAAAAAATTTTGCGTCCCCTTAGAAAAAAAGGATACAAAGCTTATCAGATGAATAGAAGTAAGCATAATGATTAAATAAAAATTAAGTATTTTTTATTGTACTAATAAATCAAACAATATAAAATAGGTAATAAAATATAATTAATATAAAATGTATATAAAATTAGAATTAATATAAAATTATGAATATGAAATAGGTAATAAAATATATTTGATAGATCATTCATGAATAAACTTAAATAAGAATAATTAATTATTTTCTATGAATGTTTTTATTATAATTTTCAAAATATTTAAAATCAGAGGTAATAAATTAACTTACTCCATTAATTATATAGTCTCTCATTAATGTGGGATAATTACAAAGGCGGAAGAGTAGTAGCATTGAACCTGAATCGCAATATTCTATAATTTTATTTAATTATTTGAGGTTTTTACGTTTATATGAAGTCGACAGTCAACCATTTGCAAGTCGACTTAAATAATAGAGATCAGGAGTTGCTTTAACGTAGAATTAAGTGGCATTTCATAGGAGAGTGGGGAGAACCCAACACACTTGGTTCTAGCATGTGTCACCAAGCTCGGTATCCACCTGGAGGAACGAGAACTGGTAAACTGAATGCGAGTGGTGAGAATTGTATGAGAGTGGGAGGCGCCCGTCAGAACGCCGTGTGCTGTTCGCACCCCATCGTCGTGCAGCTGGCTCGGCGTGACGTACGTAATGAAGTGTTGCGCGCTGCGCCGATCATTCACAAATCACAACTAAAGCTGGTCTAAGTCCGTGCCTTACAATATTTACATCAACGAGCGACCAACTAAAACATATAGATAGTTATTTCGCTTGGCGCGCGAGACAGGTCGCTAACAGGGATGGCAATATGTGTGAATGAAGGGTGACCGAATTTTTGCGCGTCGGGAAGCAGGAGCTCCTATAAATTGCATTGGCTTAACGCAAATATTGCAAAGGTTTTTGCGTCCGAATCTGTTCGATCTCCATAATTGTCTCTCAGTTTACTCACAAAGAAAACAGTTTTTTTTTTGTTTTTAGTTGATTTAATTTTGTTACTTACATTACTATTCAACATTGTCATGTGTAGTGTAGAGAGTGTAGAGGAGTATGTGGTATTCGTATAGTTCCAAAGTTATCAATAGGGTTCATTTACAATTCTGAACTAACCGTAACAAGCTATTTGCGTAATGATTTCTAACGTTTACGTGAACACTACACATTGATTAAAACTACTTTTACGGATTTTATCGCGTTTCATTTATTTTATTTTTAATCCCCGACGTTTCTGCTGCTTTCCAGCACCCACGTCCCCCCTGACCATAAAATCCGTAAAAGTAGTTTTAATCAAAGCTATTTGTGTTTTTATTTACAGTAATAAAATATTTGCAACCCATATATTTTATCTGTTATAGTGTCTTGACTTTTATTAGTGTTTTTTAACTGTTTGTCGTGCATAATAAAGGATATTATAATATTCAAACTTTTTGTTTTGTCTGCGGGGCTGATAAGTGTGCATATTTATGAAACTTTATTTATAAATATACAATTACAATTTTATACGTATTTAGGCTTTAGTTATGTAAGAAAATATTTATACCATTAAAAACATAACTTGTAAAAAAACCAAGTCTCGCAACTCAGTTCTTCTACCGTAAAAGTTGTGAGATCCATGTAATACCAAGTCGGTTAATTTATTCAGTTCCTACTTAAGGGTCCTTCTGTTTTAAGTGATTACGTAATTAGCTAACCTAACAACATTTTATAGTGACCATATCAATGTTAAAAGTCTTTTATGTTTTAAATATATAGATTGACTTGGCCATCGCATGAAACCACAATGTATCTCACAAGTAATACGTATTATATTAAATTAGATTGCTTAATGCGATCGCCAAGTCAATCTATATATTTAAAACATAAAAGACTATTCAAATTGATATTGTCACTATAAAATGTTGTTAGGTTAGCTAATTACGTAATAACTTAAAACAGAAGGACCCTTAAGTAGGAACTGAATAAATTAACCGACTTGGTATTACATGGATCTCACAACTT
This sequence comes from Parnassius smintheus behrii, assembly GCA_036936625.1. Classification (NCBI taxonomy): domain Eukaryota; kingdom Metazoa; phylum Arthropoda; class Insecta; order Lepidoptera; family Papilionidae; genus Parnassius; species Parnassius smintheus. The sequence continues at coordinate 40,687,917 of JAUPFT010000011.1, read as the reverse complement.
TTACCGTAGAAGAACTGAGTTGCGAGACTTGGTCTTTTTACAAGTTATGTTTTTAATGGTATCTCATTTCTTTTTGTATATAAGATAGTCCTAATTTTTTACCTTTCTGGTACCGTCTACTTCTTGAGTACCAACAACGTACCTATGTACACCTGTAATACATATACAAGTACACAGATTCATCCACTGCAAATGTAACTTTGTAATTCTATATATTTATATGGGATTACAAAGTTATTTATGCAGTTAGTGTATCTAAAAAACCGGACAGAAATTAACAAATGTTTTAGTTTTTCCTTGATTTATACACTAAACACTAATTATATTCTAAATTTGAAGCTTCTATGTCCGCTAGAAGTGCCTTAGAGTTTTGATGATCGGTCAGTCAGTGAGTGACAAAATTAAGAAATTTTGACTGGTTACAATTCTTAAAATACTGGTTCAAATTGAATGAAATTTTAAATATACCATGTTTATACAATGATTACTCGGTTACTGAAAATTCAGGCTTCTAGTTTTATTGACCATGAAGTTATAAGGGGTCGAAAATGGCCTGAATTGCTTCGAGAAAAGATGGTACGGCCGTGCCGCTTTTTTGCTCGACTTGGCGGGGGCACTGCCGTGCCCCCAGATATCCTCTAGATTCCACCCGTTATAGTATTTTGATTGGTTTAAGTGCATGTTTTGTTGTAACTTGTTTGCTAAACTCAATATTTTCATATTATTACAAATCTAAAAATAACGAGTAACTAAACAAGCTCAGTATGGCAATAATTACTTTATATTTGCTGGTCAACAACATTACTTTATCCTTTATCTTTTACAACACGACAAATAATCTTAAGTGACGGCTTCTCAATATAGGTTCCTTAGGAACGGGCGATGAAGAACTGGTAGTATCTATAGATCGCCACGCTGTCGATATAATGGAGATAATCAAAACCTGTTTGCGTGGAGGTGACGAAGGGTACGCAACCGCTGTGCCAGAATACCGATTCCGTCACATTCCACGACCGACTGCTGTGCTGGCTTTTACATACGACAAGGTCTAGCAGTCCGTACGTTGTCTCATCCCGCGACTCCACCTGTAGAACAAATGTGACTTGCTTTTACAATTAACGGTGAAAAGATCGTGATTGGTACTGCTTATAGACCGTCATGGTTAAATGTAGACACATTTCTCGATGCTTTGTCTGATACCATGGGGACTCTTGCATAGTGCAATTATATAGTCCTGTTAGGGTACTTTAATATAAGTCTATTAATGCTTGCGCTTCGAGAATCACATACTCAATGCTGCTAGAAATTGCTTTTAGAGACTTAAATTCCTGTATCAAATTAGAAATTTCCTGAATACAGATATCTGTGACTCACTGATTCTTTCAAAATTCAATTACATTGATGTAGTTTACGGGCCTCGTCGATTAACAAAAACTCAAGTTCAAGTTCAAGCAGAACATGCATGGAGTGTTGCAGAGTTACCTTTGGGATGGCTCAGCAAAATATCAACTAGTCGTACTCGACTCAGTGCAACGCAGAGCCAAGAGGCTTATTGGCGACAAAAAGCTGATGGGCTAAGCTTCGCAGTGTAGCTCACCGCCGCGAAGTTTGTCGGTCTTTAACAGATTCGAGCATAGATCGGAGAGTGTGCCCATGAGCTTCATAAGCTCATACCGCCACCTCCATTCTTCTGTCAGAATATCAGTCGTATTTTATACGTGGTAGAGTCATGCTGCAGTTATACTAGATATATAGTTGTAGCACGAATGGGTCGGCTCGACCAGGGTAGGACCACATTCTCACAGAATACCAGCGTAAAATAGCAGCTTAATTCTGCTGTGTTTCGTATGGTAAGTGTAGAGAACCGGAGACCCTTTCACTGAAAACGAGGCATTCCATCTTAGTCCTCACGGGTGACAACGCACCTGTATTTTGATTCGTAATCGGGGATAGATATAGATGTCTACGGGCAACGTTTTACCATCAGGTGGCCTGTGTGCTCGCTTGTCACCCTATCCTATATTTAAAAAAAAGACGTACTGCAGGTTACTATCCACACCTGGTTGATATTCCTAATATTCGTACTAAGCGCTATAAGTCATCTTTCATAATGCACACAACCAAGGATTGGAATACCATGTCGGCGTCTATTTTTCCGAGTGCCGATAACCTGAACCTCTTCAAGATGCGTGTTAACAGGCTTCTCCTGGGCAAACTCGCTCCATCATAGACCTCATATTTGCCCTCAGGCCAGAGTGAAGTCAAGAGTGAGCCCATTTTTAATTTTAAAAAGCATAATCAAGTATAATATGCCGCCTTATCACTTCCAAAATTTAAGTTTGATCGTGCGACGTAAATATAGCAATTGATCGGCAAAAGATAACTCGTGCGCCAAGTTATTCTTTTGCCGATCAATCCCATCGTACCGCAGCTTTTCGTGTTAGCTTTAGGTACGCCCCTTCAAAGTGTTGGAACGACCTGCCGCCACCGCTTCGTTGAAAACAATTAAAACATTTAAGCAAAAATATAAAAACTATTTAATAATAGCTCAGGCATGCAACACAAAATTTACTATCGGGCAAATATTATAGAGAACAAAATACTGAAAGCATTAGTATAAGTTTTGCGATGTGCTAACCGTGAGACAATTATAAATTTTACATATTGTTCTAAAAATTTGTAAAATTATACCGTTAGAATTCACTGTAGAAAATAGAAGACGAGAAATATATGTAACTAAAATTATTCGTACCAAAACGATGTTTGCCAAACGCCAATATACTGCAAATTCTGTGTCCACGCCCATACCATTTGCGTTTTTATTTAAATACGATCAAGTAACACATTAATAACCTTATTTAAATCACCGCTAATTTAGAACAATGTAAATCGTTTAATTTATAACAGTGTAATGAAACGCTTTCCTATTTAAGACTGTTATAGATAATGAAGAGCGGGTACTTCTGACACAGGTTTTCTTTTAAACTTACTAGGAGCACTCATCTACTATATTGTTTAAGTATGTAATTTTAAAGAAATAAAGCATTTATTATTATTAAAGTCTTTCAACGATCGTCCTCATGAAGAGGTAACAAACGATTAATTGTATTTTTTCTATAAGCAATGAAATAAAAGTTTAATAAAGTCAATTTGGTGGCATGACATGAAGCGAGGGGGCGATGACATCAGTCTCGCAAAAAAATTGCATTTATTTTAAGGAACCCTTAGAATAATAACGCTTTGTTTTAAGTTTGGTTCGTTGTTTGTAATGACTAATGATATATGCCGCAGCAGTAGCTTGACAACACCGCAATTTAGTAGTATTTAATTAACGCGGTTCGCTCGCGTGACGGAGCTAAGACCACTCTCTCATATCTTTGCTCTCTCACACAATACCATCGTAAAATAGTAGGTTAATGCTGCTGCGTTTCGTATGGTGAGTGTAGAGAACCGGAGGCCTTTTTTACTGGAAACGAGGCATTTCGTCTTAGTCCTCAGGGTTGACAACGTATCTGTATTTTGATTCCTAATTGAGGAATTATGATACCACAACATTCACTCAGGTAGACTGTGTGCTAGTTTGCAGTGCGTATTCTATAAAAACTACAGTTTTACATTCCCGATGACTGCTACGAGTTCTCAGTATTAAAAAACGAACATGATAGCATAGTAAAATGATTTGAATAATTTCATTATTTTCCTAAATATGGTTACGTCTGTTGTCTAATCTGAAGTTTTCAAATATTTGTAATTTTCTATTTATTTATTAAGATAGTACTCGACAATTGATTTATATTTTATTTGTATAGATCGATATTTATTTATACTGTTTTGCACATTTGTTCACTAAGTTCCATTTGTGAGACACGTCTTCTGAAATACAATTTCACGATCGTATGGATACAGATCGTTTGAATTGCAAATCGGAGAACAAAGTTCTGTTATTTGTTCTCGTGTTCACAGAAACAGAATATTAAAGTCAGAATATTGGAGTAATATTGCTTCCTATCACATCTCTATTTTGCAGAATTCTCACAGTTTTTTGCGGCTAGCATTGTAAACTTTTTACAAATATTTATTTTTACTGTTAGTGATTCGTATTGAAAAATATAATATCTCGATCTTTTATGGATATTTTAATATGAGTAATAATAATAGCAATATTAGTAATTTAACATGTAGTGGCGACGTAAGTACTGCACAAGCACTAAGCACTACCCCGTATCATCTCGTGAGTCAAAGTCTAGTAAGAGGCGACAGAGGAAAATGAAACGGGACACGTTAAGTAGGTTCATTCCGATAAAAACTAAATAAAAAACTACAGCTGCCAACCTGCCAGCCAAGCGTGGCAACTGTCGCAAGTATTCCCCTATACGTCAGTCTATGGAGAAAGGTCTAGGTTCAGCAGTGGACTAGTTCAGCGGTTCTGTAATTTTTGATAAGTTGTAGTGAATACTAATAATATCCTCCAGACCGAATTTCAGTAACGGTATCTGCGCAGGACAGGATTATAGTACTTGTGTACGCAAGCGTTTGATTATATACTTGTCTATATAGAGTGTTGCGCTACAATCGCAACAAAAACAACGGGTCCGATTTCGAGCGCTTATTTGATTATTACACACACAAGTATGCCTAACTACTATTGTTTAACAAGCGCGCTGCGTCACTTGGGGGCGGGCTGAGTGATACCAGCTCTTGAATATTTCCCATTGGATTAAGTACTCATTTGACATTTTAATTTTTTTATATATACTTGTTTTGATTTGCCTAGTAATAAAATAATAACGTTTCACATGACAATTGTACTTTTAATTAATTTTATTTAATTAAGTGGTAGAGCCATGCTGCAGACATATTAGTAGTATAGTTGTAGCACGAATGGGTCAGCTCGACCGGGGAAGTACCACGCTCTCACAGAATACCTGCGTCGAGTAGTAGCCTAATACTGCTGTGTTTCGTATGGTGAGTGAAGAGAACTGGAGACCCTTTTTACTGGAAACGAGAAATTCCATCTAAGTCCTCACAACGCATCTGCATATTGATTCGTAATCAAGAATAGATGTAGATGTCTATGGGCCAGAGCAACCACTTACCATCAGGTGAACAGGTGTGCTCATTTGTCACTCTATCCTATATAAAAACTATTTATATTTTGATTTGCTTGCTTACAAAAATAATGATTTGATATATTATGTTAAATAATTTTGCCATGTCAGATATGGTAAACATATGGACTATGTACAACTATTTGTCATCTTTATTGTACCATGTTTATTGGTATTTATGTAGTTTTAGTTATATTTTTATAAATATATAAATGAAAATGATGAAAATACGTACATATCAATAAAATAAAATAAATAAATAAAATCCAAACGGATGGGAGACTTCGCCAGAAGAGACCAAACGGCGGAGGCTTTGATTATATACTTGTTTTATCAGATGAAAGTTAAACAAAATATGTTTAATTAAGTAATTATTATGTAGATTAGTTTTATTTATTTTATTTAAAAATATAAAAATATTTAAAAGAACCAACAGCAATACTATTTAGTGCGTGACGTCACGGGTTTCATTTATTTTGTGTAGGTAAGTTATCATTTACTGATCAAATAACTAAAGTAATTTTTAAAATAATTATGTTCTCCTGATCGAAAGATGATGTAATAATATTTGTATTTTGTCTCCCATAGTTTAGTCAAAACTCCCTAGTAATAAACTGACAACACCGGCTGATAAGACTAACTTACAAAGGAACGAATTAAAAAATCATATTTTCGTACAACAATCGTGGTTAAATAACAAAACCTATTGATAAAAAGTGATCTTGGTGTTATTATACGGTTTTCTAGGTGGGAAGCGGGTCTACCAATTTTAGTAGACTTTATTTGGACCGTTTTGTACGGACAATGTGGCTTTTAGATAGGTATATAATCAAAGAGGCAAGCACAGATGCACTTTACTCCCTATCGTTCATTATAAGAGAGAGATCAAGTCAGCCTCGTACTGACAAACAATGTTCGGCGACCTCCCACAAAATGGAGTGACGACCTGATAAAACATACAGGAAGTCGATGAATGAATGTGTGTGTGTGTATGTGTGTGTGTGTGTGTGTGTGTGTGTGTGTGTGTGTGTGTGTGTGTGTGTGTGTGTGTGTGTGCGTGTGCGTGCATGCGTGCGTGCGTGCGTGCGTGTGTGCGTGTGTGCGTGCGTGCGTGCGTGCGAGCGTGCGCGCGTGCGTGCGTGCGTGCGTGCTTACGGGCGTGCGGGCGTGCGTGCGTGCGTGCGTACGTGCGTACGTGCGTGCGTGCGCGCGTGCGTGCAGGCGTGCGGGCGTGCGGGCGTGCGTGCGGGCGTGCGTGCGGGCGTGCGGCCCTGCGTGAGTGCGTGCGTGCACATGCGCGTGCGCGAGTGCATGTGTAAGCGCGTGCGCGATAGATTTACAATTCACTTCAAAGATAAAATATTAAAAAAATGTTATAGATGTAAAAATAATAATAATAATATAATAATATAGCCTCTTTATTTCCATAATGAATGACTTAGAAAAAAAACAAATATATCTTAAGATTACGATTACATAATTGTATAAAACAAACATGCATAAAACAAAATAATGTAGTTCATAAATATATCGTCATTAATAATTTACAATCGAATAATTATAAATATAATAAAGAACACGAAATTATCTCTTAAAATTATAGAATTCATTTGGCGTATAAAACGTATGTTCCACCAACCAGTTTTTAGTTTATGTTTGAATTTGTGCCCTTTTATTGTTTTAATACTATTCGCTAAGTGATTAAACACTTTTTCTTCATTAAATTTTTTAATTAAATGATTTTTAATTTGAGGTAGATAAAGATTGTTTTCGTAACAAGGGCGTAAATTTTGCCGTTTCGAAAGTTTCGGTTCGAATAAATCGCAATTACTTCTAATAAATAGGCACAACTCCAAGATATATATTCCAGTTAAAGTTAAAAAACGTTTTTCTTTAAATAAATTCCTCAGACTGTCTTTATTTGTTTTACGGTATATGATACGCAAACATTATTAGTAATACATTTAACAAGTCCATAACATAATTCCCTGAACTTGATTACTTTATACACCACATCTGTTGTAAATTCAACCCAATACTCGTACGAGGTTAAATTTAAGTAATGATATACGCCCCAATATTGGGTGCACAATACCGCAAATTAGTCGTATTTAATTAACGCGGGTCGCTCGCGTGGTACTTGCTATATAAAGAATGTTGGACACAATATATATCCTTTTCCTTTTCCATGACACTACATGTTAGAACTTCAATAAAACTTTAAACTCGATGGGATGGTGATATAATATCCATACTTTGATTATATACCTGTCTAGATGCCACATTGTCCGTACACAACGGCCCAAATAAAGTCTACTAAAATTGGTAGAATCGCTTCTCACCTACGTCAGTGTCATTTGAACCACTTAGGGATAACGTGCTCACGGAAAATAATTAATTTTGCCGGTTTGTGCTGTTAAATTGTGTCGCAATTATGTGAGAAAACCGTATAATAACACCAAGATCACTTTTCATCAATAAGTTTTGTAATTTAACTACTATTGTTGTATGAAAACACGATTCTTCAATTCGTTACTTTGTAGGCTAGTCTGATCAGCCGGTGCTGTCAGTTTATTACTAGGCAGTTTTGCCGAAACTATAGGAGACAAAATACAAATATTACAATATTAAGAATATGTATTGTTCGATCAGGAGAACATTATTATTTTAAAAATTACTTTATTTATTTGATCAGTAAGTAATAACTTACCTACCCAAAATACATGAAACCCATGACGTCATGCACTAAATAGTATTTTTGTTAGTTCTTTCAAATATTTTTATATTTTTAAATAAAACTAATCCACATAATAATTAATTTATTAAACCTATTTTGTTTAACTTTCATCTGATTAAACAAGTATATAATCAAAGCCTCCGGCGTTTGGCCGTTTGGTCCCCTGGCAAGGTCTCCTATATGGTTGGATTTTATTTATTAATGCATTAATATAATATATAAATATATAAATAAAAATGATAAATATTATACATGCATGTATGTATATTTATCATTTTTATTTATATATTTATAACACTATAGCTAAAACTATATAAACACTAAAACTAACTATATAAATACCAAAAAAATAATTATATTATTTATTTGATAAACATGGTACATTAAAGATGACAAATAGTTGTTCATAGTCCACATGTTTACCATATCTGACATGTGAAAATTATTTAACATAGTAATCAAATCATTATTTTTATAATGTCAATAGTCAATATATAAATATTTTTTATATCAAATTAAATAAAATTAATTAAAAGTACAATTGTCATGTGAAACGTTACTATTTTTGACGTGACAACGTCTTATAAATTGGTTTGCCGGGTGACACTTCAAGAAACTGCGTTACGCTCCGCTCACGTTATGCGCTCACAATGAGAGCGAGTGAGAGGCACGTGTCCCTTCCACTCGGGCATGGTTAGCCCGCTTAAGAGCGAGAGAGACAGACATAAAAAGTGTTATTTCATACTTCTTCCTACTATACGAATGAATATTCACATTAAAATTATTTTACCACTCAAAGTCGTTGTCACGTAAAACTTTCGCCCGTATACCGACTTTACAGGTAACCAATTTTTTTATCTAGGAAAATCGAAATAAGTATATATAAAAAAATTAAAATGTCAAATGAGTACTTAATCTAATGGAAAATAATCAAGAGCTGATATCACTCAGCTCGCCCTCGAGTGACGCAGCGCGCTTATTAAACAATAGTAGGTACGCATACTTGTGTGTAATAAGCACACAAGCGCTCGAAATCGGACCCGTTGTTTTCGTTGCGATTGTAGCGCAACACTATCTGGACAGGTATATAATCAAAGTATCCATACAGATGTAATTTTAAGTGCTGATTTATCAAGGATGTGCCGATGACGAATAATTTTATGAGGCAACGACCCTATTTGAGTAAAAAAAATGTAGGTTTAAGGAATTTATAAATTAAATTAAATTAAATTAAAATTTCCTTTATTTCCAAAAATCCTATTACAAAGATTTGTCGAGTCTTCCCTTTAAGTAGTCATAGACACTTGTGTTGGGAATAATTCGCTACTTCCCTTACGGTTAGCTGAATAAGATAAGGTAGCTAAATAAGATAAGCTAAGGTTAGGATGGTTAACATTAATTTTTTTTACATTAAAATTTAACATTTTTGATTTAATTTAAATTTAAATTTAAATTGCAGCTCTAGTGGCGATGAACTATTTTCATGTAAGCATGTATGGTAGTATATATATAAATGTGCGTGGGTATGTATATTCCGCATACAGGAACCGGCATTAATTGAACCAAAATTTTAACAAACTCTTACGAAACAGAAACAGAAACTTTTTTATTCAATGTAGATTACAACAATACTTACTGAAAGTCACTTTTTTCATTTAGCACTGGTTCGCAAAAAGAACCTCTTTCCTAGGAAGAACCAGCAAGAAACCCAGCGGGACTATTTTTTTTCCAATAATACTTACAATAATGTTTACAATAAACAACACAAGACAAATTAGAAATAGCTTGGTAGCGATCACCCTTCCCAGGGGTTATTATCATCCATAAATTTCTTAATATTATAATAACCCTTTTTATACAAACTTAGTTTAATGACTATTTTGAACTTCGTGTATGACAAATTTTGTATATTTTCTGGAATTTTGTTGTAAAAGCGTATACATCGCCCCACGAATGAATTACTGACTCGGTGGAGTCGAGTAATTGGTACTACTAGCTTGTGTCTGTTCCTAGTATTTACAGAATGAATATCACTTATTTTCGCAAAACTACTTTTATTTTTGTGTACGTACATTACATTTTCATAAATGTATTGACGGGTCAGAGTTAATATATTAATTTCCTTAAATTTTTGTCGCAGTGACTCTTTTGGTTTTAAATTATATATTGCTCTAATGGCCCTCTTCTTAAAAGTTCTGAAAAGGTTTTCAACATCTTCATAGCTAAGTAAGTCCAATCATTCTATTACAGTTTTCCTGCAAGTGTAGGATAACATGGGGTATATTTTAAGTATATTGTTTACTTTGTTGTATATGTAAGCAGACTGCCTACTATATTGTCTTCTAGCGAACGCAGTACGTGCGGCAGTGACGGGTGCAACGATATCCTTCTTTCTTTTATGACTCAGGTCGAAATAAGGTAGAGATTTGTAGCACGTTAAGATGAGATTCAGAATATAGAGTTTTCGGACTGTGAGTAGGCCACTCATTCTATATAGTGCATCAGCGGGAGAACGATAAGGTTTGGAGTAGATGATTTTGATAAGTGATCTCTGAGCTCTTTCGAGTGCAAGGAAGTGAGTTTTGATTGCTCCTCCCCAAATCGAGATTGGGCCAGGGCCACATAGATTCGGTTTTTAAGTTTGTTACACATGACCTGCCGTAGTGACCTGAATACCCATATGAGTTTCCTGGTGCGGTTTGTTAAAAGCTCCAAATGTGAGTGCCAGCTTAGTCGTTTGTCCAGCACTATACCTAGGTGTTTAGTTTGGCTAACTTTTTCAATAATAGGACAGTTGCAAATCAGGTTACCAGGGTTAGAGCAAGTGTGAATTTTAAAGGCAAAGTTATGATTAGGTTGGGATTTATTAAAAGGAGTGAAGCAGATGTAGTTTGTTTTCTGAGTGTTCAAGGTAAGAAGGTTTTCTCTAAGCCAGTTATATACGTTAATTAATCCCCTCTCAGTACTTTCTTGGACAGTATCCCAGGTGCTACCAGTAAAAACAAGCGCAGTGTCATCCGCGTAGGAGTATATCCTGCACCCGACATCCCTTAGATTACATAAATCATTTATGTATATTAAAAGGAGAGTCGGACCCAGGATACTACCCTGTGGAACTCCAAAACTAGTAGTGGGTTTATCACTGTGTAAATTAATTAAAGTGTGAATTTTAATGGCAAAGACGGTGTCGAAAGCCTTTTTCAAGTCCAAAAAGACTGTAAGACATTTGCTGCCATTGTCCACTTAACCTATATATAAATCTACTTAGGTGCTTGGCAGCACGGTGGGCTCTTTCCACCAAATTCCCTCTCAGAAATAATAGACCTTTTCATATATTTAAAAAGGCAATTACATTATCTCAGAATGTTTATGCATGAGGTAATTAATACAGTCTTTATATAGAAGGTGTCCCAGAACGTAACGATCAAAAGAAAAGGAGTATTTTGTATTATGTGTGGTAATAGGCACTGAAAAATAAAATAGTATAGTGGGCATATAACTAGGCTATACAAAACAGGAAAAAATTTAAATCGGTCCTCATTTGCAGATGCAGCATCAAAAATATTGACGCAAAGGGTGATTTTCCGGAAAATTTATAAATTATCCTTTATGTTTTAAACCACGCAATTTGGGTATAGGACTTAATTTTTTTAACAGATCTTCCATGGTCTACAGTCCTGTTTTGTTTGATCCTCACGTTCTGGGATATCCTGTATATACAGTTTCTATAATACAATAAACTACTAAGTACCGCCGCACATTTGTTTAAAAATATAAAAATACATCATCATTTAGAACTTGTTTATTACATATTATCAACTAGCATATCGAGTAACGTGATCAGTAATAACGTCTTAATCTTATTAACTGTGCGACGTTATTAAATCACATAAATAAATGATATTGGATAAACCCTAATGTCGATATTAATCAAATGTTTCCGTGCCGTCAAGAAATACGTAACGCTGCAGCTATATTATGATTGTAGCACGAAGAGGTCGGCTCGCCTGAGGTAAGACCATGCTATCATAGAATACTATCGTAAAATAGGAGCTTAATGATGCTGTGTTTCGTATGGTGAATGAAGTGACCGGAGGCCTTTTTTACTGGAAACGAGGCATTCCATCGTAGTCCTCAGAGTTGACAACTTATCTGCATTTTGATTCCTAATTGGGTATAAATTTCGATGTCTATAAACCACAGCATCCACTTACCATCAGGTGGACTGTGTGTTCGTTTGTCACCCTTATTCTATATAAAAAATATGTAAACTTTTACAACTTTCTCGTTAGTATATGTCGCGAATACATGTTTTTGTTTTCTGAATTTCCATACTTTCTCTTTTTTCTTCTTCTTCTTCTCTATTCTTTCTCTCTGAGGAATTGTTCGGATTAATCCCAGCCGCCAAATTTCGTGAACGCACTACGCGGCAAACGTCCCGATACCATCCACACCATCTGGATGCTTGGCGGTCCACCACTGTACGTTTCAAAAGGAGTTTTCTTCCGCGTACAACCTCTCTGTGGAATAATTTACCACCGGCGATTTTTCCGGACCGATAAGACCTGGCTTCAAGAAAAGAGCTTACTCCTTTCTAAAGGGCCGGCAACGCATCTGCAATTCCCCTGGTGTTGCAGTTGACCATGGGCGGCGGTAGTCACTTAACATCGGGTGAGCCACATGCTCGTTTGCCCCCTCTTCTATAAAAAAAAAACTATAAGTACCGAGTAATACATATAAATTTATATTTAATTTATATTATTTTATTTATTTTATTCTCAAACATTCCATTGGTAGAGTCATGCTACACGTGTATTGGCTGCAGCACGTATGGGTAGGCTCGACCGAGGAAGAACCACAGAGTACTAGCTTAAAATTGCTGCGTAATTTTTTAAGATGTGTGACGTGAAATGGCGCCCTTTATTACTGGTAACGAGGCATTCCACCTTAGTTCTCAGCTGTGACAGAATTTTAATTAAATCATCAACTTTCAGTTTAATCGTTCACCATTACGTACATCTGAAGCATTGTTTTTCGTCATATTACCTTTGTGCTCTGAAATTAACCATTTGTAGGTGTATGTATATTTGTCTCTTATTAAATATTTCCTATATTTGAGCATCCCTCAAGTTCAACTGAAATACTCAAACATCACTTCTGTGAGTTTAGGGTTTGATTAGCTGAGCAGCCCTCAAATTTTTATCTGAATATCTATGATAACATTTATTTGAAAAAGTTCGTTCTGATTGACATTTTTACGATAGCTGATGTTAAATATGTTTTATACAGCATTAATTGAATATATATATTTGTAATTTTTAGCTTCAGTGCTTCTTCAAAATCGTAATATAATACAGTATCTTTGTAGACATGATTCAGCGCACGAAATTCTTAAAATAATTTCTTCGACTTACTGAAGACGTTCCGTTGTCATAAAGGGAAGATTTACTAACGAAAAAGACATTTTCTACCACACTCAATTTCAACTGGTACTCGTAATAATTTTACAATGAATTCGACAGCCAGAATGCGTTAAGTAACGTTTCAGTATATAATTTTTTAATTGAGTGGTTTTTAATCGCAATTAAATTTGGGACAAGCTTACATTTAAGGGGTGCTTAAAATCCCATCCCTTAGGATGCTTAAAATTTGCATTTGAGGGACGTTTCTTCATTCGGGAAATATTGTCTTACTGTGTGCTGTGTTTCGTACGGTGAGTGTATGGTAATCGAATAACGTTGTTACTGGGAATGAGGTACTCCTGCTTAGTTACGTCTAGTACTACTATTTATTCCGTCATAGTTCTAAGATACAGAATAAATAATAGTACTAGACTCAGAGATAACAACGCATCTGTATTTTAGGTGCAGGTCAACTGTGTGCCGGTTTGTCATACATACATAATAAAAAAACGAAAATTAGAATTTGTAATATTTAAGAGTTTATGGACGTCTGTTGGAAAAATTAGATTAAAAACGGATGGAAAAATCTGTTATAAGATGCTCGACTTAAATAGAACCTATTTCTTAAATTAAATTTCTGCCTTGGGGGCGCAAAACAAATCGTGTTATATGTCATGAGCATGTGATTACATGGATATTAGAATTACAAGTCAAAGAATGCAAATCTGCTGAAATAAGAGATTTTTGCTTCTACTTAAATTAATCTAGTTTTAAATCGAATTTTTTAAACACACTCGTACATGAAGTCTATAATTTTATAATTTCTTATTATCTTTTGCAATATAAATTATAAGTAAATTTCTTTCAATATTCGTCCTTAAATTAGTTATTAATTTTTTTATAACTAATAAGCGAAAGTTTTCTTTAAAGAAATGTTGAACCTGGCGTCGTTGTGGTGAATATCAACATTTTTTTAGTAGTCTTTTTAAATTAATACATTATAGGTAATGAAAAACAGGATTACAATGACAACGTGATAAAGACGCTGTAAACACGCTAAATCTGAGTTATTTTCGACTAAATATTACTTTTTTGTTTTCGATTATGTTTCCGAAGACTGACAGCAACAAATACTAAAATTAGAATGTAGCCATTAATCATTTGCTTTACAAATTAGACATTTGTTATTTTAGTATTCAAACAATTACAGCGAATTGTTATGGTGAACATGAACATGGAGCGATTTCAATTTAATTCGGTTGTAAGGAGGAATCTCCATATTCACGTGGACAATCACAATGGCGCGTTTTAGGACGAGGCCTATAATTAGCAGTCAACTGCCGCAGTCTGATAATGTTGATGATTAAGGGGATAAAGTAAGTCAGCTCAAATTCTCATTTCGTGCCCACTTGCCCGCGTGTCGTACCTATTCTACGTACCGACATGTTTGTAATCACTAATACTGTAAGTAGATAGGTCGTTAGATACTTATTTCATTAGGTTTATCATATTTATGCCTGTTTCTTAACGCCAAGCCAGTCCCTTCTTATTTTTAATACGGTTATTTCCCATTTTAATTTTACGTCGTCCTGTTGCGTAACGTATATTCTGATCGTAAGCGACACAACCTCCATCTTCAAAGGCCGAAGCGAAGTGAACGGAAGGCAGGAATCGCGGTTCAAGAGGCCGATAGTTTAGGTAATTTCTTTTGACGTGACAACGTCTTATAAATTGGTTTGCCGGGTGACACTTCAAGAAACTGCGTTACGCTCCGCTCACGTTATGCGCTCACAATGAGAGCGAGTGAGAGGCACGTGTCCCTTCCACTCGGGCATGGTTAGCCCGCCTAAGAGCGAGAGAGACAGACATAAAAAGTGTTATTTCATCCTTCTTCCTACTATACGAATGAATATTCACATTAAAATTATTTTACCACTCAAAGTCGTTGTCACGTAAAACTTTCGCCCGTATACCGACTTTACAGGCAACCAATTTTTTTTATAGTGAAAATAATGGTATTTAAAAAAAAATTGGTTGCCTGTAAAGTCGGTATACGGGCGAAAGTTTTACGTGACAACGACTTTGAGTGGTAAAATAATTTTAATGTGAATATTCATTCGTATAGTAGGAAGAAGGATGAAATAACACTTTTTATGTCTGTCTCTCTCGCTCTTAGGCGGGCTAACCATGCCCGAGTGGAAGGGACGCGTGCCTCTCACTCGCTCTCATTGTGAGCGCATAACGTGAGCGGAGCGTAACGCAGTTTCTTGAAGTGTCACCCGGCAAACCAATTTATAAGACGTTGTCACGTCAAAAAGTAAATAACATAAGCACTGCTTTGTAGTTAGTTCAGTTAGTATGCAAAGTTTCATGATCTTAATTAAAGTATTTTATGAATAACAGCGGTTTATTGTTTATTTTAGAGGTAACTTTGGATTTTTTTTCTATCGAGAAAATTTTACGGAATCGTGTTTTCGTCTAATATAATCCTTAAAATTAATCCTCAACTTTACCATATATTTATTTCAAAATTAATGCTGCAATATTTTCGGCATAACAAAGAATCTTGCTAAGCCATTTGAGATTATATTTCCCCTTAAATATTGATAATAAAAATTAACCAGCAGCAAATTAACTAACAGACTAAAAATATAGATAATACATAATCAAATACCAGAATAATAAAAAAGCAGATGTTTTTAATTAAATTAATGTAAATGACACAGAAATATAATGTATGTGTCATGTGTCTTACGAAATTATAATCTCATTTAACAAGCTGAAAAATATAACATGTTTACTAGCGTAATTAGAAAAACAGTTCTGCGTTTTAAACGGTTAGTGTAGAGAACCGCAGACCATTTTTACTGTCAACGAGGCATTCCATTTTATTCTCAGATGTAACAACGCATTTGCATTTTGATTCTTAATCGAGGATAGATGTAGGTGTCTACGTATCAAAGCATGCACTTACCATCAGGTAGATTGTGTGTCTTGTCACCGTTATTCTATAAAAAAATAATATTAAGAAATTGTGGTGAATTTTTAGAGCTTCATAAAGAATGTATCACAAAACAGTTTTTAGATTAGGTTCGATCTCACTAGAGATAAGCTTGCCCTCCATTAACACGTTTTAGTTTTTTTTTAAATCTCCAAGCTTTTCGGATAAAATACAGCCAGATCACTCCCAGCTTTGTTCTCGATCTGCTCGTGAAGTATGATTACAATCGGTCCGGCGGATCTGAAGCTTAGCCCGGACAGACAGACAACAATATAATAAATAGTTATTTCAATGGATACTTATGTAATATTTTGTCCAAATAACCCGCAAATGACCCCGTAAGCTGTATAGAAGCCAGTTATTTAAACATTACAGTCAGACACTTCTATTTTATTTATATGTATATGTTACGGCTAAAAGTCGAAGTGCGGATACACCTAGTTCTAGCCGGCTAGGTGCGCCAGCAATAGTTGGCTAAATTTAGGCGTACTGATATATTTGTAAAAAATACGGAAAACGTATCAAGTGACAGTAGGTTAAGGTGCGGTGCCACCTTAAAAACGCAGGCTATTTATTAAATTTATACATTATGTACGATACATTTACCGCAATCGACTACACCTTGTTAGCCGGCTAGAATTAGGTGTATCCGCGCTTCGGCTATTAGCCGTAGCGTAGTATATATATCACTGAGAAATATAGTTATAATATGTCAATTTAATTACAAAGCATTTCATTTTCGCTTACTATTGGTTCTAAACGTTGCTCTTATTCTACGTTTGTAGTTGACTGCAAACGTTCATTGAGATGTGTCTTACCGTCAATGGATTTGTAATCAAAGAAATGGATTTTTGTCACTTAAATATTTGTATGTAAATACACTCGTATTACACAACATATACGTATGAACTTGTCTAATAAAAATGATTCTAACATAAGCTGTACAACTTTATAAGTACGACAAAATGTCAGAGTTCGTTCTTGGGTCTTGAATAACAAGAAAAAGATTTTTAATTAAAGGGCTCGGCAGCAATATCTGAGAGAATAAGTCAGTTTGTTTAGGTAGGTGGAAGCCTTGGAGAGAGTAAAGGAAAATTGGATTCTATGTTTGCTGTGTTCAATATCGGGTTTGTCCCTTGTTGCTTTTAGTTTTGTAAATATTTCTCCTCTCTAAGCTTATAAAATCTACGTAGCTACGCGATGGAAATTGTGCCATATCACGGATACCTTTAAATTTTTTCGACCTTGGCAAGAGATGTGGTGAAGAATCACTTATATAGTTTGTTATATTATATAGATTTATTCTCAGATGGTAGCAATATGGATTTCGATATAAGAATTTCACTAATTAACTACTCTGAGACTATTGGAGTATCCTATCGACTACGCACATTATGGATGTCGCTGCCGGAGGACCCAAAAAACAAATTATCGTTTGCTAAAAAACTAAATTAATTTTAACGAATTTAATTTAAACTATTAGAAATATTTTACAATTAAGGAGCTAATACTAATTAAATCTACACTTGTTCGATGCTAGAAACGAAGTGAAGTGACATCGTGGAGTTTCGCATATAATGCTGTGTCAAGTGAAGTGAGTGTTGACGTCGCTGTCAATCCAACGCATTTCCCATCAAGTCAGCAGAATTGCCTCGTGGCATTCTGATGCTGCTGATGGTGCTATGTCGGTTGACACCGCGTAAGTCATTGTGGGTCCACGGCGACCGAGTTTCTCATCAAGTCAGCAAAAGTGCCTCGTGGAAATAATGTTGAAATGTTGTGTAGGAATAAGAACTTGCCGCCTAGTTCGCGGTTTTGTATGGAGACATCCATATAATACACGTACACCACACCTTACAAAAGAGTAATACTTTTTAGTATTATTGTTTTGAAGGGAAATTTTTAAGTGCTTAAAAGGTTACAAATCAGTGACAATATTTTTTTATTATTTCACTCCATATTTATTTATTGGTTCATTTGCCGGGCGTCTCTGTATGTGTTTATTTTTATTTTAGTATTCATGAATTTTATGTGTGGTTTTCCAAATGATTTTTAATTTATCAACTCACAGGTGTGGGTGGTATTTGATTGATCAAATACGTTGTGGACATGTTACCTCTTTTACTGTTAATATTAATATAATAGTTAATATTAAAGGAGAACTGACAGTAAACTTTCATACTACATATTTTAACAGAAATCTGACAAACCACAAACACAGGTATTATATTCTAGATTCATAACTAAATAATTGATAATAAAAATAGGATCATACTTCGGAGCGCACTCGGGAGCAAACATCCCTTAAGTGAAATTTACTGATCGGCTTGTCAGATCTAATTTCAGAATTTCAGACTAAGGATTAACTTTATTCTATTAGAAACGATTCTCTAAAGAATTCTTGTGCATTTTAAGATCCATAATTCGCGTATTACGATAAATTGTTTTAGTGTTGCTCACGTTTCTTTACAGCAATTTGGATTCGATCTCCACCGGTACCAATAAAATTATTAATTGCAATTTTTAGTGCTGATTTACCACGTCGTGGGCGGTGAAGTGAAATAAGAAGGGGAATCCTGTATGTCTGAGAAATAAGAAAAATCCATATTTCAAAGACAGAGCACCGCGGCGGACATTTTCTTGCTCTAAAACCCTCTCAAAAATGAGAGGAGTCCTGTGCCCAGCAGTGGTACGTATAAAGGCTGACAATTTACACTACTTTTACTTTTCTTTATAAAACATAACATAACATAAACTCTAATACCTGTCATCCAGTGTGGTTTGTAGAGACAATGGATAACACTTCGAAAACCGATACGAGGCTGCCACTCGAGGAATCTATCTTCCTCATCAGTTTATGTAGTGGCGGTGTAAGATTATCTTATATGTAGGTGAAAAGGAACCGGGCAGGCTCAAACGTTCAAATAAGAAACAGAAGGGAGGAATCTAGGCTTCTCTCGATCCGGCCTCCTATCACGCTTACGTTGGGTTCGGGAACAACGTATGTGATCTCCGCAACGGAGTAACACACAAGGGCGATAACCTCTTCCTTTTCAGAAAATAGGTTCAGGCGGGGATTACGGGTCTTCCGAAGTCGTCCCGGTCCCAACGCCTTAATTCTTCGATGTGGACTGTATAATTTTGAGGGATGAATTTCTTGGGAATAAAACAGCAATTATCTTCAAACCGTTCCGTGAGAGAGTAATCACTTTTCCCTATCACTTCCCTACACTTTTTCTTCTTATTGACTGCTGGTTTTGCACTTTTCCCGAACTAATCCCGAAGGATTCCCAAACTTTTCCCGAAGGATTCCCGAACGAATTGCAAGAAAACTCGTTTACTGAGCTACCCCTGAGCTATACGCGAAAGTGAGCCGCGCCATTTGCGCGCCTGCGCAACTTAATTACATCAATTTGTACTATCACTCTCTCACGGTTTTCTCAATAATTTGTTTTGTATAAGACATACATTTATACATTTACTTATAAAGATAGCACAAAAAAATATCTTTACTACGATATTCATTACATTTTCATATCACAAAAAACCTTTTATTTATTTAACAAAATATGCCTATTTTACTCACATGTTCAAACTTGAAATTTCTTAAATATTTAACATAGAAAGTTAAAATAATGTTTCCCACTTGAAATTATACATATCTTAACCAACACAACAGTTTAATTTACATTTTCTCTATACATTTCACTATTAAAACACTTTTAAATTTCTTATACAAAACTATCATTATTTCACTGATTCACAGGAATTTTCACATAAAAATAACACAGAATTCACCTCTTTTGCATGTACAATCAATCTGAAATGTTTTACAAGTCATTTTTACATAAATTGCTGAAATTGCAAATATTTAAATTTCTACATATTTGGCCTCCTAAGTACGTGGCTAGCGTGCGTCTATGATCTCACACTATTTGAACAACTAACTTTTGCACGGCTATCGACTATCAGAAAAAATGGAAAGTCTAATATCAACAATAATAGGTGAATAAATGCTTCTACACAATTCTCAAACTGTAGGAAACTATTTCTAATCAGATTCTTATCAGTTATCATGTCTCTTATCAGATAACATAGACGAAATATTTCATGAATCAATACATTGAAAATAGGCATTTGTTTTCATACAAAACATATCAAACTCATGTAAGACAATACTTATGCAATTAATTTCCATTGATTCTACTTATGCACAGCGATCATCTCGACCGGGGAACAAATCCTGGTCTCTAACTTTATTTTAATATTCCTTTAAATTAAGATGATTTCAACCGGGGAACCAATCCGGTAACATAATTTATATCTTAAAAATTCGCTATATGAATTTATTAAGAGATATTACTAAGAAAACGATAAACTACTCCGACCTGGGAGTCGAACCCAAGACCCTCATATCATTAATTCGATATTTCTTTAAGATTCAACTAAGCATTTTCTTATCGGAATATTGTTGCTCGATAATTTGCTTTTTAGAAGCTATTGGTAATCGGTTAACTAATAAATTGAAATATTCTTATAGGCGCGTCGCCAACAGTAGGTGTTGTAAGGTGCCAGTGTGAAACAAGACAGGATACGAGCAGCAGCATCTTTCTGATAACATCAAAGTTACAATAAAAAACACTACGGTTATCAACCCGCTTCCCAAACGTGGCATCATGGGGTATAGTTGGCGAAGCCTTCCATTCTACGTTTCTGTTTAATTGCATATCATGTAAAATCATTACAAAAAGCTGGAGATGGTAACAAGACAATTTGTGAACAAGAATGACTGTCGAAAAATACTCCTTTGTGCCAGCCAAGCGTTACAAACAGTTTATTGTATGGCAGTGATCAATTTACCACTCATCGTTTTCACAATATTATGTGAGTTGTTATTTTTTAAATTTATTTATAGAATAGGGGTGACAAAAGAGCACGCAGTCCACCTGATGGTAAGTGGATGCTGTGTCCTATAGGCATTATACATTTATCCTCGACTAAGGATAAAAATATAGATGCGTTGTCATATCTGAGGACTAATACACTCACCATACGAAACACAACAGTATTAAGCATCATCATTATCATTACAGCCCTTCACAAGTCCACTGCTGAACAGAGGCCTCCCCCAAGTAATGCCACAAAGCACGGTCCTCAGCCACCTGCATCCATCGACTTCCTGCATGTCTTACCAGGTCGTCACTCCATCTAGTAGGGGGTCGCCCTGCACTACGCCTACCGATACGAGGCTGCCACTCGAGAAATTTTCTTCCCCATCGGTTATCAGTTCTTCGAGCTATATGGCCGGCCCATTGCCACTTCAGCTTACTAATCCGTTGGGCTATGTCGGCCACTCTGGTTTTACTGCGGATATCCAAAACTCCGAGCATAGCCCTCTCCATAGCTCGCTGAGCGACCTTCAGCGTCCTCATACGGCCAGCAGTGAAGGACCACGTCTCAGATCCGTAAGTCATCACTGGTAACACGCACTTGTTGTACAATCTAGTTTTTAGAGTTTGAGTATACCTGACGAGAAGATGTGTCGTAATTTTCCGAACGCTGCCCAGCCGAGTTGAATCTTATTAATCAAAGTAATCACTATAGCTGGTGGGAGATTTGGGAGCTTCTCCATAATTGTGTTTAGTTTTTCGCAGTATACATGCAGTGATACTTATTGGTAAGAAGCTTTGATAAATCACACCTGCGCCAGACCACCAAACAGTGAACATTTTTGCAGATAATTGATAGAATCAGGCGTTACTTTGCGAAAATCCATTATAATAAAAAATAAAAATATTTTTCCGGAGGTAAATTTTAGTTCTGAGCATTGTTTAGGTGCTGAACCAGGATCCAATTATTTTAATGATCACTTGCGATTGTCATACAGAATCCATTTTTCGTCGCAAGTAAAAATGCGGTTCAGAATTCCTTCGTTTGTGTGCCTGTTGTGCAGTGCAAAGCACGTCCCGACGCGTAGGTACTTCGCGATGGCGATCATTGAGTACGTGCGGCACCCATTTGTCAAGCTTTTCTACCTTACCAATTTGACGTAAATGGACCAATATTGTTTTGAAGGTAACTTCGAAAGCTCCTGCTAATTCAGCCGTAGATTGAGTATCATCAGCTTTCACAATCGCCTTTAATTCGTCCTTGTCGATCAAAGTTATTGGACGACTGTGGGGTTCATTTTCAGGTCGAAAATTTCGGAACGGAAGCAGGTAAACCAATAACAGGTGGTGCGTTCGTTTGAAGTATTCGCTCCGTAAACGTCGTTAATGTTGCGTGCCGGTTGTGCCGTGGTGCTGCCACGACAGTGTCATTACTCTGATGATGAAAAAGATTCAAATGTGATGAAAATATAACGCTTATCAATTAACAAAAGACTAATTTTGAAATTAGAATTCTTTGCCAAACAAAATTATTCTGATTTGAAATGGCCAGTACTGCAGAATGGCAATTTTGTAGGTAAAGGTATATTATGATGTAAGGTGTGTTAATTTTTTTACGGTCAGGGCTTATTTAATAACTATTTTAGATTGGTTATAATAAATTTATATTTTAAAAACTACTAAAAATATAAACACATATAATTTTTAAAGTGCATTATTAGCTTGCTTGGAACTCATAGTAAGTAAGATTAGAATTAGTTTATACCCTTGGTGTTAGTGTTACCCAGGCTGGTTTCCGCAATTCCATGATTAAGCGCATATTTTGCGAGTAGACAGGAATTAATGCTATTATTTATTTAAATTTATTGTAAACCAATGCTTAACTACAATACCACCTGGTAAGCGTTGATTAACCACCGGATAGTAAAACGTACTGATGTAGCGTAACAAAAGGCTATTTACTCTCGTCTTGGAGATACACAGAATATAATCGGACGCAAAGACGAAGAATGAGGTAAAGACCAGCCAACCGCCTGCGATGGTAGAAAAGGAAGAGAGGAATTAGGCCATCGACGACGACCCGGAGAGACGGTTCACTCAGAAAATCTTTCACCTAGTTAATTAGGCTAGGCGGTTAGCCATACACTTAAAAGCTTGCCCATAAGGCTAGTGTGCCAAACCCTATCCTTAAAAGGCCTTCCAGTGAGAAAAGAAACAGCAAGTGCCTCAGAGATGTCGAGAGCCTGACCGATTTCGACGAAACCCGTACTGCCCATCATTGAGGAGGTTATTCTGTTCTAGGCGTGTATGGGTATTAAATCTTGCCGAGTATGGAGGTAATTAAAATAAGTTTTAGTCTAGAATAGGCTGCCATATGTTGCTACCTTCCAAGATTGGGGAAATATTCCAAACCTAAATGAGATGCGGAAAAAGCGCATCAACACAGGAAACTAACCATTAAGAATAGGGGTAAAATATTTTGTTCTAATTTATACATGGCCACTTCTAAAGCATAGGGTCGGGTTTATATTTTTCATATCATATTCATATATATATATATATATATATATATATATATATATATATATATATATAAATCCTAAATATATGGAGAATTATTTTTCAGAGTAGCTGAAAATAATGATTAAGTTCAAAATTTATTAGAAAATATCAGCTTTGAATGTTATTTTTGGGCAAAAACTACAGCATACGCGCGCTCGTATGTGTACGAGTCACTTTACTGAGCTTTTGCCTACTATTTGCTTCCTTAATGACAATAAGGAATATATAATACATTCCTTGATAACTTCACGACACGAATTATGATTCTAATTTTCCCTTCATACGTTAAGCGGGCTTAGCATCGTCATAATAAATAAAATTGAAAAAATACATTTCAACGACGTGTGGGATCTATGCAAATAAAATGTTCTGCACTCCTCGAATTATATATCTACTATATCTATAGTTGAGATTAAGAGTATTGTTATTAAAGTTTTAAACAGTTCAACATGCCACTCATTACAAATAATAAGACCGAGAGCTGATCTAACATGTGCAAAGTGGTGTAAGTAACTATCGGATAAAATCTTTGTGCAAACGAAACATCGCGTAAAACACTCAGTAAACACTCACTCTTTTGAAGCTTTGAAGTGGCGTCGATATAGATATAAAATAATAATTTATCAAAATGTCTTGTTTCCCGCTGCGCCGGTCTTATTGTAAACAAAGGAACAAATAAAGCCTGACTGAGTCTGACAGACACAGTCGACACTTGAATAATGTTAACGTTACAATTTTCTCACTCAAATACAATAATTATTATACTAAATAGTTTTGATAAGAATACTAAAAAAAAAAAATTAAGGTTTTTTTTAAATATTTCTGATGGCGTTTTAGACACGGTATAGATGGCTATAGAACAAATACACTACTATTAATTAGTAAAAAGTAATAATAGAGCTATTATAATAAAAATCTCACCGCTGGGTGCTGTAAAGTGTTCGTAACGTCGGGATTATAAAAAGTTAATAAACGCGATAAAATTCGTAAAATACAAGTTTTATTTAAATTAATTAAGGATTTGCCATAATCACCATGCTCGGCATGTGATTGGTCATTGGACCAGTCATTATCTGCCGAGTGAGATAATGACTGGTGTAAGTGCTTTATATCTGGTATCTGGTTGCTAACAATGACCTCTTCCATATTCGCTGATATGGGGTGGCTCTTATGCCCATACGGCGAATATTATTGAGGTATAATAAGAAGTGTCAGAAAAATAAATATTAATATAGAAATAAGCCGTCAAATACATGTATAATATTGCGTAAAAGCTACGCAAGGTATATTTCACGGTCGCCACGATATTAAGTAAATATTGTAATTTGCGATCGATTCAAGAACAAAGTTTTTGGTACATTTTCCTTACTACATTTGCTGAAATGTATTCAATACAATTAAATATAGTTTTTTCCTAACTTACGTATTGTACTCGTGTATTTTTCAACATATTATTGTTTATGTGAGCTCTCTTCGTAACAAATGTTATTATATTTCCGTAAAATTCTTGGTTGTTCAAACATTTATTAAGCTAATTAATAAAATTATCTATGAGCTATTTCGTCAGTATCAACACTTTCAATCTGAATATAAACACAATTCCGAAAAGTGTGTCTGTATGTGCGATGAAAATAAATACACATTCGTAAATGTGTATTTTAAACCGTTTTTACCCTGAAAATAATATTATATTTTCTTCTAATTATTACACTCAGAAAGTTGATATTGCCACAACACTGTGACAATAAAAATTAACTTTTCATAAAAAGTAAAAACTAACTTTAAAGAACAAAAAATGATAATGTTATGAGCTTAGGGTTCGTGGCAATAAAAACTGTTCGAGCACATACCGGTCCCGACCGAATAGGCGTAGAGAGTTCTAGCATGGAATTTTTTAGAAAGCTTAGTTGTGCTACTCGATACTACATGGAGCTAGTGCAATGAACTAGGCATTAAATATAATAATAAATAAATCTTTATATATGTATATCTGCTAGGTTTTAAATAATATAATTTCCACATAACAGCTTCAGAAGTCGCTGCTAAGACATAGTGTTTAGAAGAGTTAAACCCCCGACTTAAGAAGCTGTTCAGTGGAAATCATTTTATTATTTTTACTTTTTAGAAGTTTTCTCTACCTCTAAATAATATTTTAATTTTTTAACCTCTTTAAGAAGTCTTATGAATACCAAAAGCTCAAGATAACAACTGGATCGTAATCTTAATATTTAGTTACATAAAAAGCTTTATAGCCGATGTTCCCTCTGATGTCTCTGTTAGAAGTGGATTTTTTTCTTTAAATGTATATGTGACAACACCTGAAGTATAACCTATTTTACAATAAAATAATGGTTAAAATTGGCTCACAATTTGCAAAGATATTATATAACACATTATGTGTATTTGAGTAAATCGAGTTCCATCCCCGCCGGCACGGCAGTATGTTTAAGAAAAATACATTCAAGTTACAGCCTATGTTCGTCCCACAGCTGAACACATTGAACACCTCAGTCCCCCCCGTGACCATGGGTGCTGTACAGTGCTCGAAACGTCGGGAATATATTAACTTGTTTTATATATTCCTGATTTTATACGCGATAAAATTCGTAAAAACTAGTTTTATTTAAATGTGTAATGTCGCGTAAATATAAGAAATCATTATAAAGGAAATTATTTATCTTTCTAGATGATTGAATGATTTTTCGGATTCGTTAAGCTTAGATCAATATTTTTACAAGCTAACTTCACCTGTTAGTATGCGTGGTCAAATTTTGTAACTGAATTTTAGGCTAATGCTACCTAACCGAATCGATTGGGATGAAATTTTGCACACATTTTTAGTGTCGGTAACAGTACATTCTCGTACATTAATTTGTGTAATTTTTTCAAAATCTCGACTGCCTGAGTGCAAAATGAACCTACATAAGAACCTACATACGAAATGAATATACTGCTAAATGCCAAATATCCACTCTACGGGAGAGACCTATGTTTAGGATTATACTTACTGTAATGGATGGATGGAGGGGAAATCACAAACTTAATGTCGTCTAATTAGATACACATTCAAAACTTCATCCCCTGTGTTGCCACTTTTAGTACCCGCAAGTATAGCCTCCGAAGTGTAATCTATTTAATAAAAGCTTATCAAAAATTATAAAAATATCGCGTTACATTACATACACATAAAAATACACACAGTCTATGTGAGGTGAGAACTTCCCCCTTTATTTGAAGACGAAAAAATATTTAATAATTATTGAAACATACGATCGCCCATTGTTAGAGAATGGTTTTTAATGAGTTTGCAAAATGATGTATTGTTGTAATACAGTTATCCTGACCATGTTTTTTCATTAGCCTCTTTAAAAAAAATTAAATAAAATTCTTACAAGCAATTTCAAGCTTTTATTTCAATTAAATTACCAGTACTTTGAATAACAAATATAGGAGAATAATAGTCGTAATAAGCGTCATTAATGTCTAAGCGATGCTTTAATGCGCAATTAAAGCAAACAGTCCAAAAGAGTCTACCCATTTCGTCTTGAAAGTGAAGTGAAGAATAGCCTTTAAATGTTCCACCAGAGCACAAGCCTCCTCTCATTTCTAAGAGATTTGTAGAGCAGGGAGATAACCGTGTCAGTGTTAGCGGATATCAAATAATGTCCTCGAAAACATGCATTTTGGATATTGTTACATTTTAATCATCATTATTATTACCCTTTATAGCGTTACCTGTTATATAATACAATTGTCAATTCATCTAACAAACGTAATGATACGGAAAATCCGGGAGCTTTTATAGTAGAGATTCATATCAAGCCGTGGACTTTTGAGTGCTTGTAAAATAGCAATAGATATTTGGATATAAGACGCAAATTTTGATACTCTGTTTAAATATTAAGTATAAATATTTGCAATGTTTTTTTATAGGATAGGGTAACAAACAAGCACACAGTCCACCTGATGGTAGGTGGTTGCTGTGGCCCATAGACATCTACATCTATCCTCGATTACGAATAAAAATGCAGATACGTTGTCACCTATGAGGACTAAGATAGAATGCCTCGTTTCCGGTAAAAAGGGTCTCCGGATCTCTACACTCACCATACGAAATATAGCAGCATTAAGCTACTATTTCACGCTGGTATTCTGTGAGAGCGTGGTCCTTCCCCGGTCGAGCCGACCCATTTGTACTACAACTATAATTCTAATATAACTGCAGCATGGCTCTACTACTAATAAACGTTACGTTTTTTGGTAGGCACCAGTTTTTTCTTCAATTAATTGTGTAGGGTAAAGTACTTAATTAGCTCCTGAACCACAGTTTTACGCTAGTTTAGGAGCCTATGGATTCACTGAAATATTTATTGTAATATTTTATGTCAAATAAAGTTTATTATTATTATTTGGGGTATCTATATAGTTTTCTCATCTGGTTGGGTTATATAAATATATAATTATAAATTAAAATGAAACGATAAATATACATAAATATCAATAAAATAAAATAAATACAAAAATACATAAATAAAAAAAAGCCCAACCAGATAGAAGCCCTCGGCAGGGGAGACCAAACGGCCGAGGGTTAGGAGGAAAGGGAAAGAAACCGGCGGATGATGCGGGCGGTATCGAGGAGCACCGCCTTTCGCATTTGAGCCCAGAGCGGTCCATCACGGAGTCGCAGTCGCCTCAGATGACCCGAGAGGCTGACTGGAATTAGCCCATTCGCAGAGACGACTACAGGAATAATTTCGGCCGGCAGACCACCCCACATATCAGTCACCTCGTGAGCCAGGTCCAGATATTTTGTTCGTTTATCTGTTTCGGCTTTCACGATGTTCTCTTCATACGGAATGGTAATGTCGACCAAAAATATCCCTGACTGTGCCCGGTCCATCAGCACAATATCAGGCTTATTCTCAAGAATAGTCCTGTCTGTGATGGTGGCCCGGTCCCAGTAGAGCATGGCGCGGTCATTTTCGAGCACGACTTCCGGCAAGTACTTGTAATACGGCACTTTGAAAGGGAAGGCCAAATTGGCCTCTAAAAAGCTTGGCGTGCTCAGCAGAGCGGGACAGTATTTCATGCCGGCACACCGCCTGCAACTTTACAAGGCGCAGGTTCGGCCGCACATGGAATACTGTTCCCATCTCTGGGCTGGGGCTCCCCAGTACCAGCTCCTTCCACTTGACCGCATCCAGCGCAGAGCGGCTCGAATCGTCGACGACCGAGTGCTTTCCGATCGGCTCGATTCACTGGCGTTGCGAAGAGATGTTGCATCTCTTTGCGTATTTTATCGCATCTATCACGGGGAGTGCTCTGAGGAATTGTTCGGATTAATCCCAGCCGCCAAATTTCGTGAACGCACGACACGGCAAACGTCCCGATACCATCCACACCATCTGGATGCTTGGCGGTCCACCACTGTACGTTTCACAAGGAGTTTTCTTCCACGTACAACCTCTCTGTGGAATAGTTTATCACCGGCGATTTTTCCGGACCGATACGACCTGGGGACCTTCAAGAAAAGAGCTTACTCCTTTCTAAAGGGCCGGCAACGCACCCGCAATTCTCCTGGTGTTGCGGTTGATCATGGGCGGCGGTAGTCACTTAACATCAGGTGAGCCGCATGCTCGTTTGCCCCCTCTTCTATATAAAAAAAAAAAAACTTTCCGTAGATCGTATTTCAGAGCGAATTCCTGGTGTAGAATTCTGGCTACTAGGTTGTGTCTGTGCAAGTACTCAGAGTTAGAAAGCGCCGAACAACCGGGGATGACATGCCTAAGTGACTCCCCGGGATGGCGACAAGCTCGACAGACGTCGATGGTGCTATCCTTTAGGATGTATCTCCGATAGTTGTTGGTCTTAATAACCTGATCCTGTATTGCACAGACAAAACCCTCGGTTTCCCCAAAAAGGTCACCGAAACGTAGCCAGTTGAGGGAGGCGACTGTATCTACGAAGAGATCATGTAGAACCCTGTAGTACCTCCCGTTGTCTAAGGATAGAAGGGTAAGCCCTTTATCACTAGAAATGACGTCATTATAGAATGGATCATCCGATCTCGCCAGGAAGTAATCACGGAGGCTGCACACTTTGCGATTATGTATGGTGAGCGTGCTCAGAAAACCACGCCCACCATGCTTTCGCGGCAAGTACAGCCTCGTTACCGACGATCTCGGATGATGCATCCCATGGGACGTCATGGTAGTGCGGACTTTTCTATCCAGGGCGTTAAGTTCGGTCTGAGTCCAGCTGAGTATGCCAAAGGTATACATGAGGACAGGCATGACCCAGCCGTTATATGCGTGTGCCTTATTCACACTGGACAAAAGGCTGTTAAGCACTTTGGTCAAGCGTGCATAAAACGTGTCGCAAACTGACTGTTTCATACCAGCCTCATCGATACCGATGTTCTGTGACATACACAGGTATCGGTATGTTTCCGCCTCGGAAAGGGTCCTTAGGTTGACGGGAATAGATAAGTCTATGCCCTCAGAGTTAGCAACCCTACCCCTCTCAACATGGAACACCGCACACTTATCCGTCCCCAGCTCCATTCTAATGGAATTGCTAAATTCACAAGTGATGTTTAGCAATTCCATAAGATGGGAGCGACTGGAAGCAAATAATTTGAGGTCATCTATATAGAAAAGGTGGGTCACTTTTGTACCTCCTTTCCGAAGCTGACGTCCCCTCCCGGAACCCTCCAGTAAAGTACTGAGAGGGTTCAAAGAGAGTCAGAACCAGATTGGACTCAGACAGTCGCCCTGGAATATACCCCTTCTTATCCTTATGCGGCTTTCCGCAGCCGTCATCCGCTCGCCTAGATGACAGAAGATCGTACTCCACTGCCCCATACACTGCCCGAGGAAGTCTCGAACTGTACAGTCAATCTTGTACAGCTCGAGGACTCTCTTTAGCCATGTTTGGGGCACCAAGTCAAATGCCTTTCTGTAGTCTATCCAGGCGGCGGAGAAGTTCCGACGGTTGCGTTTCAACACTTTGCCAATGACCGCGTCAATAAGGAGTGGTTCCTTGGTTCCACGACTGCCACCCCGACATCCATTTTGAGCGCGTGATATCACCTGATTTTATTCCAGGTGACGAGTGATTCTCGCGCTCAAAATGGATGTTAGTGTCTTGTATATGGTCGGCAGACACGTGATGGGGCGGTATTTGCTCGGGTCTGTGGTGACCTGGTCTTTAGGAACCAAATGCGTGATCCCAGTAGTGAAGAGGCTCGGGAGCGACTTCTGGTTGAGAGCCTCTTGCAACTGTCGGGCGAGCACAATGTGACACACCACAAACCCCTTCAGCCAGTAGTGATGCAGCCCGTCGAGTCCCGGACTTTTCCAGTTCGGGGCCCTACGGACCGCCTCAGCTACGTCATCCGGCGTTATAATGACGGGGTTCATGGGCGTTATGCTCGCACACTGACTCGCCACAACTTCCGTCCAAGGGTTTATGGGCTCTGACCACAGGCCGCGCCAGAATGCTACAGTGTTGGCCTGATTCGGTGCTGGGCCCGTTCCACTTACCATTGGTCGCTCCAACGATTTATAGAGCCTCTTCTGCTCACTCTGGAAGAGACGATTCTGGTTAAACCGTGTCGACCTCTCAGTATATCGCCAAATCCGCTTTCCCCAAGCAGCGATTCTCTGCTTCAGGTCGTTTATGCGCTCCGTCAGTTTTTGCATTATATCCGCCTGGGGCAAACTAACATTTGTCCCAGCAAATGCCATATTGACGGTGCGCACAATCCTTGGCCTGTTGTTGCCTGACCTGAAGCATATCAGTCTGCCGATGAGGGCCCTAGTCTTTGCGATACGTTTTTCAATTCTTATTCTCCAGGCTGGGATAGTGCTACTTTGTCCAGTAGCGCGTCCAGCCGCGGAAAGTTTGGCGCCTATAATACGGACACTGACAGTGCGGCGCCAAAAAGAATTGAGTCCGTCTCGCAAAGGTCCCGGCTGGCTTCCAAATAGGTCACCAGCATTGGGTTCAGAGCCCTCACGACAGCCCGATTCCGCTTGCTTAGGGCTATGCGGGGAAGTCGCGGTCGATTTTCGAGAGGCGTACTGCGCGTTTCCTCAATCGCCTCTTCCAATGTGGAGTACATTGGATATATGCTCTAATTCCAGTTCCTGGGCGACTGTTCCATCATCGTTTGAATCAACCACAACTGGGGTATTCACGGCGGCATTCACGTTTGCGGGTTGCTCTGCAATTTTTATTACTATTTGGGGTAAATATTTATTGTAATATTTTATGTCAAATAAAGTTTATTATTATTATTTGGGGTATCTATATAGTTTTCTCATCTGGTTGGGTTATATAATTATAAATTAAAATGAAACGATAAATATACATAAATATCAATAAAATAAAATAAATACAAAATACATAAATAAATAAAAGCCCAATCAGATGGAAGCCCTCGGCAGAGAAGACCAAACGGCCGAGGGTTAGGAGGAAAGGGAAAGAAACCGGCGGACGATGCGGGCGGTATCGAGGAGCACCGCCTTTTGCATTTGAGCCCGGAGCGGTCCGTCACGGTTATTATTATTATTAGGGGTATCTGTATAGTTTTCTCATCTGGTTGGTTTCTATAAATATATAATTATAAATTAAAATGAAACGATAAATATACATAAATATCAATAAAATAAAATAAATACAAAAAATACACAAATAAATAAAGATCCAACCAGATGAAAGCCCTCGGCAGAGGAGACCAAACGGCCGAGGGTTAGGAGGAAAGGGAAAGAAACCGACGGACGATGCGGGCGGTATTAAGGACCACTGCCTTCTGCATTCGAGCCCGGAGCGGTCCGTCACGGAGTCCCAGTCGGCTCAGATGACCCGAGAGGCTGACTGGGATTAGCCCATTCGCAGAGACGACTACAGCAATAATTTCGGCCGGCAGACCACCCCACATATCGGTCACCTCATGAGCCAGGTCCAGATATTTTGTTCGTTTATCTGTTTCGGCTTTCACGAGGTTCTCGTCATACGGAATGGTAATGTCGACCAAAAATATCCTTGACTGTGCCCGGTCCATCAGCACAATATCAGGCTTATTCGCAAGAATAGTCCTGTCTGTGATGATGGCCCGGTCCCAGTAGAGCCTGGCGCGGTCATTTTCGAGCACGGCTTCCGGCAAGTACTTGTAATACGGCACTTTCCGGTCCACGAGACCGTATTTCAGAGCGAATTCCTGGTGTAGAATTCTGGCTACTAGGTTGTGCCTGTGCAAGTACTCAGAGTTAGAAGGCGCCGAACAACCGGGGATGACATAACTAAGTGACTCCCCGGGATGGCGACAAGCTCGACAGATGTCGACAGTGCCATCTTTTAGGATAAGTCTCCGATAGTTGTTGGTCTTAATAACCTGATCCTGTATTGCACAGACAAAACCCTCGGTTTCCCCGAAGAGGTCACCGAAATGTAGCCAGTTGAGGGAGGCGACAGTATCTACGAAGAGCTCGTGTAGAGCCCTTTAGTACCTCCCGTGGAGCTCCTTCTCCTTCCATACGGTCTCCCGGTCGGAAATGCTAAGCACTGCTGGGTCCTGCCATTGCTCGATGGCTAAGGATAGAAGGGTAAGCCCTTTATCACTAGAAATGACGTCATTATAGAGTGGATCATCCGATCTCGCCAGGAAGTAATCACGGAGGCCGCACACTTCGCGATTATGTATGGTGAGAGCGCTCAGAAAACCAC
Source organism: Parnassius smintheus behrii (assembly GCA_036936625.1). Lineage (NCBI taxonomy): Eukaryota > Metazoa > Arthropoda > Insecta > Lepidoptera > Papilionidae > Parnassius > Parnassius smintheus. The sequence goes on along the minus strand of JAUPFT010000011.1, from coordinate 40,654,489 downwards.
GCCCACCATGCTTTCGCGGCAAGTACAGCCTCATTACCGACGATCTCGGATGATGCATCCTATGGGACGTCATGGTAGTGCGGACTTTTCTATCCAGGGCGTTAAGTTCAGTCTGGGTCCACCTGAATATGCCAAAGGTATACTTGAGGACAGGCATGACCCAACCGTTATATGCGTGTGTCTTATTCATACCGGACAACAGGCTGTTAAGCACTTTGGTCAAACGTGCATAAAACACGTCGCAAACTGACTGTTTCATACCAGCCTCATCAATACCGATGTTCTGTGACATACCCAGGTTTCGGTATGTTTCAGCCTCGGAAAGGATCCTTAAGTTGACGGGCATAGATAAGTCTATGCCCTCAGAGTTAGCAACCCTTCCCCTTTCAACATGGAGGACCGCACTCTTATCCGTTCCCAGCTCCATTCCAATAGAATAAAATATTAAATTCTAAATTCACAAGTGATGTTTAGCAATTCCATAAGATGGGAGCGACTGGAGGCGAATAACTTGAGGTCATCCATATATAAAAGTTGGGTCACTTTTGTACCTCCTTTTCGAAGCTGAAATCCTCTCCCGGAGCCCTCCAGTAAAGTACTGAGAGGGTTCATGGAGAGGCAAAACCAGATTGGGCTCAGACAATCGCCCTGGAAGATACCCCTTCTTATCCTTATGTGGTTCTCCGCAGCCATCATCCGCTCGCCCAGATAGCAAAGGATCGTACTCCATTGCCCCATACACTGCTCGAGGAAGTCTGCAACTGTACAGTCAATTTTGTACAGCTGGAGGACTCTCTTTAGCCATGTATGGGGCACCGAGTCGAATGCCTTTCTGTAGTCTATCCAGGCGGCGGAGAAATTCCGATGGTTGCGTTTCACCACTTTGCCAATGACCGCGTCAATAAGGAGTGGTTCCTTGGATCCACGATCACCGCCCCGACGTCCATTTTGAGCGCGTGACATCACCTGATTTAGCTCCAGGTGACGAGTGAATCTCGCGCTCAAAATGGATGTCAGTGTCATATATGGTGGGTAGACACGTGATGGGGCGGTATTTGCTCGGGCCTGTGGTATTCTGATCTTTAGGAACCAAATGAGTGATCCCAGTAGTGAAGAGGCTCGGGAGCGACTTCTGATCGAGAGCCTCTTGAGACTGTCGGGCGAGCACAGCGTGACACACTACGAACCCCTTCAGCCAGTAATGATGCAGCCCGTCAAGCCCCGGACTTTTTCAGTTCGGCTTCCTACGGACCGCCTCAGCCACGTCTTCAGGCATTATGGTGACGGGGTCCATAGGCGTAACACTTGCACTCTGACTCGCCACAACTTCCATCCAAGGGCCCTCGCTGTGGTTTACGGGCTCTGACCACAGGCCACGCCAAAATGCGACAGTGTCAGCCTGATCCGGTCCTGGGCCCGCTCCACATACCTCTGGTCGCTCCAATGATTTATAGAGCCTCTTCTGATCACTCTGGAAGAGATGATTCTGGTTGAACCGCCTTGACCTCTCGTTAAATCGTCGAATCCGCTTACCCCAAGCAGCGATTTTTTGCTTCAGGTCATCTATGCGCTCCGTTAGTTTTTGCGTGATATCCGGCTGAGACAAACTAAAATTTGTCCCAGCAAACGCCATTCAAACGTTGCGCACAACTCTCGGTCTATTATTACCCGACCTGAAGCTTGTCAGTCTGCCGATAAGGGCCCTTGCCTTTGCGATACGGTCCTCAATTCTTTTTCTCCAGGCTGGGATGGCGCTACTTTTTTGAGTAGCACGTCCAGCCACGGGAAGTTTGGCGCCAATAATACGGCATACTGCCAGTGCGGCGCCAAAAAGAATTGAGTCCGTCTCGCAAAGGTCCCGGCTGGCTTCCAAATAGGTCACCAGCATTGGGTTGAGAGCCCGCACGACAGCCCGATTTCGCTTGCTAAGGGGTATGCGGGGAAGTCGCGGTCGATTTTCGAGAGGCATGCTGCGCGTTTCCAGCATCGACTCTTTCAATATGCTCCTCATTTTCTCTAGTTCGTGGGAGACTATTCCATCGTCGTCTGAATTAGCCACAAATGGAATGTTGACGGCAGCATCCACATATGCAGTTTGTTGCGCATCTAGTGGCGCCGCATTCCCAGCCGTAGCATTTCCATTCGATGAAGGAATAGCCTCACGTCGTAGTCGTTCGAGTTCGGCGTCACCAAATATCTTGGAGCGCAGGATGTACCGAACTCGGTCTGCCAGGTTTTGCTCAGTGACGGATAGAGATGGCTCCAGCTCTGCAAAAAAGCGATGCATCCGAGCCCGATACGCCAAACATCCAGTTTCTTCCCCTTTTGCCCTAAAATACGCCCGCAGTGCGTTTTCATTCATTAATTTTGACCAACGCATGCGACGTGCTCCACCAACGGCGCGTGTTGCTATGCGCGTTGCCATGCGTATGCGCGTTCCTTTCTGTGTTTCTTCCATCATCCATTTTATGGGCGCCAAATAACGGGAGACGCCCAAGCCCGGCACCGTTTCGTGGTTGGGTCATATACACAAACGGACCTTTGCACCTACAATTTTGCCTAGGCACGGCGCTCACACCTCTTGGCAGGATGCTGACTGACTGCGCCGACGTAGCAGTTTTGTCACATAACTGTTACGTCAGCGGGCGATGGGGTCGTCACTTCCCTATGCCATTTTACTTATTATTATTACTTAATGTGCTCTCTCTACCACCATCTAGCCTATACATTTGTATGAACTATGCCTAAAAATAACAGCTCTTAAAGGTCAAATCAAAAACTAATTGTTGTTCAAAGAATAACTGATTTGTAAAAACGGCGAAGTATTACAACTGTGAACGACAGAAGCTTAATTGTTTACGGTGGCCACGATTTTTGAGATCAACGGAAATATTAGTTGTGTTAATAGTAAACTTTTTCTTGCCTTTACACAAACACTACGCTTAGAGTAAGAGTAGTTTTCCAAATTATATCGCATTTAATTTTACTTATTTATAATGCCTGATGTTTCGATTGCTTTGCAGCACCCATATTCACGGGGTCTGAAGTTTTTTAATTCCTGATGACATAATCAACCCGGAGGATGTTTCTATCTTGGTTTTTATGTTGGGTCCATAAACACCTACGTGTATTCTATCGTCAAAGTATTAAATTGCACATGCCATGTTAACCCTGAGTACTAAGGTGGAATGCTTCCGTTATCAGTTAAAAAGGCTTGACGTGGAGTAAGTTATGAGGGGGTATTCTATTAAATGAGTCGCTTTGACTACAAATAATACAGAGCCCGCGCCAGCAGACCACGCTAGGTTTTAAGATTATTGTAATATTGGTTCGCTCTGCGTGGTATCCACCAAGCTGCAGAGCAGTTTTTTTTTATAGGATGGGATGACAAACGAGCACACAGTCCACCTGATGGTAATTGGTTGCTGTGGCCCATAGGCATCTACATCTATCCTCGATTACGAATCAAAATGCAGATGCGTTGTCACTCATGAGGAGTTAGGTGGAATGCCTCGTTTCCAGGAAAAGGGGTCTCCGGTCTACACTCACCATACGAAACACAGCAGCATTAAGCTACTATTTGACGCTGGTATTCTGTGAGAGCGTGGTCCTTCCCCGGTCGAGCCGACCCATTCGTGCTACAACTATACTACTAATATAACTGCAGCATGGCTCTACCACGTATAAAAGCTTTTAACGTCGAAGTTTTATCATTTATTACATAATATGTCTTTATATATAATACTAGCTGGTGCCCGGCGCTTCCACCAGTCCGACCAGTCTCCATATCTGTATAACCAAGTATTAAACCCTATTTGCAAAAATTCTCGACCCCGAAAATCTTATCAGATTTTTCAGATTATGTGGCCTGTGGCTGTAATTATCTAGGTACATTAAAAACTATTATGTGCGATTTATACTTTTTTATATAGAATAAGGGTGACAAACGAACACACAATCCACCTTGTAAGTGACCCATAGACATCTGTATCTGTGAATCAAAATGGAGATGCGTTGTCACCCCTGAGGACTGAAATAGAATTCCTCATTTCTAGTTAAAAGAATCTGTGGTACTCTAAACTCACCGTACAAAACACAGCAGCTATTAGCTCCCATTTTACACTAGTGTTCTGGGAGAGTGTTATCCTTACCTGGTCGTACTACAACTAACATGCTGTAGCATGGCTCTGCCACGTAAGTTTTCTGCGTAACTTATCTTCAAGTCTGAATTTTTCTTAAACAAATTGTCTAATTTTAATTATTTAACTACTACGTAATATTAACTAAATAAAATACTAGTCTCAATAGAGCGAAACATTAAATGGGGAGTCATCCTACTTATAATTTAAGTTTTTCTTATTTTTGTGTGTAAACAGAGGATAAGTTAATGTAATGAACTTTTGAAGAACATTTTATAAGTAGTTTAATTTTATTATAATTGAACCAGCACATGCCTAGAGAAGAAATTTTATTGATATTTATTACCTTAATTGGGGTTAAACTAACACTTTTTTCTACATATAATCTAAGTCCTATTCTGGTTTATAATTTATGTTACTGCCAAGTTTCATCAAAATTCAAACTGTAGTTTTCGCGTCGAGACATAAACATGCAAACAAGCTTTCATATTTATAATATTAGTAGGAAGTAGGATTAGTAGGATTTATCGCAAAATGATTTATTTAATAAGCCTATTAAAATTTTTTTGTAAACTAAATAATAGCTTAATTAAAAATGATTACATTATTTCCGTTATACAAAATCAAAACTTCATACCAAGTTTAGACATTCATCTTTGTTATAAGTGACAAAAGATTCTAAGCCTTCACATTCTAAACACGCAAAGTTTCATCTTAATTTGATTAAGAATTGTATACAAAATGACATTACTGGTTTATGGCCTACAATAATAAATTGTAAAACTTCTAAATTGAAAATTATTTAATACTTTTTTAATCATCGGTTCTTATAGTCTCTAGGTTAATTGTTTTGGAGAGTGTCAAATGGACGAAATTGACTGATTTGAATAAAATGTTTCCTTACTAAAGCTGTCTCTTTAAACTACATACGCTAAAGCCTAATACGAAAAGCTGGGAGATAATTAATGAGTAGCGTTTTATTTTTTAACCTAAAGATTTTAGTGGATAATATGTCGTCCATATCTATTTTTTACGTTATTATACTTAGGGGCGCATTAGTACTAATACATTTTCGTGAAAAAAGGAACAAGGCGTGTGGCGGATGGGTGTGCGTGTGGTGTATGTACTTTACCGGTTAACGTACTCGTATTACACCGGAACTTTAGTATTATTTTTATTTTGCATAATCTAATTTCATATATTGTTAAATTAACTGCAAGTATTACATAAATAAATTTATTTGGATCAATACATTTGACCGCAGCGCAAACCGCAGCGCCTATCATGTAAATTTCTGGCCACCGTAATAAATTATTACGCTTTATCGAATTGGAAATACAAATGGCGATACAAAATTTATTAATAAAGTTTATTTATATGAATGACCCTTTTAATCAATACTTTCATTAGCTGAGGCAACTTTTCGTTACTGCTTTCTAATTGCTTTGGCTTTAAATCAATTTTAGCGATATTTTAACGCACCATATTAATTAAAAGTTAAAAGAGGAACTAGGGTGGAAATTTATAAAGTGGTATCTATAATTAATTGGTGAAATTTGGTAATAACTACTTTAAACTTTAAATTATGAATTAAATTTTATTAAATCCGAAAAGTTATGTTAATGTTAAAGCTTCAGCTTTATATAACCTGGACGAGCAACCCGCCCAGCTCCGCTAGAGTGAAATTTAAATGGTGTTATTTATGTTTAAAAAAGCACTGCTTGGTCGTTTTAGTGTGTTCATCTTTGGTATTAATAATTCGTTAAAAGTGCGTTAAGCAAAAAAAAATGATTTTATAACGTTTATTCACTATTATGTTTAATCGTATGGTTCCAATGTGGCTCATGAATTATGGTTAACGATCAATGGTTTTATGGTGAAACATTAACGAAATTTTGCCACGTCTTACAGATTTACAAATTTGGGTCATTTTTTAATAGGACGGGTGACAAACGAGCACACAGTCCACCTGATAGGTGTGATTCTGACACCTGCTAAGAGGTGTGTGAAGCGGCAAGTGGTTGGAGCGGCCCATACACATCTACATCTATCCTCGATTACAAATCAAAATGCAGATACGTTGTCACCCGTGAGGACTAAGATGTAATGCCTCATTTCCAGTAAAAAGGGTCTCCGGTTCTCTACACTCACCATACGAAACACAGCAGCATTATGCTACTATTTCACGCTGGTATTCTGTGAGAGCGTGGTCCTTCCCCGATCGAGGCGACCCATTCGTGCTACAACTATACTATAATATAACTGCAGCATGGCTCTACCACGTATAAAAGCTTTTAACGTCGAAGTTTTATCATTTATTACATAATATGTCTTTATATATAATACTAGCTGGTGCCCGGCGCTTTGCAGCCGCAGAAGAAATACTTGTGTAAAGTGTGTAAATATATTGTTTTAAATTAGGATAAAATATATTGTTTAATTAGAAATAATAATACTTCTATTAAAGTTGAACGATATATAACTTTCAAATAAACTAGCAGCAAAACCCAGCGTTGCACGGGTCAAAATGCATCGTACATTTAATGATACAAATCTTTTTACCATTGAATGTACGTTGTATGTAGTCCCTACGAAATCAACTGATTAATTAATTTATTAAAATAATTATGAGTCAAATTCAAAAGTAGTTTGATTAAATAAAAAAATACATATTTACAGTTTTATATAAGGTACGTGAGGGTAATATGATCACCTTAAGCTTTGCCCCCCCCCCCTTGTAAAACCAAAACTAGGAGGGGGACAGAGACAAAAACACAAAATCGTCTAATATAAATAATATGTTAATTTAAAAAAAATTGCAAATAAGCCTTGGCAATACTTAGGAACCCTTCAAAAATCAACTTAATAACAACTAACTACATAACGCCCTACTAAAATCGACTTTAATATTTACTATAACTGTTGGTGATGTAGGCCACTGGTGTCGTCTGGGAGTAAAATAAATTAAAAATTTTGGTGAGCGCGTGTACATCCGCGGGGAGGGAGACATGGGTGTCACCCCCTATGATGTTCTAGTGCAACTGACTAAGCGCGGGATCATGAACTCCGCGGTGCAACACCGATGTTGCAAAATATACCTACATCCTACAATAAAAATCGCGGTAAGTGCCACCGTCCCCGTATGCAGACGTACTTATTTATTATAGAAAAACAACAAGCACAAAAGGTAAGTTACAATTTCTTATGTGTATATATTTTACATATACTATGTTTTATTAATTAATATTATTTATATTTCAGATATCCGAGAAGCAACGTGAGCGTCGTTAACATCCTCCCCCCAAGTGTCGGTTCGCCGACACTCATTACCAAGCTGGAGAAAAGCCACGCGAGCAGCCGATCGCTTCATCACTCCTGACTTAGTCCTAACGTCAACTACTCTAACTCTTCCGTCTGAACCTGGATACACCTTTTCAATAACACCCATTGGCCAACAGTTACGATATAATGATGGATCGACTATTACAACAAGATCCCCTACTTTTAATTGCGGACCTTCCCTATCCCATTTACGACGAGGAATTAGCTCTGGCAAAAACTCTTTTACCCATCTGCTCCAAAATAAGTCTGTCAACCGTTGGGCAATACGCCACTGTCGTCTAAGATACATGTCTCCATCGTCGAAGACCCCGGGTACAGGTAAGTTCGAAGAAGATCCTAGTAAAAAATGATTTGAAGTTAATGCCTCTTTGCTTTGAGGGTCCACCGAAACGTGTGTAAGCGGTCTACTATTAATTATATTTTCTACTTCAGCGAGAAGCGTTAATAAAACTTCTTCTCGTGGAGCCCTTTCTCTATGAACTACTTTCAGTGCCGTTTTCACACTTCTGATCAGACGCTCCCAAGCTCCCCCCATATGAGGGCTGGCTGGTGGTATAAACTGCCAAGAAACTCCTTTGTTTAATGCTTCGGTTATAACTTGCTGCTGTTTAATTTCTTGATTTTCGAAGCTCAGCATCAGCACCTCGCATGTTGGTACCATTATCAGATATGATAGTGTGAGGCCAACCGCGGCGTGCAGCCATCCTCCTCAGCGCCATAATTAGGGAGTCTGCTGTTAGCGTCGATACTATTTCAATATGAACCGCCCGTATTGTTAAACATGTAAAAAGAACACCATATCTTTTGGGTCTCTGCCTACCCACAGTTACTTCGATCGGTCCGAATAAGACCACTCCACAAACGGTAAAGGGTCTTTGATGATGAAACAACCTTTGAGATGGTAAGTCCCCGAGGCGAGGCGGTTGTGGTGCTGCTTTTCGTATTCGGCAAACTAGACACTGTGAAGCTACGGAGCGAACGGTAGGTCTCTGATTTACAACCCAGTATTTTTGTCGTAGCTCGTTTATTACAAGTTCGTTATACGAATGAGCCGCGCGAACGTGGAATTTTAAAACTACCAGCCTCGCTAGCGATGTTTACCATCTAGAATCACTGGGTTTTTCATATTTTCAGTGACGCTTGCCGCCGCGTTTATACGTCCTCCAACGCGCAATAAGCCGTCATTGTCTAAAAATGGTGTTAATGAACGTAAACGAATATCACGATTAATTTCTTTATTTTGTTTCAGCAAATCAATTTCAGTCTGAAATGATTGTGATTGTGAGTAGCGTAATAAAAGAACTTCGGCTCTATTCATTAACAAATTGTTAATGCACCGAGTACCGGTTTTTCTACATTTTTCTATAAATAATAGCACAGATGCGGTGCTGCGAAGCAAGCGCAGCCATACGGAAAAACGGTTTGGATCCGGAATAGGTAAATCATAAATACTGTTACGATTTAACTCTGGTGGTTTTAATACCACAAATATTTTATCCAACTGCTCAGTGTTGTTCTTTTCGTTATTTTCAGGCTCTCGGGGCCAATACTTTTCTTCCGTGTACAGAAGAGATGGGCCCGCAAACCAAGAGGGGTCCTTGTTGAAGTCGTAATCATTATTTTTTGTAGCTAAATCCGCTATATTTAAATATGTAGGCACATAATGCCACTTATCAATTTTACTTAACTCATCAATTTCGCCTAATCTATTTGCAATAAAAACTTTGTAATTTCTATGCTCGTTACGAATCCAATATATAACAATCATGGAATCGGTCCAATAAAAAACACGCGATGGTTTAATTCTATGCTCTTTTTTTATAGTCGCTGCCAAGCGACATGCTAATATCGCGCCTTGAAGTTCGAGTTTAGGCATAGTTATCGGTTTAAACGGCGCGACGCGACTTTTACACGCAATGAATGACACCTGCACGCCGTTGTTGTCCTGTTTACGCCAATATGCATAGGTGCGTGGAGACGCATCACAAAAAATATGCAACTGCAACGACGTCTCATTTTCGTTTACAGCGCGACCGCCGTTCTCGTTCACACCGACCGAATCGTCATCATAAAAATACCAGCGCGTAGTACGAACGTTACTCATAGCTTTTAATTGCGAAATCCAATCTTTAAATAAAGTAAATTATCTGCTATTTCGTCATCCCATTTTATGCCTATATTCCATATCTCACGCATTAATATTTTGGATTTTATCGTAAAAGGTGATAAAAAACCATGAATATCATATATAGACATTATAATGCGAAGAACTTCACGTTTAGTCGGTTTTCGTGATAGTTGTAAAATATCATCCGGTATACGTTTTAACGAAAGATCGAACCCGAACATATCACTCACGGGAAACCACAAAAGCCCAAGCGTTCGTTCAGGCTGAGATTCAACATTAAACCTTATCGCCATGTCATTTAAAGTCTCTTCTGGCATATCGTTAAGAACCTCTGACTTGTTACTTAACCAGTTACGCATTACAAAACCACCTTGCTGGTAAATATATGAAACATCTTTTATCATTTTTATAGCAGTAGCGACGTCTGGTAAACTATCGATAAAATCGTCTGCGTCTGGCATTTTATTATGAAAGCGCAACGTGTTTTTATTTTGTCCTTTGTTTTCCACTTTGACTTCTTCTAGTTTGCTGCACCTTTCTCGATTTGTTGCATTTATAGGCGCTGCTTTTTTCTTCTGAACATTCACATGAGGATGTGTACATAATCTTTTACGCTTAGGCATTTTTATACAGTATTTTGATTTCCTGATCGTAGCTGAGATCCGACTGAAAAAAAGCGTTGACATTTCTAGTTTCAAACCTTTCTAGACTTCATAACTACACTGAAATTAAAAAAAATCGTTGAAAGTCTGCACGGAATGACTTTATGTATATTCCAGATGAGAATTTTCTAGATTATTAACTTTTCAAGATTAATTTTTGAGCACTTTGCTTATCGATTATAACTTGAGCGTGGCATAAATCTGACTGACACCAAAAGCTACTCACGTCAATAATCAAAATTTCTAGTGCCATAACTTTCTAGAATACACAACTAAACTGAAATTCAAAAAAAATCGTTGAAACTCTACATGAACTAGATGTTATGTATATTCCAAAATATAAGTATATGATATGAAATATTTCTAAATTATTCTATTTTCTAAACTGTCTAAAATAATTTTTGAATAATTTTGGATATAAATTTGGATATATGACGGAATTCCTATTCCTCTACTCCTATTCATGAAATTTAAAGAAAATTGATTAAAATTATTTTTAATCGATTTTAAACATTTAAATATATTTTTAATTATTTGAAAAAAGTTTAAAATGGTCTAAACATTTTAGATCCACTGCAACCATTTGCAAACATTTTAGAACATTTAAATATATTTTATAATTCTTTTAGAATGTTTTTGAAAATTTTGAAACTATGAAAATTACAGTCATTTAAATTGGAAATTATCTACCGTATTTAATGGAATTCGGCGAATTAAAAACACTTCTCCATATCCGTATCCGGTCAATATCATGCGCCTCATTTTCTAGGTTTTTAAGAATTTATCATTGTACATTTGGGTGGATTAAGGTATTGTAATAAAATCAATGACACCCTCTTTTTAAAACCAACTTATTTGGGGACAATTCAAAAAAGGTCTGCAAGCAATTGAGAAATTCCGTTGGGAAACGAATACCATCTTTCAAGTAGGGCACAGGGTCTAAGGAGTACGATTGCGTCGCTGCATTGATCTTCGAAAGAATTAATTAGTATTTAGCTTACATACTTGATCATTAGTAGGTGACAGAACTGCTCTGTCCCTGAATCTACGTATAAGAACTTATATAATTAATTTCGGGATATACATTGTCGACCAATTCTTGAAGGTCATTTTCTAAAACACATTGTCAAGAATAACTCTTCCATTGTCTTGTAGTAATACCCTATGAAAAACAACTCTACAAAGTTCTGGTTTTTATGTGCAGACAACGAAAGAGATCGCGGCGGCGCGGCGGCGTTCTATAGGACTAAACGGTGCGTTCCATCTCAAAAATGGTTGGAACAAAAGTCGTGTTACTGAAACCCTTTTTATTGTTTTATATTCTGAGAAGATACAGCTTTCCGACATAATAGTAAAGAAAACTAATTAATAATCAATTTTAAGTTTTTAAGTATATAAAATTACACTCAAACTTTGAACTTCGATAATTTCATATTAATTAGATTACTCATTATGGAAGTTCAACTTAAAATATTTTCTAAGTTCTTCGAGGAAATATATGAGTATTATACATTTTTGAATCACACAGGATCTTTTGTTTACAAGATTGTTTTGTCTTATGAGAAATATATTTTTAATTACATTATTAATTTTTAAGTGTCATTAGGAAATTTTCGGTCTTTTTGATTTTCAAGTTAAGGTTTCCTTGATGTAAATAGCTGCCAATGTTGATTTAATGATTGTCAATGTCAATGATTGTGTAATTGTGTCATTTTTATGTTCGTTAGCTATTAAGCGATACAAGAAAATATAAAAATATCAATATATAAAATATGAAAAACTTGCGTCATTACCGCGCTATTTCGAGCTAGAAGCAAAAATGTAGATCGACGGAGAAAAATAAAATGACGATTCTTGTTGTTTTCACTTATTTATGGATACAACAAAATACTTGTTATTGTTTGTTTACCATAAAATACTTTTTATTTAACAAGTAAGCACAAAATAGGATACGAGTACCTACATAAGTAGGTATTTAATATTTGGAAAAATAGTTTCAGGAGATTATTTTATGCGGTGATCATTTTAACTAGATGCATGATAAAAACATTTTTTACGTGGTAGCCATGCTGCAGCTATATTGTGGTTGCAGCACGAATGGGTCGGCTCTACCGGGGTAGGCCCCCGCTCTCACAGAATACCAGTGTGAATTAGTTGCTTAATGTTGCTGTGTTTCGTATGGTGAGTGTAGAGAACCGAAGACCCGTTTTAACGGAAACGAGGCATTCCATCTCAGTCTCAGGGGTGACAACGCATCTGCATTTTGATTCTTATTTGAGATTAATGTAGATTCTAAGGGCCACAGCATCCACTTACCATCAGGTGGACTGTGTGCTCGTTTGTCACCCTTATTCTATATAAAAAAACTTCTTATCTATTGTGGTAATTATAATCAGTATTGTTACGGCATTCCTGTGAGAACTATATTATTAAATTCAATTTTTTAATTTAATTTAATTTTTGTATTAACATTTATGAAATTTAATTTTTGTTATTTTTATTAAATAAATATAGTTTTTATAGTAGCGGCATTTTAATTATCTAATAGCATAGGCATTCAGAAATACGTATACATAAATTCAATTCAAAATGTCAAGAAACCAAAAAGTTATAGATTTTTGAGATGGAACGCTCCGTTTGGTCTCTTAGTGTGGCGTGCCTACCTATCCGTGATAATTTTAATTTATATTAAACGCCCAAGATATATTGTTCACATATCAGATTTCTATATTTGGTGGTTTAGGCTGTGCTTTGATAGATGAGTCAGACACTCAGAACATCACCTTTTATATACTCGTACGAGTAGGTACTACATAATATGTAGATAAGCATAATATGTTAAAGCAAAAGGAATATTTTACATACATATTTCTGAAAGAATATTTATTTGCTTAGCACATAAAAATGTTAAAATATTAAAATGTAAGACTTGTAAACCGTAATCCTTCATCTACTGCTTCTTCTTCTCTGCTATTCTCCTCTTACACAATTTTTTATTACTAGAAAGAAATAAGGAATAAAGTACCGTGTACACATATCACATAATATTATGTGAAACCAGAGATCGAATTTAAGTAATATAATTTGACAAAGTTATTCGCTTTTTAGTGACAACATGGTAAGAGGTGCAGGAAGCCTAATAATGTAGGTGGAAAAGACTATGTTTTGTGGGGTTACATGAAGGAGGCCTGTGTTCAGCAGTGAACTTTTGTTGGACTGTGGTGATGATGATGATTCGCTTCTGTTGTATTTGAAAAATTCAACTAAAACGGACACATTACTAAAGAACTATAAGTATTACTAGAAATGTATATTTTTAATAGATTGTTACTGCATTCGATTAGGTATTATAACCATTTCAGTGTTACGTTTCGTCACAAAAATTCACCCGCTTGGACATACTATTTAATTTCATTTTATTTGTTTGATTTTACTGTTACTACTTATTACCTTATTTAGAAAAATTGTTGACATTGAAAACAAAAAAAAAAACAATATCTCAATATCATGACTTCTGCCTTTTTAAAATCGTTTTACTCTCTTAATCTCCTATTCGTCCTCGTTATTTCGAGCTATTTTCGTCGCTAAGGCTATTTCCGTTAGGCGTTCTATCTCTTGTGTGTTTCTAACCACCAGCAGGTCATCTACTGCAGTGTTGCAGTTTGAAGGATAATGGAGGCGTAATGCCACAATGTGAAACATTTTAGTCCGTGTGAGAAATATCGCATCTGTGTTCGTCTTTGCTTGCAGTTACTCTTAGATTATAAGCTGTAGTTAATATGCATTGTCAGCACGCAGTCACAGACATAGCCAAACATGTATCAAAATGAAATAATAAGGCATAAATGGGTCTACAAATTATTAATGTACCTTAAATTAGAGTATCAATATTGTCAGAATTTACAACACAAAAAAATCATCACAATGATGATAATAACATTATCATCATTTTTATCAAGATTTGATCAGAGGTCTCCTCTTATTTCTGGTAGAGTTTTGAAACTGAGAGGCGTACGCCGTGTGAAACGTCACGTCTTATCGAAATATTTATTTTCATTTTGAGAGATGCAGGTTTCCCGATAACCAACTAAATTAATAAGCAAAAACCGCCTCCTACTAGTACGTAAGATAATTAAATATTATGTACTTTAAGGTACACTAAGAAGCAAGACATTGTAAATCCCTAAGCCAAGAAGTTTACTGAAGCCATAACTTTGTCTTTGTGGGTTGAGTATTGTAAAAACCAATTTTCAACATATAATCGAGGATCGTAGTAAAAATTAAAAGCTATAATAGTATATGTTCATTAATTTAGAACAAAGATAGAGCAAATTTGCGGCGTTTCTTTCGACATTTGTGCCGAAGATACAGATTGACATCAAAACTATATATAGGTAGGTCATATTTTATGTATGTTTTTAAGCTATTGCATAGCTTCTATCGCGGGCCTTGAGCGCGGGGACCGAATCCAGAAATTCCGTAACGAAAAAACCTCACGCTCCCCACTCCGACGGGCACGGAGGTGTGGCGTTGAAAGCCGTGCATCGTCTAACGTCGTTTCAGTTCGGCAGACTTCGGCACTCGGCAGACTTCACACTAGCTGCTAACTGAATGATAAAAATTCCTGAATAACCTACATGTATTGTAAGATATTAAAAATATTTTAAACAATATTAACTTCTCATTTATACAATAAGAGAAAAAAAATTGTTTTCTTATCGGTCACCACGCTCAAAAAGTGTAACTGGATTTAATATCAAAGACTTAACTGCATAAATAAAATAAATAATTAATTATAATTGCATAAGTTGATAAAAAATGCTATGCAATAGCTTTACCGCGGCAGTTCCCGAGTGCCACACGTCTTTTTTAAATTATTTTATTCGATCATGATTTACAAATTAATATTAATAAAAAATATATGAACTACAAAAGAACACAGACAGCTTTTGTTCAGAATAAAAGATGTAAGTAACAAAAATCCCTATTTATTAATTTGGGACTAAATTACTTTTAAGAAAAAATTAAAGCGACGACAAAGCTAATTCAATTACTTTCTCTTTTCTTATATTTTAGTAGATGTAAATTGCTACTTACTTAACTAAATTGTAAAATCAAATCTGATTAATAGGCCCAGATAATCGATACAATTTATCCTGCAACATAAATGCCGCTCTTCGTCATCGATATGAATATGTTAGGTATATCTAAGAGATGGTTATGCTGCCATCTGTTGCAAGTAATATGTACTTTCTGATATTTTCCGTAGTTTATATTCTGATAGTTTCACGGGACGATAATACGTTATCATACATCGAGTTTTTTACTATACAATTATTACAAATGAATAATAATACACTTTTAATAACAAATATTTAAAAAAAACATTCACTTATTATAATTGTGACATTGTTAGATATGAAATGCGTTAGTTTTACTTTAACTTTGCTCGACTTCTTGTATCGGTAGTTATTTGTTGCCCCCCCACATGGTGGATTAAACTGTGTAAATCAGTTTTAATTAACTATCTCACCTGCTAATAAACATGTTCGCGACCCTAATGATAATAAAGATATGGTATTTTTTCACAACATTATGAATAAAAAACCAAGCAATTATTAAATTTAATGAAAAAAAATTCTAAGGGATAACACCGATCTAAATAAACTTGGAAAGCAATACATTATCTAAATTGAAATTACGTTCCGATACCATCTCAAAAATGGTTAGAGTGGTTTCCGATAAATTAATACTTCAATAAATACGTATCGAGACAGAAACAAGTATATCATACATCTACCTATTACATAATCTTCATATTAGATAGATATTCTGTATAAGAAAATAATATTCTTAGAAATAAAGATCCCCTATGTAATTGGATAGGTTTCTTTAATATACAAGATTTATCGATTCCTATGTTAATAGAATTTTCCTTATTTTTAACCAACTTCGAAAAGGACGAGGTATTTAACTCGATCGTATTTTTTATGTTTGTTACCTCAGAACTTTTTCAGGAAGAACTAATTTTGATGTTTCTTTTTTTATTTGAAAGCTGGTGCTTCTTATGGTAGTTTTTGAATTAGCCTTAATAATGTGTATTTAATTGACTTCGACTACATTGATGATGTTCTCATTTTCTTTATATCGGATTCGGTTGTACAAAATGTTTAATTTTATCATTTGTTCTTTTGTTATTTGCTTAATATTTAAATAATATTAAAAATATACGGAATCTTTATTATTTAAAAAATGCAATTCTCAAAAATTTATTTTATGACTTTCAAGGCGTGTGCGAGAGTTTATGGTCGACCGCAGGTGTTCACGAGCAGCACTTACCATAAGGTGCAGTTAAACAAGATCGTTGGTTACTCTCGTCAGAACGAGAGTCGGAGCGCTAGAACGCTATAAAAATAAAGAACTTGCAAAAATGAAATAACCCTCATGAAATCGAGTTAAGAATTTACAAAACTTGAACACTAAATTAGCTATGTTAAAATATAAATATAAAATAGTATTTAAGTGGAAGAGCCATGCTGCAGTTATATTAGCAGCATAGTTGTAGCAGATTGGGTCGGCTAGACCGGGGAAGGACCACGCTCTCACAGAATACCAGCGTAAAATAATAGCTTAATACTGCTGTGTATCGTATGGTGAATGTAGAGAACCGGAGACCCTTTTTACTGGAAACGAGGCATTCCATCTTAGTCCTCAGAAGTGACAGCGCATCTGGATTTTGATTTGCAATCGAGGATAGATGTAGATGTCAATGGGCCGCAGCAACCACTTACCATAAGGTGGACTGTGTGTTCGTTTGTCACCCTACGCTATAAAAAAAAGTATTTAAGTTTCGTAAGGGATTTATTTATATAAAAATCTAACAAACCGTAGTTTACGAATGAGAATTCATTTTAAAAATCAAATTACTTTTTCCATCTAGATGTTGATGTTATGATCCAATATTGCGAAAATCCTCGCCTCGAAAACTTGATTTATTTCATTGGATTGGGCTTATGGTCGTGAATATATTAAAATTTACCGTGAATCGGATAATGTCTTCGCTCATTTTTGATATTATTCACCAGTAAAATGATAAATACATTACCGTATCTATTAGGGGGTTACTTTCAAAACATTACATAACAAAAAAATAACATGACCTTTAAAGTATAAAGTATATTCAAATTAAACGCGATAAAATCCGTAAAAGTAGTTTTAATCAATGTATAGTGTTCACGTAAATATAAGAAATCATTATCTTTTACACATAATATATTTTTACACAATATTTATAACATTACGTGGAAATTTTTTGTTCGATATAATCTGTAACGAGGACATCTGCAGTATAATTTTTTTGTTTTTATAAGTTACTATCTTACCTGATGGTAAGCGGTGAAGCAGTCGATGATGGTAAAGCGTACTGAATTAAAAAGGCTTTTTCACTCTTGCCTAGAAGACACCTACATTATAATCTGATGGAAAAACGTATGTTGGCAAATAACTCGACTGTTTTGCTGTATTCCTTATGAACGATGAAGCAAACCTTGGTTCTAATGCATCTGGTAGTTCGATAATAGAATGCAGAGCAAGGCATTAACTCTTATAATTCCTGCACACAATCTCCAAAATGTATCCTGTACGGCTGCTAAGACTGGTTCTAACAATACTGGAGTCACCAATAACCTATTTAGTACGCCATTCCCTTAAGTACAAACCGCTTGGAGGCACTTTGCAGCACCAGACTATATATGACAATAAAACTAAATGCATGACCGGACTTGCGCTTTACAATATAGTGTAAGCAACAACCTTAACAACTTATGTTATAGTGTAACAACTAAAGGTGGTTGTTGAATTGTAATGTAACATTTCGTAGAGAAGGAGCCAAAGTGAGCCGGTTGCCTTTAGTGGTAAAGAGACATGCTTGTGTTTTTCAGCCGTTGAATATCACGAGGTTGGCATCGCCCAAATCAGAGACTGCCTGCAGTGAGGAATTCACGTGCTCAACCATCGCTTCTAGTCCAAGCACTCGACTGATATCTCGCCATAAATATGCATTCCCATACCGGGCATACGCAGGTGATTGATATGCAGAGTGAAGAAAGTTGCGGAAAGAACAGAGCCTTCGAATACGACTCGGAAAGACCGTTCATTTAAAAACCCAGCTGATCGGACTAGGGGATGAGCCGTACGCTAAAAGGCTCGCATACTGTTGAATGTTTTCGAGACAACAAGTGAAACAGTAATTAATTTCCACACTTTCACAGTAACCTGGTAGTAACGAAATTGTTAATTGTATTTCAAGTGTTGATTTATCACGTGCTCGAAAAGAAGGAAAACATCTTGAGGGGACCGGTACGTCTGGGACACACAGATTAGGTAATCTGTGCTGGGACACGATTGTTAGAACGGCGTTTCAAAATATTCCATGATACGGTATCTATTAGGGGGTAATCTGCGCGTACAGCAGAGACTAATTTGAAAAGGAGTTTTGGCGGGAACTTGGCCGACGACGGACTGTCGCTCCTGTTTTGTCGCTAGAATAATGGTTTGAAGTGGATTTAATTCGTAAAAGTAATGTGTTTTGTGAATTAAGTGTCTGCGCGTGAACTATTAGAGAAAACGACGAAACAAGTGCTTTGAGTTGATATAAACCTCAAGTTAGTGTGCCGTGTAGTGGCGGTTAAGAATATCCACTACCCCATATCTTCCCGTGGATGTCGTAAAAGGCGACAGAGGGAGACAGGCAGGAGATGGGCAGCAGCATCTTCCTGATAACAGCAACTGTACGACCAAAAAAAACTGCGGTTGCCAACCCGCTCGCCAAGCGTGGCAACTATGGCAATGTACCCCCCATGAACAATTACACAAATAGACGGCCCTCAGTCCCCGGCGGCCCCGCTACTCCTGGCTACGGTGGCGACCGTGGTAACGGCGGGGCAGGGGGTGCTAAGAATCTCCGGTGGAGATTCGGTTGCCACCTACGATGACTCGACCTGGCAACATTTAACGCACGCACCCTGAGGACTGACGAGAAGATCCTGGAGCTGGAAGAAGAGAT
Organism: Parnassius smintheus behrii; assembly: GCA_036936625.1. Lineage (NCBI taxonomy): Eukaryota > Metazoa > Arthropoda > Insecta > Lepidoptera > Papilionidae > Parnassius > Parnassius smintheus. Next base: position 40,635,154 of record JAUPFT010000011.1, on the reverse strand, counting down.
AAACAAGTTGCGCTGGAATATTATAGGATTATCCGAGGTCCGAAGAGAGGGGGAGGACACGGTGATTCTCGAATCCGGCAACTTGTTCTATCACCGGGAGGGCGACCATCTGTCCCAAGGAGGTGTCGGATTTATCGTCCACAAGTCTTTCGTCAACAACGTTGTAAAGATTGTTAGTGTGTCGACGAGGGTCGCGTACCTGATACTCAGAATCACCAAACGGTATTCGCTGAAGGTCATACAGGTTTACGCACCAACCTCGGCACATCCCGATGAGGAGGTGGAGGAAATGTATGAGGATATTTCCAAAGCCATGCATTCCTCCAAAACCCACTACACGGTGTTGATGGGAGACTTCAACGCAAAACACACACAAGAGAAAACGGTGAGCTGAAGTTAGTGAAATTTGGAGTAGGGCAACGGAACCGAAGGGGTCAGCAGCTGGCCAACTTTATGGAGAAAGAGGGACTCTTTATGATGAACTCTTTCTTCCAGAAGCGGCCCTACAGGAAGTGGACCTGGTCGAGCCCCGACGGTTCGACGAAAAATGAGATCGACTTCATTATGACGGCCAGACGCCAACTGTTCAGTGATGTCTCAGTGATCGCAAGGGTGAAAACTGGCAGCGATCACCGAATGGTTAGAGGCACACTGAACCTAAACGTTAAGTTGGAGAGGTCTCGTCTAATGAAGTCAACGCTCCGTCCCCCTCGTGCTCTAATCCAGAATCCTGAAAACTTTCAGCTCGAGTTACGTAACCGCTTTCAGTGCCTACAAGATTGCAATGCAGTGGACGATATGAATGACAAGCTCGTGGAAACTGTCCATGCGGTCGGAGCTAAGTTCTGCAAGACCCGCCGCAGAAGAACACAAAAACTCTCCGATCACACTCTTAATCTCATGGCTGTTAAACGGGAGATGAGGCTGCAATCTTCAACAGATTTGACAGCATACAGGCAACTGAACAGACAGATCTCCAAATGCATGCGGCGAGACTTTCGCAACTTTAATACTGCTCGTATTAAAGAAGCGATCGAGCGGAACCAGGGCTCCAAAGTCTTTACCAGAGATCTGTCTGCCAGTAAGAGCCAACTGTCAAGGTTGAAGACTGAGTGTGGCAGCATCGTTTCCGGGACACCTGAGATTTTGAGTGAGATTGAAAGGTTCTATGGGCAGCTGTACACATCATCGTTGGAGCCACACGCAAGTGTGAGTAACGATCCAAGAGCAAGTCTTATCCGACACTATTCCGATGATATCCCGGACTTCAGTCTAAGCGAGATTAGAATGGCTCTCCAGCACCTTAAAAACGGCAGGGCACCAAGCGAGGATGGAATTACAGCGGAGCTTCTGAAAGTGGGTGGAACACCGGTACTTGAAGTCCTTCAGAAGCTCTTCAATTCCGTCCTCAATGGTAGCACTATCCAGAGGCGTGGAGCAGAAATGCTAAGACTGGTTCTAACAATACTGGAGTCACCAATAACCTATTTAGTACGCCATTCCCTTAAGTACAAACCGCTTGGTATAGCTCTTCAATTCCGTCCTCCATGGTAGCACTACTCCAGAGGCGTGGAGCAGAAATGCGGTGGTCTTGTTCTTTAAGAAAGGCGACAACGCTCTCTTGAAGAACTACAGACCGATTTCCCTTCTGAGCCGCGTCTACGTGCTGTTTTTGAGAGTCATTACGAATCGTCTCGCACGCAGACTCGACGACTTCCAGCCTTCCGAACAAGCCGGTTTCCGAAAAGGCTTCAGTACCATAGACCACATACATACCCTGCGGCAGATTGTACAGAAGACTGAAGATTACAATCTGCCCTTTTGCTTGGCGTATGTGGACTATGAGAAAGCCTTTGATTCCGACGAAATTTAGGCGGTGCTACAGTCCCTTCAGCGGTGCCAAGTTGACTGTCGGTATATCGAAGTGCTGAAGTGTTTGTACAATAGGGCTACGATGGCTATCCGAGTACAGAACCAGAGCTCGAAACCTATCCAACTGCAGAGAGGTGTAAGACAGGGTGACGTTATATCCCCGAAACTCTTCACCGCTGCGTTGGAAGACGTTTTCAAGCTACTGGACTGGAAAGGATACGGTATTAATATCAATGGCGAGTACATCACTCACCTTCGATTTGCCGACGATATAGTCCTTATGGCAGAATCGCTGGAGGACTTAAGCACTATGCTCAATGACCTCAATAGTGCCTCCCAACGGATAGGTCTTAAGATGAACATGGACAAAACAAAGATCATGTTTAATATCCATGTCACACCTATGCCAGTAGTTGTTGGGAGCACTATGCTCGAAGTTGTTGACGAGTACGTTTACCTGGAACAAATAGTCCGACTAGGTAAGTCCAACTTCGACCGAGAGGTCAATCAACGGATTCAACTCGGCTGGCCAGCGTTCGGGAAATTACGACATATCTTCTCGTCAGGTATACCTCAATCTCTAAAAACTAGATTGTACAACCAGTGCTTGTTGCCAGTGATGACTGACGGATCTGTGACGTGGTCCTTCACTGCTGGCCGTATGAGGACGCTCAAGGTCACTCAGCGAGCTATGGAGAGGGCTATGCTCGGAGTTTCTCTGCGTGATAGACTCAGAAATGAGGATATCCAGCCCAACGGATTAGTAAGCTGAAGTGGCAATGGGCCGGCCATATAGCTCGAAGAACCGATAACCGATGGGGAAGAAAGGTTCTCGAGTGGCAGCCTCGTACCGGTAGGCGTAGTGTAGGGCGACTCCCCACTAGATGGAGTGACGACCTGGTAAGATTTGCAGGAAGTCGATGGATGTAGGTGGCTCAGGACCGTGCTTTGTGGCATTACTTGGGGGAGGCCTATGTTCAGCAGTGGACTTGTGAAGGGCTGTAATGATGATGAAACCTCAAGTTAATTTGATCGCTTGGGCGCCTTATGAACTTGAGTGGCTGTTGTCATCAACAGTCCGCTGGGTTGAGCTGTCGTCAAAATCTTCCAAAAACTTCGCAATGTGACGCATCAGCATATTGTGAAGAAAAAATATATAAAATGAAGATTCTGAGAGAAATGATAAGCTCAGAAGGGCTAGCGCCCAGAGCCGTAAAGCCGGTTAAATAAAAAAAACTAATTTGAAATAATTTTTTTTTGGAAACGAGAGGACGCCATTGTAGCCTATATACATATAAATACATACATATATATATATATATATATATATATATATATATATATATATATATATATATATATATATATTCCACTGGTGCGGAAACATATGAATTGCAACTTTAACTTTTACATTTTTATTTAGTATTTAAAAATTATTAGTTTACTACTAGCCGTAGCGCCGCGGCAGAGCATGTTGACTGCGGCGCTGCGGGGCCCACGAGTTGGAATCTCGCACGAATAAAGCGGTTGTATGACCTACAAATAATTGTTCCGAGTCTGGTGTCCATGCGGAATTTAGGGATGCTCAACATCTTTATGATACAGGGGATTCTAAAAAATCCTGGTACAGATTAATGTATGGTGCTTTGTAGTCTTTTTCTGAAGATTTCACTTCTACGGCGTGTAAACACATGTTTATAAATAAAAGATCGTAAAGGGCACGGGCTTACCTGGATAAAAGCACATTATAGAGGTTTTACTAAAAATATCATACTTGGTACAAACTTAGTAATTTAGTAAGGTAATATTAAAATAAAAGTTATTATTCCGTTAAAATATTTACATAGAAAGGTAATAGCTACACCTTGAGAAATATTTCTGCCGGGCTAGCATGAGCCGGAGAGAATATATCCCCGGAGAGAGGATATAATTTTTATCCCTTGCTTAGTTTTATCCACCCTGCGAGCATGGGCAAGAGACAAAAATTATATCCCCCGATTATATCCACTGACAAAAGGTAAAATTTTCTTATCTCTATAGTATATCCCCGTTTGACATAACGAGTAGACATATATCTCCCCGTCCGTAGCATGAGGCCAAGGGAAAGAGAAAAAATTATCCCTTTTTGACATTTGAAAGGGACAATTTTATCCTCTTTCGCGGACGTGGGTTTAAGTTTATCTTCAAACCATTTTAATACGAAAAAGATGTCTCGAGCCTATTGCAACTACATTTTCGTGTCAGAAATTGAAAAACAAGAAAGAAAATTACACCAGCGATCGATACGTGATCAGAATACTTAATCTATTGGAATTCTCCGACAACGAATTTCTACGCTGGTTTCAGATGCTCAAAGATTGTTTTGTATTTGTGTAAAGAACTCTATGAGGCTTTAAAGCCTATTAATTCTGTGGATGGACTACCAGTGCATATTGAAGTAAGCATCTATTACAACCACCTTGTCCAAAAACATCGTATATTTGCAATCAATACATGTGGCTTATGTAACTTATCTTAATATTTTTTCTAGGTCTCTTGGCAGATGGTAGTTACCTACTAGAGAGGTACGATTCAAGACCATGGCATGGCTGTTGTTCAAACAACATATAATCAGCAAATACTTGACCTAAATTATTGGGGCCATCATTGGAATGTGTGGAGCAATATACTTTAATTAGCCTCTTGTGTAGGTAAATACAAGTTTAAAGACTAATATACATAATATTAGGAATACAAATAACACAATACTCATGATTATAAAATTATTTATTCCTTGTTTTGTTTGAAATCATTACATTTTTATTCTTCATGTTTCGTCATTTTCAATTAAAATTAAATCTTTGTGACTTAGAGTAGACATCGATTTTGATGTATTTTGTAATTTTCTTATAATGGCAGTAATTGCGGGGATAATTTTTTTTTAATTTCCTCAAGAGGTTACACCACCTCCAAAGGGTCTGTATTGTCCAGTTTCGCAATTGGCTTAATTCTAAACACATATTTTTTTAATAAATGCTTATTGCGTATTACGCATATTAATGCGTATTTTTAAAAAAAAAAGCAATGTATACTTAACTTAAATATTATACAAAAGAAAATAAAGAAAGAATTAGAATAATAGAAAAAATAAAAACAAGGCAGAAATACGCTTAAAATAAATATAACAAATATTATAAATGACATATTGTTTAACAAAAATTATTAACAGTTTAGCAATATAATAAACAAAAGGTAAAAGAAAATATAAGTTAATGTAAATCTACTTAATCTTAAAAGAAGTTTATAGCTAGTATAGTTTATAGCTTTATACTATCGTACAAAGATGTTTTATAAAACATCTTTGCTATCGTATATTATCTATGTGCGGGGATAAGTTTATCTACTGTCGATATTATGTCCACCATAGGTCCATGCTCGCAGGGTGGATAAAGCTTAAAAGATAAAATTTTTATCCCCCGCTCATGCTAGCCCGGTTGAAATATTAAAAATGAAAAATATTCCAAATAAAAACGAAACCTAATACAGGCATTTATTATACAACATGCTTTTAGGAAGGAAAATTGGTGTAATAATATCTCAAATAAAGAACCCTTAGAGGAACGGAGGAAATCTTTTGAAAAGTCATTCATTTTAACAATTCTTTTTTAACAATGTAATACAATAAAGTCTATTTATTTATTTACACTTTATTGCACCTTAATAAAAGGATTACAAAGGGCGGACTTAATGCCATTAGATTCTCTCCCAGTCAACCCGGGACGTGTGGAAATTATGTGATAGGTGACAAAATAAAATGAACAATAGAGTAAATCAAGGAAAAAACTACTGATAAACTTAAAAATAAACTAATATTACATACCTATACAAATGCAATAACCTTATATACTATAAAATATTATACAGACAATTTATTATATTTACATACAAATACATAGATACATAAATAAATACATATTTTAAATACAAATAGAAATATAACATAAACCTATAAATAAAATAACAACAAAGGTAACCAAATTGACCATATTAACTATCATCTAATATCTTCATTAAATGCTTATGTACCAATTTTTTAAAGGCAATCTTATTAGATGTTTTTCTGACGTCATCGGACAAGACAAGGACTGAATGGTGAAGGATTTACCAAAAAAATTAGTAAATTGTAGTGGGATACTTGGTTTGTTATATGAGGAACGCAGAGTTCTATCATGCATTAAGGAAATATACTGAAATTTCTCCTTGAGATAAGAAGGAGTAGATGGATCATTTAGGATAGAGAAGAGAGTAAGCAAAATTCTAGAGTCACGCCTTTGTTTAATAGTGAGCCATTTAAGGCGAGTGCGATAGTGAGAGATATGATCGACGAAGATTGAAAATGTATCTGACGCAATTGTTGAGAAGGCGCTCTAGCTTGTTAAGAAGATTTTGGTTTAAATCCGGGTAACACACGTCTGCACAATCTTTGATCGGTAGTATAAGTTACTGTACAAGCATAATTTTAGCCTTAAAAGGGAAAAATTTCAAGCAATAAAGAGAACGTAAAGAACCAGAGACTTTACGACATGTTTCGGAGATATGAACCCGGTAAATGGTACGCCAGTAATCAAGTCAACCCACTGTGAAGTCATTTGCTTCACAGTCTCTCACTTGGACAGACTGTTGACGTCCGCGAAGATAAGATGAGAACCATTCCAGGACTGATGGTACAAACCTATAATAAGAAAGGATAGTAAGAAGGATATCATGGTCAACTGTGTTAAAAGCGTTAGAAAGGTCAACGAGCACCACAACTGCAATTTCTTGTTTTCCATTCCTTCTCTAATATCTTCAGTTATTTTAAGTAAGGCAGTTGTAGTGCTGTGACCAGGATGAAACCCGGACTGAAAAGTACTCAGCAGGTTATGTTTATATATGAAATTGGAAATTTGCTTACGAACACAGACTTTCAAAACTTTAGATAGGATAGGTAAAACTGATATGGGACGGAAGTGATTGGGAAGTGTAGGATTGGAACTTTAGAAAGGGGTCTTACGAAAGCCTTTTTCCACTGACTCGGAAACTGACCCAAGTCATGCGAAAAATTAACAATATGTAATAGAGAATGTGCTCTAGAATATTAATAATCATGGCTCTACTAATATCATCGCAACCAGCAGCCTTGGATTTTATTGTCAGAAGAGTTTTTCTAATTTCATCCTGATCTACAGGGTTAAAAAGAAAGACGGGTATGTGTGAAAACAGAATTGAAGCTATGTAAGCGACTGTTTGGGATCGGATTGAAAGGTCCAATGCAGAAGCAGAAGCAAAATGAAGATTTAAAGCATCGTGAGAAAGAGGTAAACCACAATTTTTTTAATATTTTTTTTAATAGGATAGGGTGACAAACGAGCACACAGTCCACCCGATGCCAAGTGGCTGCCGCAGCCCACAGACATCCACATCTATCCCCGACTACGAATCAAAATGCAGATGCGTTGTCACCCGTGAGGACTAAGACGGAATGCCTCGTTTCCAGTAAAAAGGGTCTCCGGTTCTCTACACTCACCATACGAAATACAGCAGCATTAACCTACTATTTCACGCTGGTATTCTGTGAGAGCGTGGTCCTTCCCCGGTCGAGCCGACCCATTCGTGCTACAACTATACTACTAATATAACTGCAGCATGGCTCTACCACGTATGACAATTCAAATAAGGTGTTTTACCTACACCTAGAGAACTAAGGAATTTCCACACATCTGCTGGCGAAGAATTACTTATAATGTTATGGATAAATCGGCGTTTTGCGGAACGTACCATCTGATTGCATTGGCGTAAAATCTATAAGCGATGCGTCTTTCAAAAGCTTATCCATATTAATTCTACTAAAATTACGTAAGAACAGTAGAGTAGGTCGATTTGGGAGGTTTAAGGTTGTATGATACATAAATAAGATCATGGCGGGAAAATCCCGGCGCCCCAAGTTGCCCATATGACAGCACCCTGTCAGAGGAGTCGGCTATAATGATATCAATCAGAGAGTCATCAGTGTCGATATTATGATGAGTTACCTTTAAAGGAAGAATATTGAGATTGAAAGACTCAATGATTTTACGAAGCTTTTGAGACAGGATTGAATTTTTCAGTAAATTCGTGTTGAAATCTCCCATGATTATGTAGTGAGCGAACTCAGAATCAATGTTATCAAGAGCTACTTCTAAATTGGCGATGTAATCAGTGAAAGGAGGACAATACAATGCTCCAAGAATCATCCTTGAGCCCTTTACATCTAGTTCTATAAAAAGGAATTCAGCGGAAGCAGTATAAGGAGAAGCGGATGCTAATACGATTTTATAAGCAATTGAAGCGTAGAGATACATTGCAACTCCACCTATACGATCATTCCTAATCGGCACAAACGAATGTAAATACGGTTTCAACCAAGCTTCTGAAACTAAGAATGCATGCTAATTGTTGTTAGATAATGATGCTTCTAGCTTAGAAAAGTGTCTGGGAATGCTTTAATATGGCAATTATGCGTTAATATGGCAAACATTTAACGGTTTATCAGAAGACACAAGTTTGCGCGTTTACCGCTAAAAAGAAGGCACTCCCCTTATTGCCACAGCCAGTATCGCCGATAATATATATCAGCCGAGGATTCGGCATTGACATATTGAGTGACGTGTAGTTTCATGGTCACTTGGAAGAGAAGGCCAAATTGGCCTCTAAAAAGGTTGGCGTGCTTAGCAGAGCGGGACAGTATTTCATGCCGGCTCACCGCCTGCAACTTTACAAGGCGCAGGTTTGGCTGTACATGGAAAACTGTTCTCATCTCTGGGCTGGGGCTCCCCAGTGCCAGTTTCTTCCATTTCATCCAGCGCAGAGCAGTTCGAATCGTCAGCGACCGAGCTCTTGCCGATCGGCTTGACTCACTGGCACTGCAAAGAGATCTCTCTGCAAAGTTGCATCTTTTTGCGTATTTTATCGCATCTACCGCGGGGAGTGCTCTGAGGAATTGTTTAGACTAATTCCAGCCACACAGTTTCACCATTGCACATCGCGACAAAACGCGATACCACCACTACCACCACTAAGGGATTTAAAAGAAGTTTTCTTCCTCGAACAACTTCCTTGTGGAATCAACTACCACTAGAGATTTTTCCGGACCGATATGACTTAGGAACCTTCAAGAAAAGAGCTATACCTTTTTAAAAGACTGGCAATGCATCTGCAATCCCCCTCGTGTTGCAGCTGCTCATGGGAGGCGGTAATCACTTACTATCAGGTGAACCGTATGCTCGTTTACCCCCTCTCCTATATAAAAAAACGTCGAAAAATACAAAGTTTTCATTCATAGTTATGTAAAAAGTAGTTATATAATATTCACAATTATATAAAAAGTGGGAGTTTGTCCACAAAAGATTGGAATAAATTGCAAAGTAATATACCGAGCGGGTAGCGTAACCTTGTCAAGTTGACAGTAAAGCCAGACAAATAAAACCTCAACCTCTCTTTTGGTTTCGCGTTCGAGATCTGCAAAAAAACCATTCATTGAAAACTAAACAGAGAGACATACTTAAAGTCTATAAATCATAAAGTAACCACAATTTTTATTTACATAAATAACTATTTAGTTTCGCAGTATTTCATAACGTATGACCGGGCAGCAGTTCTACAGCGAAATCTAATTAAGGCTAATGGACTTTGGGCCCGACCTCGTTTCTTTTCAATAAACTTCGTAACGATCTCTTTGCTAGTCATGAATTTAACAGTGTTTGCTTAAATAGAACCAAAATTCCAAATTAAATAATGATTCACCTATACCGTTTTTTTCATCACAAATCCGAAAAACTCTGTTGCATCCTAACCCGAGCCTCCTAAACTGAAAAACTAACGAGAGAATCAAATGTCCTGGGCTTCTCCTGTAGGGGCTTCTCCCGTTTTAAGGGCGGACTTGCCTTACTTAATCAGCATAATCAATAGAATCAGGTGTTACTTTTCGGTAATCCATTACATTAAATAAATGTAATAATTTTCGCGGGTATAACTTCTCCTCTCACTAACACTTAAGCTTTCTCACGGCCAACAGTCAAGAACCACTTTTAGATCCATAGTTTTAAAATTTTGGGGAAGACATGACTAATATTTTTAATCTCATGATTGCTACCCAGTAGAATAAGTACCGTATATAAACTTCTTGGTTACAGTTGTGTGACTCAGGACAGTGTTTAATGGCATTGCTTGGTAAAAGCCTTTGTTTAGCAGTGGATTTTAGTGGAAGGGCTGCAATGATGACTTAACGCTGGTAATGATCAGCTCGGTGATATTTATTCTCCTAATTTGCCACTATTTAACCAGTATATTTTTCAATTTTGATATTCAATGTTTAATGTGTTGAAAGGTCCGTAAATTTAACAAAAAATTAAGTTTCCTCTCGAAGAACCTGCATTTTATAACTATTATAAAATGCAATGCAAGTGTTAAGTAAAAAGTAAATTAATTATTTAGATATTCCTATTTCAAATATTTATAATATGAATATCTAACTAACTATAAATTGCATGATTACTTAAAGAACGTTTAAGTTTTGTCACACTTCAAAAAGGGAGAAAGTTCCCAATTCGACTGTATTTTGTTTGTTTTTTATTTAGTTATGTAACGGAATATCTTTTCCAATCATGAACTCATGATTCTTTTTTATTAAATAGGCATTCATCATCGGTGTTACCACATACCGACATTTGAAAAAAATCTATCTCCAAGGGTGGAATACCGTGTAGTGGCAGTGTAAGAATATCCAATACCCCATATCTTTCCGTAACAAAAACGAAACTGCGGTTGCCAACTGGCCTGCCAAGCATGGCAACTATGGCAAATATACCTCGCGTAAGGCAACCTGTGAGGAAGCCATGTTCAGCTGTGAGCTTTTGATACGCTGTAGCGGTAAGGGAATACCGAATGAAGCTTTTATTATAACATTAAGAGGACAATATAGTTGTTACATTGAGCTTGTAATATTTTGTAGTTTTTTTTTCTTTTCTTTTATATTTCCGAGTCCAATAAAGATGCTAATACGTAAAAACAAAATAACATTTTTTTTTAATTATATTTTAATTTTTTTTTAACATTTTTTTATTTTGATTGAACGTTTAACGAATCATTGAACCTTCAGAAGCTGCTGTGAAAATTATGTTCTTTTTAGTGCTATTATGTATTTCTATAAATATTAATGCATACTTATCTAGATGAAAGTTGGGCGATGTGTTATTATTCCTACCATAAATAAATTTTAATGTAAATGTTGTTCCCTCGTACGATATTTACGAACCGCTTAACACGCTTTACTTACGAATGACAGGAATAAAGAGAAGATGATTCGTATGTTATTCTCTAGTTGACCTCTTTATGATGTCATAACAGTCGGTGACCCGTATCCACAATACTCGCTTACCATTACTCACGATTAATTGGTGTCTAATGAATAGAATTACACTGATATATTTATGTACTACTATAATACTAGTCTATCTTAAGTCTACTGTTGAAATAAAATCATTTTATCAAGAATGCTATAAGCTCTGGGGACCCTTGATCCAACTCTCTGGGGAACTCATCGGGTAGTCACTTTATTTTGGAGGGTAAGATAACTTGACTTAATTCCTTCCTACACCTTCCACCATGGTATTACCAGACGTTCGGTGAGTCTCCACACATTTTAGTCGACGTGGGAGGGTATAATGGGTATTAATGTAATAATGTGTCAGGGTATGTCTTACCAATTACTGGTTAAGAAAGCAGACGTAAGGTAAACCTGATTAGGTTTTGATAAAGCGAAGCCAGTGTGCGTCATTACATTCAACATGTACTGTTACGTGTGAAAGTGATCGCTTGCCCTAATACACAACCACCCTTCCTGAGTTTAGAAACGTTGTAAAGTGAGCTTAATACACAACCACCCTTCCTGAATTTAGAAACGTTGTAAAGTCCGGGCCTGATACACAACCACCCTTCCTGAGTTTAGAAACGTTGTTAAGTCTGGGCCTAATACACAACCACCCTTCCTGAATTTAGAAACGTTGTAAAGTCCGGGCCAAATACACAACCACCCTTCCTGAATTTAGAAACGTTGTAAAGTCCGGGCCTAATACACAACCACCCTTCCTGAATTTAGAAACGTTGTAAAGTCCGGGCCTAATACAGAACCACCCTTCCTGAGTTTAGAAACGTTGTAAAGTCCGGGCCTAATACACAACCACCCTTCCTGAATTTAGAAACGTTATAAAGTCATGGCCTATTCCACGATATAAATTAATTTTTACGGCTCAAAATATTAAAATTAAAACACATTTATAATTGTTTTATTACTACGAACTGCATTAAAAAAATCTCCAAAAGTCGTTTGCAGATTCCTCACCATGTCAGCTTTCTTATCTTACCACGTCGATTTCTCTTTTACAGCAAATATTATCTTTACAGGTTTAAACGCTCTCTTTACACGTGGAAACCCTAAATCTTTTCATACAACTAAAAGCTCGTCGTTGATCTATGAGTACTTTACTTCTCGGTTCAACATAAGATTAATTTAAATATTCTTTCACTCGTAGAAAGCATGTGTGCTTCGAATAGAACTTTTTTACATTTTTGTCGTTGAGCTTTTTGTTGAGCTTCTTAATCATGAGCAAGGTGCAACGTTTAATCAATTTATTGTTTTTTTAGGTTACGTATCTCAAAACGGAATCCATGTAGGATCATTTTGTTGTCCGTACATATATCCGTATGCCAATATTTTTTTTATAAACGGGTAGTAGTAATAAATGTAGGCTACGCAATCAAAAGATACGGCTATTTATGTCACATATTATGATACCCGCAAATTCGGTTATTAAAACTATAAGGTGCTATCCCTCGACCTACAGTCATGAAATTTTGCTAGAAGCACAAGTATATAAAATAATAAATTGTTGATTTTTTATATTGCATATAAAAATATTTTTGCGAGTACAACCTTACATTTGAAGTTGTAGCATGAAACGTGATGTAATACGACGTATGTGAGAACATTTTTTCCACTGCAAAGTTAAATGTCTAACGAAAAGGTACCTATTATTTATGAATTTCAGTAAGTTAATTATTTTGGTAAATGTAGGCACTATAATTATTGCTTATAATGTTATAGGAGCCCTATAGTGTAGAAATGAATAGTATCTTTGTTAATAATTTACGGTGTTCGTGTATCGTTATCGAAAACAGGCAAAAAATGTCGCGACTCGATTCCCGGGATGGATGAACTAACTACATACATAATTAAGTTAACACGGTACTCTAGGGCGCGTCCTACTCATACTTGTAATGTTTTTATTTTATTTCTGTGGCCTTAAAACGCTCTTGTGTATGCTTTTCTTCGCAATGCTTTGTCTTAAAAATATTCTAATTGAATATGTACACAAAACAACTCTCTCTCTTCTTATCGTCTAACTTCTTGCTTTCCACTTATCAGTCGGACTTTCGTCGTGGACACAGCACTGTCACTGCTTTACTTAAATTAACCGATGATATTCGCTGGGCCATGGACAACAAATCTTTCACACTTTTAGTTTTGCTTGACTTTAGCAGTGCTTTTACCTCAGTAGACTTTGATATTCTTCTCCGGATCCTGGAAGCTATAAACATTTACCCATCTGCCATCGCGTGGTTTGATTCGTATCTTCGTGGTCGCTCACACTGTGTCCGTCTTAACCCGCGAGCACTCGCGCGGGGTGCTGACAGCACCCCAGAGATTTTCAAGCCTAAAAATTAATGCCTATTTGTTTGTTCATGAGCGTATGCGTCTGAGTAGCTGCAAATAACAATCAACCGTGACAAATCGAGGTAGGTGGAGCAGTGTGGCGATTGCACTTACAACGCGAGGACGTGTCAAAGTTTGCGTGTGGTGCTCACAACACCCCGCGAGTTCTCGTGCTACACTTTTTCTTTTTCTTATTTACTAAAACAGCAAGGTAAGTTGTTTTTAACTTTTTTTCATTAGAATTTAGTGCAAATGTATGTAAGTTATCTGATTTATGTGTGAACAATAATAATAGACATGAATATTAGATATTTTTGTGTATAAGTACCTACTACTATTTATATTTCAATGTTTTTATTTCATTTCTTCTCAGATGAGTTGGGAGTCTAAGCAAGCAAGATGGAGTGCTATGTTGGAAGTTGTAACGTCGGACAATGAAGACAACGTTGCGGTCGAAAGTGATGCCAGCATCGATGATGATTACGTTCAAGAATCTGATCACGATTCAATGTCAGAGCAGAACGCTTCATCGTCAGAAGAATCTGAGGCAGAAGAGACTGAAACTCAGGAGCACTTCTTCTTAGCTAAGGATAAAATAACTAAGTGGTTTAAAGTAAAGGGACGTACTGCAGTAAGAACCCGTTCTCAAAATAAGTGTTTTCAACTTTATGTTACCGGTTATATAATAGCAGAGATAACCACTTGCACAAATATGTATATTGAGAAAATTAGTTTCAAGGATATGTTCACGATGGCCACAAAAGTTTTTTTTTCACATTCTGGATACTTCTGGTATCAATGCTTATGTTATCCATAATTGTAACGTCGCGCAAACACAACCAAAAATGGAACGAACTGAGTTTTTGGAATTTGTTGGTTTGAGTATGTTTCAAGAACAAATTCAAAAGAAATCTACTCAAGTTTCGCTACCGAGAGCACTCAAGAGAATGTTGAATGCTCCTGGGCCGAGTTCTGAAGGAGTGTCACCGACAAAAAAGCAGCGATGCATAGTTTGTCCTCGTTCCAAAGACATAAAAACAATGAGTCACTGTAATTTTTGTAAAAAAATCTATGTGCCAAAAACATATGAAGTTTATTTGCGATTCGTGTAGTGGGAAATGAGAAACAATTTGCAAATTCGTCAAGCACTCCTTATGAATGTTTTTTGATAAAAAAATATTTGTTAGAATGTAAGAATTTTATTTTATTTAGTCTTTTTGAGGAATAGTCTTAGTATTTTGAAAAAAAAGTCTGATTAATTTAATGTTTTGTAAAAAATAATTAAAAAATGATTATCAAAATTTCTATTTTTTATTTTATACCTCAAACCATACAAATAAATACAATGTTTTCATAATTGCACTTACAGCAACCGTATATCTACAAATCTAGTTTAAGTATATGGGGTGGCCACAACACACCGCGAGTTCTCGCGGGGCTAAAATACCGCGCGAGTGATCGAGGGTTAATGACACTCTTTCCGATTGGTCTGATATCACTACGGGTGTACCTCAGGGTGGCTTTCTTTCTCCTCTTTTATTTTCCATATTTATTAACTCTATTACGAGTGCTATTACATCTAATTATTATCTCTACGTGGATGACTTCTGTATCTTGATGTGTCTACATAAATAAATTAAAAAAAACATTTTGTTACCGCGGGCACAGCCGCGTTGAGGCAGGGCGAGGCGGGGAAAGGAAGACAGCAACCGCAGGACACGATCGCGGCACCGACACTTGCCAGAACTTTCCCGAAAGGAGGCGAACAGGTCACCCACGTACTGCATTCATTAAAGTTATTGTTAGTCGAAACGTAAATGTAATCATGTTGCAGTTTATGTAATTAATATTTATTCATTAAAGTGTACAAGTGGAAGAGAAATTTCATTTCAATTAACACAATGGCGTCCGTCTTAACGACACGCCACCAACACATTTGAAAACATTTATTGAATATTAAATACGTTAAAATTAATTGGTTAAAATTAAGATCCTTGGATCCGCGTAATAAAGTAAATGATGTGTCTTACCTACTTTGAAGAGCACCTCCCGCCCTCGTTCATTTGCGTGTACTATCCACGTCGCTACAAAAAACAGCATCACTACTCCCAACAACACTACTCTGGGAAAGACACACCATCGTCGAAAATACGACACGTGTGTCAGCTCTGAACAAGGCATCTTAAGGTAAAGTAGACTGTGCGGTGGCCGACCGCTAATGCCTGAGCCTATGTCCAACAGTGGACTTTAATAGGCTGTGACAGTGACAGTGTGTGACAGGAACACTACTGAGATTCTCCAGCAATTCTACCTTATTAATATATATTTCAACTATACCCTTTATATCCTTTCTTCTGCCCTAAATTGACTCTTCCTTTTGTCGACTTGAACTTGTGATGTTCCTTAGACTACGTATCGTTAACATTAAATAAAATAAGAATCTGTAATCGCCAGACAAAAGTTATCCATTAAATAAATTATAACCCGACTTAATAAAAGTTAAGCATGTGAAAGATTTTCATAGGTCCATAAAGTCTTTCGATGGATAACTTTTATCTGACGATTAAAGATTCTTATTTTTTTAATGTTAACGATAGAAATAGAAAAGAGAAGCATTTTTTGTTGTTCATGCATTTTTATTATTCTTTTTTTTATAAGATATGGTGACAAAGAAGCACACAAACCAACTGATAGTAAGTGATTGCTGTAGCCCATAGACATCTACATCTATCGTTGATTACGAATGAACATGCAGATGCGTTGTCACTCCTGACGGCTAAGATGAAATGCCTCGTTTCCAGTAAAAAGGGTCTCCGGTTCTTTATACTCACCATACGAAATACAGCAGCGTTAAGCTACTATTTCACGCTGGTGTTCTGTGAGAGCGTGGTCCTTCCCCAGTCAAACCGAGCCATTCTTGCTTTAACTATATTACTAATATAACTGCAGCATGGCTCTAATTCGTATGAAGCAAAGAGAGTCAAACTTGTGTAGATGCTAATATGTATAATACTCTTATTAGTATTTATATCCAAAAAGCAATCTGCAAAATACGTAATTTTGTAAAATTTCAAGATACTTTGAATAATTGAGATCTCCTGACCTTACCGATCGACCCTTTTTTCTCTTGTGGAATTAAACACAAAGTTTTCTTTGTTCAGCTGAATACAAGAAACAGTTAAAGCTGGAAAGCGAATATTATAATATATTCTCTTTCGTTCATTTACCTTAATGTTCTAAAGGCAATTGTATTCAAAATGTCTGAATTATACCAAACGCAATGTGAAAACATTTGAACAATATAATATATATCTTTCTTTATTTTATTGAAATGTTTACCAAAAAGATATGTAAATCCCATCACACCGATAAAATTCCTGATAATTAAATGGTACATTAACATCATATTTAAACTAAATAACGCAAATTAAAAAGAGAGTAATTCAATACTAACAACTGTAATGACGTCACTGCCACTATGAGAGATTGTGAGAAGTTCAATACTGGATATTGAGGTTTTCTCATTCATCATTCATTCATTTATTGGCCTATTAAACACCATTGTTGCAAGTAGGCCTTCTTCGCAGATTTCCTTATAGAATAATATTTGCCAAAGTTGTCACGCTTGACGTGCGGGTTTGAGAGTCGCAGTTTTTGTAATTAATTGTGCTTTATATGAAGATGAAGAGACAAAAGGTCGCAAAGGCATTAACAATACGAAAAATAGCAATATTATACTCCTATTTCACGCTGTGATGATACTTGTAAGGAATTGCCAAATTGGCCTCTAAAAAAGTAAGGTAACTCAGTAGGGCGGGGTAGTATTTCATGTCTGCACACACACGCGCAAGTACGGTCTCACATGGTATACTGTCCTCATCACTAGGAAATGCCACTTCAGTACTAGCTCTTTTCAATTCAACGCATCCAGTAAAAAACGGTTGGGATCTCGACGACCGAGTTCTTTTTGATCGGCTAGATTCACTGATAGTGCGATTAGTTGGTGCATTCTTTTGCCATATTATATAACAAATTCGCTACACTATACTTAAATCTTCTGGACGCTTAGCGGCCTACCACTGCACCATTTATCAGAAGTTTTCTTCCTCGCACGACTTCTTTGTGAAATTGTTTAAAGCATACTCCGTTTTAAAAGGCCGACATCGCCCCTACAATTTCCGTGCTGCTGCAGTTACTCGTGGGCGGCGGTAGCAACTTACGTTTAGGTGAGCCGCGTGCTTGTTTCTCTTCATAAGTAATTTTATTTAAAAATAAAAACAGAAACCCAAAAAAAGGATCTGCTGATCTTAAAATAGATCTGATTTTATTTCAACATAGATAAGAACATTCTTGATTAATTTTTTTTTTTATAGAATAGGGTGACAAACGAACACACAGTCCACCTGATGGTAAGTGGTTGCTGTGGCCCATAGACATCTACATCTATCCTCGATTACGAATCAAAATGCAGATGCGTTGTCACCCGTGAGGACTAAGATGGAATGCCTCGTTTCCAGTAAAAAGGGTCTCCGGTTCTCTACACTCACCATACGAAATACAGCAGCGTTAAGCTACTATTTCACGCTGGTATTCTGTGAGAGCGTGGTCCTTCCCCGGTCGAGCCGACCCATTCGTGCTACAACTATACTACTAATATAATTGCATATTATCTTTCAAACAAAAAAAAAAACTTAATCAAAATCAGTTCTTCCGTTCAGGAGTTATGATGCCATAGCCAGACACACAGGTACACACTACAAACTTGTAACAGCCCTCTGTTTTCGTCGGGGGTTAAAAAAATTGTGGGTGGGCCTTCTCCGGTCCAGCTGACTCTTTTCCAGACTTAGAAAAACAATGTTTTTTAGAAGAATTTACAATCAATGTTACGTTGCGTAAGTTTTATACACGTATTTGAGAAAAAATATATGGGTAAAAGATTAAGTAATTTGCATCGACACGCTTTTCGACTTTCCGTCACTCATGAGGGTTGCGAACTCTAAATTGCCGAACATTATGTTTAACACAAAACTGTATTAGGTATATAGTTTAAGATAGTAGTTACAATTTAAAATAGTACTAAAGTAAAATATTATCTAGATTTCTATCTATCTAGAATCTATCTAGATTTTTATCAAGAATCTTTATGCGGAAACAATTTTTTTTACTTAAAATGTATTTCTTAATTTTTAGTTTAATTAAAAATCTATATCAACTAGTTATCTACTCAATTTCGAAAGTTTATGTGCGATAAACTGACTCTATTCTCGTAGATATTTGAGGCATTATTGTTAACTTGATACTTTATTGTTATTAATACAGGTATAACTTCTTGTTCAGGAATCAAAAGCTTCATAATATCTTTATCATTGTGGTCATAAATATGGTCATAAATAAAGATATAAGACAAAATATTATTAATTTATTAATTATTATATCTTTATATATTATTTAGCAACAGTTGCCTTATGGTAAAGGGTAGGCAGGAAATTTTAAAACATCGTGTGTCTTACCTAAAAGAAAAATGTTCATCTTCTAAATGGGTAAGACTTTTTATTTATACTTTTAATTTTAATAACGTTACTAATAGTAGGTATACTCATAACAAAAAAACTTAATGCTTAGCCAAAATAGATATAAATGAATGATTTCAAAGACTCCTATTCATCCGAAACGAGGTCTGTAAAGTAAAGCCAGTGGGAATTTCCAGATTCAGCCTTTAAGATTCGAAACTGTAGTAAGTGCTTCACTTAGGCGGACATATGTAAAAAAGTGGTTAAGATGGACGACCGACTAAACTTTGTTGCTTTGTTATATACAATTCAAGAACATAGATAATATTGAAACTGATAACAGTACTTTTTTTTACTATTTTGTATTTGCAACATTGTTGGGCTGCTCAACTACAAATGTTCGTAATACAAAATAAATGTTTGTCGTATAGGGTCATAAAGCAACAGGGGCCATCAGCGGGCCGGAGGGAAGTGGCCATACGCAGGCTTTCACTCTTTCGAAGTATAAGGTCTTATACGTACACTAGACCAAAAATAGTTGCGCGGCTGAATCAACGTTCTACAAAAATTCCTTTTATATACTATAAATATCTTTCGTATATAAATAATTTTTAATCACATTATTACTATTTACTTCCTTGTGAACTTAAAAATTACAACAATAACGGTCGTGTTGTTTAGTATTTGTTTACCAACACTGGCCGCTTGTCATCGATTGTCGTGCGACTGATCTGAGTCTGTATCTGAGTTGTCGTTGTCACCGAGCTGTTATAATACTGATAATTTTATATTGTGTATGTGAAATTGTTACTTTATTGTTTTAATTATTATGTATGAGTTTGGTAATGACACAAACGCGATTGTATTTGCAAAGCTTGTATGCACGCAAAGACGATTAATGTAGTTGTGTGCGCAGATTTTCTCCCGACATAAATGACAGACAATTCTGTATCGGGAAAAAACGCTGTGGCTACTCCCCTCCAGTCTGCTGGTGGCCCATATTGCTCTATGTACGAGTATAGCGGGTCAATTCGTTTTAAAATTCAAGAAAGTATTCAAGTCATCGTGTTCGGGTATTATTCAAATACATTGCCATTTAATTCATAATTTATTCAGCGTTTAAATAATGATTTGAATTTAATTTTATAACGTGAGCGTTTTTATGTATAACGAGTAAGTGCTTGCACATGTAAACTGAAATGCAAGACATTGCACTAAATACTTTTTTTATCCGCTTAGGTGTTTTTAAGAACTCGAAATAACGTTGACATCGAATGCTGATTTGACTTGTCTTTGAAATTACCCAATTACTCCGCATTCTGATGCATTAACATATTATGGGGAAGTTTTTGAACAAATTATTAAAAAGTATGATTTCCTATTATTTGACACCGGCATAAGTACGACTATAGTAGCTTAATACCACATTGTAACAAATACGGATTAAAAAGATAGTAGAGAGCTACGGCGTAGCTGCTGGATGTTTGCTTTTTTGCATCATAATATGCATTTCATGTAAACATTTTCTTTAAACTGACATAAAAAACAAGCAAGCATAATAGGTTGTAGTAAATATTATCGAAACACGTTAGTATATTTTGAAAGATTATTTTGTGAATTATTAAGTAACAATTTGTATCTATCTTGACAATATGTAATATACAGTAATGTGAACCTTGGTGTTGCTAGATTCATGATATAGAGGAAGCAATAAATTATTATGGCCTGTTAAAATTAATCACCTGCTACATGTTTCTAAGTCCTGTCTCGTCCTTGTCACAGGCTGGGGTGAACAGGCTTTTGTTAAGCTAAGTCGGTGAGCTATACCATCTTCAGCTACATACCACTTACCGTCAGGTAGGAAAGTAGTCAAGTATTGGCTTGGAAGAGTTAAAAAAAGAAGCGGCATAATTATTGTTATCAAAGATAAAGTTAAATGAATATGGTAATGGAATTGTTAAATTAATTACGAGTTTAATTTCTCTCTATCTTTGTACTTCATGCTTGTGCACATTTTAAGGTTGATGTTTGTTAGTGATGTCTACGGGAATAATATCATACTATTTACAACTTTGACCTAGTGTCGGTGTAGGAATATTCACTACTCCCTGAAGTTACGTGGATGTCGTAAGAGACGATGGAGGACAACAAACCAGGGGATGAGCAGCAGCCTCTTCCTTACAACGACTAAAAATAAACGTAACCTACGGTTGCAAACACGCCTGAAGAACACGGACACTACGGAAATATCTCCCTTATGAGATAGTCTAAAGGGAGGTCTATGTTCAGCGTTGGACTTGAGAGGAAAAGTGTTATCCAATAATAAATTTAAACAATCAGTTTTTTTAATTACAATTTGTGTAAGTGTGTAAGATGAATAGGATGATAGTATAGATTTTTTCTAACCCACATTTTTTATAGAATAAGGGTGACAAACGAGTACACAGTACACCTTATGGTAAGTGGATGCTGTGGCCATAGACATCTTTTTTTTTTTTTTTTTTTTTTTATTTATTTAATATAAGAAAAAAAAATACATAAAATCACAATTTAAACATCACAAAAACCCTTACGGGTTTGTCTGGATGTTGAGACACTTTTGAGCAATCTGTTGACATTAGTTTCTACGTATTATTATTTAATAAGAATATCAAATATAGTATTAACAGTATAAAGTATAGGTACATTGTTTACAAACAAGTGGACATAAAGGAACCGGTTATAGATAAGCAGCTCGGCACGGCTGGCGGACAGCCGGCTGATGCTACTTGAGTGTGTTATAGACAGGATGTTTCGATTATCGATATGATATTATGTTAGGTTTGATTTCATTAAAATTAGATAACTTGTTATTAAAGTAAAGAATTAAAGTATTGCTTATATTTATTTTTATAGTTTTTGTCCGTTATTCCTAATCTGATTTTAGTGGGTATATCATTAACGAGGGTTGGTATTAAATACGCGTTCGTTCGTTTTCCGTAATAATTTCTAACTCTTGGTAATGCTAATTTTGATTGAGTTACTTTCCGTGTCATTGTTTTATGATTCACTTTTATTTGTATTTCTTTGTTCGTAAATTGTTCAATTAATAACCACATTTTTATTTTAATATGAACTGGCAATATCTCACAATATTTAAATAAAGCTAATACATCGTCTCCACAGCATATTGATTTTTTAATTTTATCAGGTATTATTATTTTTAAAAGCCGAAGTTGTAGGCTGTATATTTTGTCCAAATATGTTTTAAACGTCCTACCATAGCTAGTAATCCCATATGAAATGATTGACTCTGCGAGTGCATTATATAAATTTAGTAATATTTTAAATGGTACTTTGTATTTCAAGATAGCAAATTTGGCCAGCATTGCTCTCAGTTTTTCACATATTAAGTCGATGTGATAACCCCAGTTAAATCTGTTATCGACTACTAGTCCTAAATATTTGTAACGGGGAACCTGCTCTAACAATTCACATTTGCACCCGGTCCTATTTGTTTCAAAATCATGCAAGCACTGATGACTATGCGCAATTACTTCTATTTTCTTATCAAAATTGCGTAGGTAGTTAGATCGAATATGGATAATTTTATTATATGATGATATGTATTTTGCATCTACACTCTTTGATTTTGTATTTTAAAACACCGAGTTATGTTAAGAAATTAATACACAGTCATAGAATTTGTATAAACTGACTTATGCTATATCTATGTCTATGTCCGCAATCAAATCTTGCAAACAACTCCACATTGACAGTCCTGTTGACAGCTATTTTATACATTATAATAGAAAAAAAGCAAGTGGACATGATTATAATATTCCATAATGGAACAACAATAGTCGGGTATTAAATTTGTTCATCATTCACTATGCTTCTTGCCTAAGATAAAGAATTAAACTTATGTCTTTGCTACTCTACTACGGATCTATGAGAGTGAAGGAATAGAGAGTGCACCTGTGCTTGTGTACTGTAATCCTGTCTGCGCCGATAGCTAGTCTCCGTTGAGGCTGGCCGCCGTGACTGAAATTTGATCTGGAGGACATTATTACTGTGTATAGAATAAAGACCAAAATAAATAAATATAAAAAAAAATCTCATCACCAGTTGGTGACCAGGTGAAGTTAGAAAAAGAGCCTAAGTGAACTGTGACAGTAAACTCTTGAGCGCCAAGCACCAGTACATCACATGCATCACATGTATGTGCGACATCTTAACAAGCTTCGAGTCCTGCAATTACGTCACAGATTCCGAGTGAAACTAGCCACGGCAAGACTAGCTATATTTTGAAGCGTGATTCCACGAGATAGTACAACCCGTCAAAGATCCTTCCTTATCCTTGTTCCATTCATAATATTCTTTACGTGATTTCAGAACGTATAATCGTTTGTAATGTTGTATCTCTCACATTGAGTAAACGAAAAGGTCATCAATAAGAAGTAAAATATAAAATAAACTATTTATAACGTAAATTAGCAGTCTGTGAACATATTCAGGGTCACCTCCGCTATTACGTTAGCCCGTATCATCCCATGGATGTCGTATAAAGCGACAGAGAGAAGCTGAACCAGGAGATGGGCAGCAACATCTTTCTGATAACAGCTGAATAAAGAAAATTGCGTTTGCCAACCCTATGGGAAATTTAATCGAAATCAATAGTGTACTTGCAACTTGATGGGTTGTAAAGTAATTCACAAAATGATGTGCTGTTCGGCGGTGAAGGTATACATGCATGTCTGAGAAAAAAATTATAACGGAATATAAATGTCGCAGCCAACTAGCTTAAATTACCTTTTAAGTTAAAAGCCTAGCCTATTTACTAAGCAGAGCCTTTCAATTAGCGGTCTGAATGATATTAAAAGGAGTATTACAAAAAAAAACGTAAATTACAAGGTTTCCGCGTTAAAATTATGTGTTTTCCGTTCGTTGCTTGAAATAAAAATTACTTGGTAAAATAGTTCGTTTTCTCTACTACAATAAGCTCAAGGAAAATTTTGATACCTTATTTATTTATTTAGTAATAATCACTCTCCCGATGCATGTTTAGGCCAAAACTCTGAGAGACATGATTTAGGAGCTCTAATTTGTAGATTCCATTGAATATCGACCATCAAAAAAAAAATTATCTTACAAATATCCTACACTTTAAAAATGATAAAATACATTTTCGTTATATGCCTTTCATGTAAGGAAAAAAATCAAAATAATTTTTAACGACCGAAAATGCTTCGATACAAGCCTATCTCTGGATAAAAATTAATGGAGAATAAAAATGTCTGCATGCTTGCCATATCGACTGGCCCAGATTATGCAGTAAAAGTACTAAAAATCCACAAAGACCACAAATTTTGAATTTTGAATATGTTACCCAAATTACAAGCGTTTTATTAAAAGTATGTACTGCCTGAAATTATTGACTTGAGATAAGCTCGGTCAATGCCGTTGCGTCAAATATTTTTATAATAAAAAATTATGGAAATTGACTGTAGGTACCGACTAAAAATGTATTAGTTACAGTTGGTTATTTCATTCATTAAAACAAGTTGCAACCGTACTATTTATTTATTTATACCACTTTGCCACCTTTAGTAGATATAATCGATTATTAACCAACATCGATTAACAATCGATTACTGTGAAACAATTAAAATATTTATTTGTACTTATTTCAATACTAAGGTTCATAAATAATGAAAAATATATCAAATAGATTATAGTAAATTAATTAGATAACATAAAAATGACACACAAAATATTTTCCATCTACTGAACTCCATCCTAAGAAAACTCGTGTAATGGAAGGTCAAGATCACTGTAAGTGTGGTTTTACAATGACGTTTTCGCCAGCGCGGATGGTAAGCGGGGCCCATAAGCGCTCGGATTACCCGCTCGAAACTATAAAACGAGTTTAAAGTCGCGCGGTTTGCCGCCTCGTACAGTCGTGATAAGACTTCTCGCATTTATTATTCTATATTACATATAGGAAAAAAGGCAACGATGACATATACAAGCACATCCTTACAATACCACTACATTATTAAGAGGCGCGTTCTCTTCATCGTTTTCGAATTTAAAAGAACATAGTGACAAGGGTGACAAGTTCTTTAAACATTTTCGTCTGTCTATAACATCATTTCATGAATTACTCTGCAAGATAGTACATTATTTAAAACGATCAAGCTTATGTCGCGCACCTACAGAACCAGTAGAAAAGTTGGCGATCACATTCATTTTGGCGATAGCAGTACGCGTACGCGCGTCCGACCGTCGAACGCACACGGAACACAATGACTTCTCGCCCGCGCGCTGTTGAATAGCGCGGCCGAATAGCTGTCAGCGCGGGCCATCCGCGCGTGAAGGTTTAACTATGTAACGATCCAAGAGACGCAACGCTCGTGGCCCGCGACGCTTACCAACCGCGCTGGCAAAAGCGTCACTGTAAAACCACACTAAGTATATCACAGTATCATAGTGCGAGCAAGTAAATAGAGATATGAAATGAAGTATCACTCGCGTAGGTCTTCGCCCACTCGGAGCGTAAAATACCTAAATTTGCATAACGCCGAAATGTAACAGTGCTCTTAAGCCAATGCGTCTAATACGACATTAACTATCTGGTAATATCAGCATCAGTTGGTTAAGATTCGGCTGGAGTGGCCCTTGGGCCACCCTAGAGCCGCGTACATTTATAAAATACTAGCGATCTGCCCCCGTTTCGCATCGATGATTTTTGGATGTCAACAACAGTGCCAACCACCGGGTCCAAATATCAATTTAAACCATCTCGGGACCAATTCAAACACACACAAAAAATCGGTCAAGTCATTTTCGAGTTTTAGCGAGACTAACGGACAGCAATTCATTTTTACCTATATTAGTGAAGAATATAGCACACAGCGTATAATTAAGCTTTTTACTTTTTCATTTAACGAAACGGCTAAATTACGTTTATCATACAAATCTCTAGTTTTCCGTCTCTACGGTGCCGTTTAGTAAAAAGGCTACGCTTTTAACTGAAAGGCTAACTAAGCTAGTTATCTGCAACATACACACTGCTAAATCTCTATGGTGCGGTGCAGTGGACTTTTTGCTTCTCTATATTCCTTACAGGAATGCAAGAAGGCCTATGCCCCAATAAATGAAGGAGACTTTAATATTTTTAAGATATACATACAAATAGCATCACGCCTGTAATCCTCGTAAGGTTAGACAGATTCCAAAGAGCAACAAGCTACTTGGATCACTTTTTGGTAAAAATTTAAGTTTAAATGGAAAATTGTGAAATAGCCACGTATTTTATTACTAATAGTACTATTATTCGTAAATTGCGAGAGGCCTGGCCTCTCGCCTACCCAATTACAAACCAAATATATTATTAGTCGCCTTTGTATGTTATGCTAGGGAAGTAATACAGTTCACACATTATTTTTGTTAGAAGTAAGCATGGGACGAAGGCATAGCATAGGATATTTTGTCAACATAACATTAATAAGTAGAGTACAATTATTCAGACTTGCTGCTACTAAATAAAAATTTTCATTATATCCATTTTCTATTTGCACCAGCAAAGGATTATATAAGAATTTAATCTTCGAGAAAGCATCCCAAGAGATACGGTCGACACCCTGTCCACTTAAGAGATATTAGACACTTAGAAGAAGAAAGGCATTCTTGTTGCTCAATAAGCTAATAAGATAATAGTATTAGGGATAGGATTGGGCTCAGCCTTTGTCCTTTCTCACTGAGAATAAATTTAACTATAAATCTTATAGTTTAATCTAATATATAGAAATGAATATTTGTTTGTTCGTATTTATGTGCTGCCATACCGTTCATCAGATTGTGGTAAAACTTTGTCAATATATTGTTTACACTTCCGCGAAGGTTATAGGCATTTTGAACATATTCTTTTTTATAAATTTTGAGAAACAAATTATTTTTATGTCCACCTGCTGGTAAGTAGCTACTACATGAATACCTACAACCAACTTCAAAAAAAGATGGATACAGATGCGTCGAGAAATTGAAATAGTATCAACATATTTTTTGGCAAAAAAAGTAAAAAAAATGCGTGTGTCTACCTACCTACCTACCCATTGGTGACTAAGTGTGATTTAAAAACTACAAGATGGATTTTATAATAAAAAGTTGAGCAGTAGGTCGAACGAAATTGAATTTTTAATACAGTTGCTCAAAAGGTGGCGTATTGCAGGGACGTTTAGCGTTCGGGATGTAGGCTATTATATACTCGAGCTTTTTCTTTACCTTTTCCGAATTCGTGCGTTCTCTTTCCCAGCTGTCAAAATAATGTCTATTAAAAAGAAAAAACCAACCACGAAATTTTTACTAAAGAAATTCCTAGAAGTTTTTATGAAAGAAATTCCTCCTATCCTAGAAATTTTATATGCAAATATTTCCAAAAAGAAGCTACAAATTTGTTTCAATATCAGATTTAATAATTTGATTTAATGAGTTAGGTTAGGTTTCATTTGATTTCATCTCATTAAATTTCATTTTAATTTCAAAAAAAATTCTACTGAAGACTTGGCTGTATGGGCATAGTTCCCTTTGCCTACCCAGAATGGGTGAAGAGAATAAAAAAATATCTGCTTATTATATATATTCTTTTACGGTTGGCGCCATTTTCCAAAAATGTTCTTTGCGAGTTTAGTTGTTTGTTGCACAAAATGAGTAATTTCAACGATATTTTATTTGAATTAATACCACCGGAACTCAGTATAATTGCACAAAATGCTTCGGAGAACATTTTACCGGAAAAGTCAAAAAGATACCGAGAAGCTTCGTTGTTGAAAGAGATTTTCTTAGAATAATGCAAAAATATATGAATCATCGGTCCCAAAAAGCAAAAACCGACCATTTTTTCCAAAATTGTCAAAAAGTACACTTACAGCTCAAGCAATCGGGATAAACCAATTTGGTAATATGCCAAAAGAAATAGCTACGTTTCTTGGTCTGCCTCATGCTGAGTATTATATTGGGCACAGCTTCAGGAGGACTACTGCTACATTATTGGCAGATTCAGGAGCCAATTTGACGTCCTTAAAGCAACAAGAAGGTTTTGAGTCAGATAAAGTTGCAGAAGGCTATATTTCTTATTCACTAAACAACAAACTAGAATCACACAAATCACACAATCCATTAATTTAAAGTCCAGTCTGTCTCCTTCACATGACAATACTGAAGAGAACGTTCGTCCATTTATCTTCGTTGATAATGATAATTCATCAGATCCAATTCCATCAACTAGCAAACGCCATTGTATAACACCTTTGACAAATGTACATGAACAATTATACGAAATTAATAATAGTTTGTCCAAACAGTAAATATGCAACCTAAAACTTCCCCAGTTAGTATAAAAAACTGTACCAATTTCAATTTATATGTGAATTTACCTTTATAAGAAATAAATGATTAGTTAGTTGAGTTTATTGTGTTTTTATTATTTTATTAAATTGCTTCATTTTTCGCAACTGTATTAAAATAGTTGTTCAGTACATGTGCGGGACTGTCATTGCAAATTGCTCCGACTGTCAATCCTCACCTTCGGCTGCGCCTCGGCTCGGGTAGACATTTGTCGGAACTCTTTGCAATGACAGGCTTTCCGCACTCGTAATGAAATATACTATTGTGACGATGTCATCATTTCTTCAAACAAGTGCGAGGAAGACTCGCACCCTGTAGGATTCGTATATTTAAATTAAAATATGTATGTAGGTATTTTATTCATACCGGGAATTATAGATTATGTAAGCACCGAACATTATTTATTCTGAGACCGAACAATGATCCAAGGAAAAAGCAAGTCGGATTAAAAGATAAACTTAACTTTAAAGTCAAAAAAATTGGGATCACAAAAAATATCTTTATGTGAACTTTTCAGTATTGGAGGTCGGTTTGTTAACAACTTTCAAATGGGGATATAAAATATATTTTTTTTAAAATTTACGCGAATACTACACATAGTATAAAACTAATTTTAAGGATTTTATCTCGTTACGTAAACTTATATTTTACACCTGATGATTCTGAAATAAATGCTGTAAAGCATCCATGTGTTGAAGTCTAAAAAATCTATACAAATAAATAAAATTGAAGCGTCTGTTTGTAATGTCAAAATAAGAGCTTTTTACTAAATGCATATGAAGGTATATACGGTACTTACAACAAATATACAATTTTAAAAATTTTCGTCTGCCTGTGTGTCGGTTTGTTCCGGATAATCTACGAAATGCTGCACTGCTAAATAACTGGACTGATTTTGAGGGACTTTCACTGGCAGATGTTGTAAGAAATAATTTAGGCTACTTTTATTTTAGAAAAATAATTCAGGGACAGTAGATAAGATAAGCTAATAAGATAATTGTATTACGGATAGGATTGTGATCCGCCTTTCTCCTCTCTGCGATGTCACGGGGAACAGCTTGACTTGAAATATATTTTCATCATCATTGCTCTGTTATTAGAAAAATGTCATTAATGACTTATATTATATTATACTAGCGGCCCGCCTATATTTTATCAAATCTTCGTTCAAAATAATACGAGTGTGCTTAAAGACCACACGACTGAAGTAAAACTTCTTTAGCTCCATCCCTATAATGCGCGCACTGCTCTCTCTTGCTTATACCCCCCACTCAACTCCAGTTCGCCTCGCCCGATCACACTTTTCGTAACGCGTTCATCACGCGTTCGCCATCTTACTCCCCAAGTCAAGCGTGCGTAAACAAGTTTTATTTTTAAAAAATGATTTATTTCGGATAAACGTATTCTGGATTTTTCCTGGCATTGCGTTGTAGGTACCTGTTTGTAAAGTCTCATCACAATCGATTAGCCATTCCGAAGATTTGTCCGGACAAACAGACAGACGAACATGTAAGAAATGGTTATTTATGTTTTAATAGCATGCAAATAAGCAAGCTTAACACACGTCGGTTATTTTATATATTACAGATATACACTTCGATTTTTTTTATGTGTATATATCCGGAAGGCGTAGTGTAGGGCGACCCCCCACTAGATAGAGTGACGACCTGGTAAGACGGTGGTAAGTCGATGGATGCAGGTGGCTCCGGGTCGTGATTTGTGTCATTACTTGGGGCCTATGTTCAGCAGAGCACTTGTGAAGGGCTGTAATAATGATGATGATGGTGATAATTTAATTCTATAATTTTTGTAAGTTATACCAGTTATGATCTTCTAAATGGTTATTTACGTATAAATAACATGTAAATAACCTCCTGAGCTTAACAGAATCCGGTTATTTTAAATAACACGGACAGACACTTCAATTGCATTTATATTTGTAAGTATGTTAAGTGATATAAGTAATGGAAATCATAAAATAACAGTGCTGGATTTGAAACATTCCCATCGACGTCCTAGTGCAGCGTATAAAACGACAGTACAGTGCCCAATGCTCTGTAATGCTGATTAGAGTATCTCATTAAAACGCTACAGACACTGAGTTTGAATCCCAGCGGGAGCTAATATTTGTAGAAGTTTTACGTCTGTTCGTACACAAAAAATCTTAGCTCTTCAGATGGGCCTAAGCAGAACCACGGTCAAAAGAGTGATCAATGAAGACCTAGGACTACGAGGTAAGAAGATCGGACATTTTTTGAACGAGCGTGTGAAAAAAATTAGGCTGGATAGATCCCGCGCTTTGTTACGGGCGTACGCGGGAAAAAATTAGCGCGAAATTTTGTTTTCGGATGAAAAAATGTTGAACATTGAAGAAAGTTATAATAAACAAAATGATAAGGTGTATGCCCACAGCAGTGAAGAAGCCAGCACGCGTTTTCCGAGGGTTCAACGAGCACATTACCCTTCGTCACTCATGGTTTGGCTTGGAAACTCATATTCAGACTTAACTAAGGAAAAAATAATGAGATTTTTTTTGTGAAAAAGGTGTAAAAACCAATGCAGAGGTGTACCAAAATACAATTCTCACAAACATAGTACAACCTCTTTCTCAAACAATGTTCAAAAACAGACTTTGGGTATTCTAACAGGACTCTGCACCAGCTCATAAGCCAAAAAGCAGGCAAAACTGTTTGACCGCCCATGAAATTGACTTTATCGGACATGAAGGCTGGCCCTCTTCTAGTTCAGATTCAAGCCCACTGGATTATAAGTTATGGCAAAATTTGGAGGGGAAAGTCTGCGCTAAACGTCATTAGAATTTGGAATATCTCCGAGCATATTTGTAACAGTATTTATTTTCGTCTTTAAATTGTTTTAGTGCTGATGTTTTTTTTATTACGTCACATTATAAGAAAAGATTTGATTAGCTAGTATTTCATTCAAGAAGTATGTGCAATACGAGCACAAACAATTACGGGGGCAATTTAGTAGGTCTCATATCTTGAAAAAAATCGTCTTCTCCGTGTTTTCCTGCACAAAACAACAAACTTAGCATAATCAGTAATTTCACCATAGTGACCATCTTAACAGCCTAATAGCTAGAGCGTAGAGCCTACGTGGCTACAATATTTAATCTGTGGTAGAGCTACCATGCTGGAGTGCGCGAGGTCAAATCCTGATCTTGGAGTTAGAATTAATATCGTCAGGTTTTGTATTTTTTTGTTTTTTAGTATTCTAGCCAATACGAACCAACAACTGGGCCAAATATATTATTATAAGCTAATATAATACTAGTTACGTAATATCTCCTCTGGTAGTATAAAACAAAGTCGTTTTCCGCCGTCTGTACGCGTAGATCTTTTAAACTACGCAACGGATTTTGATGCGGTTTTCATCGAGAGACAAAATGATTCAAGAGAAAAGTTTATATATATAATTAAGGGGATAGAGTAAGTCAGCTCGAATTCTAATTACGTCCTCACTTCCCCGCGCGTCGTATGCTATGTACCGACATGTTAGTAATCACTAATGCTGTAAGTAGAAAGGTCGTTAGATACTTATTTCATTAGGTTTATCATATTTATGCCTGTTTCTTAACGCCAAGCCACGGTTATTTCCCATTTTAATTTTACGTCGTCCTGTTGCGTAATGTATATTCTGATCGTAAGCGACACAACCTCCCCATTCAAAGGCTGAAGCGAAGTGACCGGGCGGCAGGAATCACGCTTCAAAAGGCCGATAGTTAAGGTAATTTCTTTTTACAGTGAAAATAATGGTATTTTAAAAAAGTAAATAACATAAGCACTGCTTTATAGTTAGTTCAGTTTGTACGCAAAGTTTCATGATCCTATTTAAAGTATTTTATGAATAACAGCGGTTTATTGTTTATTTTTTTATATCGAGAAAATTTTACGAAATCGTGTTTTCGTCTAACATAATCCTTAACATTAATTCTCAACTTTACCATATATTTATTTCAAAATTAGTGATGCAATATTTTCGGCATAACGAAGGATCTTGCTAAGCCATTTGAGATTATATTTCCCCTTAATGCATATGTTGTCGAGATTCAAAAATCACTCGTGCGAAAGCGACGACGTGCGGGGCGGATTGCTAGTTACTCTCTCTATTACTCTGGTAGTCTCCTTCACCATCATCATTACAGCCCTTCACAAGTTCACTGCTGAACATAGGCCTCCCTCAAGTAATGTCACAAAGCACGGTCCTGAGCCACCTGCATCCATCGACTTCCTGCGTGTCTTACCAGGTCGTCACTCCGTCTAGTGGGGGGTCGACCTACACTGCGCTACCGGCACGAGGCTGCCACTCGAGAACCTTTTTTCCCCATCGGATATCGGTTCTTCGAGCGATATGGCCGGCCCATTGCCACTTCAGCTTACTAATCCGTTGGGCTATGTCGGTGACTCTGATTCTACTGCGGATATCCTCATTTCTAAGTTTATCATGCAGAGATACCCCGAGCATAGCCCTCTCCATAGCTCGCTGAGCGACCTTGAGCGTCCTCATACGGCCAGCAACGGAAGACCACGTCTCAGATCCGTAAGTCATCACTGGCAACACGCACTGGTTGTACAATTTGATTTTCAGAACACAGCAGTACACGCAATGCTGTTTGGCGGTTGGCGGCAATCTACGATTTATTTTTAGAAATAAAATTATTTGCTCGTTTTGTTTTACTTAAAACTTGGAGTTTCACTGTCTGGTGTCAGAGAGCAATATTATTTTTAGAGGTACTTTGTCCACATAAATCCGCTTGCTTGGCATGAGCATGGACATGTCTCTATTTGCTACAAGTCTAACTTGTCGATTGACACGTTCTTGGAAAGACCTTCGTCTAGTACCGCAACACTGTAAATTAGTACCAGGTTTAACACATTTATTTATCATATAATAACAATATAAAGGACATTGCTCTGTGCCCGTACATTGTTCGCCCTGGAACCAAAAGTATCGGAAAATTGTGTGTTGTATTGTCGATCATTAATGAATTCCTATATGATCTTATTTTATAGCGATCTAGCTGCAGAAAAGATATATTTCAAAAAATGTATCAGATTTTGAGGTTATAATAGAACTACCACTATTATGGTTTTTATTATTTGGTGTGATTTTTAATAAACTGAAAAACAATATCGTGTTACATTTAACAATTTTAGTAACGTCTTTCAACAACGTAAAACCACTAGCAGAGTCGCAATTTACACAAAATACACTTTTCATTCCATATGCGTAACAAAGAAAATATAAACTCCCTTTATAAAAGTAAATTTATGAAAGGGCGCCAAACTACTCTACCAACATCAAGACATGAAATTAATTTTTAGAACAACAGTGCTGACAACATGGCGAATTATACTAGTTCTGTAAATATCTATCCTCGAATAATTTTATCGATATAATGTTTATCGATTTACTGTTATCAAAAATATTAATTATCATAAACTCGTATGTGATCGTTTAGTCAGAAGTAAGCTACACGCTTTTCTAAACCATCATTAGAAAACCTGATCATGATGAAATAATTAGGTTTTGTTCACTTTAGCATTATTCTATCTATCTATTTATTTTCGAGTTTGACCTCATTCATTAGGTATGGAGGTTTTTTAAATTATACTTTTAGGGAATAACAAAAAGAAATGGTGGTTGATTGTTTTTATTATAGTTTATATTTGTACCTTATTCGAAATAAAATAAAAACGTGATTCAGAATAAAAAATATGCAACTGTTCATTAAAAATTCAAAAGAATGATTATAATCGATTGGGCGTCCCTAGTAATTTTTATATACTACATGACGTTTGACGAAGGTGGCGGCGATTAATGTTATGAGTCAAACAGATCAGGTACTTTTTTAATGTTCATTTTGGCATGCAGCTAGTCCGTGTTATAAAAGTATTTGCAACAAATATAATAAAAATAGATAATTAATTATCGTATATGTACGACGTTTTTATTGGACAGAGCGATTATGGACATTGTCCTTTGCTTATAATTTGAATTAAATTTTATGAAAGGTGTAACACGACGTATAGCGTGGAACATCAGGACCATTAAGTTATAATGATAGGGGTCAATATGAGGGTAGTAGTAGGATATAATATGATGTATAGCCATATAAAGTACAATAAAGAAACCTATTATTATTGTATAATGTTTAGGTAGGCGTCTTTCAGAAAGAATGGGTCAATGTGTGAAAGAGTATGAATGTGTAAGCCCGAGACTGCTATGGATACGAATAAAAGTGGGCCTAAAGAAGTTGTTTGTTCTAGGGGTCTACGCCCCAGACATGTCTAAGCCCACTTATATTCGAGAGCGGTTTTGGGAAGTGGTAAGGATGGTGTTAATGAAATGTAAGGAAAATGAAAATATTGTTATGTTAGGAGATTTTAATGGAAGGGTTGGGGTGAGGAGGCTTGGCTATGAAAGGATACTGGGAACGTTTGGTGATGAAGGTATTAATGAGAATGGTGAAAGCCTCCTCACCGTATGTGTGGAAAGGAATCTTTTTGTGACGAACACTTTCTTTCGTCATAAGAAGATTCACATGTATACTTGGGAAAGAGGTGATGATAGAAGCATGATAGCTTTCATAACTGTGGATGAAAGAATGAAGAGCGCAGTGATGGATACAGGAGTTTACCGGGAGTCCAGCGTAGGGACGGACCACTACCTGGTCTTATGCCGAATTAGGGGTTTATTCAGACGTTGGCGGCATCGGATATCTGTGTCTACTCCTGCGTTACAGCGTATAAGAATTGAGAGGTTACAAGATGAAGATGTGAAAGACAAGTACAAATGTAGACTGAGGGAAAATATAAGTGATTTGGATGAGTTGTCTGTGAATGAGTTAGACTTGGAGAATGTGTGGCATAATGTTGAGAAAGGTTTAGTGGACGCAGCTACCGAAGTATGTGGTGTTAGTAAGAGAACGAATGATAGGAAAGACAATACGTTATGGTGGGATCATGAGGTACGTATGGAACTTGAAGCAAAGAAGAGAGCATGGCTAGATTTACTAGCGACCAAAGCTGGTAATTCTGGCGGTAAGAATGATGAGATTGAAAGAAAAAAGGCAGAGTTTAAACGTCTAAATAAGAGATTAAAAGAATTAGTGGAAAGGAAAAAGCAAGAAAGAACGGATAAGAATGATAGAAAAATATCGGATAACTTCCAGGCAAATATTAAAATGTTCTGGAAACTCGTAAGAAATACCAGGGGACATACAATACAGGGGACAAAACAGCCTAGATTGAATGAGATACGAGACGAGAATGGCTGTATTCTGAATGATGAAGTGTTGAGTCTAAAGAGATGGAAGGAATATTTTGAAAGCGTTTTTATAAGTGAGGAGACGTGTGAACTAAATGAAATAGAAATTCCGAAAGAAGATGAAAGAGATAGGGAGATAAGTATAGATGAAATAATGAAAGCAATGAAAAGCATGAAAGTGGGTAAGGCAGCCGGATATGATAGAGTTTCACTCGAAATGCTAGAGGCTGGAGAGGACGTGGTGGCAGGCCTGCTGTACACCTTGTTTAATTTATGTTGGGAACTAAAGCGGGTACCGGGAGACTGGTGCAAAGCCGTGATAGTCCCAATATATAAGGGAAAAGGGTCACAGCAGGACTGTAAAAACTACCGTGGTATCAGCATTCTTAGCATTGTGGGAAAACTGTATGCTAAGGTACTAATTGAAAGAGTTATGAAAGAAACTGATGAAAAAATTTGGGATGTGCAAGCGGGATTTAGAAAGGGAATGGGGTGTACAGATCAAGTATTTTCCATGCGCATGATCACGGAGAAGTTTTTGGCGAAAAGCCAAAAGGTTTTTTGTGCGTTCATGGACTTGGAAATGGCTTATGACAAAGTGGACAGAGATGTGTTATGGCAAACGCCGAACGCATTTAGGTTGAGCGCTGGTTTAATACAGGCATTAAAGGCTCTGTATAGAGACTCGAGTGCCTATGTTAGAATCAACGGGGTCTACTCGGACTGTGTATCTTTCCCTTGGCTGTTCAACCTATTCAGTAACCAGGATTAAGAAAGGAATGCTTCGGTGGTTTGGTCATGTAGAAAGAATGAATGCGGAAAGACTGACAAAGCAAATATATGTTGCAGAAGTGAATGGAAGAGTCGGAAAGGGACGTCCTAGGCGGAAGTTTGTCGACCAAATTGGCAACATACTAAAAATGGGCCAAATTAAGAATACCCTTAACCGACGAGCATGTATGCGTAGGTATATGGATGTGGAAGAGACGAGAGAGGTAAGTCAGGATCGTGCTAAATGGAAGTATGTAGTCTCTGCCTACTCCTCTGGGTGACAGGCGTGAGTGTTTATGTTATGTTTTTATGTAATGTATAGGCAGAGAGTATATAAATAAAGTCAGTGTCAAACTAACTGGCGTGTGTTATAGTACATGATGACAGCGGTGCGATTTCAAAAATCTAGTTTATTCGCGAATCAACCGATAATTCGTGTATCAAGTTTATTATAAAGCAGTTTTATGTATATTTTATAATAAATATCGTGGAACACGCGCGTCCTCCAGCGGAATTATTACCAGGAGACGGGCCGGCCTCCCGGGCCGAAGCTTGGCGTCAATAGCAGCGGCTATTGGAAGTGTTCTTTTAAGCATCTGGATCCGGAGTGAGCAAAGAGCCTAAAGAGATTCGGGTTAGTTTCTTGGTTAACCCCATCGGCTTGGCAGGATACGAGGTGTTCACGACTTTTACTTTCGAAGAGGGCGAAAGCGAAAACGACATCAATTGCGTTTTAAAGAAGTTCGATAGTTATTTTGGTACTAAACCGTAACAAGGTTCAAATTATTCTCGCTCAATCAAGATAATGGAGAAAATATCTACCAATTTATGACCGCTTTGCGATTACTCAGTCAGCAATACGACTTCGGTGATTTGCACGAGAGCCTGCTTCGAGATAAAATCGTTTGTGGAATAGTGAATAACACGGTCAGGGATCGTTTACTTCGTACAGACGATTTGACGTTATCGAAAGCGATATAAGTTTGTCAAGCGGCAGAAATTTCTAAGGAAGAAAGTCTGTGTATCGACGGCAACGAGACAGAGAGCGCTCAGATGGATGCTGTTCACGGCAACCGCCGTGGAGCGCGCGGCTGGCGCAGTGGCATGGTCCGAGCGTAAACAAAAAGGTGTAGTAAAAAAGGTGCATGATTTGAGTTTTGACTCTGCGGAAAATGATAGCGACTGTTAATACCGTAAGCGAGATATATATTGTATATGTATTGTTGATAGATTTAAAAAATTAATATTTAATGTGTAAATATTGTGTTTTATAATAATATACAATATAAAAGACTCCCCAAAAAACATAATTGATAATTTATTAAATCCAAAGAATAGAGTAAAAGAAACCATAATGTATATTTACTTGCATAACATTCGTAAATAATGTGGACGCACATTCGTCGCCTAATTATCGCGCGCACGTACAGTTTATGTAAAATGCAACATATTCTATTTGTTGAACTCTGTTTATGCTCAGTCGAAGAATAATATATAATAGTATAGACAAACTGAGCTGAGAGAGACCAGTGAATTGTTTTAACAATATTTGAGTTAAGCAATATAATATCTTTAAAAAGAGAATAAAAGAAAACGCAAAATAAGATAAAAAAGTTATGATGTTTGGTTTTAAGTTTTTGGCCGGTTGTTTTATTTATCATAAGAATTGTGAATTATGTCACTATTTATTGTTGTAACAATAACAGGTTAAAAAAATTATTTCATAATTATTATGTGATAGTAGGATAAATATTTTTTTTATAATACACATGTAATAGGAGAGAATACCTTATAGTTATTTTTGTTTATAATTTTATTATTGTTTATAAAATTATTTCAGAAAGTGAAAGATGTAGTATAATGTATATGTAGAGAGTATAAAAATAAACAGTGTCAAACCAACTAGCGTGTGTTACTACAATTACACATTAATACGAGTGATTTATATTAATGTGGTGATGATGCAAGATTAAAAAAACTCCATATTTCGTTCTTCTAGTGTCGTAAAAGGCGTCTATGAGAAATGCCAAAGATTTTATGACATCTGATACATGTAATAAGTCTTTACGCAATGCGAATAATACACAGACCGCAGATTGGGAGAATCATCGAAGGAGCCACACATCTTGCACTGTGATCGAAAATACGCCTGCTAAGTGTGGCAAGTTAGGTAAACCTTGCCATCAAGAGAGGTTAATGCTGCGGATCTTTGCGGACTTATGAAGGAGAAGAAAAATACGATCTTGTTTGTGTTAAAAAGTAAACATTGTACTCATAGCTCCATTATCTTTCCATTATTAAACAATTTCGCTTACACTTTTGCGAGCTTGTAAATAAGGAGAAAAAAATCCAGCCATGTTATTGGAAAAATAAACACCGCGTTTTTGAGCTCCAACAATAAACCGCATCATTAAAAGTTTAAAAGACTGAATAATGTTAAAACACACAAGGTTAAAATACTGTTTTCAGTTTCAACGCAAGTTTACTCAAATAATACTGTTCTACCTTATCAGGGTTTCGCTTTAACACAAGATATGCTCTTGTCTATATTAATAAGCCTACGAGTAATTCAAACAATACAAAATATACAATATTTGCAGACGACGATGAAAAGAAAAATAAGTATAACTTCCATATTACACCTATAATAGTAGTTGCTGGGAACACTGCGCTGAAAGATTTTAACGAGTATGTGTACCTGTAAACAAATGCTTAGGTTAGTCCAATTTTGACCAAGAGGTCAACCGACGAATCCAACTTAGCTGGAAAATTGCAACTAATTTTCTTCTCGATATACCTCAGAGCCAAACAAAAGTGTCCTATTGCGTGTTGTCAAAGATGAAGAAAGAGAAAGAAGCCAGCAATAGAGGGACCTATGTTTGGAGTTTCTCTGCGTGATTAAATCCGTAATAAGGATATCCGCTGAAGAACAAGAGTAGATGACTTGGCTTTGCGGAACAGTAGGCCGAAGTGACAACGGCCAACTTCAAGATCCGACAACCTATATGAAGAAATATTTCCTAGTTCCAGCCCCGTACCTACAAATACAGTGTTGGGTGTCCCCCCGCTAAATGGAGTGACAAACTGATGCAACATGCAAGTAGTCGATGGATGCACGTGGCTCGCCCTATTTTGAGGGAGGCCTATATTGAGCAGTGAACTTGTGTTGGACTGTTATGGTGAATGATTCATTTGATATAGTCTTTAATTTTGAAATGAAAAAATAGTACATCTATAGCAACGAAATAACCGTTCCGATAAACAGACCAGTTTGAACCGTAATAGCTATGGTTTTACTTTTCTCGTAAAGTGTTTTCAGAAAAATCACTACATTTATAACTCAAGACAATAACTACAGCATATTCTCCTCTCTCTATTTATAACCATAGACAGTAAGAAAATTTTCAGGTTTCACTTCAGGCTTCTTCAATGTTTCTTCAATCATATTCAAAATTTTTTTAAGGTTATTTTTTATTAGTAGGTTATGTTTTAATAGAATTTTTCAAAGAAATAAATTTTATATAAGATTTTGGTTACAAAATTAACATATAAAAATGCAGCCTCTCTTATATCTAAAATTTAATTTCATATCGTATATATCATAAAGGACGCGTTAAGTTAGTCTCACGTGGTGAGACCGATTTATGTAAAAACGTTCCAGCATGATGCGACAAAAAATGCTCAATATGTAATATACGCATATTATTTTTTTGCTACGTTAGTGTTGGCACATAATGTAGAAAAAGTTACCACTGTTAATAGAGAAGCGATGTTACCTGTCTATAATATAGTTTTAGATTCATGTCTATTAATATAATAAATAAGTGTTAGAAATTTCCGGGTATTGTGCATCACATCATCATTACAGCCCTTCACAAGTTCACTGCTGAAAACAGGCCTCCCCCAAGGAATGCCAACAAAGCACGGTCCTGAGCCACCTGTATCCATTGACTTCCTGCATGTCTTACCGGCTCGACACTCCATCTAGTGGAGGGTCGCCCTACACTTCGCTTACCGGTAAGAGCCTGCCACTCGCATTTTTTTTCTTTATATGGCCAGCCCATTGCCACTTCAGCTCACTAATCCGTTTGGCTATGTCAGTCACTCTGGTTCTACTGCGGATATCCTCGTTTCTAAGTTTATCATGCAGAAAAACTCCGAGCATAGCCCTCTGAGCATAGCTGAGTATAGCTGATGAGATGTGTCGTAATTTCCCAAACGCTACCCAGTCGAGTTGAATCCGTCGATTGACCTCTCGGTCGAGTTGGACTTACCTAGTCGGACTATTTGTCCAGGTAAACATTTTCGTCAACAACTTCGAGCTTAGTGCTCACAACAACTACCGACATAGGTGTGACATGGACGTTACACAAGATTTTTGTTTTGTCCATGTTCATCTTAAGAACTATCCGTTGGGAGGCACCATTGAGGTCATTAAGCATAGTGCTTAGGTCCTCCAGCGATTCTTCATAAGGAATATGTCTTCGGCAAATCGAAAGTCAGTGATGTACTTGCCATTGATGTCGATACTGTATCCTTTCCAGTTCAGTAACTTGAAAACGTCTTCCAAATTAGAATGAAGTGGTGAAGAATTTCGGGGATATAACGTCGCTCTGTCTTACACCTCTCTGCAGTTGGATAGTTTTCGTACTCTGGTACTGTACTCGGATAGCCATCGTAGCCCTACTGTAAAAACACTTCAGCACTTCGATATACCGACAGTTAACTTGGCACCGCTGAAGGAACTGTAGCACCGCCCAAATTCCGACGGAATCAAAGGCTTTCTCATAGTCCACAAACGTGAGGCAAAGTGGCAGATTGTACTCTTCGGTCTTCTGTAAAATTTTCCAAATGGTATTATTATTATCTTGCACAATATACCACTTTTCATTTTTACAGCCAAGTGTTTTATTTCTTTACAAACCAACATTTGCTTTTGCGACAACAAAGTCTCAGAAAATAAGCAGTACCTATTCATCAATAACTTAAAAAAATATTAAGCGACCATGCTGTTTCTAAATATTTTCATAGTTAATTGTATAAAATACTAAATTGTAAATTAATGTTTAAAAAAGTTTCTTGTTACTTGATTAGTAGATTTTTGCAAACCGAAGGGAATTTCCGTAAGCCATCTCTTCCATCTCTGCATAAGGAGGACGACTCACTGGCCCATATCGCAAAGCACGAGCCTCGACTGAATTTCGATGATGGGGGAAGCCCACCGACGACAATTCCGTGGTGTGAGTGCTCCATGCCGGATGTGCGGTTCATACAACGTTCGGTTCACAAAGCACTCCTCGCCTTGGATATTCACAAGTCGAGTGGGCCTGACGGAACCCCCCCAATTATGCTGAGGACGTGTGCTCCAGACATTTCACCAGTTCTAACGCGTCTTTTCCGGAACTAAACTACATACATACATACCTACTTACTTACTTATCTTCACGCACAATCCCTAACGGGGTAGCCAAAGAGAACAGATCGCCAAGTGTCACGATCCTTACATACCTCTTTCACTTCTTTCAGGTTCATTATCTTCTTCATACATGCACGTCTAGGTATCCGAGTACTCCTGATCTTCCCCTCTTCGAGTAATTTGCTCACTTGGTCTTCGAAAGTTAGATTCGGTCTACCTCGACACCTTTTAATATTTACTTTCGCGCTATATATTTTCTTCACCATTCGGTCTTCACT
The DNA here is from genome assembly GCA_036936625.1 of Parnassius smintheus behrii. Classification (NCBI taxonomy): domain Eukaryota; kingdom Metazoa; phylum Arthropoda; class Insecta; order Lepidoptera; family Papilionidae; genus Parnassius; species Parnassius smintheus. The sequence goes on along the minus strand of JAUPFT010000011.1, from coordinate 40,592,863 downwards.
CATTCGCTCAACGTGCCCAAACCATCGGAGTACGCCCCTATCAATTTTTGTGATAAGGTCATCTTTCAATCCTGCCATATTGCGAATCTCTTTGTTTCGCTTTCGGTCGGCTATGGTAATGCCGCACGTTTTACCAAGAGATCGCATCTCCGCTGAATTCAACTTGCTTTTATGCTTCTTCTGGCATACCCAGGTTTCGCTGACATATAACAAAGTCGGTACCAACACTGCGTTATGTATTGCAAGGCGTGCACTCTTCACTACGCCTTGCCTTTTGACTAACGCATTCAGGGCATCATTGACTTTGTTCCAGGCAGTGACACGCCTATCCACATCTAAATCACATCTTCCATCCCGGCTGAAAGCACTCGCCAAGTATACAATTTCATTTACCTGTTCTAGACATTCCTGATTTACCCATATTTCACATTTCGTTCTCGCTTCGTCCTTTTCAAATACCAGAACCTTAGTTTTATTAGCATTCAAACGGAGACCTTTAATTTCACATTCCTCTTTCATACACGTGACTAACGCCTGCAGTTCTGCTTCTGATGGTGCAATAAGCACTGCATCATCAACATACAGCAGACAATTTACTTTAATGTCACCCAATTTCACACACAAACAGCTATTTTTCAGCTTCTGTAAATAGCTGTCGAGATACGGTATGAACAGCCAGGCAGACATGACACAACCCTGTTTTACGCCCGCTTGGACGCTGACCATGGGTGACAGGTCATGCCCTATCCGCACACAGGCTTTACAGTCATAGTAAAGTAACTGCACAGCCCTTAACAATCGACCATCCACACCATATTCCGGCAACAGTTCCCACATTTTCTTCCTTATAACCTTATCAAATGCTTTCTCCAGATCCACAAAAGCACAGAAAATCCTCTGGTTTACAGCCAGAAGCTTTTCCGTGATCACGCGGAGAGAAAACATTTGATCCGTGCATCCTCTTCCAGGTTTAAATCCGCATTGTGCCTCCCATAATAATCTTTTCGATTTCTCTTGCATCCTAGGTGTCAAAACCTTCGAGTAAACTTTACTTGCTAAACCGGTCAAGCTGATCGCCCGATAGCACCCGCAGTCAAAATGTGAACCTTTACCTTTATATAAAGGCACAATGACCGCGGATCGCCAGTCATCCGGGACACCTCCCGTCCGCCAGCACAAATTGCACAGCAGATGAAAGCTGTCTCAGACGCGAGGCCCACCGTACTTGACCATCTCAGCAGTAACTCTGTCTAGTCCCGCAGCCTTACCACATTTCAAACTTTGAATCGCACGTTCAATCTCTTTCATGCTGATGACCTCAGTGTCATCGAGGTCTGTGTCTGGCGTGCCAGTCACGGCATCACCCCCGGATCCTTCACTAAGATCATGACACGCATACATTTCTCTATAAAATTCACTCCATCGCTGCATGACGTCCGATTTTTCTGAGAGGACGTCGTTGGTTCTCGAAAGCACTTTGTTCATTCTTAAGGCTGCCGCACCACTCCGGGACCTTCCAACCTCTTTCCAAAAGAGTTTGGAGTTTTCCTTAAAGTTGTGCGACAACCTTTCATCCGCTTTTATTCTACACCTTTCACGTACTTCCTCAATCAATGTTTTCGCATGAACTTTCTGCTACTTATATCTTTGTTTCATCTTCTCTCTCATATGCTTATCGTTACTAGAGACCAAGTAGTCTAACCATGCTTTTTTCTTCTTCTTTACACCTTCTCTCACTTCATCATTCCATCATGCGTCTCTTATTTTACTACTACCTCTTTTTGTCGTTCCACATACTTCTTCCGCTGCACTTACCATTCCATCCCTAAGGTTCTGCCCTGTTTTTTTCACACATTCTTTTTTGCTATCGATGGTGTAAAGCTTTTCGGCTATCCTCTATCGGCTATATTTGTCCTTAGTATCCGCTTCCTGAAGCTTCCAGCTTCGGACGCGACAGACCGACTGTGGTTCTGTTACTGCCGGTAGCGCCAACCCGCAAACAAACCCCTAAATCTAGTAATTACTAGATAGTGATCCATTCCCAGGTCAGCACCACTGAGCACTCGTGTATCCATCACCTGTTTTCGCAGTGGTCATCCACCAGGAACAAATCAATCATACTTCTCTCATTCTTTCTTTCTCTAGTGTACATATGGATTTTCCTGTGATTAAACATAGTGTTTGTCACAAGAAGACCCTTTTCCTTGCATACAGCCAGTATAAGCTTGCCAGCATCATTGACCCTTTTATCGCCAAACTTTCCAAGCACCGACTCGCACCCTGGTCGAGCGATACCTACCCACCCATTCAAATCACCACATACAACAGTTCTTTCGTTTTCCTTAACCAAATCTAGAACTTCTCTTACATTCTCCCAAAACTCCTCCAGCTCAGCCCTGGACTGGATAAACAGCCAAAAGGAATAACTTCGTCAGTTCCAGTTTAAAGCAAACCCAGAGAAGTCTTGAGTTCGAAATCGCAACAACAGCACCCCCACTCCCTGGCAGGCGTTCTCGCTTTCCGGAACTCCGGACCATATAGCTAACGTCCCGCGAGGGAACTCTTTAGTACCACTGCCTTTCCGTTTGGTCTCCGACATACACACACACGACATCTAATTCTCTTTCTTTCATTATTTCGATCAACTCATTCGTCTTATCTCTCATGCCTCCTCTAACATTCCACGTGCCAACTCTGCACTCCGTCCTCCACCTTCCGCCGTGTCGGGCTGTGCGTGACGGGTGGCGGTCCCCATCGCCGCTTTGCGCGCTGCATTCCACACCAACGGAGATGAGCTGGTGTGCATCGCCTTGGGGGGACCCCTAACCCTCATTTGCATGGGTGCGCAACTGTGTAGAATTGCAGCCCTGAAAAGGGCTGGCAGGGGTCGCGACGAGCACGCTTCTACAATGACCCCTAAACTACTTACATACTTCTGGAAAATGGCTTTCGTCCACCCGATCCCTAAAAAAGGCGACCGCTCAGATCATTCAAACTACAGGCCTATCGCCATCACCTACTTGTTCTCCAAAATAATGGATTCCATTATATACTGCCAGCTCATGCGGTACCTTGAGAGTCACCAGCTGATTAGTGACCGCCAGTACGGTTTTCGTCAGGGTCGATCATCTGGTGATCTTCTGGTCTACCTGATTCATAGATGGGCAGAGGCATAGAGTCCAAGGGGGAGGCATTGACCGTTAGTTTGAACATAGTGAACGCCTTGGATCGGGTTTGGCACAAAGCGCTTCTTTTGATCTCCCTTCTTATGGACTTCCCGATAAATTGTGCTATTGGACCACCTGCTTTCTTGCAAATCGGAGCATCAAGGTCATTGTAGACGATGCGTGCTCCCATTACAAGCCTATTAATGCTAGCGTTCCGCAGGGCTGCATGCTATAACCAACACTATTTCTTTTGCATATAAATGATATGCTGCAAACCGGTAACATTCGTTGCTATGCAGACGACAGCACTGATAATGCTCTGTACACCAGCCGTGCCAATATTTCTCGGGAAAACGTCTCCGAATACCAGGACAAAAGTTTGTCTGAAATCGAGTCTTTGCTGAACAAAGTCTCGGATTGGAGGCGACTAAATCTAGTTTCCAGTTTAATCCTCAGAAGACACAAGTTTGCGTGTTTACCGCTAAAAAGAACCCGTTTGTGGTATCTTCTCAGTTTCAAGGCACTCCCCTTGTTGCCTCAGCCAGCATCGAAAGCCTCGGCGTCAACATATCGAGTGACGTACAATTCCGTGGTCACTTGAAAGAGAAGGCCAAATTGGCCTCTAAAAAGCTTGGCGTACTCAGCAGAGCGGGACAGTATTTCACGCCGGCACACCCCCTGCAACTTTACAGGTTGAGCTTCTATTGGAATACAGTTCCTATCTCTGTGCTAGGGTTCTCCAATGCCACCTCCTTCCACTAGACCGCATCCAGGGCAGAGCGGCTCGAATCATCGACGACCGAGTGCTTTCCGTTCGGCTCGATTCATTGGCGCTGCGAAGATATGTTGCATCTCTTTGCATTTTATTTCGCATCTACCACGGAAAATGCTCTTAGGAATTGTTCGGATTAATCTCAGCCGCCAAATTTCATAAATACACCACGCGGCAAAATTCCCGATACCATCCACACCATCGGGATGCTTGGCGGTCCAGCACTGTAGGTTTCACTAGGAGTTTTCTTCCGTGTACCAGCTCTCTGTGGAATTGTTTACCACCGGTGATTTTTCGAATACGACTTAGGAACCTTCAAGAAAAGAGCTTATTCCTTTCTAAAAACCGGCAACGCATCTGCAATTCCCCTGGTGTTCGTTCTTGGGCGGCGGTAGTCACTTAACATCAGGTGAACCGTACGCTCGTTTGCCCCCTCTCCTACAAAAAAATATGCGTTATCACCCCTGAGAACTAAGATGGGATGGCTCGTTTCTAGTAAAAAAGAATCTCTGGTTCTTCTACATCCACCATACGAAACACAGTAGCATTAAGCTACTATTTCGCGCTAGTATTTAGTGAGAGTGTGGTCTACATGAAACATGAAAAATGCTGATAAACATACACTATTCAAAAGTAAATTAACAGTTAGCCTTGATATGACATGCTGGACATCGGATTCCGTTTTGGAATCAAAGTATAAATCGGATATTTTGATTTCTGCGGTAGAAGGTGTAAGATGGAATTCTTGGTTATCTGTATAAATATTTTCCAGTTCTTGTCCATACGATACACGTTATCATTAAGATATTATTTTACGCTGGAGTTCTGTGTGGGCTTGGTCATTCCCCGGTCGAGCGAACCTGTAGGTACGTGTTCAGCCATAACACGTTTTACCTGTGGTTTTAACAAGTCTTTCTAAATAATTAAAAATGGTTCTGGTTTCCTCAAAAATGCTTCGTTCATCACTGAGCTGAGGTAAATCGGCAGGTATAATTTCGGTAGTCATTAAAACAATTACGAAACTCATTTACATATGATACGTAATTATATTATCTTTACATAAACTTAATATTTTAAAATACTTGGACAAAGTATCATACTAAAAAAGAGACAGTTATAGCCATTAAAAATATTGGTTCATCGAATTGAACTGGACAGTAAAATATAATTTGTTGTTATTTTGATTAAAATTCTCTTTAGGTCCTGATAACATTTTTTTATTTTCATTTTAGTATTTTATTTATTTACCTTAAAACCTTCCAAGTGTACTCGTATGGCCACATTGACATCGACTAACTTTTTATTGCTACAGTTTTCTCACTTAGTTACACAATAAATTAATTACCGTCGTCGTCGAGCTGACCTTGCAAAAGTTAATTAAGCCAGACACAATAGATGAGAGTCACATCAAAAACAATAATAAATTCAAACAGTTCAATATAGATAAAATTCTAGTCTTTGGAATATATCGATTACTTTGATTTTATTGCGATCAAAGTAGCCGCATCACTATCACGTATTAAATTCGGAGTAAATTTATTTTCTTTGCGTTTACACGTACAAAGTAACAAGTAAAGAGTTTTCCGCGCAATATGATTGGTAATTTTGCCACAGATATCGTTTTATCAATCACTAGAGCGTAGAGCTACCGAGCCGGTTTTATTTTGTATGTTCCGTTCTATAGTATTTTAGCCCACACGGCCTCATAAATGTGCGAAAATAATTTACTCACTAATTACTTTTTCTTGTCTACGGAGCTCCAGCAGAAAATTATTTATGTTTAATTATAAATTCAATATTTGGTTTTTGAACACCAACATTACATAAATCATCAAAGGTATAAAATGTATCCTTACAAGCTATAGGTATTGCTCTGAATAAGTGTTCGTTTGTTTAGGTCATAGCTCGCAAATAACATAATAAATATAAAAATAAACTAATTAAACTTTTCATTGTTTGTTGTTTAAATACAGTATAAGTTACATAATATAGAGAAAATTTAAATTGCTGACTAGTTTGGATTTTGAGTTTATCTCAAACCATAACCAAAGTAATCTAAACCGGTGATTCGTATTTCGTAACCGAAAAGAAATTCTAAAATAATTAATAAAAAAATAACAATAGCTTAATCACATTGAATTTTGCATGCCTTGAACGCGAATCGCAAGTTTTGCATTACTGTCGTCTAAAATTTAAAATATTAATGATTTACAATTTAGTGAAATCCAAAAGGCTTCCAAAGTATTAAAAGCTCATAAAAAATCGAAATGATAAGTTTAGTTTTTCGAAAGATATCTTTTTCGCATCCATACCGACCAAATAACGTTCAAGTGAAATTATTTTCGATTTACTTTGTTTTAATTAATCGAAATAAATAATTTTATCAGAAGTATTAATTGAAATCTCTTGCTATTGCTGTACTTTTAATTATATAAGTGCAACTAAAGCTGATGAAAGAGATTTAAGTGGAGTGGACGCTTCGCGTTCGACGTGTGCAATATTTGTACTCTATTCAATGAGCTCTGCATAATGAATTGTCATATGTTAGGGTAAGACAAATATTTACTCGGCTTCATTTTCATGTTGCTCTACCCATATACAGTGTATATATATATATATATATATATATATATATATATATATATATACCTAGGCTGCACTAAAAGTATCGGGAATGGAATATTTCCACTGTTCCTGTCATATTAAAAACCTTTTAATTGAAAACTCATTGGTTTTAAAAATCGAATACCATTTATTTATTTAAAAAAAGATTCTCGGTCTTGTCACAAGGTTTTGTCAAACTTGTTTAGTCGTTGAGAAAATGGAATTGACTCGAGAAAGTTCAAGAGCGATGATTTATTATGACTTTCGAAGTGGTTTAACACAAAAACAGTATGTTGACCGGATGATTTCTGCATTAGGTGATGAAGCCCCATCCAAAACCACAATTTATCGCTGGGTTGCTGAATTTCAACGTGGACGTGTCAAGCTCATTGATAATCCCCGTCAAGGTCGTTCAAAAACGGCAGTCACCCAAGAAAGTGTTGATGCTGTGCGTAAGCTGATTGAGGAAGATCGACATGTGACATACCGCGAAATTCAGGCAACTTTGGGCATTGGCATGAGTCAAATACAAATAATCTTTCATGAACAATTAGGTGTAAAATAGTTGTTTTCCCGATGGATACCGCATTCGCTCTGTGAAGAGCAAAAAGCGGCTCGCGTTACTTGGTGGGTCAGAACTCTCGAAAGATTAGACGTATTAGGTGAAGAATCCTGGATATACGCGTACGACCCTAAAACAAAAAACCAGTCACGAGTTTGGGTGTTCGAAAATGAGTTAAAGCCAACAAAAATTGTTCGTTCACAGAGTTTCGCAAAAAAAAATGGTGCTGGCCACGTTTGTCTCCAAAACCGGCCATGTCACGACTATTCCTCTTGAGGGACAAAGAACGGTTAATGCAGAATGGTACGCTAGCATTTGTTTGCCACAGGTCGTTTCTGAACTCCGTAAAGAGAACTGCAACCGCCGCATCATCCTCCATCACGACAATGCGAGTTCTCACACCGCACACAGAACAAAAGAGTTTTTAGAGCAAGAAAACATAGAATTATTAGACTATCCGCCGTACAGCCCCGACCTAAGCCCTAATGATTACTATACTTTCCCTAAAATAAAGAATTAATTGCGTGGACAGAGATTTTCCTCACCTAAAGAAGCTGCGGACGCCTACAAAACGGCCATTTTGGAGACCCCAACTTCCGAATGGAATGGTTGCTTCAATGATTGGTTCCATCGTATGGAAAAATGTGTCAAATTTCGCGGAGAGTACTTCGAAAAGCAATAAATACATTTTTAACATAGGCCTCTCCCAAGTAATGCCACAAAGCACGGTCCTGAGCCACCTGCATCCATCGACTTCCTGCATGTCTTACCAGGTCGTCACTCCATCTAGTGGGGGGTCGCCCTACACTACGCCTACCGGTACGAGGCTGTCACTCGAGAACCTTTCTTCCCCATCGGTTATCGGTTCTTCGAGCTATATGGCCGGCCCATTGCCACTTCAGCTTACTAATTCGTTGGGCTATGTCGATCACTCTGGTTTTACTGCGGATATCCTCATTTCTGAGTCTATCACGCAGAGAAACTCCGAGCATAGCCCTCTCCATAGCTCGCTGAGCGACCTTGAGCGTCCTCATACGGCCAGCAGTGAAGGACCACGTCTCTGAACCGTAAGTCATCACTGGCAACTCGCACTGGTTGTACACTTTAGTTTTCAGAGATTGAGGTATACCTGACGAGAAGATGTGTCGTAATTTCCCGAACGCTGCCCAGCCGAGTTGAATCCATCGATTAACCTCTCGATCGAAGTTGGACTTACCTAGTCGGACTATTTGTCCCAGGTAAACGTACTCGTCAACAACTTCGAGCATAGTGCTCCCAACAACTACCGGCATAGGTGTGACATGGACATTGAACATGATCTTTGTTTTGTCCATGTTCATCTTAAGACCTATCCGTTGGGAGACACCATTGGAGTCATTGAGCATAGTGCTAAGGTCCTCCAGCGATTCTGCCATAAGGACTATATCGTCGGCAAATCGAAGGTGAGTGATGTACTCGCCATTGATGTTAATACCGTATACTTTCCGGTCCAGTAGCTTGAAAACGTCTTCCAACGCAGCGGTGAAGAGTTTCGAGGATATAACGTCACCCTGTCTTACACCTCTCTGCAGTTGGATAGGTTTCGAACTCTGGTTCTGTACTCGGATAGCCATCGTAGCCCTACTGTACAAACAATTCAGCACTTCGATATACTGACAGTAAACTTGGCACCGCTGAAGGGACTGTAGCACCGTCCAAATTTCGACGGAATCAAAGGCTTTCTCATAGTCCACATACGCCATGCAAAGTGGCAGATTGTACTCTTCGGTCTTCTGTACAAGCTGCCGCAGGGTATGTATGTGGTCTATGGTACTGAAGCCTTCTTTTTGAGATCTGTCCGCCAGAAAGAGCCAACTGTCAAAGCTGAAGACTGAGTGTGGCAGCATCGTTTCCGAGACATCTGAGATTTGAGTGAGATTGAGAGGTTCTATGGGCAGCTGTACACATCATCGTTGGAGCCACACGCAAGTGTGAGTAACGATCCAAGAGCAAGTCTTACCCGACACTATTCCGATGATATCCCGGACGTCAGTCTGAGAGAGATTAGGATATATATATATATATATATATATATATATATATATATATATATATATATATATATATATATATATATATATATATATATATATATATATATATATATATATATATATATATATATATATATATATATATATATATATATATATATATATGTTATATACATATATAAGGGGAAGAAAGGTTCTCGAGTGGCAGCCTCGTACCGGTAGGCGTAGTGTAGGGCGACGCCCCACTAGATGGAGTAACGATCTGGTAAGATATGCAGGAAGTCGATGGACGCAGGTGGCTCAGGACCGTGCTTTGTGGCATTACTTGGGGGAGGCCTATGTTCAGCAGTGGAGTTGTGAAGGGCTGTAATGATGATGATAATGATGATATATAATGATGAATTTTGGAAGAGTCATTGTAGAATATTTAAAAGTAATATTAATCTGCAGTATCGTACGTTCATATATCAAATGTTTGCTGGCTGTTTGCGGCATTAGTGAAAGGCAATGCTAGAAAAAAAATATTCAAAGCATAAGAAAAGAGTTCTCTATTGTGAATTAAACATAAAATTATTATTGCACGAGTTGCGCTTTCGCTTTTATTACTTGTTTTCCACCGAGCATAGGTGTAATCTACGTACTGAGTTTATGGCATGTACGTGACAGAGACGTGTCGCGAAAGCTGAGCTTAAATGTATTTTCTTAATATACCTACTGAAAATAATACAAGCGAGCTTTGCTTGAATAATATAAACACTACATACCTTCTGTGTACTAAATATCGGGAATTTGTCAATAAAACAAAAAATACAAATTATTCATCTAAATTTATTTTATCGCCTTCAAAGTAAGCCCCATCGCTTGCAATACAACATCTCCAACGCTTCACCCAGTCTTCCATACATTTTTCATAGGCTATTTGCGGTATGGCCTTTAGCTCATTCAGCGAATTTTTTGTTATGGCTTCTATCGACTCAAAACGTTTTCCTCGAAGTGGTAATTTTTAACTTGGGAAATAAAAAAAGTCAGACGGAGCCATATCAGGTGAATATGGTGCTTGGTCGAGAACTTTTGTTGAATTTTTCGCTAAAAACTCTTTCACTATAATGGCTGTGGGTGATGGTGCATTATCATGGTGCAGCATCCATGAGTTGTGTTGCCACAAATCTGGACGTTTTCGGCGGATACTCTCACGCAAACGCTTCATGACGCCTAAATAATATTCTTTATTCACTGTTTCTCCCTTTGGAAGTAATTCGGAATGAACCACATCACGGTAGTCAAAAAAAACTGTCAGAATCACCTTGATTTTGGAGCGACTTTACCGCGGTTTTTTGGGTTTCGGCTCGTTTTCGAGACGCCATTCTGAAGACTGTTGGCTTGTTTGCATGTCGTACTCATAAAGAGTCTCGTCGCCAGTTATTATACGTTTCATAAAGGTCGGATCCGTAGAAGCTCGGGAAACCATGTCTTCAGCGACATGCTTTCGCTGCGCTCTTTGAACAAAATTGAGCTCTTTTGGAACTAGTCGAGCGGCGACGCTTTCATGCCTAAAATGTCAATGAGAATGTTGTGGACGGACTTAAAAGATATGTTCACCTCACTAGCCAACTCTATCAGACTCATACGTCGATTTTCGAGCACTAGCTTCTTGATTTTGTCGATGTTTATTTTGGTCGTAGCGGTTGAAGGTCTACCAGAACGAGGCAAGTCTACTACTACTTCTCGGCCTTCTTTAAAAGCCTTATACCATTCATAATCCCTTGTTTTCGATATACACAATCGCCGTAGGTATTTCGCAACATTTTTAGTGATTCACCACATGAAATATCATTCGAAACACAAAATTTAAGGCACACTCTTTGTTCAACAATATTTTCCATTGTAAAAATCGCCGAGAACTCAAAACTATGACCAACAAAAAGTGTAGTTTAAAACAAATTAAATGACAGATCCCGCTCAAACTTTGCGCGCTAAATCAGTACAGTGCTACCAACATGCAGTAAAAAAATTAGAACGACCTCTTTTACGCGGGTCTTTTTATTGACATATTCCCGATACTTTTTATACAGAGTAGTAAATTAAAAATAAACTACATTGAAATGACAATTAATGATGAGAACGATACTTGCACTAATTTTACAAATGTTTTACTTTATTAAAATAATACTTCTTGTAAACAAATGACAGAGTAGGTTTGAGTGTATAACAAGTTTCTATCAATCATAAACCATACTTTTAAACGTTTTCAACATGTAGAGTACGTAAGTGGGTAATATTCTTTACAGTATGGGGTAACATATCATTGGGGGAGCAATCCTAACTTAAAATAATCAGGAGTTATAATATCGTAACAAAATAACTGAGGTGCGAGAAATCGATAACAAGATCCACTTGAGGACGCTGGTAGCGAGGGCTCGCTATATGATCGATCAGTTAGATCTAGTGTTGAGTACATTGGCAGAGGAAGGCGGTGTGAGTGTGCGCGTGGCGGAGATGCCGCTCGTGCCTGTGGACGCGTACCGCCCGCCGCTCGAGATCTCGGTAAGTACAAATACGCGCCTGCGCCGTCAGTCCAACTCAGCAGGTTCAGCTACACCAGAAATTAATACATTCGCGGGTTGGAACTTTAATAAAGCCGACTTTTTAACATTGTATTCCTTAATTGCGGCCGTAGATTGGACTCCTTTATATGAGTTAGATTTAGAAATGAGCTTAGAATATTTTTATAAAATTATGAATTCTGCAATAGATGACTGAGTTCCGAAAAAAAAGCGAAGTCGTGTAAACTCCAGGTACATTTACCCGGAGTGGTACACTGTTGAAATAATTCGCGACATAAGATTGAAGGCTTTTCTGCATAAACGGTACAAGGCCAGTAGATCGAAAACTGACTACGAGGCATTTGCTCAGTGTAGGACCAAAGTAAAGAAAATGATAGGTCTCGCACAGGAACAGTATCAACAACGTGCTCAAAATCAAATGTTGAAAGATCCAAAATCTTTTTGGAATTTTATTAAATCTAAAAGACGTAAAAGTAGTCCACAATTGATTCTGAAAGACGGGGAAGCGTTGTCTGATCAACAGTGTGTCGACGAGTTCGCGGAGTATTTTTATTCCGTTTATAGTTCAGAGCGGCCGGAGTTGGATGTGGGCTCTGCTATAGTAGGAACAGGTAGCGGAAATGGAGCAGCGCGGGTGCACTTTGACCAACTACAGTTGGCAGACGTATGTCGTGCGCTTCAAGAACTCAAGCCCAAACGGTCTGCAGGACCTGACGGCATTCCGCCTTACATCTTTAAGGATTGTCGGTCGGTACTAGCTAAGCCACTACTGCATATATATAACAAATCCCTTACGGCTGCGGTATTTCCAGAGAGGTGGAATGTAACCCGCGTTGTTCCGGTTCCAAAGGGAGGTTCAGTAGAGTCAGTGGATGGGTACAGGCCTATTGCAGTGTTGTCTACGCCGGCAAAAGTATTCGAAGCCGCTATTTATAAGATAATATTCCATCAGGTGAGTGCACAACTCTCAGACGCACAACACGGGTTTCGGCCAGGAAGGAGTACAACCAGTAACCTTCTCTGTCAGATGGCACATCTGGCACCGAGTGGAGACAAAGGGGTGCAAACGGATGCGGCTTTTTTTGACTTTAAAAAAGCATTTGATTTGGTAGATCATAACGTATTACTTAAAAAGCTAGCAGGTGTGGGTTTTACCCCACATTTACTGCACTTTTTTGCTAGTCATATGTCTGATAGGCAGCAATATGTAGAATATGCGGGACAACAGTCAGAGCCATATTTCACATGGTCCGGGGTAAGTCAGGGCAGTAACCTTGGTCCTTTGGAGTTCTTGCTAATGATAAACGACCTACCAGAAGTGGTGAAGGACGCTAAGTGTTTATTGTTTGCTGACGACCGCAAATTGTCTCTTGCGGTAAAAAATGGGGATGACTGTACCAGACTACAAAGGGACATAGACAGGGTTGTGAGTTGGAGCAAAGACAATCTCTTGCAATTTAACAGCACTAAGTGTGTGTTAATTACTTTCTCTCGCGCACACACTCCTATTTTACATAATTATCACATTGACGGGCTGCTGATGACGAGGGTCAGAGAAGTTAAGGATTTAGGAGTAACTTTTAATACAAAGCTTACTTTCTATGATCACATCATGAGAATCTGTAAAAAAGCCTATAGAAATCTAGGATTTATGCTTCGTACAGTGAGAGGATTCACAAACATAAAAGCGATTATCACCTTATATAATGCATTGGTAAGGAGTCAACTTGAATGTAATGCAGTCATCTGGGCTCCGCATGAAACTAAGTATAGTCTCATGCTAGAGCGAGTACAAAATAAATTCATTAGATATTTATATATGCGTTATTATGGTGTCTACCCAATTAACCCTTTAATGTATCCAACTTTATTTATATTAGGTATGGTAGGATATAATGAACTGAGGGTTAGGAGGGAACTCGCGCTCACCTCGTATATTTTTAAAATACTGCGAGGAAGATTGTTTAATGCTGAGATATTAGGGCAGCTTAATCTGTTTGTTCCTGAGAAGTATGTGTGGCGCCGGCGGCAGCCACGACTGTTGGTGGAGCCGCGAGGTCGCATCAACCTCCTGAGTGAGGCACCTCAGACGCGCGCACTCCGCACGCTCAACGTAATAGCTTGTGAGACGGACCTATTTTGTTGTACTCTGAGTGAATTCACAAAGACAGCATTGTTTGTAATTTGTTACAAAAATTAAATCTAACACTTAAATCTACACAAATCAGTTAGACCGCTACACTGTCGCATTAGGTAATCCTGTAATGATAGTTGTAAGTTTCAGAAATAAATAAATAAAATAAAATAAATGATAAAACGATAAAATTATCTGATCCATTGATCAAACTCGTTCCGTGAAAGTACTGAACAAAATAAAACAAATTCGTTTATCCACGTCTGTCATAATATTTGCTTAAAACTTGATTACAGTTTGAGGGAATTTAAAGATACATATTTTCATAATGCCAGCGGTACTTGGACATATTATAATACATTCTATAACGGTAGAGTAATGTGATTTTAATAATAGTCTATTAAAAAACAACACTAGATCAATCAAACTAAAATATACTATCTAATAGAATCGATTCTCTGAAAAAAAGTTGTACGTGAATAAATTCATAATAATATATAGTTTAAACAAAATGAAATGATTTTTCAAATCTACAGTATTTATATGCGTCAAGCAAGCCGCAATTTCAATACGGGCGTAATCGTAAACTCGTCGAGTCTACCTGCAACGTACTGAGTTGCGTTAAATATATGACCGGCTCTTCAAAATTTATGTATTACCGAAATTCTTTCACATTTACAGATATTATGGAGTTTTATTCCTGCATTATTTATATATAATAATATATGTGGATTATAGAACGAGGATGATATTCAAGCACTGATGGTGTGAGCCATCGTCATGAAGATAGGAGACATCGTCACCTATCTTCGGATTAAATATCAAAACGTAGATGCGTTTTCACCCTTGAGGGCTAAGATAGACTGCCTAGTTGCTAGTAAAAAGCATCAGCACTCTTACAATACGAAACAGCAGCATTACGCTACTATTTCACGCTGGTTTTTTCGTATAAGGTGTGGCAAACGAGCATGCTGTGACCTGATGGTAAGTGACTACCGAGGCCCATGAACAACTGCAACACCAGGGGTGTTTGTAGTTGCTATAGCTGTAATATACCTGCAGCGTGGTTCTAACATGTATTAAATTACTTAAATTGTTAAATTATTGTTGTAAACTTACCTTAATATAAATTAAGCCTTGTATTTTAAAGTATAATGTATATTAATATACTTTAGGTATAAAATATACATACAATATGATTTTGAATTTAGGACACTTTTAAAAGAAGTAATAAAATTTTAAGCTATGCAATTATAATTAAAGTTTAAGAAATGTTATAAGACTGAAGAGAGTAAAACATAGACTTAAAAACGCCTTAGAAAGTACTTCTTACATACGACAACAAAAAGATCTATAAAAACCCGCGTGACAGAACATACAGCTGACATGAAGCACTGATGTTCCGGGAAGTCTGCATTCTGTGAACATGTTAAAAACTGTCCCCACCATTACATTAGTTATGGTAAACCACAAATCCTCGCTAAAGAACACTGATTCCTATCAAGGATGATACGCGAGACTGTTGAAATTTAAAAAAAACATCCTAATTTCAATAGAGAAGATGGATGAGTGCTGCCATCTGCTAAGGATCCTATAATTAACAAAATTAAACCCAAACCCAAGCATACCACTGCAAGATCTCAAGATACTGTAAACTATGACATTTGGACGTCAAACATCTTTGTCCCCCCCCCCCGTCCCCCCGTGACAATAGATGCTGTAAAACACTCAGGAATTAAAAATAATTTAAAAATAAATTTTTATTCTAACAAGTTAAAAAAGTGGACAGACATTTTTGTTATGTGTTCTTTACCCACTTCAACTTTTTGTTTGAGTTGGCTCGTATTTAAAGTATCATACAGGCAACTGTTTCATGATCAGAGTTAAACTATAGACATGTTTTACCGCCAGACAGTATATCGAAAACGCTTTTTTTCGCGCAACCAGCATCGATTTTCTCTATCACGGATTGACGCCAACAGCGTGCAAGCTAGTGCAGTATACGTGTTGTATTGAAGTTTGTTTTTATACTGGAGAATGAATTTTCTGACTGTATAGAGGCTGTATAAGCGCTTATGCCCTTCTTATAAATAAATAAAAGTTGGCACAAATTATACATTGATCAATACTACATTTACGAATATTTTGTGTTTAATTTATTTGATTTTAATTCCCAACGTTTCGGGTGCTTTCTATTATTTATGATCGGATCGGACCATAAATAGTAATTAAAATACTGAAGTTACTCCGAATTAACATCGGGACGTCAGTCACCTCAGTCCCCCGCAACCATGAATGCTTGAAAACACCCAAACGTCAGGAATTAAATATCAAATAAATTGAACGCGATAAAACCCGTAAAAGTAGTTTTAATTAAAGTGTAGTGTTGGCGTAAATATAAGACATTATTACAAATTATACAGCGTTTTGCATTCGTTCCACTGTATAGTAGCTGTACAAGCATAAAAAAAGCTGTATAACAGCTTTATTTATACTGTAATATGCTGTGCAAGGAAACGATTACACTAAATATATTGTCTTATAAGTAATTTTTACGGATTCTAAATTGGGTTTTGAACGGAATTGAAAAAGTATATAAAAAAAATTATTTTCGATTATTAGATTATATTTTTATACTTTAATAAATAATGGCGACATGTAATGTCAGGGTAAAATATACATATTAAGCATATGAATATTATACTCGGATTAGAATTGAGTTTTGACGGTGATAACCGGTGAAATTAAAGTGCAAAGTTAGATTTACGGTGAACTTGTATATGTTTTCCATCAAAAAATTGCCGTGCGAACAAAATAACTAAATAATATGTGGAGAAAATACTAAACATTAGACCTGCAACGAATAGTATATTTGGTCACACGACGAATACCGAATATTCTGCGGATTTCCTAGCTGAATGACCGTATATTGCGCAAAAGTATTCGGTCGGCAAGGAAATAGTGTTTATTTTTCACAGAGTCTATTCTTTTAAACTGGGATTGTTAACAAGAAGAAAAGGTGTGAGGTAAGAAAATACTGCCTGAAAATGAAGAAAAATTTAGTCTTTTTGCAGCATTATCTTCCAATTTACTTACTTACTTACTTTACTTACTTATCGTCACGCACAATCCCTAACGGGGTAGCCAGAGAGAATAGATCGCCAAGTGTCACGATCCTTACATACCTCTTTCGCTTCTTTCAGGTTCATTAACTTCTTCATACATGCACGTCTAGGTATCCGAGTACTCTTGACCCTCCCCTCTTCGAGCAATTTGCTCACATGGTCTTCGAAAGTTAGTCTCGGTCTACCTCGACACCTTTTAATATTTACTTTCGCTCTATATATTTTCTTCACCATTCGGTCTTCACTCATTCGTTCAACGTGCCCAAACCATTGGAGTACGCCCCTATCAATTTTTGTGATAAGGTCATCTTTCAATCCTGCCATATTGCGAATCTCTTCGTTTCGCTTTCGGTCGGCTATGGTAATGCCGCACGTTTTACGAAGAGATCGCATCTCCACTGAATTCAACTTGCTTTTATGCTTCTTCTGGCATACCCAGGTTTCGCTGCCATATAACAAAGTCGGTACCAACACTGCGTTATGTATTGCAAGACGTGCACTCTTCACCACGCCTTGCCTTGTTACTAATGCGTTCAGGGCACCATTGACTTTGTTTCCGGCAGCGACACGCCTATCCACATCTAAATCACATCTTCCATCCCGGCTGAAAGCACTCCCCAAGTATACAATTTCATTTACCTGTTCAAGACATTCCTGATTTATCCATATTTCACATTTCGTTCTCTCTTCGTCCTTTTCAAATACCAGAACCTTAGTTTTATTAGCATTCAAACGGAGACCTTTAATTTCACATTCCTCCTTCATACACGTGACTAATGCCTGCAGTTCTGATTCTGATGGTGCAATAAGCACTGCATCATCAGCATACAGCAGACAACTAAATTTTATGTCACCCAATTTCACACCCAAACAGCTATTTTTCAGCTTCTGTAAACAGCTGTCGAGATACAGTATGAACAGCCAGGAAGACATGACACAACCCTGTTTTACGCCCGCTTGGACGCTAAACATGGGTGACAGGTCGTGCCCTACCCGCACACAGGCTTTACAGTCATAGTAAAGTGACTGCACAGCCCTTAACAATCGACCATCCACACCATATCCCGGCAACAGTTCCCACATTTTCTTCCTTATAACCTTATCAAATGCTTTCTCCAGATCCACAAAAGCACAGAAAATCCTCTGGTTAACACTCAGAAGCTTCTGTGATCATGCGGAGAGAAAACATTTGATCCGTGCATCCTCTTCCAGGTCTAAATCCGCATTGTGCCTCCCATAAGAATCTTTCCGATTTCTCTTGCATCCTGCGTGTCAAAACCTTCGAATAAACTTTACTTGCTAAACAGGTCAAGCTGATCGCCCGATAGCACCCACAGTCAAAATGTGAACCTTTACCTTTATATAAAGGCACAATGACCGCGGATCGCCAATCATCCGGGACATCTCCCGTCCGCCAGCACAAATTGCACAGCAGATGAAAGCTGTCCCAGACGCGAGGCCCACCGTACTTGACCATTTCAGCAGTAACTCTGTCTAGTCCCGCAGCCTTACCACATTTCAAACTTCGAATCGCACGTTCAATCTCTTTCATGCTGATGACCTCAGTGTCATCGAGGTCCGTGTCTGGCGTGCCAGTCACGGCGTCACCCCCGGATCCTTCACTAAGATCATGACACGCATACAATTCTCTATAAAATTCACTCCATCGCTGCATGACGACCGATTTTTCTGAGAGGACGTCATTGGTTCTCGAAAGCACTTTGTTCATTCTTAAAGCTGTCGCACCACTCCGGGACCTTCCAACCTCTTTCTAGAAGAGTTTGGAGTTTTCCCTAAAGTTATGCGACAACCTCTCGTCCGCTTCTATTCTACACCTTTCACGTACTTCCTCAATCAATGTTTTCGCATGAACTTTCTGCACCTTATATCTTTCTTTCATCTTCTCTCTCATATGCTCATCGTTACTAGAGGCCAAGTAGTCTAACCATGCTTTTTTCTTCTTTTTTACAGCTTCTTTCACTTCATCATTCCACCATGCATCTCTTCTTTTACTACTACCTCTTTTTGTCGTATCACATACTTCTTCCGCTGCACTTACCATTCCATCCCTAAGGTTCTGCCATGTTCTCTCCACACATTCTTTCCTGCCATCGATGGTGTCAAGCTTTTCGGCTACCCTCGTGTGATATTTGTCCCTAGTATCCGCTTCCGGAAGCTTCCAGCTTCGGATGCGACAGACCGACTGTGGTTTTGTTACTGCCGTCCGGTGGCGCCAACCCGCGAACAAACCCCTAAATCTAGTAATTACTAGATAATGATCCGTTCCCAGGTCAGCACCCCTGAACACTCGTGTATCCATCACCTGTTTTCGCAGTAGGTCATCCACCAGGAACAAATCAATCATACTTCTCTCATTCTTTCTTTCTCTAGTGTACATATGGATCTTCCTGTGATTAAACATAGTGTTTGTCACAAGAAGACCCTTTTCCTTGCATACAGCCAGTATAAGCTTGCCAGCATCATTAACCCTTTTATCGCCAAACTTTCCAAGCACCGACTCGTATCCTGGTCGAGCGATACCTACCCATCCATTCAAATCACCACATACAACAGTTCTTTCGTTTCCCTTAACCAAATCTAGAACTTCTCTTACATTCTCCCAAAACTCCTCCAGCTCAGCCCTGGACGACGAAGCTACCGGTGCATAAACAGCCAAAAGGAATAACTTCGTCAGTCCCATTTTGAAGCGAACCCAGAGAAGTCTTGAGTTCACAACCTTGTATTCAGTCATAAGATAGACCAACCGGGACGACAACAGCACTCCCACTTCTTGGCAGGCGTTCTCGCTTTCCGGGACTCCGGACCATATAGCTAACGTTCCGCCAGGGAGCTCTTCAATACCACTGCCTTTCCGTTTGGTCTCCGACATACACACGACATCTAATTCTCTTTCTTTCATTATTTCGATCAACTCATTCGTCTTATCTCTCATGCCTCCTCTAACATTCCACGTGCCAACTCTGCACTCCGTCCTCCACCTTCCGCCGTGTCGGGCTGTGCGTGACGGGTGGCGGTCCCCATCGCCGCTTTGCGCGCTGCATTCCACACCAACGGGGACGAGCTGGTGTGCGTCGCCTTGGGGGGACGCCCTAACCCTCGTTCGCATGGGTGCGCAGCTGTGTAGAATTTCAGCCCTGAAAAGGGCTGGCAGGGGTCGCGACGAGCACGCTTCTACAATGACCCCCTATCTTCCAATTTAATTACGATAATTCGAGTCCATAGACCGAATTTACATTAAATATACAATAAATACCGAATAATAGCTGAATACTCGTTGCAAGTCTACGGTTACTAAATATCGGTGAAAAAAAATTAATAACTTCATGGATATGAAGGCACATTGGGGCACAGTGATCATTGGTCAAACTGAATAGACTAAACCCTTATAGCTTCTCTCCGGATACGAAGAGCAACATAGTCATCCTAAGCATTTAGTGACCATCCGTTTCCGTTTCCGTATAAATAGTTTTATTCAACGTGTAGTGTTTGCGTAAGTATAAGAAACCATTTTTAGAAAATTATTTAGTTTTTAGTTTCTTTATTCGTTTATGATTATAGGTACATGAACACTTGTCTACGCCACTCACTTGTTTTATTACATTTTTTTCTCACCGGTATGATTTGTTTAACACAATACATGGTCTAGCCCTGTCGCAGTCAATGCGCATGATAAAGCAAACATTTTCGCAAGCAATCAAAATCAGACGCAGCCAATGCCTAATCCGTCCCGTGTTCGTAACGCGACTGCTGATCAGGTCCTTGTTTAAATTCCGGGTCACGAAACTTTCTGTAGCAAATAGAATCTATGCACCCGATTCTCAGGGCGTGTCTGATGCCCTTCGCGTTGCATCATAAGAGTGAGGGAATAGAGAGTGCACCTGTTTACGCATACATTTGTGTGCTGTAATTTGTCTAAATAATAGTCATAGCAAAATTTTCTATTAACACACTGATTTTTGATGGCAAAAAACTGCTTACTTATAATTTTCTTTTGTCTTGAAATTTTTTTTAGGAATTTATTTCAAAAATTGGAACAGCGCTATACTATTTTTGCTTTTATGTTTTGTATCGTTTATATTACAAAAACGTACTCAAGTAAAACTTTTGAACAATACGCTTTGGCCAATCTTTGGATAAGATAATTACGTTGAAGCTTTAGTAATAACTTAGAAGGACAAAGAATTGATGAAATGGATATAATATCAGTTGTTGTTAAACAAAATGGCTTGTAGTGATTTAAATGCTTTAATATTTTCTACTACTTCTTTATATCATTTAGCTTGTGTTCCATTTTATGATCACGCGTTTTTCTCATAGAAGAGAATGGCTTTCACATTCCTAAAAGTCTCGCACGTTTGACACTACTCCCCGTCGCTGGCTTTTTATTTTATATCTTAACCACATGAGATCTATCAGAGCTTACTAAATGAATAACTATATAATTATTTGATAATTAATATAATTATATTATTGAGCATCTCGCTGAGTCAACAGCGGGATGATGGATGTCCGCCTAATGGTAAGTTGATTCTATGACCCATAGACACCTATATCTACCCTCTCTTTACCTGTTAAAAGAGTCTCCGTCTCTCTGAACTCACCATACTTAACACATCAAAATTATGCTGCTATTTTACGGTGATATACTGTGCGAGTATGATCTTTCAAACGTCGAGCAGACTCCTTTGTGCTGTAACCATAATATAGCTGCAGTATGGCTGGAGCCTTTTGAGCCTTAATAGTGTCCTGAAAGTATTTTTTACAATAAAAATAATGTCCTTTTCTTTCTTTGTACTTTGAAATTATATCAATTTATACTTTTAATTTTAATTTTTAAAATTAAAATATTCAATTCTTTCAATATTTTATTTTATATCATTACAATGTACGCGGCTTTAAGGTTGCCTAAGGGCTATCCCAGCCGCCCTTACTCGTAAACTGCTGTCAAATAAGGAATTATTTGACAGCAGTTTCACCTTAATTATCGTTTTTTTTTTATTTTATGCCTATTTTTTATCAAAGTAGTAAGCCATTTTTATTTCTTAAGAATAGAAAGATAGCAACAATAGCTTTTATTTTTATAAAATCTTGAGCTCTCTTTTAAGTTTTGTTTCAAAATAGTTTAGTATTCAATAATAACTAATTAACGGGTCAACAAAGTGTTGAAGACTTCGCGAGGTATTTCCACTCGGTGTATAGCACTAAACAGGCAGACTTAGACGTGAACGCGTGTATCATTAATGCTAGTGGAGGTAATGGTGGTGCGCGCGTGCATCTAGACCGCTTAAAACTAGAAGAAGTTAGAGGTGCACTACAGCAGTTAAAGCCTAAGTCTGCCGTAGGAACGGACGGCATACCTCCCTACGTATTTAGGGACTGTAGGAAAGTGTTGGCTGAACCTCTAGTTCACATATATAACCTTTGCATTGAGTCGGCGGTGTTTCCCGAGAGGTGGAAAATAGCACGAGTCGTGCCGGTGCCCAAGAAAGGTATATCAACTAAAGTAGAAGGATATAGACCTGTAGCTGTCCTGTCAACACCGACGAAAGTGTTGGAGTCTGCTATACATAAGAATGTACTCTCGCAGGTAAACACCCAGCTTACAGATGCTCAGCATGGCTTTCGACTAGCACGGAGTACCGCAAGCAACCTTCTGAACTAGGTACATGGCTGATATCGTGCCGGTAGTGGACAGTGGAGTACAAGTGGCCGTTGCTTACTTTGATTTTAGAAAAGCTTTCGACTTGGTCGATAACGACGTATTACTTAAAAAGTTAGCAAACATTGGTTTTACTCCACACTTACTACAGTTGTTTGCCAGTTACATGAGGGACAGGCAACAATATGTGGAATACGCTGGTTTCGTATCGAAACCATATTACACTTGATCTGGTGTGAGTCAAGGCAGCAATCTCGGTCCTCTCGAGTTTACATTAATGATAAACGATCTGCCGAGTGTTGTTGTGGGTGGTGTTGACGCTAAATGTTTGCTGTTCGCTGACGACCTCAAGCTGTATCTACCGATCAGGGAACCGAAGGACTGTGAGAGGTTACAACGCGACATTGACAGGGTGATAGCGTGGTGTGAGGATAATAAATTGCAGTTTAATTCATCTAAGTGTGTAACGCTAACTTTTACTGGCGCACGCAATCCCGTGCGCTATACGTATGCACTAGCTATACTGATCCATCCATCCATCTCTCATTTATTTAATAATTATGATTATGATAAATTCACCCACAAGTTCAGCATAAAATATTGAATATAAGTTTGATTTTATAAATGCAACTCGCTCGCACCAACTTGCTGCGGGAGGCGCCGCGCACTCGCGCCACCAGACTACTTAACCTTATCCATGAGGAAGTTGATATATTTGTATGTTCTATGAGTGAATTCACAAGGGCTGCATTATTTATAATATGTTATAATAATTAAAATGTTTACTGTTTTCACTAGCGCATTAGGTCATTAGATCCTGTAATGTTAGTGATAAGTTTGACTGAATAAATAAATAAGATTGGATGAAACTTATTCATGAAACTTTTGAGTAATAAAACTATGATTTTTTTATAAATAGTAAGTTTATACCGCTACCTTCCGACTTATATGCTGTTTAAATGAGTAAATTAGTTCACGTTACGAATACTTTATAAAGAGAAATGAACTTAAAATAGAAAAAAACATATACCAAAAACTACCATTTTGGTTGCTTTTTTTGTAGATAATGTAAATAATATGTTCCAGAAAGTTAAAATTTCAATCCATAAACACCAAAGCACATACGATACATTTAGCATCGGCAATGCGGTGCGAAGGTGCTTTTCGAAAGCTCAATGCCGCGCCCAATCACTGCAATCCGTAAGCATGCAAGCTCTTGTCGCGGCAGTTATTTCACTTCTTGAAAAACGTTGTTAAACTCTGCACACACTCCACTGAGAGTATAATTCAGTGAGACTTCGCTATCAGTGGAACGCGGTTTTACTGCACTGGATCTTTACAAAACTTCGCCACTATCATAGATTCTGATAAAGCTGCGCTGATTTTTGCTTTATTGACAAAGCGAAAGTATCAATCGTTCCGAAAGTAAAAAAGTAAAGTAAAGTTACGTCCCACTGCTGGGCTCAGGCCGCCCCTCATTTCTGAGAGGCTTTAGGGCAAGGAAGTGTCCGTCGCGCTGCCCAAATGCGTGTTGACGAACTTCACATGTCTTCGAAGTTTTTTTTTCTTATTCCTTAGACATTCAGGTTTCCTCACGATGTTTTCCTTCACCGCCCAGCATGTGGTAAATCAGCACTTAAAATTGCAATTAACAATTTCATTGGTGCCGGCGGGGATCAAACCCGGGTTACTCGCGTTCTGTTATATTTACAGAGAGCGTTAACCACTGAGCTACCACGGCTCAATCGTTCCGAAGCTCTTATTAATTACATACAATTACCAGCTCGCATCTTACTTTATGAGGGCATCATTCATTATTTCGATGATCCAGAGATTGAAAACAGTAGCTCTACCTCGTATCTTTTTTAATAGTACTGATATTCAATTGTGTTCCACTGTGAAGGATCTAGGTTTATTAATTGATTCTACTTTGAGTTGGAAAGCCCAAACAACGACCGTTAGCCAGAAAGTCACTGGTACCCTGCGTTCTCTCTATCGCCTAAAAAATTTTCTACCATCTGAAATTAAGACAATGCTTGTGCAGAGTTTAACTTTTCCCCTAATCGACTATGGTGATGTGTGTTATTTCGACCTGAATGCAGATCTTCTCAACAAATATGACCGTCTTCTGAATAACTGCATTTGATTCATTTTCAATCTTCGAAAGTATGACCATGTATCCACGTATCGATCTCAATTAAAATGGTTACCTATTCGTCAACGCCGTAGTTTGCGTGCATTCACCACCCTTTATTCTATCCTGATGTCTCCAACTTCCCCTTCCTACTTATCTCCTCACTTTCAGCTGCTTAGTGCTAGTCATGAGAGAAACCTCCGCTCTACGAACAACCTTCTTCTCCTATGTCCATCCCATAGCTCTGGACTTGTTCATTCTTCTTTCCACATTCAATCTATTCTCCTTTGGAACGCACTCCCTCTCGAAATCCGGACGGCTAGCAATCGGTACGCGTTCAAGATGAAGGTTCGGGAACACTTACTTAATAAGTTGGCAGGATCATCATAGTAACAGTTTATTTATATATATATATATATATATATATATACATATATATATATATATATATATATATATATATATATATATGTGTGTATATATATATATATATATATATGTATCATCATCATCATCATCACCATTACAGCCCTTCACAAGTCCACTGCTGAACATAGGCCTCCCCCAAGTAACGCCACAAAGTACGGTCCTGAGCCACCTGCATCCGTCGACTTCCTGCATGTCTTACCAGGTCGTCACTCCATCTAGTGGGGGGTCGCCCTACACTACGCCTACTGGTACGAGGCTGCCACTCGAGAACCTTTCTTCCCCATCGGTTATCGGTTCTTCGAGCTATATGGCCGGCCCATTGCCACTTCAGTTTACTAATCCATTGGGCTATGTCGGTCACTCTGGTTTTACTGCGGATATCCTCATTTCTGAGTCTATCACGCAGAGAAACTCCGAGCATAGCCCTCGCCATAGCTCGCTGAGCGACCTTAAGCGTCCTCATACGGCCAGCAGTAAAGGACCACGTCTCTGATCCGTAAGTCATCACTGGCAACACGCACTGGTTGTACGTATATATATATATATATATATATATATATATATATATATATATATATATATATATATATATATATATATATATATATTCTTATTGTAATTATGTATATTATATATTTTATATACATATATGTGTATGAATGTTAATATAATTTTATCTATTTTTTGCGATGTACCATTTATATCTTATGTATTTCATTTACATGTATTACAATTTTTTTTGTTATTTATTTTAGTATTCGCATATTAACTTTTTATTACACCTACTCCATTCTATCTCTGCATCATCCCAAGGTAGACTGGGAGAGAATGCCTTAAGCATTAAGTCCGCCTATATACCACTTGTGTATATGAAGTTTTAAATAAATAAATATTTCATCTATGATGAAAAGATGAAGGAAAGAATTTTTTTAGTTTCTAATGAAATACATTACATTTTAAGAACTAAAAAAAATTGTCACATGTGGAATGATATAACTATGTAACACATCAAGTTGCCTAAACACGATGGATAATTGAAGCTAATCCTAAAACGAATATTTTCAATACAGCAATCGAACGGAGTAAAGTCGTCACCAGTCACCGTGACCTTCTTTGGGGATATTATTGGCAAATCTTTCAAGAAACTATTTTAAAAGTCTTAATTCATGAAGATTTGACGGCTAAGAGAAAAATAGAAAACAGGTTTTATATTTCATTTCATATTAAAAATACATTTTACAGTGAAGACTGTGCTTCCAATACAAGCAATATTACGAGACTTAGATTTGAAACTTTTAATTGCGAGATGCCTTAGCGGTAAATTTAATTGCTTTCAAACTCTGTCTGCTCTCGCAAATAATGGAAGGCGAATAATTACAGCGTTAAAATACAAAAACAAGTTTCATAACGGCAAAAAAACTAATGTAAATGAAGAAAAACTATAAATAAGAAAATTTCTTGAAGTTTCCGCTCGAATGTTACGGCCATTTTAGCAATATGGCGCATCTGTCAAGCACTTCCTGAAGTATTTCCAGACTACTTCCTGCTGTTCATTAAAATGACTATTTCCAAGACATTTCGTATAAAAGGTCGTTTAAAATCATATATCAATGGAAACTTTATTAAATAAGCTATCGTATTATGTATAATTTGAATACAGGTTTACTTCAAAAGTTATACTAATTTGAAAGCGAAAGTAAGAAAAGTGTTTTCTCCAATTTTCTGCAAAAGTGTAATAATTAAAAAATGAAGCCTTTATTCCAAGTACTATTTGTTTTACTTGCACGTCAAAAGCATATTTAACTATAAATAATAAAACAAAAAAAAAATTCTTCATACATTTTTTGTATACGAAAAGGTCGAGAAGGGCCTCACTTAGCTCTACTCGAAAACGGGACAAAAAAATTGGGGGGTTTACAAAACAAAACACACTATGAAATCAAATTTAGACAAAATCAATCATTCAGATATATATGTTATATTGTATGTTATATATATATATATATATATATATATATATATATATATATATATATATATATATATATATATATATATATATATATATATATATATATATATGGGCAATGCGTTCACTCCAGGATTTTCATCGTAATCTCTAACACGTGGGTCAACGGGCAAGGAGATGATCTCTTTCCCAAAAATAAAATAGTGGTTTAATGCCCAATACGATATAATTACAAATAGTATAATCACAATTACGAAATTACTAAAGATGGCCGCGATGTACTTTGATTAAAACTATGACGTGCGCTCCTTTCGACGATTCACGACAAAGTGCCCATAGATTACTGTGTAAAAGTGCCTTCCTCTCGCTGAAGTCTTTTACAAGATGTTCGCCTCCCCAGTGTCCGGTGTTATGTCAGAGACAAAACTCTGTTTCGTTCCGAAGTTAATTGATTGGCCATAGACAAGGTTGAACTACTGTTGTGGTGCCTTTTTTGTCGACGCACCGTCACGGCCAACCCTGACTATCGCACGTCCTCGTGCGGTTGGCAGTAGACCGTCGAAATACGGTCTATTAGTGATCACCACCTGCAAACAGATATTAACAATTTTTAAATATTACAACGCTCGACCATTCCTGACTTCATTTAGGTCTATGGTAGTAGACTGAACCGGGCGTACAATGTCCCTTTCATCCACACACCAGCGACCACAAAAAATTATATATATATATATATATATATATATATATATATATATATATATGTGTATATATATATGTATATATATATATATATATATATATATATATATATATATATATATATATATATATATATGTTAAAATAGTTTACTATCACTCGACGCCACATTATGGCGTTTGACAGAATATAACCAATGCTATCTCCGGAGCACCCGTCTTCGGTGTAATAGCAGGGACTCCCATAAGGCCCATTCGACTTATTGACGTCAAAGGAGAGGATTGCTTTGCACACCGAGCGCTGTGTAAGCCGCACGTCCAGAATACAGCAATCACACCACGGGATGATCGCCGGTGTGTACCTTTCATCATCGATAGTCGAGTTGGACTCAAAAAAAAACCCCTAAAAGAACGACTATATTCATTGCCACATGGGCCAGTGATTCGTTCTTCCCGTGCAGAAATAACACATGGCTGACAGAAGTTCTTAATCGAAGATAAATGTAGATATCTAATGGCCACAGCATCAATTTACCATCAGGTGGACTGTGTGCTCGTTTGTCACACACCCATTGTATAAAAAAAGTTTAAAATCTTTGAATTACGTCCAGTCAGGTAAGTCAACGTTTTACAATCTATTTATTTTTTTAGAGGTAGAAATAACCACTTCGTTGGTCTAGTGGTTGTAGTACTGCTGATCGTGAGGCCCTGGGCTAAAATCAAAGGTCGGGCCATGATGTAAGAAGCCGAGCAAAGATAAAGTAAAACTAACAACTCATTTAATATCTTACCAACTATATGGATTTAATACGACACAAAAGTTCAATGTCCCAATTATAATAAGTGAATATTTTTTTTAAAATATTCGTTATTAAAAATTTTATAACAAATATTACTTATACGACTCACGATTTATAAATTAATAAAAATATAATATTATACTTTTATTAATTTATAAATCGTGATCGTATAAAATAATTAAAGGACATACATAAAATATGAACCATATGGTTTTGGTGTCAATCTATAACTTGCAATTAATTTATCTTCAATATATATATTATAATTTATTATACATGGTTTTCCCTACTTTCATTATAAATTAATGGACATATAATATAGTTGCTTTTGATTTTTATTGTGAAATTCGATTATATGTTGCAAATCAGTTTTTAAATAGCTCAATCTACAAAATACAAAATTATTACCTCAGTAAACTTCTTGGCTTAGGGAATTCTTCTTATTACACTTCATAACAAACTAAATATTTTATTTTATTTTTACGCAGGAGGCGGTTTTTGCCATAGTTGCCAGTTTCTTATTATTTTTATTAGTTATCTGGAAACCTGCATCTCTAATAATTAAAGAAAATATTTCGATAAAACGTGACGTTTCACACGGCGTACTCCTCTCAGTTTCATAACCCTACCAGAAATAAGGGGGACCTCAGATCATCATCTTATTTTAATGAAATTATCATCATTGTGTGGTTGTAAGTTCTGACAAGGTCGATATTCAAATTTAAGGTAAATTCATAAACTCAAAACACATTATGTCTTATTTAATTAATGTTGATAGCTGTTTGACTAGGTTCGTGACTGCGTGCTGACAGTGCATACTAACTACAGCTTATAATCTAAGAGTAACTGCAAACAAAGACGACCACAGATGCGATATCTCTCATGGGGACTTAAGTAAAATGTTTTACCGTGTGATATAACGCCTTCATTATACTTCAAACTGCAATACAGCAGTAGATAACCTGCTGGTGGGTAGAAACACGTAAGAGATAGAACGTAAAACGAAAATAGCCTTAGCACATACCTACGGAAAGGATCTTAAAAACATGTAAAATGATCGAAATAACGAACTGTTTCGCACTCTTAAAGAAAAGTGAAAAGATATTAAAAAGCCAGAGGACATGATATTGCGATATTATTGTTTTTTGTTTTCAATTGTTGACATCTCATTCGTGTTGAGTCGTGTCAGCTTAGGTCAACCTCAGTTGAATTCCCGCTGGCAACAATGAAATAGTTTATTTTTTTTAATTAGTAATCCTATTAAATAACATTACTAATATTCCATTTAACCCCTCCTAGTAAGCTGAAAATGCTTGTGTTAGGAGTGGTTCACGACAGTAGTCGAAT
The DNA here is from genome assembly GCA_036936625.1 of Parnassius smintheus behrii. NCBI lineage: Eukaryota > Metazoa > Arthropoda > Insecta > Lepidoptera > Papilionidae > Parnassius > Parnassius smintheus. Next base: position 40,562,844 of record JAUPFT010000011.1, on the reverse strand, counting down.
GGTGGATTCGAACCCACGACCTTTTGAGTTCGCGGTCCGCGCCCTGCCATTAGGCTACTGTCGCTTATTGCATTTGCATTTGCATTATTTGCATTTTTGCAATTGCATTGCATTGTTGCAATTTTAAGTATTGAGTCACCTGATGCTCGGTGGTGAAAGAAAAATCGTGCAGAAACATGAATGTTGCATGTAAGAAGAATAAAATATTTGAATTTATGGTACAGTGCGATGGACTTATTTCTCCATAACTCGCGCAGTAATGAGACGAGGACTGGAAACTAAATATATCTTATATTTAATTAATTTAATCCTAGCTGAAATTCGCGCAAAGAAATTGCGATCACCTAGTTTCATCGATAATTGCAGCTACACTAATGTATGGCGAATGAACAGCACATTCCACACTAAAATTACTTTTAAATGTTGATGACTATGAATTTCCGGTATGTGACATTACCAAATCATCAGCACATAGACAAATATTGAAACAATGCAAAGCCATCTTATGGGCGTAAGCACAATGGCTCACCGAAAGTTTTTTGAAGCACTAAATAGAACACTGCGAGATCTACGAAATAATAGAAGTTTAATGGGAAGTGCGTTATTAATATTGTCTGGTGATTTTCTTTAAACGCTACCCGCCATTTTGAAATCAACACCAGCGGATGAAATTAATGCCTGCTTGAAAAACTCACCCATACGGCAACTTGTACAAATAGTTAAGTTAAGGTGATACCTCGAAAATTTTGTGGTTTTTCTATTTAACATATTTTTTTTAATTTTATAGATTACAAACCAAAATTTTGACTATATGACCTTGGTTTGCATAAAAGAAAAACACGATATGATGTAATTTTCTCGATAGAAAAAAATAAAAAGATATATATTCTTAGGTAAATTGTTCACTTTACTCAAAACGGACATTAAAAATGTCCTTAAATAAATACTAATTAAGCCAGGCATAAACTTTTTTAAATTAAAGAAATGAAAGACTTGAGCATGGCAGAGTGCTTGTGTTTCTTAATGCTTGATGAGATGCTAGTGTTCTCCTCACTACATTACAATGCAAATGTCATAGGTTTTGAAGACTGAGGATGTTAAGAGTGAAAATATGATGAACATGTTTTGGTTTGATGATAAAGGAGATAAAGTTCATATTAAGCTTTCAACTAGTTATGGATTTTGCAAAAATGCTACGATGGCAGTAATTAAAAAATATATATAATAAAAGATTTATAACAAACATGATTAAATGGTGTCAATGATCAATTTACAATTAACACCAAAGTAAGCAATAATTAAGTTAATAGGACAAAGACAGCAAGAATGCTTTTGAAATTTAAAATAAAAAATAATTCTCTTTATTTGATACTTACACTTATCGAAAGGGGAAATTTTATTTCAAAAGAATTAAGATTTATACGCATGACGTAGTAAACTGCTAAATGGGAGCATTTATAATTGCTCTTAGATAGTGATATGGGAGAAAATGAACTACGGATGATGCATAAGTAGGCTGACATATACCTAAGTGTAACCTGATAAAATACCTAAAATTAGGAGTAAAGCACGAATTTTAACCAACGTGTATTAGGTTGTCTTTGACTTTGTGCAAATAAGTCATTACATATTAATAATTAATGTTCAATAAATATTTGTCTTTAACAACTTTGTTTTGATTTTATTTTCAAAACATTTTTAATTACCCCAAGAGAGCAAAGATACTTCATAGCAAGTATATTGTCCAAAGTCCGCCACGTGCCACGTCCGCCATTTTGTTTTGGTTTCTTTCGAACCACACTAATACTGTCTACTTCATCGTTCGACCCGCCATGCCTTTAGTCGTCACTTTTCGCGCACTCAGTATTCAAATAACCCCCTGAGTTTAACAGAAGTCCGTTATTTCAATTTTAGGTACAGACAAACACTTCAATTACACGAGTATGAATAAATTTAAAATGGTCTACTTAGAATAATAACTGTTACAACTTAACAAGCGTGGCGACATGGCAAAATCCCCCCCCCCCCCTATGAGGCTATTGGGGAGGCCTATGTTCAGCAGTGGACTTTTATAAGCAGCAATGGAAAAACCTGTATTAGATCTATCGCCGTGCAAGGTGTTATGCTCGGGGAGCGGCCAATGCTACGTGTGCTAATTCGGGGCTGTTATAATAACTTCTGTTAGTCAGTTTTGTTTGATTTTGTTCAATTCCTTTAATCAAAGATTTTATAAAAAGTGTCTAAAACATAACTCGGAACGTATATGCTGTGAAACAAAGTTTTACCTATTACAATGAGATTTCAGGAAGTTAAAAAAGAGATGAAAGTTGAATGAAGAAATTGTTAGCAAGATACTAATAATATATTATAAAGTCTGGATTATTTACTGGTAAAAATGACCTCCACTCCAAACGAAGAGGTAGTAAATAGAAGGTATTTTACCGCTCACATTTTGGCAGTTAGCAAATTTTCAGAGATTGAAAACTAAAATATTTTTATTTAACGAGTTATAAAAAGATGAAAATTAATGCAGGTATGTAAATAATGTAATAATTGTAATAATGACATTCGTAAGACAACCCCACACCAAGCAAATACATCAAATTTGTAATGTTTCAAGAAAAACACCTTTGCGACTTTCAGAAAACTTTTCATGTGTTGGAGATTATAACAAAAATAATTAAAAACATTTGACCAATGATTTCCCCGAAATAGGATATTTGAAATCATTGTTAATAAATAGCAAATTTCAATTTTTAACATGACATAAACATAAAAAAGTAAGGAGGTATTTTATAAAACAAATTTAATACATGTACATGCACTGACACACACACACACACAACACACACACACACACACACACACACACACACACACGCGCGCGCGCGCGAGAGAGAGAGAGAGAGAGATCACTTATTATGTCTATAAAATTTTATGATTTCTTTATACAAAAAATTAAATTAATTTAAACAATACAACTATGTATTCCTCATCAACAGGGGAGATGGGACTGTTCTCCTAAATACAGGTTACTAAGTAAACCTAGCTAGGAGAAGCAGGTTTCTACCCATTTCAAATTGGTATTCATAATGTATTGTATATATTTGTAAAAAGTATGTGAACTATGAAAATGTCAGTAATGAATTATTATTATTATTTTTGGGGTATCTGTATAGTTTTCTCATCTGGTTGGTTTCTATAAATATATAATTATAAATTAAAATGAAAAGATAAATATACATAAATATCAATAAAATAAAATAAATACAAAAAATACATATTATATTATTACATTTTCATAAATATATTGCTATGCCAAAGTTAATAATATAAATTGAACGTACGTCTCTCTCTTATATAAAACAAATATGGCTTCAATGTCAGTCGCATGGCTCCAATAGTAATACCAAGAAAAACAGTGGTATCCACAAGAAAGACTCAACTACTACCCATTTAAGAGCACACTGATAATTGAATCCTCTCCAAAGGTTTGCTCCTCTTCGATAATTTTAAGAATTAGTATCAATTAATTGTTGCATCTTTTACTTAATATTAACAGATACATTTTGGAGCAGCATTATTAATCTTTAAAATATGTACTTGATAACGTTATTATATTTTGGTAACATAACTTTTTTTTTAAATGTGTGTAATAACTACACTTTTTTAAAATACAAATAATTTACAAAAGTGACTTTCTTATGCCCACTATACCATTGTTTACATGTGTAAATCAATATATTTTTTTCTACAAAATGAGCATTTCATATATGTATTATAACATACCATAGAATACTTTAATATACAATAGAATAGCACTTCCGTCGACGTAATTACGAACACACATACAAGCAATTACAAAAATTAATATAGTATGTAATTGATGTAATAATTGTAATGATGATCTTTGTAAGACAACCCCACACCAAGCAAATACATCAAATTTGTAGTTTCAAGAAAAACGTTTTTGAACTTTCACAGAACTTCATAATGTGTTGAGGAGATTATAACAAAAATAAATACAAACATTTGACCAATGATTCCCCCTAAATGGGATATTTCGAGTCATTAAATTGTTAATAAATATCAAATTAAAATTTCCAACATGACATAAACATAAAAAGTAAGGACCCTTATCATAAATTTGTTGATCAAGTTAATTGTACATAGTTCAGACCCTCAAAGATTGCATAAGAGATGGTGCAATAAAATATTAAAAGGCAGACATATTAAAATCGATAATGACAAAATAACACTTAACTACTAACTTAAACAATGAATTTGGTTTTACACAATTTTTATAGATCCTGTATGTTTTATTACAGGAACCTCCATTAAAAGAATCAAACAATTGATCAAACAGGAGTAGTATATCTGCCGTATCTTCACATTCTTGTGGCAGCAACTTATTTTCTGCAAAGAAATAAAATGTTATGAGCACTTTTTAAATAATAAGAAGCAATAAAATATTTGACACAAGAGGAAATACAAGTAAATACTAAATATGCGATAAAAAGATATCTTACAAAAAATAATTTCAATATTGAATGTTATTTAACAAAGTATATATACGTACACTTGCACAAAATCGTAAAGCTTCAATTTTTTCTGCTGCTGTTACTTGACTTTTTTGTCTTATATTTTGTTTTTTGAAATCATTATTTTGTTTAACATTTTCTTTATGTTTTATCTACATTTTCTTTTAATCAATGTATCTGAAAAAAGTATGCCAAACAGATAATCATATAGAGATCAGATGAAATAATGACAGCGTAGACCTGATTGTATTGGAATCTCTTTTTTAAAGAATTTTAATTCTAACTACTGCATTGTAATGATATTATACATATTATGCAATATACTATTAGAATGCTTTTGGAGCTGGCACAGTGCTGCTGTGTGCACAGTGCAAAAAAGTAGCATTCCTACTGCATGGCTTGCGGACCAGTGATAACAAAAATTTGAAGTTATATCTGCAAAAGTTTTGAGTCTGGAGTGCTTCCTCTCAAAGTTCTAGTTATTTCAGATGCAACAAAAGCAAGGTGCAACCACGACTAACCCGTTCCTAGGTTTGGATACAGGAATAATTTCGGTCAACTGCCTACCCCACATGTTATTTACCTAGTGAGTTGTGAGCCAGGTTTAGATATAAAGCCTTTTGACTTGTTTCAGCTATAAAAAGATTCTCAGGATATTAAATCTTAATGTTGTACTTGTTATTATTATAGTAAATTCCAGCCTTAAAAATTGACTGCCTCGTTGGTTTAGTAGTTGTATTGGCGCGACTTCTGATCATGAGGTCCTGGGTTCGAATCCCGGGTCGGACGAAAAAATTAATTATTGGGTTTTTCCATCAAGAAATTCTCAATAGCTGCCCGGAGTCAGAAAATTGACGGTATATCACCCCCGTGCTTCGGAAGGTACGTAAAACCGTTGGTCCTGCGCCTGATATCTCTCCGGTCGTGTCGGTTTACGTCCGATCGGAATATGAGAGTGATGGAGTAGATAGTGCACCTGTGCTTGCGCATACATTTGGGCACTATAATCCTGTCCCACGCCGATGGCTAGTCTCCGTTGAGGCTGGCCGCAGTGACCAAAATTCAGTCTGGAGGACATTATCATTATTAAATTCCAGTCACTAAATCTTTAACTAATCGCACACGTGCTGTTATAGTAATAGAATATAGTTACAATAATTAAGAGTTTATCAATATTATACTACCACCAGAGAATTTTCTGGACCAATACAATTTGGGACTTTCAAGAAATGAGCCTACTCTTTTTTTAAAGCTGGCAATGCGTATGCCCCTAGTGTTGTGGTCCTACATGGGTGGCGGTAGTCACTATCCATCAGGTGAGCCGCATGCTCGTTTCCACGCCGCCTCTTCTTTTAAAAAAATAAATTAAATACCTCTTATACGATTATCGTGTGATCTTGTAGTAGAAATTTGTGAAGAAAGGACATCCGGTATAAGTGATGTGGGTTCAATTCCTAATGTTTCAGCATCTAAACCTGTAATAGTAGTGAAAGTATATAAGTAACACATAAAACTCTCTTAGGCTTGTTTTGTTCACTGCTACATACCATATATCATAATTACTAGCTTTTTACCCGCGGCTTCGCTCGCGTGGGGTTTATTATTTCATTCTAAATTTAGCAAAATTCAATCACTATTAGAGTCACCTCGCTGTGTGTCTTTCTTTATGTCTGTTTGTCAAAGATTTGGTTTTGAATTCTCAAAGACTATTGAACATATTGAACATATTTATTGATATTTGGCATAGATATAATATGTTATAGGAACATGTGAATGAAGTTTTTCGTAATTGCATTAATATCTTATGTCTATAATCACCTGCTATTTTTTTATATCAGGTGTATCTTCTGATGTATCCATAAAAAAGGTATCAATAACCAAATTGTCTTAAAATCAATTTTTTATTAACCTTTTTAAATTTGGAAAAAATTGTGTTAATATGTACATTCTTTCATCATTAAAATTAGTTTTAACAAAACAATGATGAATTAAAATCCCCCCCCCCCCCCCCCCCGTGACCATGGGTACTGTCAAGTATCAAAAAACCACTAATTTGGCTTCAATGCCTTTTACTTAGTCCCTTGGACTTGTTTTTTCAAAAATATATTAGAATTACAGACACAACTTTTCTACAGATTTAATAATAATAATAATGTCCTCCAGACAAATTTTATAGTGCCCAAGTGTATGTGCAAGCACAGGTCATCTCATAATCCAATGGGATGGTATTTCGTCACGACCGGAGAGTGAGAAAACAGGACTAACGGCTTTACATGCTTTCCAAGGCAAGAGGGGTGAAACGCAGCTAATTTCTTATCTCCAGACTGCTACTGAGAATTTCTTGATAGAAATACCCAAAAACAGATTTTGGCCCAACCCAGGATCTCATGGTCAACAATTGCATTTACGACACTAGACCAATGAGGCATTCAAGTGTTATTATAATATTAAGGAATAAATTAATGTATTTTCATTGTAATCATTCACATCACAAAATAAAAAATAAAAAGTACGGGCCAAGTGCGTGGCGGGCCACACCTTAAACCATTAAACCCAATGGACTCGCCCCGCATGGTTATTTCCCTCTGCCAAGGTAACGGTTTTAAAAACTTTCTGCATTTATAAAAACTGTTTACAGAATCTATTTTATTATTACAAGAATCATTACCACTAAGTAGGCACTCTTTGCCGATCTGTGCAATTAAAGGTGTGTAATAAAGCAGTCAAATACTTAAAATTTACAAAAAGATGAAGTTACACTCTATATGTAGATATTTTTTATTGTGATACATGCTTTTTTTCTATTAAAATCATTCAAAATAATGTTATAAGTAATAATCGAAAACTTTACCAATTAGGTAATCTGTTACTACCCTATATTATACTGTGGGTCACCCGCATAAACCAAGAGTATTACAAATGAAACTGTGTGAGGCTATTTCATTATATGAGTACTTCGAAAGGGACAACAATAACTACCAACTAAAAAATAAGTGAAAGTAGTAAGTAAGGAAGATTTCTTCATAAAATGTTTATTTCTTACAGTTCGCAATAGCATTACAAAGTTATAATGTTGTTTTATGTCATTTTCTATGGAGTTGTAACAAAATTTTTACTAATCCAACTTGTTAATTCTAATTTGCTGCGATAGTTTTCCTTTTAATTACATTATATATGCTACCATTGAGTATACTTTCCACATTTCCAAAAAAGAGTTGGTAGAGGGGACACATGACATGACTCTAATGAAAAATACGACTAAAGCTTAATATTTAACAAAGAAACCGATAAAAGTGAATAAGCTTTTATTGCTAAGCCAGTGTGTGAATTGTAAACCTTACCCTGCGTTATAATCTAGGGCTTACTGCTAAAAGAATTGCTATTAAACATGACAGTGAGAAAGCTTTTAATAGACTTACCAAGGTTAAGACTGGGTTCTGGGAAGTCTTGGTTCGAGGATATAAAAAACGATCCTCAAAGATCCGATCACAAATGTAGTTATTGTAAATTTCACAATCGGTTTTATCCTTTCTAAATACACACACAGCACAGTATATAAATGCACTAAAAATCGGAATAATATTAAATTGATTTCTATACTATTAGTGATTTTGATTTTTATACTATTAGCTTTACTATTAGTGAGTAGCGACCGCCATTATTGTTTATTGCGTATGTACGTAGCACATGGATTGTTTCCTTTGCATAGACTTAATACATAATTGTGCCCTCTAGTTCGTTAAAAGTAAGTCTTAGTTTACGTGCCCCACACGAAAGATGGCAGCACAAAAAGATATCAATTTGTTCTCAAAATAATGTTCTAAGTTGCACGCCCATGCTGTGTAAAAGTGCCTTCCTCTCGGTGAAGTCTTTTACAAGATGTTCGCCTCCCCAGTGTCCGGTGTTATGTCAGAGACAAAACTCTGTTTCGTTCCGAAGTTAATTGGTTGGCCATAGACAAGGTTGAACTACTGTTGTATTGCCTTTTTAGTCGACGCGCCGTCACGGCCAACCCTGACTATCGCACGTCCTCGTGCGGTTGGCAGTAGACCGTCGAAATACGGTCTATTAGTGATCACCACCTGCAAACAGATATTAACAATTTTTAAATATTACAACGCTCGACCATTCCTGACTTCATTTAGGTCTATGGTAGTAGACTGATCCGGGCGTACAATGTCCCTTTCATCCACACACCAGCGACCACAAAATTTATATACATATATAAAAAAAAATATAAAAATATTATATATATATATATATATATATATATATATATATATATATATATATATATATATATATATATGTTAAAATAGTTTACTATCACTCGACGCCACATTATGGCGTTTGACAGAATATAACCAATGCTATCTCCGGAGCACCCGTCTTCGGTGTAATAGCAGGGACTCCCATAAGGCCCATTCGACTTATTGACGTCAAAGGAGAGGATTGCTTTCCACACCGAGCGCTGTGTAAGCCGCACGTCCAGAATACAGCAATCACACCGCGGGATGATCGCCGGTGTGTACCTTTCATCATCGAGAGTCGAGTTAGACTCAAAAAAAAAACCCTAAAAGAACGACTATATTCATTGCCACATGCCCGTGCAGAAATAACACATGGCTGACAGAAGTTCTTAATCGAAGATAAATGTAGATATCTAATGGCCACAGCATCAATTTACCATCAGGTGGACTGTGTGCTCGTTTGTCACACACCCATTCTATAAAAAAAGTTTAAAATCTTTGAATTACGTCCAGTCAGGTAAGTCAACGTTTTACAATCTATTTATTTTTTTAGAGGTAGAAATAATCACTTCGTTGGCCTAGTGGTTGTAGTACTGCTGATCGTGAGGCCCTGGGCTAAAATCAAAGGTCGGGCCATGATGTAAGAAGCCGAGCAAAGATAAAGTAAAACTAACAACTCATTTAATATCTTACCAACTATATGGATTTAATACGACACAAAAATCAATGTCCCAATTATAATAAGTGAATATTTTTTTTAAATATTCGTTATTAAAAATTTTATAACAAATATTACTTATACGACTCACGATTTATAAATTAATAAAAATATAATATATTTTTATTAATTTATAAATCGTGATCGTATAAAATAATTAAAGGACATACATAAAATATGAACCATATGGTTTTGGTGTCAATCTATAACTTGCAATTAATTTATCTTCAATATATATATTATAATTTATTATACATGGTTTTCCCTACTTTCATTATAAATTAATGGACATATAATATAGTTGCTTTTGATTTTTATTGTGAAATTCGATTATATGTTGCAAATCAGTTTTTAAATAGCTCAATCTACAAAATACAAAATTATTACCTCAATAAACTTCTTGGCGTAGGGAATTCTTCTTATTACACTTCATAACAAACTAAATATTTTATTTTATTTTTACGCAGGAGGCGGTTTTTGCCATAGTTGCCAGTTTCTTATTATTTTTATTAGTTATCTGGAAACCTGCATCTCTAATAATTAAAGAAAACATTTCGATAAAACGTGACGTTTCACACGGCGTACTCCTCTCAGTTTCAAAACCCTACCAGAAATAAGGGGGACCTCAGATCATCATCTTATTTTAATGAAATTATCATCATTGTGTGGTTGTAAGTTCTGACAAGGTCGATATTCAAATTTAAGGTAAATTCATAAACTCAAAACACATTATGTCTTATTTAATTAATGTTGATAGCTGTTTGACTAGGTTCGTGACTGCGTGCTGACAGTGCATACTAACTACAGCTTATAATCTAAGAGTAACTGCAAACAAAGACGACCACAGATGCGATATCTCTCATGGGGACTTAAGTAAAATGTTTTACCGTGTGATATAACGCCTTCATTATACTTCAAACTGCAATACAGCAGTAGATAACCTGCTGGTGGGTAGAAACACGTAAGAGATAGAACGTAAAACGAAAATAGCCTTAGCACATACCTACGGAAAGGATCTTAAAAACATGTAAAATGATCGAAATAACGAACTGTTTCGCACTCTTAAAGAAAAGTGAAAAGATATTAAAAAGCCAGAGGACATGATATTGCGATATTATTGTTTTTTGTTTTCAATTGTTGACATCTCATTCGTGTTGAGTCGTATCAGCTTAGGTCAACCTCAGTTGAATTCCCGCTGGCAACAATGAAATAGTTTTTTTTTTATTAGTAATCCTATTAAATAACATTACTAATATTCCCTTTAACCCCTCCTGGTAAGCTGAAAATGCTTGTGTTAGGAGTGGTTCACGACAGTAGTCGAATGGTGGATTCGAACCCACGACCTTTTGAGTTCGCGGTCCGCGCCCTGCCATTAGGCTACTGTCGCTTATTGCATTTGCATTTGCATTATTTGCATTTTTGCAATTGCATTGCATTGTTGCAATTTTAAGTATTGAGTCACCTGATGCTCGGTGGTGAAAGAAAAATCGTGCAGAAACATGAATGTTGCATGTAAGAAGAATAAAATATTTGAATTTATGGTACAGTGCGATGGACTTATTTCTCCATAACTCGCGCAGTAATGAGACGAGGACTGGAAAGATATATTTAATTAATTTAATCCCAGCTGAAATTCGCGCAAAGAAATTGCAATCACCTAGTTTCAACGATAATTGCAGCTACACTAATGTATGGCGAATGAACAGCACATTCCACACTAAAATTACTTTTAAATGTTGATGACTATGAATTTCCGGTATGTGACATTACCAAATCATCAGCATATAGACAAATATTGAAACAATACAAAGCCATCTTATGGGCGTAAGCACAATGGCTCACCGAAAGTTTTTTACTTACTTACTTATCTTCACGCACAATCTCTAACGGGGTAGCCAGAGAGAACAGATCGCCAAGTGTCACGATCCTTACATACCTCTTTCGCTTCTTTCAGGTTCATTAACTTCTTCATACATGCACGTCTAGGTATCCGAGTACTCTTGACCCTCCCCTCTTTGAGCAATTTGCTCACATGGTCTTCGAAAGTTAGTCTCGGTCTACCTCGAAACCTTTTAATATTTACTTTCGCTCTATATATTTTCTTCACCATTCGGTCTTCACTCATTCCTTCAACGTGCCCAAACCATTGGAGTACGCCCCTATCAATTTTTGTGATAAGGTCATCTTTCAATCCTGCCATATTGCGAATCAAAAGTTTTTTGAAGCACTAAATAGAACACTGCGAGATCTACGAGATAATAGAAGTTTAATGGGAGGTGCGTTATTAATATTGTCTGGTGATTTTCTTTAAACGCTACCCGCCATTTTGAAATCAACACCAGCGGATGAAATTAATGCCTGCTTGAAAAACTCACCCATACGGCAACTTGTACAAACAGTTAAGTTAAGGTGATACCTCGAAAATTTAGTGGTTTTTCTATTTAACATATTTTTTTTTAATTTTATAGATTACAAACCAAAATTTTGGTATATGATTTTGACTATATGACCTTGGTTTGCATAAAAGGAAAACACGATATCATGTAATTTTCTCGATAGAAAAAAATTGCAAAGTAAGCTGTAATTATTTACATTTCTTGATGACACCACAATATCTTTACGAATAATTTCATGGAATTATTTTTAAAGCATAGTAAATAATTATATCTAAGTTCTCATAAACCAGTTTTTTAATCCATAACGAAGTTTTGTTAAAATAAATAAAAATCTTGTTTGGCGCTTACTTTTTTAGTTTTTTTCCGAGCGCTTGCTCGGTATGGCTATCTCATAATTTGCGTACTATGAAGTCATTGCATCACTTTCATTTTGACACTCCCGTAGTCATCCGTTAGCTTCACCAACAAAGGAATAAGCCACGCCCCCAAAACTTCGATTCATTTTCAAGGTATCCTCTTAACAACAAATATGAGAACACAAATTTAGGGAGACATTAAAGCGCAAGAATTTTTCGAAAATCTACTACGAGTAGGAGAAGGCACCTGTACAAAAGATGAAAATTATGGCTTAATTGTTTTTTTATATATTATTTTCTAATTAAGTTGAAACCATTGAAATAAATGAGGTTATCCGAATACTGTGGATAATTATACTAATTCAGAACGAGATTCAGAATTATTTCAGTGACGAAAAACGAGATTGTCAGCGAAATCAACTATTAACTACTATTCCATTCAAGAAATTATTCCGGTATAAGAAAACTTCCACATCAATCGATAAAATGACTGATGAAGATAAAAACGTCAATTTCCCTACAAAAATTTTAAATTCGTTGAATGTACCAGGAATGCCATTACACTGTCTTAAATTGTTGGCTCGCCAATCATTTAACTACGAAATCAGAACTTGCCGAAACGGTGTTTATGGTACAAGACTGCATCAAACAACTACAGAATAGCATCATCGGTGTCAGTATAATTATAATAACGTGTAAAGAAAAAGTTCAAACGATATTCATACCGCGAATACCTTTAATATCAACTGGACTACCTTTCAATTTTAAGTGATTACAATTCCCTATCAAGTTGGCTTATGTCAGTAAATCACAGGGCCAAACATTCCAATATTGCTTTTCAAACTACCAATTGTATGTACATCGCATGCTCAAAAGTTGGGTCTCCTCGAAGATTGTTCATTTACAGTCCAAATAATAAAATAACATATGTAGTATAATATGTATAAGCAAGAGTTGAAAACAAAAATTTAAAAATTATAATCGTTTATAAAACTGTAAATTATATATAAATATTCAATAAAACATATTTTTTTTATTTTCACAAACTACTTTCGATTTGATTCATAGTTATTTAATAAGTTAATTAATCAGTCGATTTCATAGATGCTGGTTGCGCGGAAAAAACCATTGGATTATTATATTTAACGGTAGAGGTGCCAAGCCGCTTGTTCCTTTCCGAAAAACGATATTATTCGTACCCTCCTATCGACACATCGGGGTGGTGGGGTGGGAGGGGCAAGAAGATGATTCTAGAATGTCACGTAATCTTTTTTTTTTTATAGAAGAGGGGGCAAACGAGCATGCGGCTCACCTGATGTTAAGTGACTACCGCCGCCCATGATCAACCGCAACACCAGGAGAATTGCGGGTGCGTTGCCGGCCCTTTAGACAGGAGTAAGCTCTTTTCTTGAAGGTCCCCAGGTCGTATCGGTCCGGAAAAATCGCCGGTGATAAACTATTCCACAGAGAGGTTGTGCGTGGAAGAAAACTCCTTGTGAAACGTACAGTGGTGGACCGCCAAGCATCCAGATGGTGTGGTTGGTATCGGGACGTTTGCCGTGTCGTGCGTTCACGAAATTTGGCGGCTGGGATTAATCCGAACAATTCCTCAGAGCACTCCCCGTAATAGATGCGATAAAATACGCAAAGAGATGCAACATCTCTTCGCAACGCCAGTGAATCGAGCCGATCGGAAAGCACTCGGTCGTCGACGATTCGAGCCGCTCTGCGCTGGATGCGGTCAAGTGGAAGGAGCTGGTACTGGGGAGCCCCAGCCCAGAGATGGGAACAGTATTCCATGTGCGGCCGAACCTGCGCCTTGTAAAGTTGCAGGCGGTGTGCCGGCATGAAATACTGTCCCGCTCTGCTGAGCACGCCAAGCTTTTTAGAGGCCAATTTGGCCTTTCCTTCCAAGTGACCACGAAACTGCACGTCACTCGATATGTCGACGCCGAGGATTCCGATACTGGCTGAGGCAACAAGGGGAGTGCCTTGAAACTGAGGGGATACGACAAAGGGGTTCTTTTTAGCGGTTAACGCGCAAACTTGTGTCTTCTGGGGGTTAAACTGGACTAGATTTAGTCGTCCCCAATCCGAGACTCTGTTCAGCAAAGACTCGACTTCAGACACAAGTTTGTCCCGGCACTCGGAGACGTTTTCCCGAGAAATATTGGCTCGGCCGGTGTAAAGAGCATCACCAGTGCTGTCATCTACATAGCAATGAATGTTACGGGTATGCAACATATCATTGATATGCAGAAGAAACAGCGTTGGCGATAGCACGCAGCCCTGTGGAACACCAGCATTAATAGGCTTGCAATCGGAGCTTGCACCGTCTACAACGACCTTGATGCTCCGATCTGCAAGAAAGCTGGTGATCCAATCGTACAATTTCTCGGGAAGCCCATAGGAAGGGAGCTTCGAAAGAAGCGCTTTGTGCCAAACCCGATCGAAGGCCTTCGCAATGTCCAAACTAACGGCCAATGCCTCCCCCTTGAACTCTACTGCCTCCGCCCATCTGTGAGTGAGGTAGACCAGAAGATCATCAGCTGACCGACCACGGCGAAAACCGTATTGGCGGTCACTAATCAGCTGATGATCCTCAAGGTACCTCATGAGCTGGCAGTTTACAATGGACTCCATTGTTTTGGAGAACAAGGAGGTGATGGCGATTGGCCGGTAGTTGGACGGGTCTGAGCGGTCACCTTTTTTAGGGATCGGGGTGGACGAAAGCCGTCTTCCATGATTTTGGGACTACGCCTAGGGAGTAGGAGTACCGGAAAAGACGCGTTAAAACCGGTGCCAACTCTGGAGCACACGTCCTCAGCACAATTGGGGGGATTCCGTCAGGCCCACTCGACTTGTGGATGTCCAGGGAGAGGAGTGCTTTGCGAACCGAGCGCTGTGTGAACTGCACTTCCGGCATGGAGCACTCACACCGCGGGATGGTCGGCGGCGTACTCCCTTCGTCATCGAGAGTCGAGTTAGACGCAAAGAAGGAGCCTAGAAGATCGGCTTTCCCCTTTGCAGTATGGGCCAGTGAGTCGTCCTCCCTGTGCAGAGGTGGAAGAGATGGCTGACAGAAATTCCCCTGGACAGCCTTGGCGAGAGACCAGAATGCACGGGTTCCAGAAGGAAGGCGAACTAGTTTCTCGCCAATTCTGCCTATGTGCTCTGACTTTGCCTTGGCAATGACTCTTTTGAAGGACCTAGAGGCGGAATTATACTTCTTTTTTAGAGCGCTGGTGTTTACATCCCGGGACGCCGATGCATCAACCCAGGCTTGGTAGCACTCCTGCTTATAGCATGATGCTATTTTACAGGAGCGACCAAACCATGGCTGAGATTTGCCTCCAATGGGCACCACAGAGGAAGGAATAAAAAGTTCCATACCCTGAAGTACCACATCAGTAACAGAATCCGCAACAACGTTGGGATCATCCGGCGAGAAGCAAACCCGCCCCCAAGGGTAGGATGCAAAGAAAGACCGCATTCCATCCCAATCGGCTGACCTATAGTGCCAAACACGGCGGCAGCCTGCAGAATGCAACCGCGATTTCAGCGTGAGTGGCACAACACTCCGGATCAGACAATGGTCCGAGGAGCCTAAAGGGGCGTCGACGGAAATCTGATATCCGTCCGGGTGAGAGGTCAGCAGAAGGTCCAACAGGGAAGGTGCATGATCCTCCACATCTGGAATCCGCGTAGGCGAAGTAACCAGTTGTGTCAGACCATATGCCAAGGCAAAATCATGAACAGATCTCCCCGCATGATCGGTTAAGCGTGAACCGAGCCATTCGGCGTGATGGGCGTTAAAGTCGCCGAGGATCACGATCTCTGCGGAGGGGATCTGCTGTAGCAACGAATCTACAGCCATTTGGACGTGGTCGAAGAGTCGGTCTGTTTCGGCATTACCGCTGTGGGACCTATAGAGGCACCCGTAGACGCGCGGATGGTCGTCGCTGTCTACGCGTAGCCAAAGGATGGACAGGTCCGAACCTTCAAGTCTGCCGAGGCGTCGAGAACAGATGTCCTCTCTGACGTAAACGCAAACTCCAGCCCGAGACACAAAGGAGTGTTCCAGTTTGTACCCCGGGTAGGAGAGATACGAAACATCAGCCGGAGAGAACACCTGCGTCTCGGTCAGAAAGAGCAGAGCCGGCCTCGCCGTCTCGAGATGGTAGTGGACGGCGTTTAGGTTAGAGTGAAGTCCCCTGATATTGCAGAAATTCACGGACAGCGTGGCAGGGGTCGCCTTGGTCTTGTTGCTCCGTTTGCCCCGAGCAGTTGTAGTCTTGAGCGGAATTTCGCCCCCCCCCCCCAGAATACGCGGGGCAGCCTGAGCACCCACGCTTAGAAGTGGAGAAACATGGTCGTGGATGCTCAGCGAGGGATTCTCCAGGGGTGCTGGTACCCTCCTGGGGTAGTCTATCTTTATTTAATTCCGCTACCATGTTGATGGGGGGGGGGGGGATTTGGGCCTCCGGCCACCTGCACTCACCAGACGAAACGCGGAAGCAGAACTTCCACTTCACGCCGGCATTCTGTGAGGTCGTGGTACCACCCCGGTTTGAGCCGGCCCATACGTGCAACAGCAAAGCTGCCGCGCGGCTCTACCACCGGAAAACATAATCATCGGAGCCGAGGACATATAAGACACGCGCGACCGTTGCGCGTCCTCTTCCCACCGCGCCAGTCAATGGAACAACAGCTCTTCCCACCGCGCCAGTCATTGGAACAACAGCTCTTCCCACCGCGCCAGTCATTGGAACAACAGCTCTTTCCGCCGCAGTCGTCGTTGAAACCACACCGCTAGTAGAAACCGCTTTAGCCTGGAAGCAGTCGAGCTCCAGGAGACCCCCCTCACCTCGTGTGAGATATAGTCGCGCACTGCCTCTCTCCAGAGTGTTCTAGAAGAAGTTCCAGAAGGTGCAGCTATAGTGCTCTACACAAATAGAAGAAACCCCGGTGAGTCAACACTCCTTTAATTAGTTCCTGCCTTATATAGTTTAACCCGCTCCAATTTTGTTGTTCTCCTAATCAGGCAGGATTCCTTTTCAGCGATTTGGCACAATAATAGTTTTAGTTTAGGGAAGAGCGAGTGCATTATACCGCATGCTATAGTAGTCGCTTTTACGTAAACGTAGATGCAATCGCATATACAGTCCACTTTAGTTAATATCTCGCGTAATAGGTTTAAGGTTCGACCGGGGAATTAGACTTCGGCAGCCTTAGACACGTGGCTCCACCATTTTATGGTCACTTCGAGCAGGATTTTGGTCGAATTGTTGAATTAATTAATTAGATAATGCACTCCAATTTATATAATAGACTTGAATAGTGTTCGTTTAAATTTAAATTTTGATTAGGTACTCGCAAACAGAATTATTCGTTTTATAGCGCTCGTATTTGATTAAATTTAAAGCCTGTTAAATAATTGAAACAGTGTAATAGGAACCGTTTGATACGCTTACCCACAATCTTGATAAAATTATTGAGTGCAAATGACGCGTCACCTCGACTCGCTGCGCAGGTGTTCGATTTAATTACGTAATACGGCATACCGAGTGTCCATCCTTCATTGTTTGTGCGTTGTGAGATTAATTGTGATTGATATAACTTTATTATAATAGTTTAAAATGGCAGTTAGTGGAAGTGAAATCAAAATTAAAACGCTTTATGCCAAGAGGGACATACTCTTTTCGCGTATGCAGAATATAAGTGATTATATAAAGAACATTCATATAGAAGCAGTGCGGGAAACCTTTTTGACTGAAATCGAAACGATAGATTATTTACGAATGGATTACGAAAAAATATTAGACCAAATTAATCATTTGGAATTACAAATCGACCCGAAATACATAGTGAACTACCAACCGCTGCTGGCATTCGAAGATATGTTGTGTCGCGTGAAAAGAATTGCGAGATCCCTACTATCTCAAAACGAAGCAAAGCCGGAAAAACAGGTACGTCCAAGCGACTCGATTAGGTTGCCGCCAATAGATATTCCAGTATTTAATGGTGATATTAAGACGTGGCCCTTCTTCTTCAGTAGTTTTCAAAACAATATACACATTAACCCATCGTTGTCGGACGCCGAAAAATTATATTACTTAATCAGTAAACTTAGTGGCAGGGCACAGTCAATCTGCTCTGGTTTTACACCTACAGCAAACAATGACCTATTAATATTCGAAACGCTTAAAACTAAATATGAAGATAGGAGAATGTTAGCTTCCGAATATTTGAACCAGATATTCGATCTTAAACCTATATCATCCGCGAACATCAACGGCTTAGAGCAGTTTCTAGATAAATTTGTGGCATCGGTGGCTGCACTTAAGAATTTGAAATTTAATGATCTTATGGACGTGGTGTTTCTCCATGTTGCATTAAAGAAATTAGACCCCGACACCGTGCGTGCGTTTGAAATGGAGCATCGTAGCTCGGAGATGCCTTCCTTTCATTCATTAGCATCGTTCGTGCGAGATCAAATAAAGGTGATGCAGCGCTCTCCGAACGTTAAACAGGAGAATAAAAGGTGCGTCGACCGTAGACAGACTCAACCATCTAAAATAGCAGGGTCGTCAACTTACGTAACCGCTACGCCAACATCACTCCAGCATACTTGTTTAGTATGTAAAGATAGACACGGTAATTTATATAATTGTGCGACTTTTCGTAAATATTCACCAAGCGAGCGTTATAAATTAGTAAAGACAAACAACCTATGTTTGAACTGCTTAAGCGATAAGCATTTAGTTGCAAAATGCAATTCGAGTTCCGTATGTAGCAAGTGCGCCAGGAAACATCACACGCTATTACATTTTGAAAATAGCAACATAGCGGCGTCAAGTAAAGCGGATAAGGAATTCGCCCCTACTAAGGTCAACGATTCTAGCGGTCGACCTGGTGATGTCGCTCTGTGCTCATTGGCAAATATGGGAGCACAACCTCCTTCAACCGTGTTACTGGGTACAGCACGTATTTTGGTTAGGGATTCGCGTGGAAACGAACAAAGCGTCCGTGCACTGCTGGACAGCGGAGCCCAAAATAGCTTTATAACGCGACAATGTTGTCAGCGCTTAGGCTTAGTAATAAATAGGTCACTTTCATGTCCTGTAATTAAAGGCATCGGAGGCACTAGTAAATCGACACAGGGATATATAAATTTAAAATTTTATTCTCGGATAGATCGTAATGTTAACTTTGATATAAATGCACTAGTAGTAGATAGGGTCACTGAACGGTTGCCAATCGTTTCGGTTGACACCTCGGCAATGATTGAATTTAAGAATTTGACTCTGGCGGACGACACTTACGCCGTTCCTGGAAACATAGACATACTCATTGGAGCATCGCTTTTCCCTCATCTTTTGTTAAACAATAAGGTCAGGGGCAACTCCTCGCATACCGCGCCTTACGCACTGGAAACCGTATTGGGCTATGTGATCCTTGGCTCCGCCCCCATCATAGATAGTATTTCGGCAACCTCTTATTGTGGTATGGCTGTCGAACCACTCGAGTCGTTAGTCCGCAAATTTTGGGAGATGGAGGAGGTGAACGTCCCACCCATAGCTAGCTCAGATGATAGGTTATGCGAGGAAATTTACGTCCGCACGACCGTTCGTGATCGCGACGGTAGATATAGTGTAGCGCTACCCTTTAAAGGAGATGTTTTATCTCTCGGCGATTCGCGTCAAATGGCGGAAAAACGTTTCTACAGCTTGGAGCGTAGGATGCTCGCTTCACCCCAGTTAAAGGAAGCTTACGACGGCGTCATTAGCGAATACATAAGAGAAGGTTACATATCACTTGTGGCTTCGAAATTAGATAATTACGAAGACACACCGTCGTATTTCATACCACACCACGGAGTCATTAGAGAGGACAAACTTACATCTAAGTTACGTGTAGTGCTCGACGCTAGTGCTAAAACTAGCACTCACCTGTCGCTTAACGATATCCTCTATAGTGGGCAAAATTTACAGGGCAGTTTATTTAATATAATAGCCAATTTTCGTTTGTTTAGTATAGCACTATCCGCCGATATTCGTCAAATGTTTCTTTGCATAGGGGTCCGTGAATGCGACCGTAGATTCCAACGCATTTTATATCGTTTCAACCCAAAGGAACCTCCAATGGTGTTTGAATTTAACCGCGTTTGTTTTGGTTTAAAGTCGAGCCCATTTCATGCGTTACGCACGGTGAGACAGCTCGCTCACGATGAAGGTCCCTCTTATCCTAAAGCTAAGAGGGCAATTGAGAGCGGATTATATATGGATGATTTTGTGTACTCGGTCGATAGCGTGGAGGAGGCAACCCTAACCACCGCCGAGGTTATAAGGCTCATGAAATCGGGTCAATTCGATCTTGTGAAGTGGACTAGTAATTCGCGTCCGGTTTTGGATACAATCCCACCATCACACCGTCTTTCGGCGATAAAGGAATTCGACGATTCTGATACACACAAGGTGCTCGGTCTGTGTTGGTCACCAGAGTCCGACGTGTTTAGCCTTAAGGTAAATCCGCCCGTAGAGAAATGCACAAAGCGCACAATACTGTCATGCGTTGCTAGATTATGGGACGTCATGGGTTTCGTAGCTCCGGTGGTATTATACGCTAAGCTTTTAATTAAACAACTTTGGTTATTGAAATGCGACTGGGATGACTCGCCGCCTGACAGCATTGTTCGGTTGTGGCAGCGCTTTAGAGAGGAACTTCCTTTATTAAGAGAAATTAAAATACCGCGTCATATAAACGTAGATAGAAGTAGCGCCATAACAGTCGTTGGGTTTGCAGACGCCAGCGAGAAGGCTTACGGGGGCGTTGTATATTTCCACGTCCAGAATAATGGTAGAAATTCGATTAGCCTCATTAGTTCTAAGTCGAGAGTCTCCCCCCGTAAGGTTGTCTCTCTGGCGCGCTTAGAGCTTTGCGCAATATTAGCACTCACCAAGCTTATTACCGCAGTTATCAGCGCATGTAGGGATAGAGTTCACATAGAAAGGATATTTGCCTTTTCCGACTCCACCGTCGCCTTATGCTGGGTTCATTCTTCACCCCACCGTTGGGATACGTTTGTTGCGAACCGAGTGGCCAAGATACAAGACGAGTTAGAAACGCGGAACTTTTATCACGTGTCCGGTACGGAAAACCCCGCCGATTGTCTATCCCGTGGACTCACCCCGATGCAAATAATGGACCACCCGCTTTGGTTCCACGGACCTGCTTGGGTTCACTTGGATCCCTCGCAATGGCCAATAACCGACTTCGAACCTTCATCAGTGTCACAACCGCCGGAAGAAAAGAGACACGCTCTAGTGGCGAACGTTTCGAGTTTCTCCAATCATTGCTTTGGCGAACCGCTTGTCCTCTTGGTCGAAATTATTGCGTAGCGTAATTTACGTTTGTCGATTCGCGAAGCTGTTACCGCGACGTTCGTATGTCTTAGCATCCGATTACAACTATGCCGAGTCGCTAGTATTACGTGAACTTCAACGTGCGCACTTCTCGGAAGAAATTAGAAGATTACAATCGAATAGAGCTTGTAGTCGCGCCTTTCAACACCTTAAGCCATTTTTACAGGATGGGATTGTGAGGGTAGGTGGACGCTTGTCCAACTCGCAATTGAGTTTCGACCAACGGCACCCTATTGTTTTACCGCTTAAAGACCATATCATGAACTTATTAGTCGATTACCATCATAAATTGAACTCGCACGCTGGCCCCGACTTGTTGATGTCGATTTTGCGTCAGAATTATTGGATTCTTTCTGCACGTAGTTTAATACGCAATCGGGTGCACAGATGTATAGCTTGCTTTCGGGCACGCCCCAAGCCGTCATTTCCGGAAATGGCGGAACTTAGATCTTGTAGAGTAATACAATCAGTAAAGCCCTTCACGCACACCGGGTCTGATTTCGCTGGTCCGTTTAAGGTCACGCTCACTCGCGGGCGTGGTATAAGATCCACAAAGGCTTACGTCTGCATTTTCGTATGTCTAACTACTCGAGCGGTGCACATAGAACTCGTTGGTGATCTAAGCACAGCAGGCTTTATGGGTGCATTTAAAAGATTTCTTTCCCGCCGTGGCCCTGTAAGTAGATTGTATTTGGATAACGGTACGAACTACGTCGGTGCAAAACGTATTCTATCAGAACTACATGAGCTCTTAGCTAGTAAGTATTATAATTCGCAGTTTGCTCACATTCTAGCCGAGAACCGCATTGAGTGGTCTCTGAACGTCCCAGCCGCGAGCCATTTTGGGGGCAATTGGGAGACTAATATCAAGAGTCTAAAGAGTCATTTATACCTAGTAATAGGAGATCAGATTTTGTCCTTCGAAGAGCTAAGTACGGTGCTCGCTCAAATTGAATGCGTAATGAATAGTCGCCCACTTTGTCGTACGTTGTCTAGTGACCCCTCGGAACCGCTGGCTCTAACTCCAGCACATTTTTTGAATTTAACGCCTTTAAAGTATTTGCCAGCCGCAGATATGGATGAGAACAGACTTAGCATTTCCGCACGCCACAAATTATTAGATCGGTTAGTGCAATCGTTTTGGAAACGATGGAGGATGGAATACTTGCATACTTTGCAGTCTCGACAAAAATGGAACACAGCAACTGAGCCTTTAGCTGTAGGAACTGTAGTTGTGCTCACCAAAGAGAATACACCGCCTCTCCACTGGCCGTTAGGAATTGTCGAAGAGGTCTTTCCCGGTTCCGACGGAGTAGTTAGGATAGCTCGCGTTAAGACCACGGTTGGGTCTTACTTGCGTCTGGTTGTCCGTTTGTGCCCCCTGCCTCTTCCATAATTTAATAATAATAATAATAAATACTCTTTATTGCACACACAATAATATAAAGAACAACAAACTATAGATAACTTTATGTACAATTAGGTGGCCTTATCGCTAAACAGCGATCTCTTCCAGGCAAACCTTGGTGAAGGAGATTTTTTACATACAAAAATATAGAAGTGTGCATAAATAGTAGATAAAAAATCATGCATAACACACATATATATATATATATATATATATACATACATACATACATATACATATATATATACATACATACATATACATATATACATACATAATCATACACATATATACATATTTATACACATACATATTTATAAATATTTTTATAACACATTATAGCTACACATTATATACATACCATATATACACAAACCTTATCAAGTATAGTAGATATGATAATGAAATGTATTAAGTAGAACACATATTTAAATAATAATTTTTAACCATTTTTTGAAAGACTCAATGTTTTGGGCTTTCTTAATTGTTAAAGGCAGCGAGTTCCATAATTTAATTGCTTTGACACAAAAGGAAGAATTAAAAAATCTTGAATTGTGAGCAGGCATTCGCAAAATAAGTTTATCAGATAATCTGGAATGATCTTTATCTGCACCCGCAAACTAAAATTTTTCCTTTAAATACTTCGGTGTTTTAGGATCAAATAGTACACAGTACAGTTGAGATAGAATGTGAGTATTCCGACGAAGTCTGATAGGAAGCCACTTGAGCTTAGTACAAAACTCAGAAACATGATCATATTTGCGGAGGCCAAATATGAACCTAATAGCGAAATTCTTTAAATTAGCTTTCTAGATTAAATTGTAGTTGAATTTAAGTAATCTTAGCGTTAGTTAGTTATTTTGTTAGTTGATCTTAGCTCTAGTTGTATTAGTTAATTTTGAAGGAAATCCTTCAAGGGCGGGGGAGATGGTTGCGCGGAAAAAACCATTGGATTATTATATTTGACGGTAGAGGTGCCAAGCCGCTTGTTCCTTTCCGAAAAACGATATCATTCGTACCCTCCTATCGACACATCGGGGTGGTGGGGTGGGAGGGGCAAGAAGATGATTCTAGAATGTCACGTAATCATCGGAGCCGAGGACATATAAGACACGCGCGACCGTTGCGCGTCCTCTTCCCACCGCGCCAGTCATTGGAACAACAGCTCTTCCCACCGCGCCAGTCATTGGAACAACAGCTCTTCCCACCGCGCCAGTCATTGGAACAACAGCTCTTTCCGTCGCAGTCGTCGTTGAAACCACACCGCTAGTAGAAACCGCTTTAGCCTGGAAGCAGTCGAGCTCCAGGAGACCCGCCTCACCTCGTGTGAGATATAGTCGCGCACCGCCTCTCTCCGGAGTGTTCTAGAAGAAGTTCCAGAAGTTGCAGCTATAGTGCTCTACACAAATAGAAGAAACCCCGGTGAGTCAACACTCCTTTAATTAGTTCCTGCCTTATATAGTTTAACCCGCTCCAATTTTGTTGTTCTCCTAATCAGGCGGGATTCCTTTTCAGCGATTTGGCACAATAATAGTTTTAGTTTAGGGAAGAGCGAGTGCATTATACCGCATGCTATAGTAGTCGCTTTTACGTAAGCGTAGAAGCAATCGCATATACAGTCCACTTTAGTTAATATCTCGCGTAATAGGTTTAAGGTTCGACCGGGGAATTAGACTTCGGCAGCCTTAGACACGTGGCTCCACCAGATGCAGTATACCATACATTTAATGGTACAAAGATATATATATATATATATATATATATATATATATATAGTACCCGGTTGACCGAGCTTTGCTCGGTATTTTTCGCTCGATTTTTTTAATTCGTGTGTTTTGAAAATTATATTTAGATACAAATTACATACTGATGAATTATAAATAATATTTTTTGATCTTAGCGACATAACAGAAAAAACTGAACTAGTTATTTGAATAAAAAATCATGAGTGCAATTATTTTTATTTAAAATTTCGTGTTTTTAAAAAATACTAAAAAAAGGGCTCGAAAAAAATATATTTTCTCAAAAAAGAAAGAAACTTGAAAAAAAAAATAAAAAAGTCGGTCGGTCGGTCTGGGCTCGAACCGGGGTTTTACGATTTTGTGACCGCCCATTATACCAATAAGCTATTTATAATCATTACCAAACTGTCAAAATTTACCTTCTTATTCTAACTATATTGTAGCAGTTTTTAATTGCCTAAAAACACGGACAAAAAGACATTTTCTAAAAATAAATCTTAGCTAGATCGATTTATTATCCCCGAAACTCCCTGGACACTAAATTTTATGAAAATCGTTGGAGCCGTTTCCGAGATCCCGATTATATATATATATATATATATATATATATATATACATATATACAAGAATTGCTCGTTTAATAGTATAGGATATATATTATATATATATATATATATATATATATATATATATATATATATATATATATATATGTATATATATGATAGAAATACTGATTTTATAACCATTAAGTGAGCGATGTATTTTGACTCGGGCAACGCCGCATAAAGACATATGGAAACTGATAGTAAAAATAAAACTTTAAGTTGTAAATCTGTAAGCCATGAGCAAATTTTGATCTATCTATCACGATAAAATTGCAACTAAAATCATTGAACGTTGACTATAATAATAAATAACGATTAAACATAATATTAAACTCTTCGTAACGATAAATTATCAATACCAAAGCTAAAAACTCTAAAACTACCGAACAGTGTTTTTTTTTAAACATAAATGGCACCATTTAAATTGCACTCGAGCGAAAATGGGCAGATTGCTAGTCCAGATTATATAAGTTAAGCTTTAACACTATCATAACTTTTCGGATTTAATAAAACAACCAAATTTTACCAATTAATTATAGATACCACTTTATTAATTTCCACCCGAATTCTTTTCAACAATATCGTGCGCTAAAATATCGCTAAAATTGATTTAAAGCTAAAGCAACTGGAAAACAATAACGAAAAGTTGCCTTAGCTAATGAAAATATTTATTGGAAGCGTCGTTCATATATATAAATTTTGTAGATAAATTTTTTATCGCCGTTTATATTTCCAATTCGATAAAGCGCAGTAATTTATTTCGGTTGTTAGAATTTTACATAAGTGGCGCTGCGGTTTCCGCTGCGGTGAAATTTATTGATTTATTGATGGTTAATTTAACAATGTATGAAATTAAATTATGTAAAATAAAAATAACACTAAAGATCCGATATAATACGAGTACGTTAATCGGTATAGCGCATACCCATCCGCCACACGTCTTATTCCTTTTTTCACGAAAATGTCTTAGTATTGGATTTAATGCGCCTCTAATTATAATAACGTATAAAAATGGATAAGAACAACAAATTTTCCACTAAAATCTTTAAGTTAAAAAAATCAAATGCTACTCATTAATTCGATAAATTGGTAAACGTGGTAGCTCAGATGGTTAGCGCTTGCTGTAGTACGCTGTAGTACGCGAGCAAACCGGGTTCGATCCCCGCCGGCACCAATTGTTAATTGCAATTTTAAGTGCTGTTTTACCACGTGCTCGGCGGTGAAGGAAAACATCGTGAGGAAACCTGCATGTCAGAGAAATAAGGAAAAAAAATATTTCGAAGACATGTGAAGTTCGCCAACACGCACTCGGGCAGCGCGGCGGGCAATTCCTTGCCCTAAAACCCTCTCAGAAATGAGCGGAGGCCTGTGCCCAGCAGTGGGACGTATATAGGCTGTAACTTTACTTTACTTTACTTTACTTTTACTCATTAATTATCTCCTAGCTTTTCGTATTAGGCTTTAGCGTTTAAAGAGACAGCTTCAGTAAGGAAACATTTTAATCAAATCTGTCAATTTCGTCCATTTGACACTCTCCAAAACAATTAACCTATAAGTGCTATAAGAACCGATGATTAAAAAAGTATTGAATACAATAATTTTTAAGTCAGAAGTTTTACAATTTATTATTGTAGGCCATAAACCATTTGTTTAATTTTGTAATCTACAATTCTAAATCAAATTAAGATGAAACTGCGCATTTAGAATTATGTGAAGGCATAGAATCTTATGTCACTTATAACAAAGATGAATGCCTAAACTTGGTATGAAATTTTGGTTTTGTATAATGGAAATAATGGAATCATTTTTAATTAAGCTACTGTTACGAGCTTGAGGTTCGTGACAATAAAAATTGCCGATAGAATTACCTAAATTAACACTTTAATTCACTTTACATTAATTAAAGTTAAAAACACTAATAATTAATCACACTAATTCCCTTCATTTCGCTCCGAAGCTTCGCTTGTCTCGCCGATTTCAATACTTCTCCGATCGCATCTTGCAGCGCCTATAAATATAAATTAGCAGCGAAATATCCAGAATATTCAAGTAAACACGCGCAAGGTGCCGAGAGTTCGAGTTTAAAGTTCAAGAAGTTTAGTTCTTCGGTTCTAGACTAGATGGCGCTAGTGACGTCGACTTAAGCGCGTAACACTGCCCCCTCCTAAAACATGCTCGTCCCGAGCATTTTCGGCCCCATAATAACGCGCCAGGCGATCCACACGGACGATCTTAGGAGTCCCTCTTGCGCTTTTCTGTATCCGGTAGGTTACATCGTTGATCTTGGTCACAATCCGGTACGGGCCGTCCCATTTAGCTTGAAGCTTAGGAGATTTCCTTTGCTGTGGACTGGATTGTGTAACCACACAAGTGAACCTTCGTCGAACCCTTTGTTGTTCATTTTGCGGTCGTACCGGGTTTTCATCTTTTCAGTTTTAATAAACAGAATAAATCTATTGTAATATGTGGAGACTTTAATATCAATCTCCTAGAAGCTTCCTCCACTAATATTAAATTTAGATCATTGTTTAAATCTTATGGTCTTTTTAATTTATTTTTGGAGCCAACACGTATTGCTGAATCTAGTGCAACATGTATAGATAACATTTTTACAAATGTTAAGCCGTTCAATAAATGTATAATTCAAAAATTGAGCTCTGATCACTGTGGACAATTTGTTTCATTACCTTATGTTCACAAAAAGCAAGTAGATAAAAAAGTAGTGTTTGTTCCAGTAAATGCACATCGCTTGGAGAAGTTTAGAAGTAACATAGTAAAAAAACTTCCATTACTTTCATACCAAAATAATCCAAATTTTTTGTATGCAACATTATTTAAGCTCATTTGCAATGAATTTAATAATACTTTTACTTCTAAAACATTCTCCTTGAATAATCGTAAAGCATTTAATGAATGGGCGACAGTAGGAGTCCATAAGAGTAGACAAAGGTTATATGAACTTTACAATGAAAGGTCATATAATCCTAGCGTTGAATTTAGGGAATATGTAAAAAAATATTCCAAAATATTTAAAAGAGTGTGCTCCTTAGCCAAGTCATTGTATTTAAGCAACAAAATAAAGACTGCTTCTAATAAAATTAAAATGACATGGAGTATAATTAATAGTGAAACTGGTAAGGTCAACTCTCGCAATTCAAACTACCAGTTAAGTTTTAACAATAAATTAACTAAATCAGATCAGGACGTTGCAATGGTTTTTGAGAAATATTTTACTGATATTCCGATCTTAACCACTAAGTCACTGAATTCTTCTCCTACCGTCGCCGAATCGTTACTTAAACAAAATGTAAATGTGTGTACAAAGAATTTTACATTTCATAAAGTTTCATCAAAAGATATTGTAAAATATTTTAAGACTATTGATATTAAGAGAACCGCCGATCTGTGGGGGATTTCTGTTAAAGTTATTGCGTCTATAATAGATTTTCACAGTGGTAGAGCCATGCGGCAGCTTTGCTGTTGCACGTATGGGCCGGCTCAAACCGGGGTGGTACCACGACCTCACAGAATACCGGCGTGAAGTGGAAGTTCTGCTTCCGCGTTTCGTCTGGTGAGTGCAGGTGGCCGGAGGCCCAAATCCCCCCCCCCCATCAACATGGTAGCGGAATTAAATATACCATTATTTAATTCCGCTACCCCAGGAGGGTACCAGCACCCCTGGAGAATCCCTCGCTGAGCATCCACGACCATGTTTCTCCACTTCTGAGCGTGGGTGCTCAGGCTGCCCCGCGTATTCTGGGGGGGGCGAAATTCCGCTCAAGACTAAAACTGCTCGGGGCAAACGGAGCAACAAGACCAAGGCGACCCCTGCCACGCTGTCCGTGAATTTCTGCAATATCAGGGGACTTCACTCCAACCTAAACGCCGTTCACTACCATCTCGAGACGGCGAGGCCGGCTCTGCTCTTTCTGACCGAGACGCAGGTGTCCTCTCCGGCTGATGTTTCGTATCTCTCCTACCCGGGGTACAAACTGGAACACTCCTTTGTGCCTCGGGCTGGAGTTTGCGTTTACGTCAGAGAGGACATCTGTTCTCGACGCCTCGGCAGACTTGAAGGTTCGGACCTGTCCATCCTTTGGCTACGCGTAGACAGCGACGACCATCCGCGCGTCTACGGGTGCCTCTATAGGTCCCACAGCGGTAATGCCGAAACAGACCGACTCTTCGACCACGTCCAAATGGCTGCAGATTCGTTGCTACAGCAGATCCCCTCCGCAGAGATCGTGATCCTCGGCGACTTTAACGCCCATCACGCCGAATGGCTCGGTTCACGTTTAACCGATCATGCGGGGAGATCTGTTCATGATTTTGCCTTGGCATATGGTCTGACACAACTGGTTACTTCGCCTACGCGGATTCCAGATGTGGAGGATCATGCACCTTCCCTGTTGGACCTTCTGCTGACCTCTCACCCGGACGGATATCAGATTTCCGTCGACGCCCCTTTAGGCTCCTCGGACCATTGTCTGATCCGGAGTGTTGTGCCACTCACGCTGAAATCGCGGTTGCATTCTGCAGGCTGCCGCCGTGTTTGGCACTATAGGTCAGCCGATTGGGATGGGATGCGGTCTTTCTTTGCATCCTACCCTTGGGGGCGGGTTTGCTTCTCGCCGGATGATCCCAACGTTGTTGCGGATTCTGTTACTGATGTGGTACTTCAGGGTATGGAACTTTTTATTCCTTCCTCTGTGGTGCCCATTGGAGGCAAATCTCAGCCATGGTTTGGTCGCTCCTGTAAAATAGCATCATGCTATAAGCAGGAGTGCTACCAAGCCTGGGTTGATGCATCAGCGTCCCGGGATGTAAACACCAGCGCTCTAAAAAAGAAGTATAATTCCGCCTCTAGGTCCTTCAAAAGAGTCATTGCCAAGGCAAAGTCAGAGCACATAGGCAGAATTGGCGAGAAACTAGTTCGCCTTCCTTCTGGAACTCGTGCATTCTGGTCTCTCGCCAAGGCTGTCCAGGGGAATTTCTGTCAGCCATCTCTTCCATCTCTGCACAGGGAGGACGACTCACTGGCCCATACTGCAAAGGAGAAAGCCGATCTTCTAGGCTCCTTCTTTGCGTCTAACTCGACTCTCGATGACGGGGGAAGTACGCCGCCGACCATCCCGCGGTGTGAGTGCTCCATGCCGGAAGTGCAGTTCACACAGCGCTCGGTTCGCAAAGCACTCCTCTCCCTGGACATCCACAAGTCGAGTGGGCCTGACGGAATCCCCCCAATTGTGCTGAGGACGTGTGCTCCAGAGTTGGCACCGGTTTTAACGCGTCTTTTCCGGTACTCCTACTCCCTAGGCGTAGTCCCAAAATCGTGGAAGACGGCTTTCGTCCACCCGATCCCTAAAAAAGGCGACCGCTCAGACCCGTCCAACTACCGGCCAATCGCCATCACCTCCTTGTTCTCCAAAACAATGGAGTCCATTGTAAACTGCCAGCTCATGAGGTACCTTGAGGATCACCAGCTGATTAGTGACCGCCAATACGGTTTTCGCCGTGGTCGGTCAGCTGGTGATCTTCTGGTCTACCTCACTCACAGATGGGCGGAGGCAGTAGAGTTCAAGGGGGAGGCATTGGCCGTTAGTTTGGACATTGCGAAGGCCTTCGATCGGGTTTGGCACAAAGCGCTTCTTTCGAAGCTCCCTTCCTATGGGCTTCCCGAGAAATTGTGCAATTGGATCACCAGCTTTCTTGCAGATCGGAGCATCAAGGTCGTTGTAGACGGTGCAAGCTCCGATTGCAAGCCTATTAATGCTGGTGTTCCACAGGGCTGCGTGCTATCGCCAACGCTGTTTCTTCTGCATATCAATGATATGTTGCATACCCGTAACATTCATTGCTATGCAGATGACAGCACTGGTGATGCTCTTTACACCGGCCGAGCCAATATTTCTCGGGAAAACGTCTCCGAGTGCCGGGACAAACTTGTGTCTGAAGTCGAGTCTTTGCTGAACAGAGTCTCGGATTGGGGACGACTAAATCTAGTCCAGTTTAACCCCCAGAAGACACAAGTTTGCGCGTTAACCGCTAAAAAGAACCCCTTTGTCGTATCCCCTCAGTTTCAAGGCACTCCCCTTGTTGCCTCAGCCAGTATCGGAATCCTCGGCGTCGACATATCGAGTGACGTGCAGTTTCGTGGTCACTTGGAAGGGAAGGCCAAATTGGCCTCTAAAAAGCTTGGCGTGCTCAGCAGAGCGGGACAGTATTTCATGCCGGCACACCGCCTGCAACTTTACAAGGCGCAGGTTCGGCCGCACATGGAATACTGTTCCCATCTCTGGGCTGGGGCTCCCCAGTACCAGCTCCTTCCACTTGACCGCATCCAGCGCAGAGCGGCTCGAATCGTCGACGACGGAGTGCTTTCCGATCGGCTCGATTCACTGGCGTTGCGAAGAGATGTTGCATCTCTTTGCGTATTTTATCGCATCTATCACGGGGAGTGCTCTGAGGAATTGTTCGGATTAATCCCAGCCGCCAAATTTCGTGAACGCACTACACGGCAAACGTCCCGATACCATCCACACCATCTGGATGCTTGGCGGTCCACCACTGTACGTTTCACAAGGAGTTTTCTTCCACGTACAACCTCTCTGTGGAATAGTTTATCATCGGCGATTTTTCCGGACCGATACGACCTGGGGACCTTCAAGAAAAGAGCTTACTCCTTTCTAAAGGGCCGGCAACGCACCCGCAATTCTCCTGGTGTTGCGGTTGATCATGGGCGGCGGTAGTCACTTAACATCAGGTGAGCCGCATGCTCGTTTGCCCCCTCTTCTATAAAAAAAAAAAAAAAAAAAAGATACAATCGCACCTCAACTATCTATTATTTTTAATAGTAGTATCAAATCTGGTGTGTTTCCTGATTTAATGAAGCATAGTAAAGTAATACCTTTATTTAAATCTGGTAGTACATTGGACCCCGCTAATTTTAAACCTATTTCTGTACTGCCAACACTTAGTAAAATTTTTGAAAAAATCATTCTTGATCAATTGTTAATTTTTTTTAATGTAAATAAATTACTTCATAAAAATCAATTTGGTTTCACAAGGGGTCGCTCGACAACTGATGCTGGTGTTGAGCTGATTAAATATATATTTAATGCATGGGAGAATTCACAGGATGCTTTGGGTGTGTTCTGTGACCTATCCAAAGCATTCGATTGTGTTCACCATGAAACATTAATCAGGAAACTTCAACACTACGGTGTAAGAAATGATGCTCTTAAATTAATTATTTCATATTTAAGTGACAGAACACAAAAAGTTGTTATTAATAGTATGAGTTCTTCCGGGTCGATTGTACAAATGGGCGTGCCTCAGGGCTCAATTCTCGGCCCCTTTCTGTTTCTCGTATATATTAATGATTTACCTTACATAGTAGGGGATAACCGTGATATAGTATTATTTGCTGATGATACTTCATTAATTTTCAAATTAAAACGACAGTTATTAAATTACGACGAAGTAAATAATGCTATAGCTAAGTTAGTCAATTGGTTTAATGTTAATAATTTACATTTGAATAGAACTAAAACTAAATGTATGAAATTCGTAACTCCTAATGTTAAACATGTCAATACTAATGTAATTTTAAATGGGGAGGAACTGAGTCTTGTTGATACCACCATTTTTCTTGGAATCACACTGGACGCAAAGCTTCAATGGCTCCCCCATATATCAAAACTAGCTAGCAGACTTAGTTCTGCAGCATATGCTGTAAAAAAGATTAGAACTCTTACCAGTGTTGAAACAGCTAGAATAGTTTACTTTAGTTATTTCCATAGCATTATGTCGTATGGTATTTTGCTATGGGGACACGCGACTGACACTGAAATTATATTTATTTTACAGAAGAGGGCCATTAGAGCAATATATAATTTAAAACCAAAAGAGTCACTGAGACAAAAATTTCAGCATATTAATATATTAACTCTGGCCTCTCAATACATTTATGAAAATGTAATGTACGTACACAAAAATAAAAGTAGTTTTGCGAAAATAAGTGATATTCATTCTGTAAATACTAGGAGCAGACACAAGCTGGTAGTACCAGTTACTCGACTCCACCGAGTCAGTAATTCATTCTTGGGGCGATGTATACGCTTTTACAACAAAATCCCAGAAAATATACAAAATTTGTCATACACAAAGTTCAAAAATGTTATTAAACTAAGTTTGTATAAAAAGGGTTATTATAATATTAAGGAATTTATAGATGATAATAACCCCTGGGAAGGGTGATCGCTACCAAGCTATTTCTAATTTGTCTTGTGTTGTTGATTGTAAACATGATTGTAAGCTATTATTAAAAAAAATAGTCCCGCTGGGTTTCTTGCTGGTTCTTCCCAGGACAGAGGTTTTATTGCGAACCAGTGGTAAATTAAAAAAAGTGACGTTCAATAAGTATTTTTATAATCTACATTGAATAAAAAAGTTTCTATTTCTATTTCTATTTCAGACATTTGCTGGCCCGATTGTCTGACGTGCTCATAAACGTCATTCATTTTGTTCCGCAAGTCATTTGCATAATCGGTTATACTGCGTGGAGCATCAGGTGGTATCCCGGTGATCATGTCCGCAGGCAGCCGTAATTCTCTCCCAAAGTTTGCGAAAGCTGGTGTCACTGATGTACTTTCGTGAACAGCGCTTCGATATGACAACAAAAACGGTTGTATATGCTTGTCCCAATCTCGTTGCCGATTGTCTACAACTTTTGCTAGGTACCTCTCCAATGTCTGATTAAATCGTTGTACCATTCCATCAGATTGCGGGTGATAAGAAGTCGTTCTTGTTTTATGAGTACCCATAACTCGGCAAGTTTCCTGGAATATTTGAGACTCAAAATTCCTTCCTTGATCGCTGTGAATCTCTAAAGGTACTCCAAAACGACAGAAGACATCATGAACTAGTTTATCTAAAACTGTTGAAGCTTCTTGATTTGGAATGGCGAAGACTTCTGGCCACTTAGTGAAGTAATCCATCACAACCATGAAATACTTGTTCCCGCTTTCACTCTCCGGGAACGGCCCCGCCACGTCAATGGCTATTCTCTCCCATGGTGCACCAACATTGTACAACTTCAATGCACCTCTACTACGAGTCTGAGGTCCCTTTACAGCCGCACAACTTGCACATTTGCGACACCAGTCCTCGATATCGTTTCGACAGTGGACCCAGTAAAACCGTTCTCGAATCTTCAGTAGAGTTCGTTTAACTCCCAGATGGCCTCCTGAATAATCATTATGGTACAGCTGTGGAACATCCGGTACTTTAGCTTTAGGGATAACCATTTGCAAATGACAGCTGTCTCCCCGAACACTTTCCCATTTACGGCAGAGAACTCCATCGTGAAGCAACAAGATGTCCCACTGGGCCCAATATCTTTTAGTGGTCGAACTCATTGCTGAGACGTCGCTCCACTTGGGCTTGGGAGCACTGGCATTCATCCATTCCAGAATCGGCTTGATGTCCGGATCTTCCTGCTGTGCACGTTGTAAGCTGTCCTTCCACTCGTTGTTGAGGTGGTCTGCCCTGAGCATCCTCACGGATACTACTTCCTTACTCTCTTGCCTAGTACAATGTTTGCAATCTTCAGGACAAGGTCTTCTTGACAATGCATCTGCGTTGCCATGAGATTTTAAAGTCATATTCCTGCAGTAGTTCAATCCACCTCAAACTTGTCCTTCTGGATTTTTAAACTGCAATAGCCATGTTAGTGCAGCATGGTCAGTTCGTAAGTGAAATTTCCGCCCCAGAAGATATTTGCTAAAATGCTGCAATGACTTTACCACAGCTAGCAATTCGCGTCTTGTGACACAATAGGTCCTTTCCGGTTTTGACAATGACTTGCTGAAGTACGCTATCACGACCTCTTGGTCACCATTCCGTTGAGACAATACACCGCCAAGTCCTATATCACTTGCGTCTGTGTCAACTATAAATTCGTTGCTTGCATCGGGGTATCCCAAAATAGGTGTTTTGCACAGACGGTCCTTGAACTCCTGGAATGCGATATTGCAATTTTCATCCCAGCAGAAATGTCGCTTCTCCTCGGTTAGCTTATGCAGAGGTTTGGCTATATCTCAAAGTTCTTCACAAATCGCCGGTAATAGGAGCAAAAACCCAAAAATGCTCTAACCTGCGTCTTGTCTATTGGAACCGGCCAATCCTTGACAGCGGCGATTTTCTCTGGATCCGTGCGGATACCTTCTTCCGATACTACATACCCCAAAAAGTTAACTTGCCGTTTGAATAGTGAACATTTATTGGACTCAACTTGAGGTTGGCACTCTGAATCTTCATGAGCACGCGTTCCAGGTTTTGAAGGTGTTCCTCAAACGTCCGGCTTACGATGATGATGTCATCCAAGTAGACCAGACAGGCATCGCCAATTAGCCCGGTAAGTACAAGTTCCATCAGCCTCTCAAACGTTGCTGGAGCATTGCACAACCCAAACGGCATTACTTTAAATTGCCACAGACCCTTTCCCGTCGAGAACGCAGTTTTCTCCTTGTCCTTAGGGTCAATTTCAACTTGCCAGTAGCCACTTTTTAGATCCAGCGTGCTAAACCATTTTACTCCTGTAAGCATGTCCAGCGTGTCGTCAATTCTTGGCAAGGGATAGCTGTCCTTCTTAGTAACGTCGTTCAGACGGCGGTAGTCAACACAAAACCGCAAGCTGCCGTCCTTCTTCTTTACCAGTACCACGGGTGAACACCATGGACTAGATGAAGGTTCAATAACACCATCCTTCACCATTCCCTTAATCATGGTTTCCACTTTCTTTTCACGTGCTACCGGCAATCGTCTTGGCCGCTGACGGATAGGCAACTCTTCACCTGTGTTTATTTTGTGTTGAACTAAACCAGTCTTTCCTATGTCAGCATCGTTGGATGAGAATACATCGGCGTACTTGAGTAACAACTTCTTCGCCTTGACCAATTCGTTCGGGGGCAGAACACTGCGACAGTCTTCCAAAAGTGTGGTCACTCTCGTTTCTGAATCCTTGATGGGGGTCCCACTCGATATATATTGGCACTGACGTAACCAATCCACTTCCTCACAAGTACCAACCAGTGTGCCTTTTTCTATAATCTGTTCCCGGTCGCAAAGGTTCATTACACGTACTCCTGAGATGTTAGTGGTTCTGACCAAGGTTCGAGCCACTTTCCATGGAAGGTCATTTTCTAACCTTTCCACGAGTACACAACGATGAGGTTGCCCAGGATTCCGAGGAAGACTAACCGGCACAATCGTTTCCGATCTCGGCGGAAGAACAATCTTCTCAAGGCTGTACACGTTCCCTAGTAACGCTCCTTATACAAAAAGTTCCTCTTGTCCACATTTCAAGACACCTTGCTTAAAGTCAATCGCACAACAATTCTTCCTCATGAAGTCTAGGCCCAGGATGCAGTCGTCCATTATATCAGCCACGGTGACATTATGCAGATAGATCATGTTGCCTAGCTTCAACTCCATCTCTTTCTCTCCACGGACGGGTATACTCCCCCAAAGGAACTGACTTATTAGTTGGGAACTAACAACCGTACGAGAGGCTCCAGTGTCTATGGTCAGTTTACACGGCATTCCGTTGACCTCGCCCTTGATGATTAGACTGTTCCCATCGTGGGTTTATGAGATCGAGACCCTTGGGGCTCTTTTAACATCAGCCAGCACCCGCCCCCCAGTTCTGGCTTTTACTCGTTTCCCTGCTGCTGCTGGGCGGTGCTGTAGGCCGCACTACCCTCCTGAGACCGTTCACCTTCCCTTTCTAGGGTTCGCTTAGGGCAGCTGAATCGAAGATGGCCCTTTTCCCCACATCCGTAGCACCTAGGGCTGTATCCTTTGTTGCGGTCGCGAACTGTAGCTGCTGCAACCTCCCTGACGCGATGGGAACGATGATCCTGCCGCACGGCTTCCACCTCCAGTGCATAGGCCAAGGCGTCCTTAAACGTCTCGTGGTGCCCGAGCCTCACAGCAGCTCTGACTTCCAGGTCACGGATGCCGTCGATGAATGTCTGCACCAGGTTCCCTTCAATGAGCGCAGGTACAGACCGGTATGCTTTTCGCACCAGCTTCTCCACCTCTAGAGCCCACTGCTGCAGGTTTTCGTTGATGTGCTGCACGCGATCTTTAAGCTGCGCACGAAAAACGTGTTCCAGGTGAGCGTCGCCATATCTCGCCTCCAATCCAAAATGTCACTTCCTCACCGAGAGCTTCCAGAACTGTTAAGGCCTGGTCGCGCAGGCCTAGTGTGAGAGCAGTAATGGGCCGACTTTTATTCCAGCCGTTCGCCTTCATAACAGCCTCGAACTGAATTTTGTAGGCTGACCAGGAAGAGGTACCGTCGAACGGTGGCACCTTGAATCCACGTAGCGAAGGTGTTGTAGCTACTACGGGAGCTGTAGCTCCATCTCCAAGTTTGAGTTCGTCCAGTGATTTCTTCATGTCAGCCATTACGTTGTCAACTCGATTGTTTACTTCGTCGATTCGGGTTTCAGCTTTCTCGATTCGGGTTTCAGCTTTCGCGGTTTGGGTTTCAGCTTCTGACAGGCGGTTGTCATGCTGAGCAACCCTATCCTTCACCTCCTTGATCTCCTTCCCGAAGGTAGCGTGAAGATCCTTCATGAGGAGCATCTGCTCTTCCAACCGACGGGCCTGTTCCTCCTGTCCGTCCCGCAGCTGCTCTTCCAAACTACGGTCCTGTTCCTCTTGTCCGCCCCGCAGCTGCTCTTCCAATCGACGGACCTGTTCCTCCTGTCGGCGAGCCTGCTCCTGCAGCATCACCATCAGAGCACCTAAGTCAGGTGCTGCAGATGTAGGAGCTACTGCGAGCCTGCAGCTGGCGGCTGGCCCTCTGATGTCTGCGGCGTTGCACCACCAAATCTTCTTTGGTCTGTCTCCTGCTGGCGCTGACTTCGGGTACGGACACCCTCCGTTTCCTCCTAAGTAAAATCGGCATGATTTTATCCCACTTCTGACACCAATTGTTACGAGCTTGAGGTTCGTGACAATAAAAATTGCCGATAGAATTACCTAAATTAACACTTTGATTCACTTTACACTAATTAAAGTTAAAAACACTAATAATTAATCACACTAATTCAGTTTATTTCGCTCCGAAGCTTCGCTTATCTCGCCGAATTCAATACTTCTCCGACCGCATCTTGCAGCGCCTATGAATATAAATTAGCAGCGAAATATCCAGAATATTCAAGTAAACACACGCAAGGTACCGAGAGTTCGAGTTTAAACTTTAACAAGGTACAAGAAGTTTAGTTCTTCGGTTCGAAACTAGATGGCGTTAGTGCCGTCGAATTAAGCGCGTAACACTACTATTTATTTTACAATAAAATGTTAATAATCTTATTAAATAATTCATTTTGCGATAAATCCTACTAATTCTACTAATTCTACTTTCTACTAATATTATAAATTTATAAATATAAAAACTTGTTTGGATTTTTTCTTTATTTTCTTAATAGTATAATACGGGTGACAGACGAGCACACATTCCACCTGATGGTAAATGGATGCTGTGGCCCCTAGACATCTACATTTATCCTCGATTGAGAATCAAAATGCAGATGCGTTGTCACCCCTGAGGACTAAGATGGAATGCCTCGTTTCCAGTAAAAAAGGGTCTCCGGATCTCTACACTCACCATACGGACACAGCCATATTAAGCTGCTATTTTACTCTGGTTTTCAGTGAGAGCATGGTCCTTCCCCGGTCGAGCCGACCCATTCGTGCTATAACCATAACATAGCTGCAGCGTGGCTCAGTAGGCTTCAGTACTCAGGGGTAACAACGCATTTGCATTTTGGTTCTTAACAGATGTAGATGTGTATGGGCCACCTACCAGGTTTATTGTGTGTTCGTTTATCACCCTTACTAGGCTAGCTAGGAAAACTCCTTGGTTTTAAAAATTGGATACCATTTATTTATTTAAAAAAAGATTCTCGGTCTTGTCACAAGGTTTTGTCAAACTTGTTTAGTCGTTGAGAAAATGGAATTGACTCGAGAAAATTCAAGAGCGATGATTTATTATGACTTTCGAAGTGGTTTAACACAAAAACAGTGTGTTGACCGGATGATTTCTTCATTTGATGATGAAGCCCCATCCAAAACCACAATTTATCGCTGGTTTGCTGAATTTCAACGTGGACGTGTCAAGCTCAGTGATGATCCACGTCAAGGTCGTCCAAAAACTGCAGTCACCCAAGAAAACGTTGATGCTGTGCGTAAGCTAATTAAGGAAGATCGACTTGTGATATACCGCGAAATTCAGGCAACTTTAGACATTGGCATGAGTCTAATACAAATAATCTTGCATGAATAATTAGGTGTAAAAAAGTTGTTTTCCCGGTGGATACCGCATTCGCTCTGTGAAGAGCAAAAAGCGGCTCGCGTTACATGGTGCGTCAGAACTCTCGAAAGATTCCACGCAGGATCCTCAAATGCTGTATACAACATCGTATCAGGTGACGAATCCTGGACATATGCGTACGAACCCGAAACAAAAAACCAGTCACGAGTTTGGGTGTTCGAAAATGAGTTAAAGCCAACAAAAATTGTTCGTTCACGGAGTGTTGCAAAAAAATGGTGGCCACGTTTGTCTCCAAAACCGGCCCTGTTACGACTATTCCTCTTGAGGGACAAAGAACGATTAATGCAGAATGGTATGTTAGCATTTGTTTGCCACAGGTCGTTTTTGAACTCCGTAAAGAGAACTGCAACCGCCGCATCATCCTCCATCACGACAATGTGAGTTCTCACACCGCACACAGAACAAAATAGTTTTTAGAGCAAGAAAACATAGAATTATTAGAGCATCTGCCGTACAGCCCCGACCTAAGCCCTAATGATTTCTATACTTTTCCTAAAATAAAGAATAAATTGCGTCGACAGAGATTTTTAGAAGAAGCTGTGGACGCCTACAAAACGGCCATTTTGGAGACCCCAACTTCCGAATGGAATGGTTGCTTCAATGATTGGTTCCATCGTATGGAAAAATGTGTCAAATTTCGCGGAGAATAATTCGAAAATCAATAAATACATTTTTAAATAGTAATGTTGTGTCACTTCCTTGATTCCCGAAATTTTCAGTGCCGCCCTCGTATTCTATAAAAAAGTAAAAATCGTTTTTAATGTACCTAAATAAAACATAAATAAAGCTGTAGAGCAAAAAATATCATTTTGTGTATCAGCTTGATTCTTATATTTTGAATAAAAAACCTCATGCAAAAGATTATTATAGCCAGAGGTCACATAGGGGTGGTCTGATAAGATATTCGGGTACGAGACACAGACACAGAGACCGGTCGAGACAACTGCTCTGCAGCTCGGTGGATACCACGCAGACCGAACCAATATTACTATAATTTTAAAACCTAGCGTGGTCTGCTCGCGCGGGCTCTATATTATTTTATAGAATACCTCCTCGTAATTAACTGCGCATTATGCTTTTTTAACTGGTAACGGAAGTATTCCACCTTAGTACTCAGGGTTGACATGACATCTGCACTTTAATTATTTGAGAACAGAACACATATAAGTGTTTATGGACCTCAACATTAAAAACCCAAAATATAATCATTCTTCGGGTTAATCATAGCATCAGGACGTAAAAAACTTCGGTACCCCTCCCCCGTGACTATGGGTGCTGCAAAGCACTCGAAACGTCAGGCGTTATAAAAAGTAAAATTAAACGCGATACAATTTGGAAAACTACTTTTACCCTAAGCGTAGTGTTAAAAAGTAAGAAAAAGTTTACTATAAACACAACTAATATTTCCGTTGATCTCAAAAATCGTGGCCACCGTAAACGATTAGGCATCTGTCGTTCATAGTTGTGATACTTCGCCCCCTTTTTCCGATCCAATTATTCTCTGAATAACAAGTGGTTTTTGATTGAATCTTTGAGGGCTGTTATTTTATGCATAGTCATATAAATGTATAAACTAAATTGTAGTAGAATAAGAGTACACATTAAGTACTCTACTCTACACAAATCTTCATATAAATTGAAGAAAAAGCTTGTGCCTACCAAAAAACATTGTAAATATTAATTTTAATATTCAAACATGGTACCAAAAACACCATGCCCATATTAGTATGGAGCTGAAAGTCAGCAATGCCATGCAATGCCCAAATTGCAACTCTATGTCATATAATAACGTTTTAACAGTATTTATATGATATCTAGATTTAATGTCATATAAAGCACCGGTTCAAAAGATATTGGACATTAAACATGATAACTTCCTACTGCTTTTTTATACATTTTATCGTTTTACAGATAGCATTGCTATTAGTTTTAACTAATAGCAATGCTGCAAAATTAATTTTAACGTGGTAGAGCCATGCTGCAGTTATATTAGTAGTATAGTTGTAGCACGAATGGGTCGGCTCGGCCGGGGAAGGACCACGCTCTCACAGAATACCAGCGTGAAATAGTAGCTTAATGCTGCTGTATTTCGTATGGTAAGTGTAGATAACCGGAGACCCTTTTTACTGGAAAAGAGGCATTCCATCTTAGTCCTCACGGGTGATAACGCGTCTGCATTTTGATTTGTGATCGAGGATAGATGTAGATGTCTATGGGCCGCAGCAACCGCTTACCATCAGGTGGACTGTGTGCCCGTTTGTCACCCTATCCTATAAAAAAAAATACATAGTTTTTTTCTAATTCTCAGCCAAATAGATAAGATTATTAGCAACTCTTGACGCAAAGTTGTAACCACATGCCTCTGTATTCGTTGAATGCGTAACCCGCAGTTCAGACAACGCAAC
Source organism: Parnassius smintheus behrii (assembly GCA_036936625.1). Classification (NCBI taxonomy): domain Eukaryota; kingdom Metazoa; phylum Arthropoda; class Insecta; order Lepidoptera; family Papilionidae; genus Parnassius; species Parnassius smintheus. Next base: position 40,520,588 of record JAUPFT010000011.1, on the reverse strand, counting down.
ATTTTGTATCACAAATGAAAAGTCCAAATCACAAAACACAGTCAAGTCCTTATTAGAAAAAAGCCGGAGTGACCGAATAAAACGACACTATCGGTATCCATAAAACGAAACCAAAGTAGATTTTTTATCAAGCAGCAGAGTATTTTCAAATTTTATCAGGTATAGCGAGATTACCCACTCATTTAAGAGACGTCATTCCATCTATGTTTCACCCCCCTGCGCAGGCACAGTGAAAGAATGAGTGACAGTCATTTTAGTTTTTTGGAATGTTTTTGACTTGGAGCGAAGTCTTTTGAGCCATTGCTTCATGAGGTTTTTGCTTGAATTATATTTGTTTATTTGAAGCCTAGATATACTTATACACTACCTTAAAGTACTTTTTTACTTTTGAGTGTCTGGACATATCATTTAGATCTTTATTCAACTCGTTGTTGATCCAAATATAAAATAATAATCGATATTGGAATCGATTACTTTTTTACCCATATACATGGGCCAAAGGACGTGATTCCAGACCGTAATAAGTAAAGCATACATTAATGATTGAGACGATGATACGTACCGCAATATCAATTGAACGTCTTATTTTTTTTTTTTGTTTTTTATCCAGTGCTTCATATGATTTAAAATTAACAACATAATTCTAGTTTTTATTTATTAGAGCAATCTTGTAATATAATTTATCTGGGCATTTCTGGGGCACAGATGGGCATTGTCATTTGCGTCTTTTACCCAAATACCTATTGCTATGTAGCCCTCAAAAGTCCACGGCTTGATAATAAATCTCTTCTATAAAAGCCCCCGGGTTTTCCATATCATAACGCTTGTCAGGTGAATTGATAATGGTATTATATAACAGGTATTTCATATCTCAGATTTTCCATATCGTCATGCTTCACAGGTGAATTCATACTCGTATTATATAACAGGTATTTCATATCTAGTGCGTGCTGCAACGCCACAAAGGGAGATGATAATGATGAAGACCGAAATGTAATAATAACCAAAATGCATGTTTTCTAGGACATTATGTGATGTCCGTCAACGCTTACACTGCTACTTTCCTGCACTACAAACGTCTTGGAAATGAAAGGGGGGCCTGTGCTCTGTTGGGACGTTTAACGGCTATTACTTCACTGTCAATACGAAAATGGCCAGATTATTTTGGACACATTACATTCATTAATCTCCTAAATTTGTTTTTCAAGGTACAGGAAATTTAATTATAATGACAGCTTGAAATTGCTTCTAATATTTCTTTCGTAAAAGAGGTTAATGAAGAAACATGATCAGAATAACTGTATTACAACAATCTTTTTGCAAACTCATTAAAAACAATTCTCTAACAATGTGCGATCATATATTTCCATAATTATTAAATATGTTTTCGTCTTCAAATAAAGGGGGAAGTTCTCAAATAGACTGTGTGTTTTATTTATACGTATGTGACGCGATATCTTTATAATTTCTGATATGTTTAGCTATTGCATAGCTTTTATCGCGGGCTTTGAGCGCGGCGCTGTGTTGCCAGATTTTTTTCACCTTCCCCCCTAGATTTTCCCAAAAAACCCCTAGTTTTCCTATGTAGGGGGATAAAAACCTCAAAGTTTTTATTCGGTCAAGTTATGTGTGAATCAGATTTATCATAAATAATAAGTTTCTACTACATACAAGCTACGTACTTAGATCATTCAACGCAATGGACGAGTAATGCGCCTAATGCTACGAATAAAAAACTCTGTCACTTGTGGTACGGGGGAAGAAACACTACATAGACAGTACTGCACACATAACCAATAAAAATTTTGTGTCACTAACGCACACACAAATCTAAATCTCCAACACTATTACATTTTATGCACACATGTAGGTTAAATACAGCAATATTGAAAAAATTATGAGTATAATACGGGCAAATAAATCGCGATACTACCATATCGATATAAACACACAAATCTAAATTCCCAACACTATTACATTTTATGCTCACATGTAGGTTAAATACATCAATATTGAAAAAATTATGAGTATAAGACGTTGCCCGTCTTAATCGCGATACTACCATATCGATATTTTATATCGATAATGAGTTGGCGGCATTGTCTGTTTTAAAAAAGAATTCGGAAGTTGGTAAGACTAGTGAAAAATCTTCAGAAAAACCTCTAGATCAATTTCGTGATATTACAACCTTTAAAAATACCTCAATGTTCTCCAAAAACCCCTAGATTGAGGAAAAACCTCTAGTTTTGGCAACACTGGCGCGGCGACCAAATCAAGTAATTCCAACCTAACATCGTTAACGTCGTGTCAGTTCGGCAGACTTCGGCACGGTGTTTGTTTGCGTGCGACTAGAAGTATGCGTGTAGACTAGTTGCATGTATTGTAAGATAAAAAAATATTATAAACAATAATATAGTTTATTGCAAGAAGCATATTTTTTGGATTTATATGAGTCGTCGTCATGCTAGCAACTTTCGTGAAGTTTGAGTATTTAATAAACACAGACTTTATAGAAAATTATCGTTTGTCGGAAGAACTTGCTAATTACCATAAACCTATAGTTTCAATGATAAAATTCCTGAATAACCTACATGTATTATAAGATTGTAAAAATATTTTAAGCAATATTAACTTCTCATTTATTCAATAAAAGAAAAAAAATGTTTTCTTATCGGTCACCACGCCCAAAAAGTTTAACCCATAGAATTATGCTGTGTAACCTGAATTAATATCAAAGAAAAAAACAAAGAAAAAATACTGCATAAATAAAATAAATAAATAATTATAATTGCATAAGTTGATAAAAATGCTATGCAATAGCTTTACCGCGGCAGTCCCCGAGTGCCACACGTATTTTTTTATAATTAATTGTTACTTGCAGGTACTAAAAGTGGAAACATAGGATATGAAGTTTTGAATGTATCTCATAAGACGACATTGAAGTTGTGATATTGTAGTCCATCCATCCATAACAGACTATATAAGTCTAATGCTGAACATAGGTCTCTCGCATAGAGTGGATATTTAGCCACAGGTTTATTGTGTATATAGGGTATTAATCATATTATATTTATTTCATTTTGTAATACAGCGATCGATATTTAAAAAAAATACACACATTAATGTACGAGATTATACTGTTACCAACACTAAATGTGTGTGCAAATTTTCATCCCAATCGCTTCGGTTAGGTAGCACGGGCTTAATATTCTGACATAATTACAAATATAAACGGAGTTTTATATATAAGTGTATTTATCGTATATAAGTGTATTTATATATATATAATGTTACAAAAACTTTTTATTTCTATTTTCTTATGGACGACACACGGTCAGTTCAACTGATCATTCCAAGTGATCGGTTTAAACTAGGACTGTTGATATTTTTTAAAACATATGATAATATCATTTCCACATAACAGCTTCAGAACTCGCTACTAAGACAGTGTTTAGAACAGTTAAAGCCCCGACTTAAGAAGCTGTTCAGTGAAAATCATTTTATTATTTTTACGTTTTAGAAGTTTGCTCTACCTCTAAAAATATTTTTATTTTTGACTTATGAATACCAAAATCTCAAGATAACAACTGGAGCATAATCTTAATATTTAGTTACATAAAAAGCTTTATAACCTATGTTTGCTCTGTTAGAAGTGGAATTTTTATCTTTAAATGTATATGTGACAACACCTGAAGTATAACCTATTTTATAATAAAAGAATAGTTAAAATCGGCTCGGAATTTGCGAAGATATTGCGTAACACACATATAAAAAGAACACAGAATACATAATCATTTCAAAATTTCGTAGCATTTGAGTAAATTAGTTCCATCCCCGCCGGCACTAACTAATTTGTTTATTTACTATGTTTTAAAAAATACTTACAAGTTACAACCTATGTTCGTCCTACAGCTGCACACAGGCCTCCTCTAATTTTTGAAAGGGTAGCGGTGCTACAGTTACAAGTATTATTTTGTAGCTATGTAGGATAAAAGTTATTAAATTTTATTCTGTTATATTGAATTTCCACCTGCCTAATAATGAAGAAAAACATTGTGAGGAAATTTTCACATATCTGAGATATAAAATATTTTCCAAGGATATGTGCAGTCAGAAATTAACGGTGAGAATTTTTATAAAAGCTCTATTTTTACTTTTTTACTTATTACTGGTAGTGTATTTGTTCTATAGCCATCATAAGATATGGAAGCGTGCCTCTACCGTGTTTATAACGCCATCAGAAATATTTAATAAAAACCCATAATTTAAATATTACTTTTTTTTTGTATTTTCATCATCTAAAGTATTTAGTATAAGTATTGTATTTGAGTGAGAAAATTATAACGTTAACATTATTCAAGTGTCGATTGTGTCTGTCAAACTCAGTCAGGCTTTATTTGTTCCTTTCTGTACAAGAAAACTGGCGCAGCGGGAGACATTTTGATAACGTATTATTTTGTATCTATATTGACAATTTATAAGCGACAGTAGCCTAATGGCGGGACGCGGACCGCGAACTCAAAAAGGTCGTAGGTTCGAATCCGCCGTTCGACTACTTGCGTGAACCACTCTAACACAAGCAATTTAAGCTTACCACGAGTAGTTAAGGGGAATATTAGTAATGTTTATAACATTGTTAATATTCTTTTTTAAAAAAACATAAACCAGACACTTCTAAGCTTCAAAACAGAATGTTTTACGCGGTGTTTCGTTTGCACAAAGATTTAAACTAATATTTTCTTACACCACTCAGCACATGGTAGATCAGCACGCGGTTCTATTATTTGTAATGAGAAGCATGTTGAACTGTCTAAGACCTTAATAAGAATACTCTTAATATCTAAAATTGTAGTGTACAATGTCATATTATTACATAGTAAATGTCATATTAATAAGAACAAAATATTTTACCTGTGTTGATATCGTTTCCTTTGTTGATGCGCTTATCCCGCATCTCATTTAGGTTTGGAAAATTTCCTCAATCTTGGAAGCTAGCAGCCTGTGTATATGGCTGCCTATTCTAGCCTATAACTATCGGCCAATTTTAATTACCTCCATACTGTGTGAGATACACGCCTAGAACAGAATAACCTCCTCAGTTATCGGCAGTACGGGTTTCGTCGAAATCGGTCAGGCTCTCGACAACACTGGTTGACTTGCTGTTTCTTGATGTCTAGAAGGCCTTTGTGGGATAGAGTTTGGCAGGCTAGTTTTTTGGGCAAGCTCTAAGTGTATGGTTAATCCCCAAGCCTGATTGACTGGGAGAAAGATTTTCTGAGTAAACGGTCTCTCCGGGTCGTAGTCGATGGCTTAATTCCTCCCTTCCCTTTCTACCATCGGACTAACAGGCGGTTGGCTGGTCTTTACTCGTACCGCTTTATGGTCGATTTCGCATTCGAATAAAGTGTTTTCTCATTTTTATAACGCTAAGTTCTGTTAAAATATACAGCAAGAGAGGGGAATAATCTGCCGGTTATATTCTTACGCTACTCGTACGTTAGTGCGATTTACTATCCAGGGCTTAATCAACACTTACCACCAGGTGGTATTGTAGCTAAGCACAAGTTTATAAAATTAAAAAAAATAACGTGGCAGAGCCACGCTGCATCTATATTATGGTTGTAGCAAGAATGGGTCGGCTCGACCGGGGAAGGACCACGCTCTCACAGAAAACCTACGCTAATTAAATAGCAACTTCATACTGTAGTGTTTCGTATGGTGAGTGTAGAGATCAGGAGACGCTTTTTCACTGAAAACGAGGCATTCCATCTTAGTCCTCAGGGGTGACAATGCATCTGCGTTCTGATTCTTAATCGAGAATAAATGTAGATGTCTATGGGCGACAGCATCTACTTACCTTCAGGTTGACTGTGTGCTCGTTTGTCACCCTTATACTATTAACAAAAGAATACGTGCAACACGTGCTTAATCATGGAATTGCGGAATTGTGTACCTCTAACACCAAGGGTACAAACTAATTCTAATCTTACTTTATATGAGTTCCAAGCCAGCTAATAATGCAAAAAAAGCCTAGACTGTAAAAAAATGAACACACATTACCTCTTATAATACGTTCTTTACCTATAAAATTACCGTTCTGCAGTACTAGACAATTCAAACCAAAATAATTTTTCGTTGGCAAAAAATTCTAATTTCAAATTAATTTTGTTTTAAAATCATGGAATTCTTTTTTCAAAATTAGTCATTTGTTTATTGGTAAGCGTTATGTTTTCTTCACATTTGAATCTTTTTCGTCATAATATATATATATATATATATATATATATATATATATATATATATATATATATATATATATGGATTATGAGTATGAGTACCGTAGTGACCACAACGTGGCACAAGCGGCACGCAACTTCAACGACGTTTACGGAGCGAATACCTATTATTGATTTATCCGCTTCCGTTCTTGAAATTTCGACCTGAATAATGAACCCCGTGGTCGTCCAAAAACTTTGATCGACAATGACAAATTAAAGGCGGCTGTGGAAGCTGATGATATTCAATCTACGGCTGAATTACCAGAAGCTTTCGATGTTACCTTTAAAATAATATTGGTGCATTTACGCCAAATTGGCAAGGAAAAAAAGCTTGACACGTACTTAATGATCGCCAGCGCGAAGCACGCGTCGAGAAGTAACTTGCACTGCCCAACAAGCACACAAATGAAGGAATTTTGAACCGCATAGTTGTGACCTGAGACGAAAAATCTGTTTGACAATCAAAGCAAGCCCTCAGCAAGTTGATTGAATTCTGATTCAGCACCTAAACAATGCTTTAAACTAAAACTTACCCCTATAAAAATGATGCTCACTGTTTAGTGGTCTAGCGCCGGTGTGATTCATCACAGCTTCTTACCAACGAGCATTACTGCGGGTTTGTACTGTGAAGAACTGAACACAATGATGGAGAAGCCCGCAAGTCTCCAACCAAGCTCTCACAGAATACCAGCGTAAAATAGCAGCTTAACGCTGCTGTGTTTCGTGTGGTGAGTGTAGAGAACTGGAGACCCTTTTTACTGGAAATGAGACATTTCATCTTAGTCCTCACGGGTGACAACGCATCTGCATTTTGATTCGTGATCGAGGATGGATGTAGATGTCTGTGGGCCAGAGCTTACCATTAGGTGGACTGTGCGCTCGTTTGTCACCCTTATCCTATAAAAAAATCTCTTGTAACGCGTAACACAAAAGAAATATTTTTCGATAGTCATTCTTGTTGACGAATTGCCTTGTTATCTTCAGCTTTTTATAATGATTTAACATTATACCCAACTATATAGAAACGTAGGACGGAACCATTAGCCAACTATAGTTGGCATAGTTGCCACGCTTGGGATGTTGGGTTGATAAACACAGTTTTTTTAATGATTTCTTATATTTACGCGAACACTGCACATTTAAATAAAACTAGCTTTTACAGATTTTATCGCGTATACTAACTTATTTATTATTAACGTTGGGAATATAAAATAAGTTAATATACGGGATAAAATCCGTAAAAGCTTAATTTAAACACAGTTTTTTTTATTGTAATGTTGTTGTTATTAGAAAGATGCTGCTACTCGTCTCGTCTCTTGTAAGCGATGTGAATGGCAGCCCCCATTGGATGGAGTAGCAAACCGGTAAAGGATGCAGAAAGCCGATAGATGCAGATGGCTCAGGACCGTGCTTTGTCGCATTCCTTCGGGGAGGCCTATGTTCAGCAATAGACTTGTGAATGGCTGCAATAATGATGATGATGATAGTATGGCGGAAGTCCATTGAAAATATAGGCGATTTGTTGAAGATGGGATATTAATTCCTGGGTTCGAATCCCGCAGACGTTGACGCAGACCGCTGTGGCCAAAATTCGCTTTGGAGGACATTAATATTATTATTAGATATATATGGATATGAAGAAAGAGAGAGAGTTGTCTCAGGATCATGTCAAATGGAAGTCCGTAGTCTCTGCCTATCACTCTGGATGAAGGGCATTAGAATTATATTATGTTTTATATGGAAAAGTGAAAATAGTGTAAAGTGTCAGCCTATATACGTCTCACTGCTAGGAACGGGCCTCCTCTCATTTTTGAGAGGGTTATAGGGCAAGAAAAAGTCTGCTGCGCTCCTCTGTCTTCCAAATATGTATTTTTCTAATTTCTCAGGCATACATATTTATATTATATTATTCGTCACGATATTTTGCTTCACCGCCGAGCACTTGGTAAATCAGCACTAATTTCCATTAACAATTTAATTGGTGCCGGCGGAGGTCGAACCCAGATTGCTATATAGAAACATGAGCAACAATAAAACAATTTTTCGTAACACACGAGTTGTGGATCCTAAAATGCACAAGAATTCTTTAGAGAACATTTTCTAATAGAATAAAGTTTATCTTTAGTCTGGAATTATGAAATTAGATCTGACAAGCCGATCAGCAAATTTCACTTAAGGGATGTTACTCCCGAGTGTGCTCCGAAGTTTGATCCTATTTTGATTATGAATAATTTGGTTATGAATCTAGAATATAATATCTATGTTTGTGGTTTGTCAGATTTCTGTTAAAATCTGTAGTGTAAAAGTTTACTATCAGTTATCCTTTAAGTATGTAATATTATTGCAACAATATTTACAGTAAAAGAGTTAACATGTCCACAACGTATTTGATCAATCAAATACGACCCATCTGTGATTACATAAATTTAAAATCATCACCTCACTTCGTTTCTAGCTTCGAACAAGTGTAGATATTATTCGTATTAGCTCATTAATGGTAAAATCTTTGTGGTAGTTAGTTTAAATCAAATTTATTTTAAGTAATTTGGTTTTTTTTTAATATAGAAGAGGGGGTAAACGATAATTTGGGTTTTTTGGGTCCTCGGGCGGCAACATCCATAATTGGCGTAGTCAGTAGGATACCACAGTAGTCTCAGGGTAGTTTAATGAAATTCTTATATTGAAATTCATATCGCTACCAATGCAACGAGTCATCGGGTATCCATAGAATCTGGAGTCCAAATCGATAAATCTAGACATCGGTCCCAGAGGAACCAAATTGAAACTCATGTAAGTACACTCAAAAATCATTTCTTTGTGTTGCTTTCAATTATTCCCGTAGTAGTTTTTATTCGATAAAATTTTTCATCCTAAGCAAACTACCTCTAGAGAGACTGCACATACCAGATTATCTCGTTGGCTCGAACTAGATAGTAAATTAGTGTAGATTTAGACAATTCAATTTACTCTTCGGTAGATTGGATAGATTATCAATCACAGGAAATGGCACACATAGACATTAACTTCAAAGCCTTACGTTTAGTACCCGATTTTGATAGGAACCAGAATATATTACGTATTATATAGTTCATTCATTTGTGTGATCAGATCGTTTCTGAATATATAAGCGAAAATTCTAGCGTAGAACTAGTAAAGCTGTATCTAATAAACGGTATTCTAAATAAAATTACTGAGCCAGCCGCACTTTTTATAAATTCGAATGGCATTTCTGAAGATTATGATAGCATAAAAACGCCCTCATCAATAATTTTTCAGACCAATTAGACGAGCGGGCTCTTTACAACGACCTTATGGTAGCCACGCAAGGGAATAGTTCGCCCCAGGAATTTTATGATCGGTGTGTTAATTTATTCAGCACCATCATGACGTACGTGAATTTACACAGCATCATCGCTACAACTATCGAAGCCAAACGTATTCTTTACCAAATATTGATAATGCAAGCGTTTTTACGTGGGTTAAAAAGCCTTTAGGCTCACGTATTAGAGGCTTGCGATCCGATAGCGTTGAAAAAGCGTTCGAGTTCGTGCAAGAGAAATTGAATGTAATGTATTTTCGAAACCGCTTAGAGTCCGGTTCTGAAAATAAATCGAAAAACATACAATTACCTAAACCTATGCCTATGTTACTTAATAACTTACCCGCGTTTAACGTCCTCCACAACCACAAAATTCCCAGCCAATACCAGTTAGATCAATGAACATGCGGTCGCGTATTCAGCCAATGTTCCGCGCGCTACCCCCAAATTACAACCCCTATCAGAATAACTTTCAACTTGCACCCAGAAACTTGTCTCAAAACCAACAGCAGGGGCTCAAGTCTATGAGCGGAGTAAGTCATTACGTTACTTGGGAAAAACCTATAACTAATCAATTAACCGGTCCTGATTGACATAATCATGGAAATATTCCAGCTTCGAATTATTTAAAAACGAAAGAAATGAATTTAAATGAATGCATCAGTTATGGTGATTATTACTATTCTGAATGTTATTTCTATGAACCTTACGAATGTTATTACCCTGAAAATTAATTTTGTTATACAGAGATGCCTTATTGTTCGGCAGAGTCTGGTTATGACGTAGCAATTGAGGGGCCCTCCGGCTATTCTGTCTCATAACGTTGTTACGTTGTAAAGAATGGGAGTTTGTCGATGAGGGATACAACTTATACTCAGAATCTCCAAACAGTATTTGCTGAAGGTAGTAAAGGTTTAAGCACTAACCTCTGCACATCCCGATGAGGAAGTGAAGGAAAAGTATGGGGATATATCTAAAGCTATGCATTTATCAAAAATCAACTATACGGTGTTAATGGGTGACTGCAACCCAAACATGGGCACAAGAGAAAACGGTGAGCTGAAAGTACAAAAAATTGGGATGAGGCAGTGAAACCGTGTCGTGGTAGCTCAGATTGTTATCGCTCGCTGTAAATTTCACAGTACGCGAGCAACCCGGGTTCGATCCCCGCCGGCACCAATGTAATTGTTAATTTCAATTTTAAGTGCGGATTTACCACGTGCTCGGCGGTGAAGGAAAACATCCTGAGAAAACCTGCATATCTGAGAAATAAGATAAAAGGTACTTTACGGGGCAAACCTGTGCGCCCTTAAAAAAAGGATGCAAATATTCGGCCCATAGCAGTTGGTAACACAATTCGCCGCATTGGTTCAAAGGTTTGCTGCGAACATATCCAGCCTGACCTCGCGGCCATATTCCAGCCTGTGCAGCTAGGTTTCGGGATAAAAGGCGGATGTGAAGGGGCTGTTAATGCGGCGCGTACGTTTCAGAAACACGGTGGCGGTGAGGTGCTGCTGCTGGTGGACGATGAAAATGCGTATAACTTAGTAGACCGAGGAGCTCTGTTGACACGGTAAAACAAAATATTCCATCTATATACCATTACCTTTGGCACTGTTACAGTTCACCATCCTCACTCATGTACAAAAAACACCAAATTTTTAGTCTGGCAATTCAGTGCAATTCATCCGTTTATTTCTGGTCTCAAATCTAAATTCAATGTCTGGTATTTAGATGACGGAACACTGGGAGGCGAAGTGAACTCAGTGCTTGACGATTTAACCAGTCTTATGGCTACTTTCAGTTCTATTGGCGTCAAATTGAATTTTTTAAAATGCAAACTTTTTGTTAGTGAGAATTTACCCACCTCCGAAAAAGATCAAATTGTTAACAAATTTAACTCCCTAGCCCAAATATAAAAATAAATAACAGCAAATCGCTTCGCCCTCTAGGTGCTCCTATTCTGTATGACTTCTTTCAATGCTTTGTGAGTGAACAGATTTTAAAATTTGTGGAGTCATCCAGACGTCTAAAAGAAATTAGCCCACACATGGCATATGCCATACTAAAATTTTGTCTTTTTGTGCCAAATTTTACGTACGTGCTGCGTTGTTCAACTCTTTGGATGCACGTCCCATTTTTAAATCGCCTCGATGATATTATAAGGAAAACTATGATAGAAATTCTAAATTGTCCATTAAATGAAAATTCCTGGGTTCAGGCCACACTTCCGATTAGACTTGGTGGTCTGGGCATCAGAAGAGTTTCCAGCGTAGCACTTCCAGCTTTCTTGTCTTCAGTTCATAGAACGTTAGACCTCATTGGAACAGTTATTAACCCATCACTCGGTGATGTAGAGGTCTCGTGCTTGGCTGAGGCGAAGAAAGCCTGGATCAATAAGACCGGGCAGGACCAAGTTTTTCCGACGAACCCAGCTTTACAGAGGCATTGGGATGAGCCACTCAGTATCCAGGTTCAAAAAAAACCTATTAGAAAACTGTGCAAACCCACCCACAGAGCGAGCTCGTCTTCTAGCATCTGTTGAAGAAGGAGTTGGGCTATTGGTTGAATGCGCTGCCCTCATCGAATATCGGTACACTCTTGGACAGTACTACTTTCTCACTTTCTATCAGCCTGAGATTGGGTTTAAAAACCAATAAGCTCCATCGTTGCCGCTGTGGTAAAGAGGTTGATATTCTTGGCCACCACGGCCTGGCATGCCAGCGGAGTGCTGGTCGCATCCCTCGCCATGCAGCCATTAATGACGTCATTCGAAGAGCCTTAACCAGTGCAAACGTACCTGAAATTTTAGAGCCAAACGGTATATTGCGGGAAGATGGCAAGAGGCATGATGGAATGACGCTCATTTCATGGAAAAATGGGCACTCCATAGTATGGGATGCAACTTGTGTTGACACATTAGCGCAATCACATCTTGCGGCGACTGCACAGAAGGCAGGCGCTGCTGCTGCTGTTGCCGAGTGTAACAAGCGGCGCAAATATGTAGCCCTCGGAGAGGGATACATATTTGCGCCGCTTGGTGTAGAAACGCTGGGGCCGTGGGGTCCTGATGCAAGATGTTTGTACAGGGATATCTCATCACGCCTTGTCAATGTCTCTGGTGACTCAAAAGCTAGAAAATATTTTGGTCAGCGGATCAGCCCAGGCAACTCAGCCAGTCTTCCGGGCACGTTACCAAAAGACGGCAGCGATTTAGCTAGTATTTTTTTACTTAATTTAAGCTTTTCATGCTTTATAATTTTGTAAAATACTATTTTCCTTTAATTAGTCTATTACGTTAATTAGAAATATTTATGTTTTACTATATTTCAAATAAATAAAGAAAATAAAAAAAAATATTTCGAAGACATGTGAAGTTCGCCAACACGCATTGGGGCACTGCGGCGGACAATTCCTTGCCCTAAAACCCTCTCAGAAATGAGCGGAGGCCTGTGCCCAGGAGTGGGACGTACCTATATAGGCTGTAACTTTAACTTTTAACAACGAAACCGAAGTGGCAATCAGCTAGCCGACTTCATGAAGAAAGAAAATAAGAGAGACTTTGTGTGACGAACTCTTTCACCCAGAAGTGGCCTCACAGGAGTTGGATCTTTTTTTACAAGGGGAATTTATGTCGGACTCGCTCCGGCTAAGATTCCATGGTGTTCCACCTTCGCCGCATATTGGCAGGGCTACGGGAACTCTTTCACACACATTCGCGGCCCCACCTGCATCGGCCGACCCTTGGCAACACATCCTTGGGAGAGGACTTCTCCTTCCCCTTATCCTTCTCTTAGGTAAGGCGCACCAGGAACACAAGCCACGCCTTTGTCCACGGCTTCCTACTCCAGCTGCGTAACGATTCCGAGTCCAATACGCGGACACTATGAGACCAGGAAAAACGAGCACTTGTAAGCACTACCTTTTTCGACCCTAGCGGCAGGACTGGTATCTGGCACCGCCACCAATCAAGTATTAGCCCTGGAGGGTAGGGAGACTGGCGCCTTGCAATACCAATATCCTTTCTCCACGCGGCTCAGTATAGCGCTATTGGTATAACGATGCGCAAAGGCGTATCGTTATACCAACACTCTTCTTCCCTCGCAACTCCACCTCGGTTGCAGCAGTAGGAGGAGAGAATACCCCTCTTACCGTAGTCTACCAATATACATCCGAAGAGGGCTGTCAAGTCCACTTTGGATGTACTGGCCCTACGCCTCTGGCTGGCCCTACGCCTCAGGCTGGCCCTACACCTCTGGCTGGCCCTACGCCTCTGGCTGGCCTTACGCCTCAGGTAAAAAAGCGTAGGGCCGGCTGGAGTGGTTATCCCGATGCGTAGGGCCAGCCAAGTGGGTTTCTCTTTATTCACGGCGTTTGATCAAGCCACGGCTACTAAGCCCACGTGCCACGACAAGGCGGGAACCCGTTTGGGGGAACAGAAATTGGACCTAGTCCAGCCCCGACTGTTCGACAAAGATGGGATTGACTTCATTATGACGATTAGAGGGCAACTGTTCAATGATGTCTCACGCCTTTTTTTATGATCTTCAAAAACATGTGCCAGGAATAACAATGATGATAATGATGATGTAGTGTAACAAATTGGATTAATGAGTACATTTTAACCATATATTCAATATGAAATTCATCTTATATTATTTAAATTACAATAATATACTCATTAATAAACTTACTTAATACACAGTATCACCCAGGTCAGATCTTTTGGTGTTTTTTTTATATTATTTCGCAATGGTCATTTTTATATAATTCAAATAACTCCGCAAATCTAAAAAACATAATGGAAAGGCCTGTCTTTTCTTCAAGCAAAAAACATTCACGAGTATTGAAAAATAGTAAATAATAGAAACTTATGTACACTTATGACATTATGTATAACATGTTTATTTTCATAAAATATTTGCGGCAAACGAAAACAGTAATCTATAATTTTCCGTTTATTTTATATAGGTGTTTTACTTAGTAAGTAATGAACAAGAAATGGAAAGCTTGCGAACATCTTATTTTATATCTCATTTAATTTTTCCAACGAAAGTTAGTATCTCATTAAGCTGTAATAAAATGCTCCAAGGACGTAAATTCGTTTTAGTGTCGGCTTTTAGATTATGGCGGTGTTGTATCCATTACATAATTACTTTATGATTTAGTAGTAAGTTCTTACTTCTTGGGTATAATAATAACTTACGAATTGGTTTAATTATGGATGCCGAAACCATGCTTCAACTTTTTGACACGCACCCACTCACACTTCTTACTTCTTTAGCACACATATACATCTAAAACCATGTCGTTGGTAGCAAATGATTTCAGATACATAGGTAAATGCGTGTACATACAATAAGTTGAGCACCTGAATTTTGCATCACACAGTTGAAATGTACGCAGCACTCAGTCTTTACCACAATAATTATTAATAATTAAGCATCGGCTATCACATTCACTTCAAAAATTTAAAGGTATCCGCGAGATGGCGCAATTTTCATCACGTCACTTAATAGCGTTTAAAGTTCAAGAAGTATTTGATGTCGAAAATATAATTATTAACGGATATCGAGCTACGTATATTTTATAAGCTTAGAGAGGGGAAATATTTGCAAAACTAAAAACAACAATAACGTAATATGAGTATATTTACATACAAATGTTAAAATGACAAAGAAGCTTACAATCCATTAATGTTCAGTCAACTATAGCACGTTTCTAGGGCAGGCGGAAAAAAGTACATTGACCTTTGACGATATCATCGGGGTAGGCAAACTTTTTTGTTTAGGTTCATTTTTTTATCCTTTTATCATTACATACATCATCAGAGTGAAACATAAGGATGCTGAGTGCGAAGTTTTTTAAAGGCCCTATGTCTATTATTATATAATAAAGAAAGAAGATTATCCTGTACCTAAATTAATTAAAAAGCAAATTAATATTAATTTAAGTTTATTACTTATAAATCATGAGTTATTACAATTTTCGTTATTACGTTAATAGTAGGTATGTGCTTTATTAATTAGATAGGTAGGTAGGTCTATAATTCATAATCACTTCTTGGCAGTCAGGTAAAAAGGCAAACTTTTAATGTTAAGCATTCTTAAGCAGCCAGCCTTGAAGAATGCATAAAACTTCTCATAATAGATTGTCAGAGACACTTGACAGTCTATTTATTTGTATCTATTTCAGAATCATTTTATGATGATGAAGACGTAGAAGAGATACATTGATTATAACCTAAAATATCGGCAGTCTTCTTTTTGATATCCGTTTTGGATGGATATACGTCACTCAACCACGTTTCTTTTACATACTTATAGATGTTTACAATCATTATTTTTTCGGTTTCCGAAATATGCAACACTTTCCGCTTCTTTCGTGGTGACGCAAAGTCTTTATGAGATTTTCATGTCGATGGACTCGATTTCATACTAGTGATAATATACAAAACGTCACAAAACAATAACAAAAACTTTAATACAAAACGTAATAATACAACTAACAAAACAAACTTAATAAAAATTAAAACAACTACTATAACCGAAAATTTAAATACTCAAACTATCTACACGTAAGCGCATCCCAAAGCAGAATGAGGTTATGAGGAATGAGTTCTGCTCCATTCGCTTTCTTAAATACGCACGGCGTGAGACCTATCGCAAATCGCGTCGAAACAGGTTTACTATCTCTGAATGACCGGTTCCTTCAACCTACCCCGTACCATGAGACACGCTTAGCGCATAACGATACGTAATCTATAAAGAAATGTATGGAAGCATTAACTGTCGTTTTGTTTCGATGCTAACATAATACTTGAGGTCAATGTACTTTTTCCCCCTGCCCTAGAAACGTACTATATAAACGTTGAATAAGAGCAACGTTTAGGACCAATAGTAAGCGAAAATTAAATGCTTTGTAATGAAATTTACATAAGTATATTATCCAGTAGGTAATATCTAAATATAAATAAAATAGAAGTGTCTGTCTGTAATATTTAAATAGCCGGGTTCTATACAGCTAACGGGGCTATTTGCGGGTTATTTAGACAAAATACTACATACTCGTAACTATTCATTGAAATAACTATTTATTATATTGTTGCTATCTGTCTATCCAGGCTAAGCTTCAGAACGGCCGAACCGATTGTAATCATAGTAGGAGATAAAGAGATTGAGGACTGATCTAGGTTGTATTTTATCCGAAAAGCTTGGAGATTTAAAAAAACAAAAATGGAGGGCAAGCTTATCTCTAGTGAGACGACACTGATCTAAAAAAAAATTGTGATATGTTCTTTATGAAGCTCTAAAAGTTCACCACAATTTCTTAATATCATTTTTTTTATAGAATAACGGTAACAAGACTCACAATCTACCTGTTGGTAAGTGCATGCTGTGGCCCGTAGACACCTACATCCAGGGAATTAGGTAAATACCGGTAAAATATAGTTACGTTACCAGCGCAAATGCGAAATAACGTTATGTTTAAGAGAAACGATATTATGCAAAGCTTTGCATGTGTATAACGTTATAATTACGTTACAATAAATTAGTCAACTTAACGTTTCTAAAATATTGTTATCACAGAATTATAATGTTATTATTTATTTTTCTATGCCATCTCTTTTACTCGTATATTCTTTTGCTCTCTAAAGCTATATGTTTTGTGATCGTCTGAGCAGCAATTGAATTATCCACTGAGACATCAGATTTTACAAAAGTAAATACAACTCGGAATATCAAATATATTTCTGTACTTTTTTACATGTTTCTAACGACGCGCTCTACCTTTGCACGGGTGCAATTTTAAAAGCTTTTAATTAATTTGCAATGTATGTAACTAAGTTTGTTCGGGTGGAATCTTGAAAGTCAATTTTGAAGCAAATATCTTGTATGTTAAATTTGTATACACGTTTAACTTGGATGACAATACATGGTTAGCTGTGTGACGTCATTCTAAATCCAACATGGTGGAACACCTAAGATGGCAGACTTGTTATTTTTAATGTTCTCCTACTTGTTGTAGCTTGTTGAGAATAACTCGAAAAATAAAGCGACGTCACTCTGAATCCAAGATAGCGGCCTAAGTTTTTTATGCATTCCTACAATATGGGTATCAAATGAAAGGACTTGCTGAGAATACGAATGCGAAGTAAAAAAATAGGATGATGATCATAATATCATATACTTATACTCATCATATACTTATATCATATACTTAGGCTCGAAGCTCTTCGCTGCTGGTCAAACATACGTGATCTTAAATCGGGTAAAATCATCAGAAGGTCTCCTTATTGAAAAGCTAGACTGTTCGAAACTAACCGGCAAACGACGTTGTCACAATAATGCGTTAAATGAGATGAACAGACTGAGAAATTTGTCCAACTATAACTAAAAATTACAAAATAAATTAAAATTAAAAAAACTTTTTTAAAAACAAGCTTTTATTTAAAAGCGTTTAAAAGATTAAATTAAAACTTTTCCCTTAAAACTTTCACTATCAATTTATAACGTCGTTACACAATTTATATGATATATAAGCTTGTCGCGAGATTTACATGTGTAGATAAACAAGTAAATTAAATAACTTGATTTGATTGATTTTAAGTTTTAAGATTCTCAAACTAATTAAATACGAGTAGTTAAATCTCGCGGCTTATTTTTAAATGATACTTCTTGGGTATTGGTTATTTCACCAGTTGGATCGCTCCTTCTTTCTAAAGTTGAAATGTAATTTACAGGTTTTTCAATATAGCTAGAATTTAAGGAATCCCCCAAGCACTGACGTGAACCTGCAGCTTGTATGTCATTTGAGGTAGATGGCATATTTTCCATTTCCATGCTTGAAGAAATATTTTTTTATAAGATAGGGTGACAAACGAGCACACAGTCCACCTGGTTGTAAGTGGTTGCTGTGGCCCATGGATATCCACATTTATCCTCGATTACGAATCAAAATGCAAATGCGTTGTCACCAATGAGGACTAAGATGGAATGCTTCGTTTGCAGTAAAACGGGTCTCTGATTCTCTACACTCGCCGTACGAAACACAGCAGCATTGAGCTACTATTTTACGCTGGTATTCTGTGAGAGCGTGGTCCTTCGCCTGTCTAGCCCACCCCTTTTTATTAGATTATGCATCTTTCAACGTAGGGAACATTGCAATTTTCATAAAAATTGCTTCAGTAGTTTTCAAGATATGTTATGTTTGAATTTTAACCGAATTGAAAAAAGGAGATTGTCAATTCGACACGTATGTATGCAAAATTATAGGAACTACAAAATATTGACATATGGTAATCTATTTCGGATTCCAAACAAATATACAAAATTTTATAGGTGTAATAGTATTCCAATCGCGATCTTTCTTTTTTTATGTATTTTAACTTATAGATTATTTTCTCACATTTATCAGTAGTCAACTTAGCGAATAATAACGATTTTATCATAATAGGTTCACTAGTTTTTATGACATTGACTAAAACGTGTAAATAAAACTAAAATGGTTTTTGTAATAAATAGTTATTACAACTTAAAACTATAAATTATGATATAGGTTAAAATAAAAAATAAATATTTTAACTTTTACATTATATAAAAAACAATAATATTGCTTAATTCAATAATTAATATTTCAATTTTCTTTATGGTTTGGTTATACATATTAAAATAATAGCAACATTAATTTAATATATTATTCGAAATTTTGCTCATTAGCTAGAAAAAATGAATACTTAATATAAGGATGAATATTGGAAAGAAATTTAACTGCACTTGAAAGAGTAATGTGTGCTTTTAATGTAATCTGTAAATACTTGCTGTGTTTATGTAATCTGTAAATACTTTGTGTTAGACTGTGGTGATGATGATGATAATTCGCTTTTGCTTGTATTTGAATAATTCAACTGAAATGGGCACATTACAAAAGAACTGTAATTATTACGAGAACTGTATATTTAACTAGATGGTTACTGCATTAGATTAGGTATTATAACCACGTCAGTTTAACGTTTTGTCATAAAAATTCACCCGCCTGCGTATACTACTTAATTTAAATTTATTTTTTTATTTTTACTGTTACTATTATCTAAATAGAAAAAAATATTAAATTATAAATTTGGAATTCCTCACATAAATTCTTTTTAGTTTTTTTAAATAAATTCTTCGTATAATATGTTTTAAATAAGTAGCTGAATAGGCGTTCCAATTTTTTCTGATAATAAAAAATGTGGTGCACACATATATCACCTTTTTAGGGTTCCGTAGTCAACTAGGAACCCTTATAGTTTCGCCATGTCTGTCTGTCCTCGCTTAATCTCTGTGACCGTTAGCACTAGAAAGCCGAAATTTGGTACCAATATGTGTATCAATCACGCCGACAAAGTGGTAAAATAAAAATTGATAAAAAATGTTTTATTAGGGTAGCCCCCCTATATGTAAAGTGGGAAGTGATTTTTTTTTAATTTCAACCCTAACGTGTGATATATTGTTGGAAAGGTATTTAAAAATGAATAGGGGTTTACTGAAATCATTTTTGATAATGTCAATAATTTCGGAAATAATCGCTTCAAAAGTAAAAAACAATGTGTCCCCCCCCCCTCTTTAACTTTTGAACCATAAGTTTAGAAAATATGAAAAAAATCTGAAAAGTAGAACTTTATAAGGACAATCTAGGAAAATCATTTTGAACTTGGATGGAAATAACAGTACCCACTACAGGGAGCAGTTGCAGGAGCGCGGAGCGCTGCTGGAGCGCGAGCATAATGGATACCCACTAGCTTGCTACATATTTATTTATCTATGATACCCACCTTTAAACTCATAAGTGGGAACACGTATTGTGACGGACGGAAAACTACGGAACCCTACACTGAGCGTGGCCCGACACGCTCTTGGCCGGTTCTTTAGGTATCGTAAGTAGGTATGTAATTGACTATTGATTAGCAATGGATTATATCATTCTATTTCCTTGTACGTATTACGTAGGTAAAAGTAACCGCTCAAACGCATGCAATTAATTAAGCAGAGTTTTTCAGGAAACGTGTATAAGTGCGTAAAAATGAAAAGCACAAAAATTAGGATATTTTTGCTTTTTATTTTTTGCTTTTCCATATCGCCAATTATCCAACTTTATGAGAATAACGCCGCCTATTGAATACTACTTAGTTAATATGAATTGCACGAAGACGTTGAATTTCTTTAAAAAAGCCTTCGTCAACATTGAGGCGTCAGAAAAAAAAGTGCAACACTTAAGTGTTGTCACGCTTTTAAGCAGTTATTTCTATTCAACATACTCGTAAGATGTTTACACCAAAAGGGTCACTGAATGAGATATAAAGTTAGAAAGGAAAGTTATAGCCTTAATACATCCCACTCTTGCCACTTCTCATTACTGCGAGAGTTAACCACCGCGCAGTACCAAAAATTCAAATATTTTATTCTTCTTACATGCATGTTTCTGCACGATTTTTCCTTCACCGCCGAGCATGAGGTGAATCAATACAAAACTGAAATTAACTATTACATTGACACCAGCGGGGATTCAACCCAGGTTGACCTAAGCTGACACGACTCAACATGAATGACGTCAACAGTTGAAAACAAAAAACAATAGTATCGCAATATCATGACTTCTGGCTTTTTAATATCTTTTACTTTTCCTTAAGAATACGTAACAATTCGTTGTTTCGATTATTTCACATGTTTTTGAGATCCTTCTCGTAGTTATATGCTAAGGCTATTTTCGTTTGGCGTTCTATCTCTTACGTGTTTCTACCCACCATCAGGTCATCTACTGCTGTGTTCCAGTTTAAAGGGTTATGCAGGCGTTATATCACAATGTGAAACATTTGCCCCCAAATGAAGAATGGCCCTAAAATTTTCGGGTTTCGCTCACAAGCCAGGTAGGATTGTGGGTGAAATTGGAAAACTGAAACCCTGGCTGGAGGCAGAGCTCTTGATAATACCCGAGGGCGAATTGCCTAAGCCTCAACTGGTCATTACCTGTCTGCCCCGTAGCAAAGCTGACTCTGGGCTGAGGAGGTAGCTGTGCTGTTCTGGGCAAAAAATGAAGGGCTCCATACCGAGTTCTGGAAAATCCAATACCGTAGGGACAAGTAGAATGGGTTCCTAGTACCCTTTTATTTGGACGACCCATCGGCGGAGACTCTTTAAGTCAATGAAGGTTCTGACGTAGCAATGGAGCCTTAACCGCCCCAACTCTAATCCTCCGAGCCCTCCACCTCTCGGGATGAGACTGGAACATCATCAGTGAGAGTGACAAAGACCCAAGGCGCTGATATCGCCTCGGTCCAATGGCCTCCGCTGGTATTGTGCCCTCTGCACGACATCAGCGTAGGCCGTCGGACCGAAGGGGAAGAGACGTGGGATCTTTAAAGCTAAATGTACGGCGGGGGTCAAGAGCACTGGTAAAGAACGTCTTCGTTCTCAACAAGTGGAAAAGACCCATGCCCCCCCCCCCCCCCCCGAGCTCATAAATGGCTAACTTCAAGGGTAAGACGAGGGTCCGTCAGGCAAATCTTCACCATGCAGTAGCTGTTTCTGCCGTGGTTGAGATTTGCTTTGCAGAGGACAACCTTGACCTTGCTTTCATATAAGAGCCTTGGGTGGCCAACGGTCAAATTCTGGGATTGTCTGCTGCCGGTAAGATTCTAGTCAATAGTAAAGGCATAAATTAGTTTATGTAACTATTACAATTGACAATAAAAATATTAAACTTAGGATTATACATTGATCTTTCTTGGTTCCTACATATTAAGGAGTCCAGTAGAAAGATGTTTGCGGCGTTATTTTTCTTACGACGTTTACGTAACTCACTACTCATTCCTACTAGAATTTTACTGACATAGTTCTTGTTACTCCCTATTCTTGATTGTGCCAATGTATGCTATTCTAATCTAACTAAGGATCAATTAAATTAACTTGAGTGTCTTCACGACACTCAAGTTTATCTAAGCAACTCCTTCTATTTATTGAAGTCATATCCCTAATAATACACGGATAAGCCCTATGGCTTAGCCGTGAACTATAGCCATAGCAGCGATCACAATAGATCTTTTAGGTTGCAGTGATACTGGTCACCTCTCCCTAGACCTGCATAGCTGCTCGCACATAGTAATAAAAAAATATTAAATTTATTGAAAAAAATCTATGATAACAGCGATCTAAATAAAATTGGAAAGTAAAACATCGCCTAAATTGAAAATTACATCCCGATACCGACTCAGAAATCGTTAGAGCCGTTCCCGACAAATTAATAATTCAATAAATAAGTAACGAGATAGAAACATAAGTATATTAGACATCTATTAATCATAATCGTCATATCATAATGATTTCTTATATTTACGCGAACACTATACATTGATTAAAACTACTTTTACGGATTTTTATTACGGAATAACTTTGACATCGGGACGTCAGTCACCTCAATCCTCCGTGACCATGGGTGCTGGAAAGCACCCGAAACGTCGGGTATTAAAAATAAATAAAACGCGATAAAATCCGTACAAGTAGTTTTAATCAATCGTCATATCAGATAAATATTTTATATAAGAAAATAATATTCTTAGAAAAATAGATTCCATATGTCATTGAAAAGATTTCTTTATTATAAAGGATTTCTCGATTTTCTAAGGTAATAGACAACGTTTCCTTATTTTTAACTGACTTCAAAAAAGGAGGAGGTACTCATTTAGACCGTATTTTTTATGTGTGTTACCTCAAAACTTTTTCTAGGGGAACCAATTTTGATGATTCTTTTTTATTTGAAAACTGGTGCTTCTTATATGATTCCATACAAATATGATCAAGCTGTGACCAGTAGTTTTCGAGTTATCCTTAATCATGCGTATTTAATTAACTTTGAATACTTTGATGATGTTCTCATTTTATTTATATTGAAGTCGGTTGAACAAAATTTTTAATTTTACCACTTGTTCATCTTTTTGTTTGGCAAATATTAAAAAAATGTTATATGGCGTACATGACAGCAATACTAAATGCACGTATTATAGTGTAAGCAACTACCCTGGCATGAAGTATCGCCGCATTTTGCAAGTCGAATCATTAGGCTGATATCTCTTCGAAAATCTGCGTAACCATACCGGGCATACGCAGGTGATTGATATGCAAAGTGAAGAAAGTTTTGAAAAGAACATAGCCCTGAGAAACTCCGACGTTAATTTATATGGGATCGGAAGAACAGCCTTGGAATATGACTTGGAGAGACCGTTTACTCAAAAACTCCTTCACCCAGCTGATCAGACTAGGAGATAAGCCAAAAGCTAAGCACGCCAATAAGCCAACAGCCAAGCTAAGCTAAAAGCTTGCCCAAAAGGCTCGCATGCCAGACCCTGTCAAATAGTTTCGAAACATAGAGGGAAATAGCAATTAATACCCTATTTTATCTAGAACCTAACCCCATATGTATGTGGCTAAACTAATTTATTAGAGTGGTAGAGCCATGCTGCAGTTATATTAGTAGTATAATTTTAGCACGAATGGGTCGGCTCGACCGGGGAAGGACCACGCTTTCACAGAATACCAGCGTGAAATAGTAGCTTAATGCTGCTGTGATTCGTATGGTGAGTGTAGACAACCGGAGACCCTTTTTACTGGAAACGAGGCATTCTATCTTAGTCCTCACGGGTGACAACGCATCTGCATTTTGATTTGTAATCGAGGACAGATGTAGATATCACTTACCATCAGGTGGACTGTGTGCTCGCTTGTCACCCGATCCTATAAAAAATATAGTCTCTCGTCGGTCATTTATGGCGGAACCCATTCTGTTGGTCGCTGAGGAGGTTGTCATGCTCCTACGCATGTCATAAGTATATGCGTTCAATATACGTCCCGTAATCTTTCAGAGTATGGAGGTAAATCTTTGTTTCAGAGAGTACGAGGGATCTGTGACAGAAAACATCTGGCCGCCGAGCTTCAGCACGTCAAGCAAGTATTGCAAGACAACAAGCTTCGGGTCCCGCGCCTACGTCGCAGTGACCGAGTGAAGCCGGCCACAGTCGAGCGTGTGCCTTCTGTACTACCATATGTTAGAGGAGTCGCAGACAAGGTTGGCTACAACTTGAAGCGAGCTTCCATTAAAACATGCTACAAGCCACCGAAGTAGATTTTTACCATCTGTCAAGTGTAATATCCCTCTACAAGATGCAGGAGTGTACAAGTTAGATTGTGAATGTGGTCTCTCTTACATAGGTCAAACAAAAAGATCGATAAAAACCCGCGTGAAAGAATATATAGCTGACGTGAAGCACCGACGCTCCGGGAAGTCTGCAGTCTGTGGACATGTTCAAGATCGTCCCCACCATTACATCAGATTTGATAAACCACAAATCCTCGCAAAAGAACACCGATTCCTACCAAGGATGATACGCGAGGCTATTGAGATTAAAAAATATCCTAATTTCAATAGAAAGGATGGATAGGTGCTGCCATCTGCTTGGGATCCTATAATTAACAAAATGAAACCCAAACCCAAGCATACAACTACAAGACTTCAAGATACTGTAAGCTCGTTTTGCGTAAATCGGACCGAAAAATTAATATTAAAAAACTGAAGGTAGCCGGGCTAACTATGACATTGGGACGTCAAATATCTCAGTCCCCTCCGTGACCATGGGTGGTGTAAAGCACCCGAAACGTCGGGAATTACAAATAAGTAAAATCAGTTAAATAAACGCGATAAAATCCGTAAATATTCAATGTGTAGTGTTCGCGTAAATTTAAGAAAGCATTAGGATATTATAACATAAATTTAGTTATTTAATAAATTAATATTTAAATAAATAATACATTAGAATTCTGTTATTATTCTGTTAAAATATTTACATAGAAAGGTAATAGAAACCTTGAGATGCCAAATGAAAACGAAACATAATACAGGTATTTATTATACAACATCCTTTTAGGAAGGAAAATTGGTGTAATAATATCTCAATTAAAGAACCCTTAGAGGAACGGAGGAAATCTTTTGAGAAGTTATTCATGTTAATGCTAAAATGTAATATGATAAAGTCTATTTTGATATTCAAATAACAATTTATAAATTTTTAAGATATTTTCACAGCAATAAGAAGCTATAATTTGATAATTAGTCTGCTCATTATCATCGACGTCTCCTGGTGAAATATTATTCATTCATTCATTTATTACAGCCTGTAACAAGTTCACGGCTGAGCAAAGGTTTTAGCCATTGATTGCCTCATAGAGGTATATTTGTCATAGTTTTCACGCTGGGCAGGCGCAATAATTACCGATACTTTTAATTATTTTGTGTAATTTTTTGAAGATGCTCTTGCCCATCACATGTTTCATTTCCTTCTTTCGCCACTAGCGACACTTAAGAGATGGTTGTTTCTCTTACACTACTACTTACACGGCAAGTCATTATTTATCCGTCCAAAAATACTAATCTATCAGAATGAATATAAACGAGCAAGGTTTTTTTTATAATTTGGGCTATTGCGGAGTAGGAACAAATCACATCTATTCCTTGTTAATCCTTATTGAAAAGTTATTACCCATCAAATAATAGTCGATCAGGGCGAATGGACTGGTAGTGTTCACTTTGTTCAAGAGAACCTACTGTTGTCGGTAACATGCTGTAAGCCGTACCTTGTTTCCGCGCTACAAGTTATTCTACAGATCTACGAAAATCGTAGCTACGTAGCAAGTATTGCCAAATAATTGAAATATTTTTTACATGGAATTGAATTGTAATACTTTAAGTACATATTTATAAATAGAATTCCAAACCCATTGTTCCTAATTCGACTTAAATTTTATTCAAAGATGAAGGTGTGAAGAAAATTTGTCTTCTTTCCAAGCAATGTTTATTTAAATATTGTATATATAATGTTTTTACTTTATAAAAGCATTCCCTATAATTTTATATGAGATCGCGATATCCGCGCTCTCATATAAAATTATAGGAAATGCTTTTATAAATTATATGTGTTGTTAAATCAATTTTTAAAAGTTAGCAAACTTTGTTGCCGCAGAATCCTTCATGAACTCATCTCTGAACAAAACAGGCTTGAGTTGGTTGATGTAAAAAATGTTGTTAAAGTACGGTCACGAACGGACGGCTCCGTGACGCAGTGGCTTAACAATGACTTGCAGCGCTAAGGACCGCAGGTTCGAATCCCGCACGGAGCAAGTATTTGTATGGCATACAAATAATCGTTCCAGGTCTGGATGTTTGTACCCGCGAAATTTATGTATGTAAAGTGCCCATGATACAGGAAAAAATCTTATTGTAGAGGTTACCTTTTTTAAACAAAAACAAAAAACGAAAACGAACATTCAAATGCTGTTGTGTGTGAATGACATTGCAACAAGAGATGAAAAATTAATATATTGTCACATTCCGGAAAGAAAGCGACAAAATTGAAGAAGACAAGAGATGTATGCAAAACAACGATTGCTATTATGAGAAAAAACGACCAAAGTAGTCGCATCGTACTCAAGATCCTACTCCAGACCAGTCCATACCTCGATATATTATTTTCCTATTTTCAACAATCAAAGATCTGATGAGAGGTTTGACGTTGAGGAAGTCAGAAGAGGCCGTGACAGCATATAATCACGGTTAAAAACATGCTCTTAGACCAATCCTTGTGTTTTCAAAAATGATTTGAACTAATGAAAACGTGTGTAAAATGTATCGGACTTACTTGAAAAGTACTAAAGGTATTATCTTTACAGGCTATCAGTATCCACTTCTGGACGTAGGCTTCCCCCACAGATTGCCACGTAGTAGAATATTTGTTATAATTGCCACGCTTCGCTAGGAGCTAGTAAAACTGTCAGTGCACCCCACGTACATTACAACGATATAAAAATTCAAGAAATTTTCTTTTTATAGCTTTTCTTCATTTACATTAGTTTTTTGCGGTTATGAAACTCGTTTCTGTATTTTAACGCTGTAATTATTTGCCTTCCAATATTTGCGAGAGCAGACAGAGTTTGAAAGCAATTAAATTTACCGCTAAGGCATCTCCCAATTAAAAGTTTCAAATCTAAATTTCGTAATATTGCTTATATTGGAAGCACAGTCTGCACTGTAAAACGTATTTTATATATGAAATGAAATATAAAACCTGTTTTTTATTTTTTTCTTAACCGTTATCTTCATGAATTTAGACCTTTAAAAATAATTTCTTGAAAAATTTGCCAAATATGTCCCCAAAACCGAATTTTGGTCACAGCGACTGGTGACGACTTTACTATGTTCTATTGCTGTATTGGAAACACTCGTTTTAGGTTTTGCTTCCATTATCCATCGTGTTTAGGCGACTTGATACGTTACATCGTGGTATCATTCCACATGTGACAAAGTTCTTATAACGTGACGTATTTCAAAATAAAAAATGTTTCCCTTATCTCCTCGTTATATATAAAATAATGAATGATGCTCTCATAAAGTAAGACGCGAGCTGGTATTTGGATTAAATTAATAATACCTTCGAAACTATTGGTACTTTTGCTTTATCTATAAATCAAAAATCAGCGCAGATTCATCAGAATCTATGATAATGGAGAAGTTTTGTCAAGATCCTGTGCAGTAAAGCCGCGTTCTACTGATAACAAAGTCTCACTGATAATCGCAATCTAATGTTTGCAGAGTGTAACGTTTAATCGCTGCATCCATCTTTCAAGAAGTGAAATAATCGTCACGACAAGAGCTTGCATGCTTGTGGATTGCAGTGTTTGAACGCGGCATTGAGCTTTCGAAAAGCACCTTTGCACACCATTGTCGATCCTAAAAGTATAGTATGTGCTTTGGCACTTATGAATTAAAAGTTTAAAGTTTAAATTGAAAGTTTATACTGTTATTATTAATAATAGATTAAATGTCATCGGATGATGATGATTCCGATGATATCCCGGACTTCAGTCTAAGCGAGATTAGAATGGCTCTCCAGCACCTTAAAAACGGCAGGGCCCCAGGCGAGGATGGAATTACAGCGGAGCTTCTGAAAGCGGGTGGAACACCGGTACTTGAAGTCCTTCAGAAGCTCTTCAATTCCGTCCTCCATGGTGGCACTACTCCAGAGGCGTGGAGCAGAAGTGCGGTGGTCTTGTTCTTTAAGAAAGGCGACAACGCTCTCTTGAAGAACTACAGACTGATTTCCCTTCTGAGCCGCGTCTACGTGCTGTTTTCGAGAGTCATTACGAATCGTCTCGCACGCAGACTCGACGACTTCCAGCCTCCCGAACAAGCCGGTTTCCGAAAAGGCTTCAGTACCATAGACTACATACATACCCTGCGGCGGATTGTGCAGAAGACTGAAGAGTACTATTTGCCACTTTGCCTGGCGTATGTGGACTATGAGAAAGCCTTTGATTCCGTCGAAATTTGGGCAGTGCTGCAGTCCCTTCAGCGGTGCCAAGTTGACTGTCGGTATATCGAAGTACTGAAGTGTTTGTACAGTAGGGCTACGATGGCTATCCGAGTACAGAACCAGAGCTCGAAACCTATCCAACTGCAGAGAGGTGTAAGACAGGGTGACGTTATATCCCCGAAACTCTTCACCGCTGCTTTGGAAGACGTTTTCAAGCTACTGGACTGGAAAGGATACGGTATTAACATCAATGGCGAGTACATCACTCACCTTCGATTTGCCGATGATATAGTCCTTATGGCAGAATCGCTGGAGGACTTAAGCACTATGCTCAATGACCTCAATAGTGCCTCCTAACGGATAGGTCTTAAGATGAACATGGACAAAACAAAGATCATGTTTAATGTCCATATCACACCTATGCCGGTAGTTGTTGGGAGCACTATGCTCGAAGTTGTTGACGAGTACGTTTACCTGGGACAAATAGTCCGACTAGGTAAGTCCAACTTCGACCGAGAGGTCAATCGACGGATTAACTCGGCTGGGCAGCGTTCGGGAAATTACGACATATATTCTCGTCAGGTATACCTCAATCTCTAAAAACTAGATTGTACAACCAGTGCGTGTTGCCAGTGATGATTTACGGATCTGAGACGTGGTCCTTCACTGCTGGCCGTATGAGGACGCTCAAGGTCGCTCAGCGAGCTATGGAGAGGGCTATGCTCGGAGTTTCTCTGCGTGATAGACTCAAAAATGAGGATATCCGCAGTAAAACCAGAGTGACCGACATAGCCCAACGGATTAGTAAGCTGAAGTGGCAATGGGCCGGCCATATAGCTCGAAGAACCGATAACCGATGGGGAAGAAAGGTTCTCGAGTGGCAGCCTCGTACCGGTAGGCGTAGTGTAGGGTGACCCCCCACTAGATGGAGTGACGACCTGGTAAGATATGCAGGAAGTCGATGGATGCAGGTGGCTCAGGACCGTGCTTTGTGGCATTACTTGGGGGAGGCCTATGTTCAGCAGTGGACTTGTGAAGGGCTGTAATGATGATGATGAAATGTCATCGGATGAAGACTCATTTTATTCTGCATGTTTTTTTCTTCACATCACCTCAGCCGCAGACGATTCTTTTATTGATAAACTTCTGAAACTGAAAAACCTCTACAAATTGTTTAAATATATGCCATATTAATGCGCAAAGAATTCCTGCCCATTACTCAAATCTACTTGACACATTTTCCTCACCATACATCCATGCCCTACTTCTCTCAGAGTCCTGGCTAAAACCCTCCCTATTCTCCACGTTGTACGGTCTTCCTGGATTTGTACTTATACGTTTTGATCGCACTGGTAAGGGTGGGGGTGGCGTAGCCACAGGGTACTTGCGATTGGAATATGCATATGATGTCATTGCAATATCACCATCAGAATATAGAGGATCTGCTGAGTACCTATTTCTATAAGTAAAAATTAAGGGTTTGAGGGTCGTGTTCGGAGTTGCTTACTGCCCTCCTTCAACTAATTATTTTTCCCATATTGAATCGGTGATCGACTCCATCAGCACTGTTAACAAACATATTATAATAATGGGTGGTTTCAACACCAACTTGCTAAAAGATTCCCCCCAGAGTCGCAAACTTAAAGCGATCATGGACTCGGCAGACTCTATATTCTACCATCTGCTCCAACTCACCACAACATGGACACCGAAGATTCATGGTTAGACACCATTTGCACTAGTTCAGCGAATCATGTTTTATATCATGATCAACTGGCTGTTCCCGCGTTTTCTCGACACGATCTTTTGGTCATGTCGTATAAATTAAAGCCTCCCAAGCCAAAGCCAGTGATTGTGTACTTACTCAATTTCAATAAAATTGACACCATTCGACTACACCGCGATGCCAAGAATATAGAATCGGGCCCATTGCTGGATGCAAATAATATTGAAGACAAAATTGCTCATTTGAACACCCAAATTCTCGACCTATCCGATAGGCATGCGCCAGTTCGAGCAGTCAGGTTACGTCGACCTCCTGCACCGTGGATAACTGATGAAGTGTGTAGAGCAATGAGAAGAAGAGATCGAGCTTTTCACATTTTTAAAAAAAATCGGAACAGTTCCACCTTTGAATACTATAAGCGAGCATGGAACCGCTGTAATCAGGTGGTAAGAACTGCCAAAATCCGCTACCTTCACAACAGTATTTTAAACTCCTCGTCTGCATATATGTTGAAGTTCCTTTAATTCCCTGGGATTTGGAAAATCACATTCCAATTCTCTTATCCCTAATATTTCACTCAAAGACTTGAACGTACACTTCTCTTCTGCATTACGTCTGCATTTATCCACCAAAGCTACGACTCTCCAGGAACTTAATTCCATGCCTTTGTTATCATGTAATTCTTTCGACTTCAGTTCAGTGACTGACGACGATACTAGAAAAGCCATACTTTCAATAAAATCTTCTGCAACCGGTTATGACGAGGTGAGTAGACCTATGATACTTCTCTTACTCGATACTATTACTCCAGT
Source organism: Parnassius smintheus behrii (assembly GCA_036936625.1). Taxonomy (NCBI): domain Eukaryota; kingdom Metazoa; phylum Arthropoda; class Insecta; order Lepidoptera; family Papilionidae; genus Parnassius; species Parnassius smintheus. Next base: position 40,489,063 of record JAUPFT010000011.1, on the reverse strand, counting down.
TCTCACTCACATCATCAATTTCTCACTCTCTACTGGTGTTTTCCCCAAGTTATGGCTAAAAGCTTTTATCTTGCCTCTTGCTAAAGTTCCAAATCCATCCCTACATTCCCATTTTAGACCTATTTCTATACTGCCGTTTCTTTCCAAAGCCTTTGAATCATTGGTACTCAAACAAGTCACCTCTTTCATTTCAAAATGTAACTACCTTAGTACATATCAATCTGGCTTCCGCCCGGGACATAGTACAGCGTTACTTCAAGTTACAAAAGATTTTAGAGAGGGCATGGAGAGGTCATGTTTGACTGTTTTGCTCCTTATTGACTTTTCAAACGCATTTAATTGTGTCGACCACGACTTGCTCCTTGGATTATTTTCACGCCTAAACTTCTCCTCGCCAGCACTAAAATGGTCTTCCTTTTATCTTCGCGGTCGCCAGCAGGCTGTTCAGTCTGGTCAGGATTTTTCCGACTGGTGCGATCTGTCTCTATGGGTACCGCAAGGCGGCATTCTTTCTCCTCTCTTTATTTCGTTGTTTATCAATCTTCTTACTACCCAGCTTCAATGTTCAAGCATCTTCGGTTGAAATTGCTACCGCTATTGCAGCTATTAATCGGAACTTACAACGCGTTTCAGATAGGTCACAGCGCTTTGGTATAACGGTAAATCCTAGTAAATGCCAGACTATCATCATTGGTAGTCGTCGATTGGTGTCACAACTTAACATATCTGATCTACCATCCATTCGCTACGAAAATTGTCTAATTCCTTTCCGCACTACTGTCAAGGATCTGGGTTTAATTATCGACCCGACCCTTAGTTGGAATTTACGGGTGTCAAAGATTTGTCGTAAAGTCACAGGCATACTTCGTTCCATCTATCGTCTTAAGTTCTTTCTGCCCTCTTCAACTAATATTCTACTCATCCAATCTCTAATTCTTCCATTATTTGACTATGTCAATGTTTGTCTCTCTAATATCTCTCAGGAGCTGCTCAACAGGTTGGAAAGGTTACTTAACAACTGCATACGATTCATCTTTGGCCTGCGCAAATATGATCACGTGTCAGAATTTCGCTCCCAGTTAAAGTGGTTGACTATACGCCAGCGCAGAGATTTTCGAATGCTGTCCACTGTATTTTCAGTTCTTAATGATTCTTCCTCACCCCTTTATCTAAAAGAAAGATTTCTATTCCGTAGTGTAACTCATTATCTTAATCTCCGATTTTCACACAATTTATTACTGTCTACTCTTCTCCACCATTCTGAGTTTATGTCAAATTCTTTCACAGTAACTTCCATCTCCCTCTGGAACAAGTTGCCTATTGACCTGCGAGTAATACCTGCCTAAAACGTTTTTAAAAGAAAACTATACGAACACGTCCGTAACCAACAAATTCGAGTCCACTTACTTTATATGATTATAGTTATTTGTATATACATTTATTGAGATATATATGTGAATTAGTTATATTATTTGTATGTGTCTGTGTAGAAATTATATATGTGTACATGTTTATATATATATATATATATATATATATATATATATATATATTGACTGGCCTGTTGGTCTAGTGGTTAGTGACCCTGACTGCTATGCCGGAGGTCGTGGGTTCGATTCCCACCCAGGACAAATGTTTGTGTGATGAGCACGATCATTTGTTCTGTGTCTGGGTGTAATTTATCTATAATATTTATGTATTTAGAAATATATAAGTATGTTTATCAGTTGTCTAGAACCCATAACACAAGCTCTGCTTAGCTTGGGACTAGATGGCGTTGTGTGATAGTTGTGGATTATTATTATTATATATATATATATATATATATACTGCCCATAACTCACTCTCTATTCTACCCAAGGTTAGCTGGTAGAGAATGCCATATAGCATTAAGCTCGCCTTTTGTACAAAATCTTCGGTGCAATAAAGAATAAATAAATAAAATAAATAAATAAAAGTTTGACTTTATCTGCACAAAATCAACAACAATGGTATGTTTTTGCAAAGAATACGGCATACAAAAGTATTTATAGAACAAGAAATTTCAAATATTTTTTAATTCTTAAGTTCGAAGTCTCTTTGAATACTGTAGTTCGATTTGGACCCCTTCCTGCGCAGTTCACGTCAATAGGCTGGAAAGAAATCAAAAAAGGTTCCACCTAACATATGCAAATAATCTGTAACGCATTATCGTATGGTACAAAATACCTTTCGTTTGGACATCGGTGCAAAACTCCTGATATCATAGTATTTCTAGATTAAGACGTTTCCCCTAGAGAACGACCTTGAGCGTTTAGTCCTATACAAACCACGCGCTCTCGCTACAATAAATCGCATAAAAATACGCCCGAATTTTTGAAATTATTTCAAATAAAATAGAAAACCAAACTTAAGAAATTAAATAAAACATGAATAATATAGATTTTTAAATTATCTATCCATTAGTGTAATCCTCAAACGATTAGAGCGTTGCCTTTAGCAACAGATGCATGTAATCAGTAATTTTAGTCATTTTTAAACATTGAGCTATTATGTACTACGTACTAGAGGAGACACCGCATTCAGCTACTCTGTTCCACTCAACTGCGGTTCATGCACTGCACTTTAATCAGTCACTCGCTAGGCGCTTGTAGAGTTGTCACGTGTTGTGTTGATTAAAAAAAATCTCTTGATAAAAATATGCCGTCTTGTGTACTTAGATATTGCACAAATAATTCAAGAAATGTCAGTAAAAACCAAGGAATTACTTTTCATCGGTTAATAAGATACTTATTCAATAAAGAAGTATTATAAATTAATAATAAAACAAATTATTCCTAAGACGCCATCTCGTGTCACTGAATATAGATTATGAAATTAATATGTTCAGATGCGACATTTCCGTGGGTACTTAAGTATAGGACGAATATATTATTATACACATTTTTTTTATAGAAACATATATAAGTTATTATGATTTGGCAAAAATTTCCATGTTTAAATCCGCTTATTATTCTTTTATTTTATTTTTAAGTTTCCACATCAAAGTCAAAGTAGAATAAATTCGTCCATTTTTAACTCTCGCGTGCCCAGCATTTATGAACGATTATTTACAACATTTATGATTCTAATTTAAATAAATATATTTGTAATTTAAATTTTATGTTAATAAGTTTTGTTAAACATACATTTAGTACGTTTTTTTATATTTGACATAGATACCTTTTAAAATATTCAGATAAAAATATCATTAAAATGTAATTCTGACATAATATTATGTAATATTATATTAAATTAGCACATATACAAAATAAAAAACAATTTAAAAAATTGTAATCGATATAATTAACAATACAATATAAATAAACAATTATTACATACTGACCATTCTACTTACGTATAATCTATAATAACAAAAACTGACCGCGCAAGCGCAATGCGCGTTTATACCAACTGCGCATGCGCGACTCTACTATTACCGCGCATGCGCGAAGACATACGAGTAGTGCACAATTTTTGTTTGGAATAGCTTCTCTAGTACGTAGTACATTATAACTCAATGTTTTTAAAAGTAGATTTTAAATGTATTTATAACACATAAAAACAAATTAAAACGTGATATGTGATGATAGGATATCGAACATTAGTAATGTGCTTTTAGATGTAGCTTATTTCTCATAACTAATGAGATAATAGTCTTTTTTTTTTTTTTATAGAAGAGGGGGCAAACGAGCATGTGGCTCACCTGATGTTAAGTGACTACCGCCGCCCATGATCAACTGCAACACCAGGGGAATTGCAGATTTATTCCACAGAGAGGTTGTACGCGGAAGAAAACTCCTTTTGAAACGTACAGTGGTGGACCGCCAAGCATCCAGGTGGTGTTGATGGTATCGGGACGTTTGCCGCGTAGTGCGTTCACGAAATTTGGCGGCTGGGATTAATCCGAACAATTCCTCAGAGCACTCTCCATGGTATATGCGAAAGAAAATACAAAGGGATGCAACATCTCTTCGCAGTGCCAGAGAATCGAGCCGATCGGAAAGCACTCGGTCGTCGACGATTCGAGCCGCTCTGCGCTGGATGCGGTCAAGTGGAAGGAGCTGGTACTGGGGAGCCCCAGCCCAGAGATGGGAACAGTATTCCATGTGTGGCCGAACCTGCGCCTTGTAAAGTTGCAGGCGGTGTGCCGGCATGAAATACTGTCCCGCTCTGCTGAGCACGCCAAGCTTTTTAGAGGCCAATTTGGCCTTCCCTTCCAAGTGACCGCGAAACTGCACGTCACTCGATATGTCGACGCCGAGGATTCCGATACTGGCTGAGGCAACAAGGGGAGTCTCTAAAAAACGCACGTTTGCAAGGTTTTGGTCTCTTTTATTATTGCCTTAAGTCACGATTGGTAAAAGAGGTTGCCCTAATTTTCTTGAAAGGCTTAATGTCACTGTTTTACGTATAAGCAGCCTGTTACATAATCGAGCAACATACACGCTAATTTTTGTCGTACCAACAATATACGCCATACGCCACTGTACTCCATGTGTTCGTTTTATAATAGTATAAATCACGATCTCTTCAGTGCTTCTACCAGTCGGTTGTTTTAAAAAAATTGCTCTAAAATTTAGGTTATAATTTAGAAAGGTTGTGTGACGACTATTTTGAAAAAAAAGGAAACAAAAATTATTCTAAAAACCAGAATATTTCACTCGCCCTTATTGTTTCCTATATCTTTCCTATATCTTTTTAGACTGAGTGATACATTATGAGAGTCATCAATTGGATGACACGTCACTTTCGTTGAAATAGGCTAAAAACTCGACGCTCAGCGACTTGGTTGAAAGTAAAAGCATGTTTGCCCAAACGTATGGCATACATGTCTTTACTTTTAACACTTGTGTATGTATATCTCTAACTTAGGTTGGGAAATCACCCTACCTAAAAGCGATTTTCTTACCGGGTCATAAAATATACTTATCTGTCTTTTCTATATTATTTTAAGTTCATATTTTTATAGAGTATTAGTAACGTGAATGAACTTAGAGAAAGACAGCAGTCTAAGCTAACTATTTATAACAATTCATAGTTCTAATGTACATGAATGCACACAAACATAATAGAAGATCAGGATCCGTTAGATAATTAATGTCAAGGTAAGGTTAGAGATGTTTCATCCTCTCTTATATCCTCATCTTAGAATTAGAGTACTAAACTATTTTGAAACAAAACTTAAGAAAGCGCTCAAAAGAGGTTCTTTAGGAAATAAAACTGCTTACTACTTTGACATAAAGTAGGTATAAAATTAAAAAGAAAATGGTTATTGAGGATTATTCCATTGACCTCTCAACGCTCGAGAAAATAATTATTTGATAAAGGGATATTAAAGGCCATTCCAACCGCAACTTAAACAGTAGTTTAATGAATGGACTTTAGAACACCTTAAAGCCGCGTTCAATATTTTATTTTATGATATAACATGAAATATTGAAAGATTTTTAATTTAAGAAATTCAAAAAGTATAAATTGAAATAATGTACCAAGAAAACACTATTTTTATTATCCAAAATATCTTCAGGTCATTCATAACGGCTCAAATACCACTAACTATGCTGCAGCTATATTATATTTGCAGCACGAAAAAGTCGGATGTCACCGTAAATTATCAGCTTAATTTTGATGTGTTAGGTATGGTGAGTTTAGAGAAACGAAGACCCTATTAACTGGTAAAGAGAGGATAGATCTAGGTGTCTATGGGTCATAGAATCCACTTACCATCTGGTGGAAATCTATCATCCTGGTATTGTCTCAGCGAGATGCTCAATAATATAATAATATTAATAATTAAATAATTATATAGTTATTAATTTTGTAATCTCTGATAGACCTCATGTATATTTAAGGTGTAAAATAAAAAGCCAGCGACGGGGAGTAACGTCAAAGGTTTTTTTTTTAAGAATATTAACAATACTATAAACATTACTAATATTCCCCTTAACCTCTCATGGTAAGCTTAAATTGCTCGTGTTACGAGTGGTTCACGCCAGTAGTCGAATGGTGGATTCGAACCCACGACCTTTTTGAGTTCGCGGTTCGCGCCCTGCCATTAGGCTACTGTCGCTTTTTTAGGTGTGAGACTTTTGGGAATGCGAAAGTCATCCGCTTCTATGAGAAATACGCATATTTAGAAATGAAATTTGTACAAGATGATGAATATAAAGAAGTAGTGGAAAATATTAAAACATTTAAACCACTACAAGCCATTTTAAGCAACAACTGATATTACATCTATTTCATGATTCCTTTGTCCTGCTAAGTTATTACTAAAGCTTCAACGTAATTATCTTTATTCTGCTTAACTAAGCAGAAACATCAAAAGATTGGCCAAAGCGTATTCTTTAAAAGTATTACTTGAGTAAGTTTTTGTAATATAAACTATACAAAACATAAAAGCAAAAATAGCAAGTTTTTTGAAATAAATTCTTAAAAATTTCTCGATACAAAACAAAGTTGTAAATAATCAGTATTTATTTTTGCCTTTTTAAAATAAGTAATTATTATTATTTTAAAAAATTAAAATGTTTTTTTCTGTGAGGGTAGGTCAATTGAGTAGTACACATTTTAGACATCCTAGATTTAAATATATTTTAAAAATAGTTACAGTTTGAATTTCATGTTTATTATTTATAAAAAAAATTACTACCTACCAGCTCTTATTTTCAAGTATTTTCTCTAACATCACTGCACTTTACAACTACTTTCACCATGGAAGCACTGAAAGGTTCACTTATGGAGATGTCAAAGTCATTCCAAAGTCAAATGGATAACTTTCAGCGGGAACTGCAACAATCTAGTTCTGCTGCCACAACTTCATCTTCTCTACCAGGTGATTTTAATGCTTTTAGAAAATTCATCTTGGCTGCTTTAACATCTTTGCATAACCAAGTAGATCTTTTGGGAAGAGAACTGGATCGTAGTGAAATGCGTCGCCGCAGAAAGATGATCCTATCCATGGAGTTATCCATGGAGTTCCTGAAGAAAAATCTAAGGATACTACCGCCGTCATAAGTACACTTATCAGCACTAAACTCCTAGTCCCAGGTTTCAGTAAAATATATATATAATTAATAAGTAATTAATAGTAAGATAAATCTTCCAGGCCTGTAGTTGTCAAATTCAGCGATACTGTGATGCGAGACAAGGTTTGGTACTCCAAAACCAAACTTAAGGGCACAGGTATACCCCAGTCTGAGTTTCTAACAAGGAGGCGCCACAGTGTTTTTCTAGAAGCTAGGCGAAGGTATGGCATCACCAAATGTTGGACCAGGGATGGAGTTAGCAATATCTTTACTCCAGATGGCACAAGGCACCAACTTGAGACCTTGTCTGAGCTTGACGCTTTTGCAACGGGTCACCTTCTGCTTCACCCGTTTATCCTATTGTGGTTGAGGCAAATAAGGCCCCCGAAGATAAAGGTGCACCACAGCGTACTAAGAGGGCCGGTAAAAAATGAACTTTTTCGTAAATAATTTTATTTTATATTTTATTACTTACTTACTTACTTACTTATCGTCACGCACAATCCCTAACGGGGTAGCCAGAGAGAACAGATCGCCAAGTGTCACGATCCTTACATACCTCTTTCGCTTCTTTCAGGTTCATTAACTTCTTCATACATGCACGTCTAGGTATCCGAGTACTTTTGACCCTCCCCTCTTCGAGCAATTTGCTCACATGGTCTTCGAAAGTTAGTCTCGGTCTACCTCGACACCTTTTAATATTTACTTTCGCTCTATATATTTTCTTCACCATTCGGTCTTCACTCATTCGTTCAACGTGCCCAAACCATTGGAGTACGCCCCTATCAATTTTTGTGATAAGGTCATCTTTCAATCCTGCCATATTGCGAATCTCTTCGTTTCGCTTTCGGTCGGCTATGGTAACGCCACACATTTTACGAAGAGATCGCATCTCCACTGCATTCAACTTGCTTTTATGCTTCTTCTGGCATACCCAGGTTTCGCTGCCATATAACAAAGTCGGTACCAAAACTGCGTTATGTATTGCAAGGCGTGCACTCTTCACCACGCCTTGCCTTTTGACTAATGCATTCAGGGCACCATTGACTTTGTTTCCGGCAGCGACACGCCTATCCACATCTAAATCACATCTTCCATCCCGGCTGAAAGCACTCCCCAAGTATACAATTTCATTTACCTGTTCTAGACATTCCTGATTTACCCATATTTCACATTTCGTTCTCTCTTCGTCCTTTTCAAATACCAGAACCTTAGTTTTATTAGCATTCAAACGGAGACCTTTAATTTCACATTCCTCTTTCATACACGTGACTAATGCCTGCAGTTCTGCTTCTGATGGTGCAATAAGCACTGCATCATCAGCATACAGCAGACAATTAACTTTTATGTCACCCATTTTCACACCCAAACAGCTATCTTTCAGCTTCTGTAAACAGCTGTCGAGATACAGTATGAACAGCCAGGAAGACATGACACAACCCTGTTTTACGCCCGCTTGGACGCTAAACATGGGTGACAGGTCATGCCCTACCCGCACACAGGCTTTACAGTCATAGTAAAGTGACTGCACAGCCCTTAACAATCGACCATCCACACCATATCCCGGCAACAGTTCCCACATTTTCTTCCTTATAACCTTATCAAATCCTTTCTCCAGATCCACAAAAGCACAGAAAATACTCTGGTTAACACTCAGAAGCTTCTCCGTGATCATGCGGAGAGAAAACATTTGATCCGTGCATCCTCTTCCAGGTCTAAATCCGCATTGTGCCTCCCATAAGAATCTTTCCGATTTCTCTTGCATCCTGCGTGTCAAAACCTTCGAATAAACTTTACTTGCTAAACTGGTCAAGCTGATCGCCCGATAGCTCCCGCAGTCAAAATGTGAACCTTTACCTTTATATAAAGGCACAATGACCGCGGATCGCCAATCATCCGGGACATCTCCCGTCCGCCAGCACAAATTGCACAGCAGATGAAAGCTGTCCCAGACGCGAGGCCCACCGTACTTGACCATTTCAGCAGTAACTCTGTCTAGTCCCGCAGCCTTACCACATTTCAAACTTCGAATCGCACGTTCAATCTCTTTCATGCTGATGACCTCAGTGTCATCGAGGTCCGTGTCTGGCGTGCCAGTCACGGCGTCACCCACGGATCCTTCACTGAGATCATGACACGCATACAATTCTCTATAAAATTCACTCCATCGCTGCATGACGTCCGATTTTTCCGAGAGGACGTCATTGGTTCTCGAAAGCACTTTGTTCATTCTTAAAGCTGTCGCACCACTCCGGGACCTTCCAACCTCTTTCCAGAAGAGTTTGGAGTTTTCCCTAAAGTTGTGCGACAACCTCTCGTCCGCTTCTATTCTACACCTTTCACGTACTTCCTCAATCAATGTTTTCGCATGAACTTTCTGCAGCTTATATCTTTCTTTCATCTTCTCTCTCATATGCTCATCGTTACTAGAGGCTAAGTAGTCTAACCATGCTTTTTTCTTCTTTTTTACAGCTTCTTTCACTTCGTCATTCCACCATGCATCTCTTCTTTTACTACTACCTCTTTTTGTCGTACCACATACTTCTTCCGCTGCACTTACCATTCCATCCCTAAGGTTCTGCCATGTTCTCTCCACACATTCTTTCCTGCCATCGATGGTGTCAAGCTTTTCGGCTACCCTCGTGTGATATTTGTCCCTAGTATCCGCTTCCTGAAGCTTCCAGCTTCGGATGCGACAGACCGACTGTGGTTCTGTTACTGCCGTCCAGTGGCGCCAACCCGCGAACAAACCCCTAAATCTAGTAATTACTAGATAATGATCCGTTCCCAGGTCAGCACCCCTGAACACTCGTGTATCCATCATCTGTTTTCGCAGTCGCTCATCCACCAGGAACAAATCAATCATACTTCTCTCATTCTTTCTTTCTCTAGTATACATATGGATCTTCCTGTGATTAAACATAGTGTTTGTCACAAGAAGACCCTTTTCCTTGCATACAGCCAGTATAAGCTTGCCAGCATCATTAACCCTTTTATCTCCAAACTTTCCAAGCACCGACTCGTATCCTGGTCGAGCGATGCCTACCCATCCATTCAAATCACCACATACAACAGTTCTTTCGTTTCCCTTAACCAAATCTAGAACTTCTCTTACATTCTCCCAAAACTCCTCCAGCTCAGCCCTGGACGACGAAGCTACCGGCGCATAAACAGCCAAAAGGAATAACTTCGTCAGTCCCATTTTGAAGCGAACCCAGAGAAGTCTTGAGTTCACAACCTTGTATTCAGTCATAAGATCGACCAACCGGGACGACAACAGCACTCCCACTCCTTGGCAGGCGTTCTCGCTTTCCGGGACTCCGGACCATATAGCTAACGTCCCGCCAGGGAGCTCTTCAATACCACTGCCTTTCCGTTTGGTCTCCGACATACACACGACATCTAATTCTCTTTCTTTCATTATTTCGATCAACTCATTCGTCTTATCTCTCATGCCTCCTCTAACATTCCACGTGCCAACTCTGCACTCCGTCCTCCACCTTCCGCCGTGTCGGGCTGTGCGTGACGGGTGGCGGTCCCCATCGCCGCTTTGCGCGCTGCAATCCACACCAACGGGGACGAGCTGGTGTGCGTCGCCTTGGAGGGACGCCCTAACCCTCGCTCGCATGTTCGCATTATATTTTATTAAGTTTTGTAATTCTGTTATAACTTTTCTCTGGACTTCATATTTTAGTTTTCTTTTTATCATTATATCTTCATTACTTTTCCTTGTTAATTGTAGATTAGATAGTAAAATGTAATGATTAATAATCTCTCTTTGGAATGTTTATTATTTAGTGTTATAATTTTTCTTGTATGTTGGTAATTGTTACTGTAATCTTTCTTTGGAATGTTTAGTATTAGTGATAAAAGTATATTGTAAGGTAGATAATTGCTAGTTAACGTACTGCAACTTTGACACTTTGACTCATCTGACATTAACACCTCTCACTTTTGTGTCTATGGTATGTTAATTGAAATTATTGTTAAGTGAATTAAACATTTCTTTCCATAATGCTGGCAGGTAGTTTACTGATGACTTATTTATTTTTGAATTATTTATTTTATAATTATATATATTATAATACATACATATAATAATACATATTTACTTAGTTTTACATATATTTAGTAATCAGATATAATTTAGTATGATTTCTTCAGATGATAGTGTTCGGAGTTCCAATTCCTTCGCTTTGATTCTGCCTCCGATGGATTAAGCAGTATTGACAGCTTTGAAAGTATTGCACCCTTAAATATTATGTTAGATTCAACTTTTTCTGAATCTAACAAAAACTTTAACGCTATTCACACAAATGCTCAAAGAATTCCTGCTCATTACCCCGACATGTTGTCAAGTTTTAATAGCAAAAACATACACGCTATCCTTGTTTCGGAGTCGTGGTTAAAACCATGTCTTCCATCAACTTCCTACTCGCTTCCAGGTTTTCATTTGATTCGTAACGACCGTACCGATCGGGGCGGTGGTGGTGTTGCTATTTATCTGCGCTCACATATACCTTTTTTCAGTAATTCAAGTTTCAAATGGTTCGCAGACTGGAAACGAAGCTGAATTTCTCTTTATCGAAGTTCTTCTTGGTCATACAAAATTACTTCTTGGAGTTTTTTACAGTCCCTCTCTCACTGTCGACTACTTCACCACGTTAGAAAATATTCTTGACAATCTTACACCTATCTATTGTCACAGTGTTATTATGGGTGATTTTAATACCTGTCTTTTAAAAAACAACGCTAGATCAATAAAACTTAAATCTATTATTGAAGCAGCAAATTTAAAACTTCTTCCTACTTCTGCCACACACTTTTTCCCGAACTGTGCCCCTTCTCTTCTCGACATAATGTTTGTGTCTTAACCTGACCATGTTCTTAAATTTGGGCAACATGCTGCTGATTCTTTTTCCTATCACGACCTTTTATACTTGTCATACAAAATCCGTCCCCCTAAAGCTAAGTCAAGGATACTACTTCAGCGTAACTTTAGTGACTTGGATTTGGAGCAGCTTTTAAATGACGCTGTAAAGATTGATTGGAGTGTAGTCGTCAATGCGTCTACTGTTGATGAACAGGTTGCTTTGTTCAACTCTCTGTTAATTCAGCTTTACGACGTACATGCTCCTGTTCGTCCAGTGCGTGTAAAGCATCCTCCCTCTCCTTGGCTGACCGATGATATTAAAAAAATCATCCACATTAAAAATTGAGTCAAAGCTAAATACAAGTCAGTCCCTAGCGATTTGAATAGAGAGAAGTATAGATTAGTACGGAATCGTTGCAACAATCTGTGTAGAAAAGCACAACGACGCCATATCCATGAATCAGTACAAGATCCTGATCCTGCTAGGGTCTGGAAATTTCTTAAGTCCTTAGGAGTTGGGAAATTACGACAAAATCTCACACACCATAACCTTGATCTCAATCAACTTACTCGTAATTTGCATTTCTCATCTTCGTCTTGCATTAACGATAAAGCAAAACATAATACTTTAGATTCTCTTTCAAAAGCTCCCACTCCGGACACCCCTGCTTTTAATTTTAGCCAATTTAACAGTTGTGATGTTAAGAGAGCCATAATGTCCATCCATTCAAATTCGATTGGTAGTGACTGCATTAGTCGGAAAATGGTCATCCCTCTCATTGATCTCCTTTTACCTATAATCACGTCTATCCTGAATAAATCACTGAATTCTGCTTTTTTCCCTTCAGCTTGGAAAGACGCATTTGTAGTTCCTCTTCCGAAAAAGTCAAATCCCTCTAGTTTTTCCGATTATAGACCTATCTCTATTTTGCCTTTCTTTTCCAAAGTTCTAGAACGTCTTGTGCACAATCAATTAAGCACCTATCTTTTAAAACACAATCTTTTAAATCCCTTGCAATCCGGTTTCCATCCTGGCCATAGTACGAATACTGCACTTTTACAAATCACTGATGATATTCAGTATGGTATGGAGAAACAAAAGCTTACTATTCTCACGTTGCTTGATTTTAGTAACGCATTTAATACTGTAGATTTTGATATCTTGTTAAGCATCCTACGCTCTCTCAACATATCTCCAACTGTAGTTGACTGGTTTCGAAGTTACTTGTTTGGTCGCTGCTAGCGAATTCAGGTGCAAGAGGTTTTCTCCACCTGGATTACTACAGCTGCTGGTGTACCACAAGGTGGCGTGTTGTCTCCTCTCCTTTTTGCAATTTTCATTAACTCTATAAGTCATAATTTGTCCTCTCCCTACCACTAGAATGGTCATGATCTCCAAATCTATACTCAGTCCTCTCTTGAAGATCTATCTAAAGCAGTTGACACTATTAACGCTGATCTGACTTGTATTTCGAATTGGAGTAAATGTTATGGTTTAACGATTAATCCTAAGAAAACTCAGGTCTTTGTCATCGGTAGTTCTAGATTAATTGGTAAAATTGACTGGTCTTCCCTACCCCCTATTATACTAGACTGCACTCTAATCCCCTACAGTAATAAGGTTAAAAACCTGCGGTTGTATCTTGACTCCTGTATGTCTTGGACCTCACGAATTTTTTACTTTTTTTTATTTTCTAAATCCCGCTTGTACATCCCATATTTTCTCGTCTGTTTCATTCACAACCCTTTCAATCAACACGTTCGCATACAATTTACCGACGACGCTAAGAAGGCTTATACCACGGTAATTTATGCAGTCCTGCCGTGACCCTTTTCCCTTATACAATGGCACGATTACGGCTTTGCACCAGTCTCCCGGCACTTGCCCATTTGGCCAGCACAGATTGAAAAGGCGGTACAACTGACTAGCCACCAGACCCTGTCCAGCCCTCAGCATCTTGACGGTAATCCTGTCATACTCTGCAGCCTTACCTAATCTCATACTTTTCAACGCTTTCACTATTTCATCCATGCTTATCTCATTTTCATCAACATTTATATTCGTTTCCGTGGAAGGTGGCAGATGCTGTACCTGCACTTATTCTCTTTCAAACAAACTTTCAAAATACTCTTTCCATCTCTTTAACACACATTCTTCTCCTTTTATAATGCTCCCATCTTGACTCCTGATTGTACTCAGCTCCGAGGTAGAAGTTTTTCCTCTGCCTGTTTTGATGGTTTTCCAGAAAAACTTAATGTTTGACTGGAAATCTTCAGTGAGCCTCCTATCGAAATCATCTTTTCGTTCTTCTTTCTTTCTAGACACAGTTTCTTTCGCTGCTGTTTTCAATCTTTTATACTTCGTTCTTGCTTCCTTTATCTCGTCATCCGTTATAATAATCTTGTTATAATATATATATATATATATATATATATATATATATATATATATATATATATATATATATATATATATATATATAATCCGTATAAATAGTTTTATTCGATTTACTGTCTAAGTTATTCTGTTAGCGATTTTAATTTTCTATTTGAACAGCAAGCCATCCTAACTTGGAAATTCCTGCAAAATATTGTGAAAATTCGTAATTTTGCAATTTCGCGTTCGCTTGCTCGGGCTAACTTGATTTGCTGGCTTAGCAAATAGGATCACAAAATTTTTATGACACCATATTTTCATGTATACCGTCTTGACTATTTCCGTTTTACTTTTTTAATCATAAAGATTTTGTGTAAAATAAATATTTTTTTTAAAAATAAGTATAATAAAGGGAGATACATTTGTTAAACTTATTTTTACGATGTTACGAATTTGTTATATATATATATATATATATATATATATATATATATATATATAACAAATGTACAGATTTAAAATGTACTAAGGCTGTTATTTTTTTAAAGTTTTATATCACCCTTAACTTAAGAAACTACTGTATTTACGAGAGTGTATAATTTGTAATTCTATATATATATATATATATATATATATATATAGAATTACAAATTATACACTCTCGTAAATACACGCATTTGGGCAGCGCGGCGGACACTTCCTTGCCCTAAAACCCTCTCAGAAATGAGGGGAGGCCTGAGCCCAGCAGTGGGACGTATATAGGCTGTAACTTTACTTTCCTTATAATATAAACACGTAACGCATCCAAAGGGGCACTTGTACAGATTTAAAATGTACTAAGGCTGTTATTTTTTTAAAGTTTTATATCACCCTTAACTTAAGAAACTACTGTATTTACGAGAGTGTATAATTTGTAATTCTATATATATATATATATATATATATATATATATATATATATATATATATATATATATATATATATATATATATATATATATATATATATATATATATATGTTGACGAACTTCACATGTCTTCGAAATATTTTTTTTCTTATTCCTCAGACATGCAGGTTTCCTCACGATGTTTTCCTTCACCGCCGAGCACGTGGTAAATCAGCACTTAAAATTGCAATTAACAATTTCATTGGTGCCGGCGGGGATCGAACCCGTGTTACTCGCGTTCTGTTATATTTACAGCGAGCGTTAACCACTGAGCTACCACGGCTCCTCCTGTTTATATTATGCTAGTAAACAAAATCAAATTGTTATCAATATGTGGAAAAAAAGAAAAAGGTTTGGTACAGTTACAAGATCATGTTAAATCGAAATAAAAGTTATCTAACACTGTTCCCAAAGCAAGGTATTTCATATTTTATACGTATCTCTAAAAATAATTATAATATGTAACTAACACTGTTCCCAAAGCAAGGTATTTCATATTTTATACGTATCTCTAAAAATAATTATAATATGTTATGTTAAAAAAGCTACTATACTGCGTAAATAATAAAAATATTCTATTACAAAACTGATTAAAAACCAATAGCTGCATGATAGAATCCATAACAAGTAGACTATAAGACCATTGAAATACTGTTTAAGCTATTTAGTAAATTGCAATTTTAGGACCCACAAGAACAAAATTTAAAATACAGTTTTAGAATTACTAGACATTAATTTTAGTCTATACCATTATTTTCAGTTTGACAGATGTTCATTGTGCCCCAATTGCCTTCATATTCATTAATTTAATATATTTTATTCTAACCTATGCAACCGACATTTAGTTACTGTATTTATCATTTCGTCCTTATATTAATGGGTTATTTTGCTGGGGCCACAATTATTTTATTTAAAAAATATACAAGTTTACCTTAGATCCAATTTTGTACTTTCAATTTACCTAACCGTCAAAACTCAACTCCAATCCGAGTATAATATTTATATGCTAATTTTTTTTACTTTCAATGTCGTCATCATTCAATAAACCATATAAATATAATCTAGTGTTTTATATTCTTTTGTAATTTCGTTCGTAACCCGATTTAGAACACTTATCTTTGAAAGTTACTTATAAGCAATGACATATAAGTAGTAGCAATAGACCGGACATCAGCAACATAATTGACGTCTGTAACATTTGTTCTATAGGATATATCTCCGATTTTTGGCATTTAGTCTAAGTGACATCGTCAAAAGGTCGAGACGCATTCGTTATATAAATTTAAAAAATATTTTTAAAGAAAATATGTCCGGTTGTGCATTAACGAATTGTAAGTCACGATATGGAGCAAAAAATGAACGTGATTTCGGTTTATTATCGTAAGAATAATGTATAATCTTTATATTTTATTATTTCTGGTAGATTGTTCTAGTACATTTATTGTAATTATTAAATTACCCTCTGTTATCCAGTAACGTCACTATTTATTTACCAATGTGTTCGTGATTTACGACGTGCCTAAAACGGATTTTTGCCTTAGGCTACGGTCTCCATTTAAATGCGACGTCCGACTTCAGCGTAAACGTTCCGATCGGCGTCTGAACGCCAGGCACAGCGTCAGCGGTCGACATATCTTAGCAACGGACGACGTCTAGACTTTTGTTTCGATCAACAACAGTTAAGTAGCAGACAATAACTCGTCTTTTTCTTTATTAAAGTTTGTCATCTTGTACTGACGCTAGACACGACCCTCACGCTGCAATGGTTCGAAATAACTAGAGACGCAGCGCAAAGCGTCTTAACGCCGCCTACGACGTCCATACGTCGACATTAGCTTGTGAAAGAGACCACAACAGTACATTTCTATAGTAAGCATCGTAACGCGGCGTACGGCGGCACGCTGTAAGCGGCCGATGGCGTTTATAGGAGACCACCGCCTTATATTTAGTAGCGTCACCTAATGGGGAATAGCTAAAATGCTTTGTTACAAATTTCAACAAAATGATGAAATTTGTGGAGTTACGGTCGAATTTCAACCGCTGGGCGAAAACTACTAATAACTAATATACAAATTACATTTTTGAATTTACTTATTCTTACCTTCCATGTGACATTCTATGTGAAAGAAACGGTAGATGTTAATATACAAATTATACATATTTAGAATTAACTTATTAATAAATAAATAAATTTCAATTACAAAAATATAGAAACACACTGTGTCCACTTTGTTGTAACAGTAGGACGGAGCGGTTTGAGTGCTTTATTAATCAGACAGTATCCAGAATGGCAACTGCTAGACCTGCCTGCCGCACGCGCCGCTACATGCTCTAGGCCGTACCTTGTCTTTGCGCTACGAGTTATTCTACAAGTCTACGTATAACGTAGCCGCGTAGAATTAGATTAAATTAAATTAAATAAATTAAATAAATTATTATTATTATTATGATTACAAATGGAATTCAAAAAATCAAACACAACAAAAGTAAGGTCCAAGTCCTCTCCCAAGGTCCACTTCAGCACTCCATCTAGTGGGGAGTGCAAAATATTTTTTTACAATGAGTTTATAATGGAATGCCCTAAATTCAAGAAAAATAATCAATTTAATATATTGTAGTTTGTGTATAGATATTGCAAGTAACAACTTGTGATTAGCAAGTTAACTTTGAATTTTATAAAAAGGTATAGTCAGTAAAAACATGTGTAGGCTAAACGCATAATTTTGTTATAAATAAAAGTTTAAAATGTATTTGCATTTTAAAAAGCCTATTTTCATCTACTATGTTGATTATTCATGAGCTTAATTAACAACGTTTGTAATAGAGTAACTAGGTTAAATTTTGAATGTATAATTAAATGCTTACGATGAAAACATGTATTTGTAATTGGACCTTAAATTGTTGGTGTTGTGTAATTCTAAAATAAAGTATAATTTAAATTTGTATTTTGGGTAATTATAAAATAATTCAAAATTACGAAATATTTTAAATATGTTGTGGAATACATATTTCTTTAAAATCACTGACAGAGAATAATATGATAAAAAATTGCAGACTTATCGGAACATTTATGTCGTCACTTCAGCTATATTATATCGTCTATTCTAGATGGCCTCCGCCATTATATCAGATTCGATAGCTCACAAATCCTCACAAAAGAACATTGGTTCATACCAGTTATGATTCGGGGGGCTGAAAATGAACATTTATTGAATTAAGTAAATACAACAAAAATTTAAAAATTATTAAATAACGTGCTTGTTGATGGGGAAAAAAGTTTCTCGAGTAGCATCCCCGTTAAGTTGAAACAATATAGGGAAATGTTTCAAAATGTTATTGTTTCATAAGGACTTGTTGTGAAAACTACAAACTTCTTTTTGCTATGTTCAATAAGTTGATTTAGTTTATATTTTATATTACATTTTATATTTTAAAACAAAGGAAATATTATAATATAATTAATTAATTAATAAAGTACTTTGCGCAACGATAATATACAATTCACGAAAGCATTTCTTTAAGTAAGACTATATTTCCAAATAACTAACATTTCTTTTTCTTTTTTGCACACTGAAATACAGAATAGGAATACAATTTGAAGAATATATACATCAAGTGATCGTATGAATCTGAAAGTGATTTCTTCTAGACAATCTTTACATAGAGGATCTTTGCATAAAAAAGGGTTTAAAGGTATATATGCAAACTATAAATTTAGATAAGTACAAATGATAGCGGTCAAAGTATGGAAACATAAAAATAAATTAATTTATATATTAGTGTTTGAAGTAATAGGATTAGATATAGTAAATAGGATAAGACTAAAAATAGTACCAAAAAATTTATCACAACGGATGGGGAGAGGAAATGAATTCCACAAGCGGACAGCAGTGACAATAAAGGATTTCCGAAAGAATTAAGAAGATCGCACTGGATTAGAGAGGGAAAGGTTGACAGAAGGTCAAAAGCAACTGATCATTGCCAAGAGAATGATACCAGAAACGATATTTTTAGTAACGAGGAGTAAAGAAATTAAACAACACGCTGTATAAAGCAGAGAACATGAAACTTCCTACCAACCTATACTTTTCTCAATTCAAATCACTAGGAACCTATTTGTTTTTTGCTTTGGAATAATTTTTTTATATCATCAGTCAGCTAAGGAGAGAGAGAGGATGCCTAACACGCACTGAACGAACAGGAATATTAACATCGCTAAGCAGAAATATCAGGTAATTGAATATAACCTGTACATCAACAGTAGGCGCAACAATCAATCTTTACAGCGCGGATTGTTTTAAAAGCTGCTCCAAGTCCAAGTCCCCAAGGTTGCGCTGGGATAGCTTAGCTTTAGCTTTATGGAGACAACTATAAAATGTTGTGATGAGAAAAAGCATCAGTAACATATTACCCAAATTTTTAACTGTAGGCACAAACACTATATCGATATGAAAGAGCACAGTTCGGGAAGGAAAGTGGGAAGGAAAGTAGGGAGAAGTTTTAAATTTGCTGCTTCGATAGTGTATTTTAGTTTGATTGATCTAGTGTTGTTTTTAATAGACGACTACTAAAATCTCATTACTCTACTGCTAGTATAGCACGTATTACATGTACAAGTAGATATCTTCCTTAACAGTTTTTATAAATCATGATGAAAATGTCCTCAAATTTCCTCAAACTGTAATAAAGGTTCAAACGAATATTATCACAGACGTGGATAAACGATTTCATTTTATTGTGTTCACTATTTTTCATGAAACGAGTTCGATCGATGGATCAGTCAAGTTTATCGTTCCATCATCTAGTGAGCCCTCGCTAGCAGCGTCCTGAAGTGGAACTTTTAATCAATTTCTCGCACCTCAGTTATTTTGTTACGGTATTATAACTCCTGATTATTTTAAGTTAGAATTGCTCCCCCAATAAAAAGTTACCCCATATTGTAAAGAATATCAACCACTAACGTACTCTACATATTGATATCCTTTAAAAGAATGGTTTATAATCGATAGAAATCGTTAATCCACTCAAACCAACTCTGTCATTTGTTTACAACAACCAGTCTTTTTAACAAAGTAAAACATTTGTAAAGTATCGTTCTCATAATTAATTATCATTTCATTGTGGTTCCTTTTAAATCCATTTAGTGTTTATATTATTGAAACAAAACTCGCTTGTATTATTATCAGTAGATATGTTAAGAAAATACATTTTAACTCAGCTTTCGCAACACGTCTCCGTCACGTACATGCCATAAACTCCGCGCGTAGAGCATTACCTATGCTCGATGGAAAACAAGTGATAAAAACGAAAGCGCAACTCGTGCAACAATAATGTTATGTTCTATTCGCAATACAGAAAACTCGTTTGTTATGCTTTGAATATTTTTTTTCTGGCAGTGCCTTTCGCTAATATCGCAAAAAGACAGCAAACATTTGATTTATGAAAGTACGATATTGCAGACTAATATTACTTTTAAGTAATCTACGATGACTCTTCTATACATGTAGTAAAAATTAATATTACATTTCAATGTTTTAATTGCCGCTACGCGACTACGTGATCAGCTTTATTGAATTGCTGCCATCGTAAAATATAACACGTTTTCTTGGTATAATTTATCATATAATAAAGCAGAGCTTTTAAGTTAATTAAATATAACATAAAATATTATAAAATACGTCAGTTTTATGATGCTTTCTTATACTAAATTTAATACTATACATTTAATTAACTGAAAGAGGGCTTTCATAAAATAACTTTACAAGCTCTCAAAGTAAATTAGTCAGTTTTTAAGTATTTAGAATTTCTTAGATAAGGTACTAATTTAATACTGAAAGTACACAACTATGGATACATAGTCCGAAATAAAGACTATATTATTATTGTTAAGTCTAATCAATTTCTCTACAAGTCGCAGGAGTGCACAAACGTAACTATGGATTTGACCTTCCTTGAATAGGGCAAACAAAAAGGTCTAAAAACAAGGTAAAAGAATATTATAGTATAATATGCGTATTAAAATATATATATACTCTCAAAAAATAATGTGCAAGGTTAATGAAATAAATAAAATATATAATAAACGTTATAAATTCAAGAACATGGCTGGGTGCTTCTATTTGCACGCGGGTTTGAGTGTAAAATCTATACGAAGGTTTAAATAACAAATAAAATAAATCAGAAACCATAAAAAGAGTAAGACATTAAGATACTGTTGTGGCGGCGCTGTCGTCGCGCCGCAAGCGAAACACACCGAAGCTTAAATCACGCTATCAACATTCCGAATCATAAACAGCATATATAGAACATCTCCGAACTATCACATGGAGCGTTGGCCGCTCCCCGGGCATAGCACCTTGCCCGGCGGGAGATCTCCCCTTTTCCTTCTACGGCCACAGTGGTGACCATCCGACGTGATCTGAACACGCAACCAACAACCTTCGGAAACTACAACTTCAAGCCTTCGTTATTATCCTCAAGAACTCCCACCATTCACTATTGAGAATCGTCTTCTGCAGTCTTCAGTTCCTGCAAGCCCGTCCAACTTGTCTTCATCTCGACTCACCGCAGATTTATAAGGCAGACTTCTGGCACTTGCTCCGGCACATCGTTCTCACCGGCATCACTTGCCAGTGCGTAGTACGGCATGCATTACACATCGGCATATTATTCGCACCGGTGTCACTTGCCCTTACGCACACAGCATGCATTCCCCACCGGCATTAAAAGGACACACCGGCAATCGGACTGCACTATCGACCTCCGGTCTGAGCAGGGGGGTGATGTGGCGGCGCTGTCGTCGCGCCGCAAGCGAAACACACCGAAGCTTAAATCACGCTATCAACATTCCGAATCATAAACAGCATATATAGAACATCTCCGAACTATCACATGGATCGTTGGCCGCTCCCCGGGCATAACACCCCGTAAAAAATCTGGGGTTTATCTAGATTCTACCTTGTCGTGGTCGCAGCAGCTAAAACAAGTGAGCAAAAAGGTCTTTGCTACTATGGGTTCACTTCGTCGTTTACGTTCTTTTCTCCCCATTCCCACCAAGATTATGTTACAATCCTTACTTCTCTCTATTCTCGATTATGCGGACGCAAGTTACCTCGATTTAACGGAAGACCAACTGAACAAACTTGAGCGAATTCAAAATATTGCAATTAGGTTCATATTTGGTTTGCGCAAATATGATCATGTATCCGAATATCGTTTACAGCTCAAGTGGTTACCCATTCGCTTTCGCCGGAATTTGCAAACTGTATCTCTTCTGTACTGTGTGTTGTTCAATCCTTTGACTCCAAGCTACTTGAAGGAAAACTTTAAGTTTCTTGGTCATGATCGACCTGATAGAGTTCTTCGGTCAGCCGGCGAACTAATTCTAGAACCATGTTCATTTCGAACAAAATTTATGAAATATTCTTTTACGAGCCAAGCCATAAGGTTATGGAATGAACTTCCACTCCAAATTCAACGTGCACAAACTTTGGAAAGTTTCTAAAGTGACGTCAAGAAGCATTACCTAACACTTTGTGGTTATTGATAACCAATTCTAGCAACAGATAGTTATTCTGTGTTTTTCTTTTTTGTTTTATATTTATTTATTTATTATCTATGTATATATATGTGTGTGTATATATTTATATATATAAACCTATTTATTAGTATGTATGTTTATTTTATTATTATTATTTTTATGTATTATTGTGGTATTTCAACAAAATGTTGTTTAGTTTATTTAGATATTAGAATGTAAGTGTAACATAAAACGCACCCCCTCCTACTGTTCTTAATTCCAGTTTCTCCTTAGCCCAAAGGTTGTCTGGAAGAGATCGCTCTTTAGCGATAAGACCGCCATATTGTACATACGTATATATTAAGTTTTCTCTGTAATGTATTTATTTGTTGTATATGTGTGGTGTACAATAAAGTATATACTACTACTACTACTACTACCTTGCCCGGCGGGAGATCTCCCCTTTTCCTTCTACGGCCACACTGTTAACTCCTCGAGCGCTTCTTTTATTGTAGATCTGAGCCCAATGGCCTGCCTTTCTCGTCATTAATTCCATAAAACACATGTCACCTCAGCAATTCAGGCTAGACGCCGACTCAAGACTGGATAAAGGGGAATTAATATGCGAACGTTTTCACAAATTGTCAATCTCACTAGCACGCGAGCCACTCTGCGGAACGGTGGACGTAGCTCGACGGGAGACAAAATGCCAAAACTAAATCCTAGGACTGGGCTAATGATGAGAACCATCTGTCTGCCTAAATGGATGGGTGAGTATGGGTAACTCTGTAGTATGTGTATGATAAAAATTCATACACAATATTTCATGATAAAATTAAAATATTATGTTGTATACTTTTCATAATCTTTTTAAGGCTACTTACCCAAAGGGTAAAATGAAGCTTTATTAATGTCACTTTGCTATCTGTATATATCTATGTCTGTCTGTCCATCTGAAGGGTACAGCAATAACATGTGGAGATTTCAATTAATACTTCTGATATGAATATTTATTTCGATTATTATTGAAAAAAAAGTTAATTGAAAATAATTTCACTTCAACGTCATTTGGTCGGTACGGATGTGAACAAGATATTTTTTGAAAAACTGACCTTATCACTTCGATCTTTTTTTATTAGCTTTAGATATTAATCCTTTGGAAGCCTTTTGAATTTTGACTATTGTAAACCATCCTGTTCGTTAATATTTTAATTGTTAGGCGGCAGTAATGCATAACCCCGCGCTTTGCGTTTAAGGCTTGCAAAATTCAATGTGTTATTATTATTATTTTTATTAATTATTTGATAATTTTTTCGGTTACAAAATACGAATTACCAGTTTAGACTGCTTTGATTATGGTTTGAGATAAACTCAAAATCCAAACTGGTCAGGAATATACATTTTCACTGTATTATGTAACTTAAATATACCGTATTTAAACAACAAACAATGAAAACTTTAATTCATATTGTTGTTTGTAAGCTGTGACCTAAACAAACAAACACCGCAGTAGCATAATAAGTCTATGACAAACACTTATTATTTAGTGCAATGCCTAGCTCGAAAAGGATACATTTCATAATGTTGATAATTTATGTAAATATTGAATTTATAACTTAATATAAATAATTTTCTGCTGGAGCTCCGTAGATAAGAGAAAGTAAATAGTAAGTATATTATTTTTGTGGGCCATGGACTACGTGGGCTAGAATATTATAGGACGAAACATACAAAATAAAAAACCGGCTTGGTATCTCTACGCTCTAGTGATTGATAAAATGATCTATGTGACAAAATTACCAAGCATATTGCGCGGACGACTCTAACTTGTTACTTTATACGTATAAACGCAAGGAAAATAAATTTCCCCATAAATTAGACCTAGCTTTTATGGAAGTCGTTAGAGCCGTTTTCGAGAACGCCATTACAAAAAAATGTATATAAATATGTTACCAGTATAGAACTAAAATAAACGATAAAGGTCTGTAAAAAAAAACAATCATTTCTAATTTTTGTTTCGTTGGACATTCATTTCGCAAAAGAAAAATGAGAAAAATACTTCGTGATATTGTTTGCTTTGTTAGGACTGTCAAGTTCACTACTAATGTTTAATCGTGTTGTATTTTTGTGTTTTTCGATTTAAGTACAGACACGGCGACTGCCAATATACAGCATTAATATAAAACTGCAATAGAATAGTAAATAGGTTCCTTAACATTAGACTTTGGGTTCTACGGGGAGCAGTTCAATGCATGCGTCACAAAATTGTGATGTATGACATAATTATTAGACATAAGAATTATTATATGTTTGTTGATGGCAGTGGTGTACGGTAAAACTGTATAGCCTATGTTTGTACCGTAATATATCAATTCAAATATTGTAAAATTATCGTAAAATAAATGGAAAAAAAAGAGAAAGCAATGCTTAGAGTGTGTCTAGTAGATACGTGACAGTAATGCGGTAACCTTGATCTCAATAAAATCAAAGTAATCGATATAGTCCAAAGGATCAGTAAGTTGAAGTGACAATACCGATGGAGAAAAAAGTTTCTCGAGTAGCCTGGTACCCGTAATCGGAGAGAAGGGCAATTCTACGAGCTATACGGCCGGCCCCTTCACATTTCAGCTTACTTGTGCTTCCGCATACTACCAACAGTGAAGGACTTAATGTTCAATTAGTTCAAACACTGTTGATATTTTTTAAAATATCGGATTTTCGACATATCTATAAATAAACTTATATGTAAAACTCCGATATTAATATATTTATAATGATCGATATAACAAAAATCTACTATTTTAAAAAATATCAACATTTTTAGTTTGAACTGATCAGTTGGAATGATCAGTTGAACTGACGACGAACTGATGAAGATCCATATGCTATCGACGTATGACTGTTTGATTTAGGTAAACAAATATGTCAAAAGTTTTGTTGTAGTATCCCCAATAACTACCTACATAGGTGTGATATGGACGTTATACATTATTTACATTTATTAGGTACGTTACACGATTCAAGAGCAATTTAATATTCCGTAGCTTAAAACGTAGCCTTTAAGCTTTTATCTTATTTACAATGAAATGTGGTAACAAGGAAAAAAGCGATAATCGCGCTGATTACTGAAAAATTCATACCCATTTATTCATTTAGTTCATTACTTCGTTATTGGTCTGAGTAATGGTGCCTGCGGGAATTCTGAAACAAGCTAACACAGTATTACGTACGTAGTAAATAATATTATATTTATTCTGTGGTATTACTAGCATGTCACCTCACCTATACCTAATTTAATTATGGTGACATCACGATGCAGATTTTAGTATCTAAATATATTAAACATAATCTGATCAGGTCACCCAATAAATTTACTGGCTCGTATACACGGCCATGCTTTTAGTTATAGATATATTATGTAGTTGCTATATTATATTGCACAATAGTAATTTTGGTTTAAATTTCCTGTGTTAGGTAGAAAGCTCATTAAACTCTCGTCTGCATATCAAGATGTAAACATTATAATTTTTTTATAGGATAGGGTGACAAACGAGCACACAGTCCACCTGATGGTAAGTGGTTACTGTGTGTCTCCGGTTCTCTACACTCACCATACGAAATACAGCAGCATTAAGCTACTATTTCACGCTGGTATTCTGTGAGAGCGTGGTCCTTCCCCGGTCGAGCCGACCCATTCGTGCTACAACTATACTACCAATATAACTGCAGCATGGCTCTACCACGTATAATATAATTTTAGAATATAATGCATCATCACACAATTAAATATATTTTACACCTGAAAAAAAAAAGGAGAACCTGTTTCTTATTTTGCAGTCTTACTTCCCCGTGCTGCTATCATCGAGGCAATCTAAAGACGAAGCGAAGAATGAAGGAATAAATGTTTAACCTTGACTAACCTTCCTATTGGATCATATATACTGGGTGACAATTTTTACCGCCTGAAAAATATTATGGTGTTTTGCGTAAGTGACATAGAAGCTATCCTCGAAAGTATTTGTAAAATATAACAAAATATAACTAGATAGGTAAATTTCCGAATCTCCAAAATGCATAAAAATATTTCCTGCATAATGAAAAAACTAAAACTCAAAAATTTAATTATCATACAGCCCTACTCCTCGCAGTATAGTGACAAGAACGCTGGCAGGGTTTCCTTTGAGCGGGAAAAAACCACCCCTCTCATTATATTATGTAAACAAATATTACAAAAATAAAAGGTTGTAACTAGAATTTTATCTACATCATACAACAAACGTTTATGTAAACGATGTGTGTAGCTTGTTTTTGCCGTGACTCTCATCTCACATGTCCGGTTTAATTAACTTTTGCAAGGTCAGCTCGACGACGACGGTAATTAATTTTGTGTGTAACTAAGTGTGAAACTGTAGCAATCTAAAGTTTGTCGATGTCTATGTGGCCATACACTGGAAAGGTTTTAAGGTTAATAAATAAAATAATAATAAAAATAAAAAAATGTCATCAAGACCTAAAGAGTTTTAATCAAAATTAACAACAAATTATATTTTACTACCCAGGTCAATTTGGTGAAGTAATATTTTTAATGCCTGTGTCTTTTTATTGTGATACTTTGACCAACTATTTGAATGTATTAAGTTTAAGATAGTCTTAATATCTTAATATATATAAATTACGTGTCACGTTCTTTGTCCGCGATGGACTTCTAAACTACTCAACCGATTATAATCAAAGTTGCACACCGTGTGCGGTTTATTCCAACTTGAGAGATAGGATAGTTTTTTTTTTGCCCATGAGTGACCCACAATTTTTTTTTGTACATGACAAGGACATGACAAAGGGTCGTCGAAAAGGGCAGAACAACGTCTGCCTATCAAGCTAGTTACTTAAATGTAAATGAGGTACATGTAATTGTCATTTTATAGCCAAAGTAATTTTGCCGAAATCATTCTTTAATGACTACCGAAGTTATACCTGTCTATATCATTATCATCATCATCATTACAGCCCTTCACATGTCCACTGCTGAGCATGGGTTTCCCCGAAGGAATTGTTAATAAGCTAGTAGAAGCGATACAAGCCGTTAAACAAGTTTCAATAAATCCCCCTTTTACTACTGTTGAGTTATTTAAATGTACAGCAATAGAGAGTAAGTGGAGAAGTTTACGTCCTTTAGGTAACGAATAGAACGAACGAACGGTCGTAGAATACGCCTTCAACGCTAATTTCATAGTAAGCGAACCATTCAAGATCAATTCCCACTATCAACAACGAAATAGTTAATCACATTTTCAATCAGTGATTAAGGAAACCTTTTTAAGAGAACCAGAACCATGTTTTATCTACACTAATATTATAAAGATTTAGATATTTATTAGATTTAGATTTAGATAATAAGAGAATTTGTTTGTTTGTATTGAATAGGCTCCAAAACTACTAGATCGATTCGAAAAATTCTTTCATCGTTGAAATCCTAAATTATCTCTGATGAATAAAGGCTATAGTACATTTTCAAAAAGTTAGGGATCCGTATGAAAACTTCGTTAATGTAACCCTCGGCGTGAAAAAAATTCCAAAAGAATCCTTATATCGCATACGCTGCGGAAACTATTGACAATAGAGCAAAGTTATGTACGACAGTTTTATAGAAGATATCAATATCTACCAAAAAGCCCGTGATGGCATATGTGTAACTATTACAGTTATGTCAAAATAACTACTTTTTCATGTTAAGTTATGCAATAGTAACGCCGAAAAATCCTTATATCATTTACGCTGCTTACGCTGTGGAAACTATCGACAATAGAGCAAAGTAATTTACTACAGTTTTATAGAATATATCAATATCTACAAAAAAGTGGCGATAACATAAGTCTAACTATTACAGTTATATCACAATAACTACTTTTTCATGTTAAAATATGCAAAGCCCCCTAGCATGTGCAATGCGATGAGGCTACTTATTAAGGAATTGAAGGAAAATTTAACTGTGGCGACCATCATCACCGGACTGTCAGCTGGTCAACTACCTCATATACCGAGCATATATTGCTGCCATAAAATAAAACAACATCAGATATAGTTTACAGGGAAGCTCTGAACTAATAAATTTATATTTTGAAGATATTATCTTTTTAAAAATAATATAATAATATTTCTAATTAAATGAAATGACCATAATTAAAAAAAGAACAAAAAAACAAATAGTAAAAAATTAATAACGAAAAAATAATCATCTACTTATACCTTAATACTATGAAGAAGAAAGATTTGTTTGTTTGTTTGTTTGTACCGAATAAACTCCCAAAACTACTAGACCGATTTTAATAATTTTTTCACCCATAGAAAGCTAAATTATCACAAAGTAACATAGGCCATAATTTATTTTCCAACAAATTCAGAGATCTTTAAGAAAATTGTAATCCAACGTAGAAAAATTTTGCTTATAAAATTCATTATTTGGAGTGCGTTGAGAACACTTGATGATACATAGAAATTATGTGCTACATGATTAATACTCATTATT
This sequence comes from Parnassius smintheus behrii, assembly GCA_036936625.1. Lineage (NCBI taxonomy): Eukaryota > Metazoa > Arthropoda > Insecta > Lepidoptera > Papilionidae > Parnassius > Parnassius smintheus. Next base: position 40,459,771 of record JAUPFT010000011.1, on the reverse strand, counting down.
ACCTTCAAAAAGTCCGCGTAAGGAATATATTTAACTATCATAATTAAGTCACAAGAGCTTTTGTGTTCTAAAATTTAATTAGATCACCGGTCGCAACAAAAGTCGGTTACAGTCGTATCGTAGTATTAATTATTAGTACCCGGTTGACCGAGCTTTGCTCGGTATTTTTCGCTCGGTTTTTCTTAATTCATGTGTTTTGGAAATTATATTTATATACAAATTACATACTGATGAAATACGAATAATATTTTTCGATCGTACCGACATAATAGAAAAAACTGAACTGGTTATTTGAATAAAAAATCAGGAGTGCAATTAGTTTAATTTAAATTTTCGTGTTTTTAAAAAATACTAAAAAAGGGCACGAAAAAATAGATTTTCTCAAAAAGGAACGAACTTGAAAAAACACTTAAAAAAAGTCGGTCGGTCGGGGCTCGAACCATGGTATTACGATTTTGTGACCGCCCAATATACCAATTAAGCTATTTGTAATCATTAATAAACTGTCAAAATTTACCTTCTTATTCTAACGATATTGTAGCAGTTTTTCATTGCCTAAAAACACGGACAAAAAGACAATTTCTAAAAATAAATCCTAGCTAGATCGATTTATTGCCCCCGAAACTCCCTGCACACAAAATTTTATGAAAATCGTTGGAGCCGTTTCCGAGATTCCGATTATCTATATATATATATATATATATATATATATATATATATATATATATATATATATATATATATACAAGACTTGCTCGTATTTATTATTCATTTCGTACATCATCTCGTTCCACACTTTTCATGTATCTTTAAAACTGAAGAAACCGCCTTTTGGGGCACTTTCTGAAGCATTCATCCGGGAGGGGGAGAGAGAGTGGATAAAATTTAACTTTGCTGTATAACATACATATGCCGATAGATAAAAGTAATACATTAATTTTGCCAATTTTTTTTTGCCAAAAAGATCGAACTAAATGAGCGAGGTGTCATGTCATGTCGCGCGACGCAGACACGTGATATACGCGGGTGAAACCCCGGGACACAGCTATATAAAATATTTTTAAAACAAAAACAATTTTTAAAAATTTTGTGTCTGTTTTTCTGTGTTCCAGATAATCTCCGAAATGACTGAACCAATTTTGTCAAGACTTTCACTGGCAGATAGCTGATATTATAAGGAGTAACTTAGTCTTATTTTTATTTTAGAAAAATAATTAGGGTCATTCGTAAAAAAATTCAAATCCATGGAATTCAATCGTAATAAATTTCACGCGAATGAAGTCGCGGGGAACAGCTCGTTATTTAGAAAGACTTCGTGAAGCCACAGTAAAACGTATTATGGCTGAACACGTACCTATTGGTTCGCTCGACCGGGGGATGGCCAAGCCCTCACAAAATCCCAGCGTAAAATAACTACTTAATGTAACGTGTATCGTATGGACAAAAACCGGGAAATCTTTATACTGATAACCAAGAAATCCATCATATACCGCAGAAGTCAACATATCTGATTCATACCTTGATCCCAAAACGGAATCCGATGTACAGCAGAAAGCTAATTGTTAATTTACTTTTGGATAGTGTATGTTTATCGCAATGATTTCAAAAAGAAGGATATGCCCATAGAATTATTAGGCTTATTATTTAATTAATAGTATAATAGAATTATTAGTCTAATTACTCTATGGATAGGCCCATCTAAAAATGTTTCTCATAACTTTTTCATACAAGAAAAAGTAGCGCATCTGTCATAATACAAACGTCATATCACAACACGACATAATCAGGGTCGGATTTTGTAGTATAATTATTATAATTGTACCATTATTTCACGGTTTGTATTATATAGTATCGTAATAATACTAAGCGAAAATACCATAATTTTACCTAAAGGTCGACTTGTTTTATTATTAGGTCCTTTTATTTTTTAATATTAACCCTACGATATCGAGAATTTCTTTATTGTACATGAGTACCGCGTTTTTTTAATAAAATTAGAATTAGCTCCCTTACTGGTCGATCGGTGCTCGATCGATGTATTTATGTTGCATCCTTTACAAAACTATAATGATTTTATACAATTATAATGAATAAACTCTATGCTCCGGAAGCAATCGGTTTGAAAACAGAATTTCAAAATATTTTATGAATCAGATTTTCAGATCCAATTAAGCAAATATGGTTTCTTTTGTACTCTTTTCATTTTACCCTTATTGAATATAAAATATATTAGGTACCAATATTCAAAACATAACTTACACTAAGTTTTTTAGACAAAAATAAAACAGAAATAAAAATAAAACCGTCAAAAAACGAAACGTATAGATAAACTAGACGCGTGATGCCAAAATCCCGGCACATTGGAAAAAAGAAACATGATACGTCAAACGTGATTATAATTTGTTTTAAATATTTTAATTTTATTTTCCACGTACAATATTTTTGAGAATCTAAATCCAACCCTGGCCTAATCTTGGTAACTAAACTAACTGTAAAATAAAATTTTAAAAATGCGTTTATATAATAATTTAATTGTAACAAAATAAATAAATGGTTATTAACCGATGATACGATATCCCATGTTCCTTTTTAATCTTTGTATCGTAATTTTTGCATCCTTTTACCACGCAACTAGACATATTTGTGATAAGCAAATCCGTCCTGCGCGCGCACCACTGTCGACCGATTCGCGTTGGCCCTAAACTGTAATTTTAGGGCCAGCGCACTGGTCTATTTTGGTTGTTCGGTCGGCCTGGTCCTTACGCTAGTAACATATAAGGCAATGGTTTATCACCATTTTAATAACATTTCATATATACCACACTCTCACTAAATACCAGCGCGAAATAGTAGCTAAATGCTGCTGTGTTTCGTATGGTGGGTGTAAAGAACCAGAGATTCTTTTTTACCGGTAACGAGGCATCCCATCTTAGTTCAAACTCATTAAGGATCAAAATCTGCATTTTGATCCTTAATCAGTTTGTTAGTCAATGTGTATGGGCCACAGCATCTAACAATAATAACAGTAGTCGTATATAACTGTTACGCCGCGCTCTAATCAGCGCACTAGCGCCATCTAGTGTCAGGAACGAGAGCGAGGGGAGCTTTGCAGTAAATGACATCACAAATCTTTCGACCGACAGCGCCACCCAAAGAACTAAGTTTCTGGAAAATCTACACTCGAATACTCGTTGCCTGGCGCGCATTTACCTGAATGTTCGGGACGCTTCTTTGCTAATTTAAACAAATAGGTGGCGCAAGATGCGATCGAGGCAGAGTGGAACTCGGCGACACAAGCGAAGCTTCGGAGCGGAATTGAGTGAATTAGTGTGTTTAGTTATTAGTGTTTTTAACTTTAATTTGTATAAAGTAAATTAAAGTGTTAATTTGGGTAATTCTATCGGCAATTTTTATTGTCACGAACCTCAAGCTCGTAACATAACAATAATAATAGTAACAAGAATATTTATTGTAAGTCATTTGAGCTTTACCGCTGGTTCGGTAAAATCTACTAAACAGCTAACAAGAATCTCGAGAGAAATAAGAAAAAAATATTTCGAAGACGTGAAGTTTGCCAACACGCATTGTGTTGAAGCGCCTGTCAAATTATATTAGTAGTTCTAATGCCAATATTAGTTCGTAAGCCGTGTAGGTTTTATATATATATATATATATATATATATATATATATATATATATATATATATATATATATATATATATATATATATATATATATAGCTGTTATGTTTTTTAAAACAAAATATAGTTGTATCTGTCATCGTTTGTAAAAAATTAGAAATAAAATAAAGGTCTATTGAGCAAATTACTGCATTTTATTATTAAAAGGATCATATTCCTATTCATGGTCCTAAATCGGAGCCGGATTTGAAAAAACGTAATTGGACAGATATTATTTAGTGGAATACGCTTGGGAAGTCTTAAATATTCATTGTTGGAAATACCACCGAGGGAGTGAAGATATTTAACCAAGAAAGCTGGAGTCTTAGCCCCTTATATATCGGACTATTATTTAATTTATTTAACCCAGCACTCATTATCAGGTAGTATTTTGTGTAAATCGACTGTTAATTTATCAGGTTAGTACCAACCAAATTACTTACAAAATAATTACGTATAACTTAAAGTATTTAATGAGCTAAAATTCATTTAATATTGTTTTATATAGTTTCTAATAACCGTCAAATCATAATTAAATTAAATTATAAAGCTTAGTTAAATTATATTGACGATATTATAATTTTTTTCTTTATTGGGTTTAAACTATCAAAATAAGTTAGGGAATTAGTTTTCATTTCTTTATAACTGTAAACAAAATTGTATAAAACTACTTATGAATTATATTACATTTTATAAAATATAAACTTCTTGTTTGTAGAATTTATCAGGCATTTGCACTAGTCTCCCAATGCCAGCCAACATGCCAGAAGATAAGGAGCAAATTAGGAAACAAGCTAGCTACAAGGGACAAATAACTGCTTTTTCAAATTATTTAAATTCACTAAAGGTATCTTCATTGGCTGCTACTGAGGTAAATGAGTTGCAATTACGTATTATAGTACGGCCGCTGCGTTATTACCGATTTGACAGATTATTCTTAAATTAATCGATATAACCTTGCACGAGCGACACATTTGCCGAATGATTTAGAATACCTCTTTAATATAAAACTTTATGTCAAAATGTCAGAATCAAGTAATTTTCCAAATAAACTCTGTTTCAAAACTTAAAATAGTTTGTAAATAATATGAAAACATTTATTTTTTGTTCTTTGGCGCGCTTGTACAAAGTTACATCGTGCGTCTAGTTTTCATAGTGATGTGCTTGATAGTATTCGGTCCGAATTCATTTGGAATAGATATGATATTTATTTTATTTGGATATTTTTATTTTACTTATTCCTTCGAGTAACTAGACTATAATGCTACCATTTTTTTGCGTCTCCTAATTGCACTGTGTTGCCAGTATCTCTATGATTTTTAAGATTTATGTGTGATCCAAAGACACAAATACTGTTTTCTATGATTTAAAAATAAATACAATTAAAATGATTATGTATAATTTTTAACATTCATAATATATAAAACAACATTTAATAAATATAATTTTCTTCCTCAATTAAGCAATGTTATAGGTGTATTTTTTAAGTAATTGGCGATACTATTCTGGCAACACCCTTACCACCGCTATTTTAATCTGTTTAGTGATTTAGTCGTCTTCCGTACTCTCGTGCGCACAGACTACGTTCTCTTGTGTAACCGTTGTTTTTGACTCGGCTTTCTCCTGTTTATCGTTGCGCTTTATTGGACTAATTTTGTTTGTGTTTGGTAATTTTGTTGAAAATGCCGAAACGAGGAAAAACATTGAATAGTCAATGTCGTGAGCTTGTAACAAAAGCCCGTGACAGGTGTTGATGTTTTTGATGCAGATGCAATAAGAAACCACATATTATATGGTTATTATACTAGGAACGAGTTTCCAACTAGACCTTTGCTTTTGGTCTCTTTAAAAGAAGCTGGCTTGTTTAAAGGCGGTAAAACGGCGTTGTCAAAACTATTGCACGAAATTGGGTTTGAATATAAAAAAACGAATAAAAGGAAAATATTAATGGAAAGATTTGATTCAATAATTAAAAGGAGCGAGTTTTTAAGAGAAGCCAGAAAAATCGAGTCTTGGGACAACGTCGTTTTTGTTGACGAAACATGGTTAAATGCGAACCACACTGTGTCACGCTCTTGGACTGACGAAACAAAAGCATCAACCTCAAAGGTTCCAATTGGAAAAGGATCGCGACTGATAATTTGTCACGCCGGTTCTGCTGGAAGTGGTTTCTTTGAAAATGGACTGCTGGCTTTCGCGTCAAAAAGTACTTCCGATTACCACGAGGAGATGGATACAGACACTTTTACGAATTGGTTCGAAAATCAATTATTACCCAGCCTGCCAGAGCCTTCTATCATAATAATGGACAACGCTTCATATCACTCGAAACAAGTGAATAAAGCGCCTACTCAGGCCGACAAGAAAGCTGATCTCGTAGCATGGCTACACCAAAATGGAATTGAAACTACTGCCGAAATGCTAAAGTCTGACTTAGTAAAGTTGGTACGCGAAAATAAAACATCAAGAGTCCGTTATGAAGTAGATGAGATAGCTCTAGCACATGGACATCGGGTACTTCGAATTCCGCCTTATCACTGCCAGTACAATGCCATTGAGCTAATATGGGCACAAATCAAAGGTATTGTTTTTTATCGCATAAGTTATGAATATGAATAATTTGTACTATTATAACATCCAATATTCAGCATATAAGTAAAAAGATACATAATTAAGAAATAAATATCTCATATCCCTTACATATAGGTAATTGTGTAACATTTCGTTTATTTAATGTAATAAATTAACGTTATTTAATGTTAACATTACAGGTTACGCAGCTCGTAATAATACGACTCCGCCATTCAGTACTAATAAAATGATGGGTCTATTAAAAGATGCTTGCAGCAAAATAACGAAAGAAGATTGGGTCAAGGTCATCGAAAAGACTCGAAAACTAATAACAGAAGATTATGAACGCGATATAAGAGTGGACACCATTATAGAGAATGAAATTGTCATACAAGTGACTGATAGCGATGACAGCTCTGGCGAATCTGGTTCAGAGTCTGAATAATTGTTTTAATAAATGATAGGTAGTCATTTATTAAAACATCTTGTACCTACTCTATTCATTAAAATGTGTAACAGTGTTTACAAATTTGTTTTATTTTGATATGTCTTCGACCAATTATCTACGCCCATCGAGGATACTCCACCTAATAAAGAACCTGTGTCTTTAACTATTATTGTTTTGATTTTATTTAATTACACACTATACTAGAATATTTAAAAACAAACTGATCCCAAATGATATTAGGGTTAGGACTGGTTCAGTCACTTCACTAGTATTGTCAATTCGTCATGTGTCAAATCGGTAATAACTCAGCGGCCGGAGTATAGTAGGATTGAGTCAATGTATGAACGATGTGATGAGGTACAATTATCCATCGAGTGTAATACTGATAACATAGACGCCCAGATATCAGAACGAACTGAGTTTGAATCCTTTTATTTTAAATCGCTTTCTCTTGCAAAAAGAATCTTAGCAAATTGCATTAAGGACGCGTTTATAAAATTGATAGGTATAGAATCGCACTACTACATTGACAAAAGTCACACACACACTAGTGTACGCACGGTTGGCTGTGGGAATCGTAGTCAAATGAAATTATTTTGATAATTTGAAAGATTTAATTTGTTTTTCATTTCTTATACCTACCTCAGAAATATACTTCGATACGAAATACGAATACCTGCTCCAGAGACTGCTTGGCACTGGAAGCCCTCTACTGGTATTGAGATGTTAGCTCTGGACTTTGAACTGGTTTTGTCAGTTATAATAAAAACTTACCTACATGCGGACTTGATGGAGTGACCTGAAGGTGTAATTTGGTGATCACAACAGGAACTCCTAGACTAGTGGAACTAGGTGTGCCGAGTTTGGGTTCGTTTTGTTGGTTATGATGAGACCTTACCACCGGACTTGATGGAGTGACCTGAAGGTGTAGTTCGGTGATTACAAGTGGAACTCCTAGACTTGTAGAACTAGGTGTGCCGAGTTTGGGTTCGTTTTGTTAGTTATGATGAGACCTTACCACCAGACTTGATGGAGTGACCTGAAGGGGTAATTCAGTAATTACTGCTGGAATTTCTGAACGAGTAAAACTAGGTGTGCCGAATTTGGGCTCCGTTTTGTTAGTTATGACGAGTGCATACCTCCGGACTTGATGGAGTGACCTGAAGGTGTAAATCGGTGATTGCAACTGGAACTCCTAGACTGGTAGAACTAGGTGTGCCGAGTTTGGATTCGTTTAGTAGGTTATGATGAGACCTTACCACCGGACTTGATGCAGTGACCTGAAGGTGTAGTTTGGTGATTACAAGTGGAACTCCTAGACTTGTAGAACTAGGTGTGCCGAGTTTGGGTTCGTTTTGTTAGTTATGATGAGACCTTACCACCAGACTTGATGGAGTGACCTGAAGGGGTAATTCAGTAACTACTGCTGGAATTTCTGAACGAATAGAACTAAGTGTGCCGAATTTTGGCTCCGTTTTGTTAGTTATGACGAGTCCATAGCTCCGGACTTGATGAAGTGACCTGAAGGTGTAAATCGGTGATTGCAACTGAAACTCCTAGGCTGGTAAAACTAGGTAGGTCAAGTCCGGTGGTAAGGTCTCATCATAACTAACAAAACGAACCCAAACTCGTCACACCTAGTTCGACTAGTCTAGGAGTTCCAGTTGTAACCCCCTGATTACACCTTCAGGTCACTCAATCAAGTCCAGTGGTAAGGTCTCGTCATAACTAACAAAATAAGCCCAAACTCGGCACACCTAGTTTTACTCTGCAAGAAGTTCAAATAGCGGTCACGAAAGTACACCTTCAGGTCACACCATCAAGTCCGGAGGTAAGGTCTCATCATAACCAACAAAACGAGCCCAAACTCGGCACACCTAGTTCCGCTCGTCCAGGAGTTGCAGTAGTAGGTAAGTTTTTTATTTAAAAATAATAATTTTATCACTTGTCAAGTACTTATGTTTCCAATTTGTTTTTTTCTAATATTTTGTGTATGTACAGCGATCTTTTCAGAATGAGCCGCTGTAAACAGGCGATACAGTGTCCACTCACGACGGCGGCCGATCGGGGACTGTGGTTTCATCGAAATCTTTGTACAATAAATCAAAGCAGGCACCAACAATAAAATAGCCCTTATTGCAATAGATTATGATTTATCTGTATTAACAAAATATGTGAAAAAATGTTTATCAGTTTTTATTTTTTCTACGACTATTTGTGACATTTTGATAAAAAATAAACACAGGGTTTTTTAATTGAATATGTCTGTCATATATTTTTAATTTTTTTTAAATATCTTGAGAATAGACCTAAACATGTACCGAAACGCAAGCAGATGAAGAACCAATCTATACATGGTAGTTTTTACTTATATTTGATTTGTTTTAGTTTTGTCACAAAATCTACCGAAAAACACCCTAATTTTGGTTGATTTGCAAACGCGTCCTTAAGTCAGATGACGCAAACAGTGACGGTGGCTCTCATTCCGGCAATCATAAATTTGTTCAACTGCCCACTATTCAACTACCTAAATTTAATGGTTCTTACGATAATTGGTTAGAGTTTCATGACACGTTCATGAGCCTCATACATTCAAATGACGAGATAGATGACATAATTAAGTTTCACTATCTGAGAGCGTCGTTGGAAGGGCCCGCTGCTGTGGTAATACAGTCAATCGAATTCTCGGCAGCTAATTACACCGTCGCATGGACTATATTATGTGATAGATATGATAATAAAAGACTACTAATTCAAAATCATGTGACAGCCTTATTCAATATAGCACCAATTAATAAAGAATTGTCTGTCAACTTAAAACGTCTCATTGATCAAATAAATAAAAATTTACGTGCATTAGAATCCCTCGGTGAGCCAACTAAACATTGGGACACACTTCTCATTCATATTATTACTCAAAAAGTAGATGCTAAGAGATATCGTGAATGGGAAGAGTCTAAAGGTCGTTTGGAGAAAGATACACCTATTACGTTTGATATATTTTTGATGTTTTTAAAAAATCGAGCCGATTTAATCGAAACACTAGAAATGTCTCATTCTGCTGCTACTAACCGTTTAAATTCTTCTATAAAATATGCTCCAAAAGTTAAGGCAATGCTTTCAGTTCGGGATACCGGTAATAAAAACGGTTCGGCTTTTTCCGCCAAACTGTGCCCTAAATGTAAGGGTGACCATAAGTTAAGCAGTTGTCCTCAGTTTCTTGGATTAAGCAACGATGCGCATCTACAGTTACTGCCAGACTATAAAGTATGTTTCAAATGTCTTAATTCAGGACATTATGCAAATCACTGCAAAAAGCCAGGATGCAAAATATGCCACCGAAAGCATAACACTCTCGTGCACGTCGCAGATTACCAGTCAAAACCAATTATAGATATTAATACATCTAACACGAGTAGTGGTAATAATAAGCCTGTTATGCAAGGTCATTTCGAACAAACAAACACTTCGACGGGCTTACAGTCGTCATCCAATTCTAACGCACATTTGTCATTGTCCGCAAAGGTAGGCACTGCATCGTGTAGTGAACGAGGCGACGTATTGTTATCGACGGCATTAATTAAAGTTATAGGTAAGAATGGTTGTCCATATATTGCTCGTGCTATTCTTGATAGTGGCAGTAACGCTTGTTTAATAACTGAAGAGTTATATTAAAGGCTAGGTTTGCCCGCTCTAAATGTAAATCAGTCGGTAGTCGGTATTACTAATGCTTCGGCACTCATCGAGAAGATTTGTAAGGTATCGATAAAATCATTGAATGATAATTTCTCTAGTAATCTTCATTGTTTTGTCCTACCATCAATAACCGAAAATGTACCTACTAGATATGTTAATTTGTCAAACTTAAAAATTCCATCTAATATTTCTCTGGCAGATCCTAATTTTCACTCACCTGCTCCCGTTGTCATGCTTATAGGTTCTGACGTCTTTTGGGACTTAATAGGAACGCAGAGATTAAAATTAGGGGACGGTCAGCCGATTTATTGTGGAACTAGCTTAGGATGGTTAGTATCAGGTCCGATTGATTATAGATATGTAAAGAAGGGGGTCAACTCTATTAAATGCAATTTTACAAGAATCTTTCAAGATGAGGCTAGTAAAGATTTAGATGAAGATATACAAAAACAGTACGCTTCTGGCACCTCGAAGAGGTAAGCCCTGCGTCTCATTATTCAAACGAAGAAAAATTATGCGAAGAACACTTTTTAAAAAAACACCACGTGACTGGCAAATGGTCGATTTTGCATGAGGATACCCTTAAAACGTAATCCTGACGTATTAGGTGATTCTTGGCCACAAGCTAAGAAGTGTTTACTATCGCTAGAGCGCAGGTTAGCAGGTCAGTCTCAGCTCTATAAAATGTATAAAGAATTTATGTCAGAGTATGAAAGTCTGGGTCATATGGAGAAATGTGAGAATGATAATTTACCACGTAAGATGCATTTTATACCACATCACGGTGTGCTGCGGGAAAGTAGTACTACTACTAAATTAATTATTAATTAATTTATACGTGGTAGAGCCATGCTGCAATTATATTAGTAGTATAGTTGTAGCACGAATGGGTCGGCTCGACCGGGGAAGGACCACGCTCTCACAGAATACCAGCGTGAAATAGTAGCTTAATGCTGCTGTATTTCGTATGGTAAGTGTAGAGAACCGGAGACCCTTTTTACTGGAAATGAGGCATTCCATCTCAGTCCTCACGGGTGACAACGCATCTGCATTTTGATTTGTAATGGAAGATAGATGTAGATGTCTATGGGCCGCAGCAACCACTTACCATCAGGTGGACTGTGTGCTCGTTTGTCACCCTATTCTATAAAAAAAAAAAAAAAAAAATTAAGAGTCGTTTTCAATGCTAGCAGTCCGACTTCTTCTGGTGTTTCATTGAATAATATACAGATGGTAGGTCCCGTGGTACAGGACGACCTTTTGTCCATTCTTTTACGCTTTCGGCTACACAAATACGTTCTCATAGGTGATGTTGAGAAAATGTACCGGCAAATAGTCATTCATCCCGATGATCGCTATTTGCAACAAATTGTCTGGCGTGATAACCCTTCAGAACAGCTTCAAGCTTATCAACTTAACACCGTGACTTATGGCACCTCTAGTGCTCGCTTTTTGGCAATTAGGTGCCTCCAACAATTAGGCTTAGAGTGTACCGATGACAAGGTTGCTCAAGTGATCATTCACGATTTTTACGTTAATGACTTGCTAACGGGAGGGGATGGTATTAACGAGGTTACAGATTTGCGCCGTAAAGTAACTTCCACACTTGCATCAGCTCATATGGTTTTGCGAAAGTGGAAGTCGAATGAATCTCAACTGGTTAGTGAAAATGATATTTCTTCGCTTGATTTAAATATTGGTGGCTTTGAACCGACTAAAACTTTAGGCCTTGGTTGGCAATCACATACTGACCAACTTTGTTTCCCTATAGGAGGGCTATTCTCAGGAAAAACAAAGCGTGATATGTTATCTGTGATTTCACAGATTTTTGATCCACTAGGACTTCTAACTCCCTGTGTAATTAAGATGAAGATGCTTCTTCAACAGTTGTGGCTGCTCGAGCTGTCGTGGGATGAGCAGTTGACGCCAGAAATCAGCAAGATGTGGGCTGAGATAATAGTCGATTTACCTAAATTAAATACTCTACGTATTCCACGTCGTATTATTTGTGACTCGCCTAGTTTGTTAGAATTTCATATTTTCTCAGACGCTTCTGAGCGTGTATATGGCGCCTGTTTATATGTGCGTAGCGTTAATGATCAGGGTTAGGTTTTAATTCAATTATTGATGGCGAAAAGTCGTGTCGCGCCGCTTAAACCTATAACAATCCCAAGACTGGAACTTTGTGGTGCATTTGTTGGAGCTCGCCTTTACCAAAAGATTGTAGCATCGCTGAGACAACAAGCTAAGCGCACTTTCCTTTGGACAGATTCGTCCATCGTGTTAGGATGGTTAAAGGTGTTACCTAGCAAGCTACAACCCTTTGTTAGAAATAGGGTTGCTGAAATATTAGAGAATACTGGAAATTGCGAGTGGAGGTATGTCCCAACAGAGTGTAATCCAGCCGATCATATTTCTCGCGATGTGAGATGTAAGGATATTTCATCCATGAGTAAGTGGTGGTCAGGACCTTAATTTTTAAAGAAAGAGGTCTCTCACTGGCCTGCAAATTTCTTAAGTATTAATCACGAGTTGCCTGAGATTAAATCGTCAAATGTTATCCTCCACGGAATACTTCATTCTAACAACAATGAAGATTTAGGCGGTAATAAATTAATTGAATTTAAACGCTTTTCTAAATATACTAGATTAAATCGGGCCGTTGCTTATGTGCTGCGTTTTATTAATAATTGTAGAAAGCAATCCGTTCACGGTCCTCTTAGCAATCAAGAGTTGCAAACCGCACTCAATGTTATTATAAGAATATCTCAGAGTGAATCATTTGAGGAGTACGCCATGTTAATTAAAAATAAAAGCTTACCCACTAAAAGACCGTTACATAAATTTAATGTATTTCTCGATGATAATAAAATAATGCGTGTTGGGGGGTCTTGAAAATTCCGATTACTGTTATGAGAAAAAACATCCCATACTTATACAGTCCACTCATTATTTTACCAAATTGCTCTTCAATTATGAGCACATAAGGTTAATGCACGCAGGACCACAGCTAATGTTGGCCACTATAAGAGAGATGTACTGGCCGATCAGAGGTCGTAATTTGGCCAGATCTTGTTATCGACAATGTGTAAGATGCAATAGAATGAAAGGAAAAACCATCTCTCCAATAATGGGCAACCTACCACACCAACGCATCCTTTCTGGTTTTCCATTTCAAAATATTGGACTAGACTATGCGGGACCGATTCGATCTGTTTCTCGCCATGGCCGTGGTTGTAAAATTGTAAAGGTGTATATAGCTATTTTTATTTGCTTCGCGACTAAGTCAATTCATCTTGAATTAGTGGGTGATTTAACTAGCAATACCTTCATATTAGCTTTGCGCGGATTTATGTCAAGAAGAGGGAAACCTCTTAATATTTATTCGGATAATGGTACCTCCTTTGTAGGCGCATACAATGACATTTCAAAATTTATTAAGACGTATTGTAATTCTTTATCTGAGGTAATGGCAAATGAAGGAATTAATTTCCATTTTATACCGCCTTATTTTCCCCATTTTGCTGGGCTTGCGGAGGCTGGTGTCAAATGCATTAAATATCATTTAGTTAGAGTGCTGGGAAATTGTAATTTGATTTACGAGGAACTAAATACCACATTAATACAAATTGAGGCTAAACTTAACTCCAGACCACTCACACCTTTGTCAACGAATCCTGAAGACTTGCTACCACTAACGCCCGGTCATTTTTTGATTGGACGCCCCTTGACTTCCTTGCCGACACCAGACTATAAAGATCATTCCGTAAGCTCTTTAACCCGATTTCAACGAATAGAACAATTACGTCAACATTTTTGGGCTAGATGGAGCAAGGAATATATATCAGAGCTTCAACTGCGGATGAAATGGCGTTCCTGTAAAGGATCTTTGAAGTTAAATTCACTGGTACTCCTAAAAGAGGAGAATTCACCGCCATTAAAGTGGAAGATGGGTCGCATCGTCGCAGTCCATCCAGGCTCAGACGGCGTATCAAGGGTGGCGGATATTAAAACATCGACTGATATAGTTCACCGATCATTTAGCAAAATTTGTCCGCTTCCTGAACCTGAAGAATCTGGTTGAAAGGTAGACTTTCAACGCCGGGGGGCATGTTGAAGCACCTGTCAAATTATATTAGTAGTTCTAATGCCAATATTAGTTCGTAAGCCGTGTAGGTTTTATACCTTCTGTGTACTAAATATCGGGAATTTGTCAATAAAACAAAAAATACAAATTATTCATCTAAATGTATTTTATCGCCTTCAAAGTAGGCCCCATCGCTTGCAATACAACATCTCCAACGCTTCACCCAGTCTTCCATACATTTTTCATAGGCTATTTGCGGTATGGCCTTTAGCTCATTCAGCGAATTTTTTGTTATGGCTTCTATCGACTCAAAACGTTTTCCTCGAAGTGCTAATTTTAACTTGGGAAATAAAAAAAGTCAGACGGAGCCATATCAGGTGAATACGGTGCTTGGTCGAGAACTTTTGTTGAATTTTTCGCTAAAAACTCTTTCACTATAATGGCTGTGTGTGATGGTGCATTATCATGGTGCAGCATCCATGAGTTGTGTTGCCACAAATCTGGACGTTTTCGGCGGATACTCTCAAGCAAACGCTTCATGACGCCTAAATAATATTCTTTATTCACTGTTTCTCCCTTTGGAAGGAATTCGGAGTGAACCACACCACGGTAGTCAAAAAAAACTGTCAGCATCACCTTGATTTTGGAGCGACTTTGCTTCGGTTTTTTGGGTTTCGGCTCGTTTTCGAGACGCCATTCGGAAGACTGTTGGCTTGTTTGCATGTTGTACTCATAAACCCATGTCTCGTCGCCAGTTATTATACGTTTCATAAAGGTCGGATCCGTAGAAGCTCGGGAAACCATGTCTTCAGCGACATGCTTTCGCTGCGCTCTTTGAACAAAATTGAGCTCTTTTGGAACTAGTCGAGCGGCGACGCGTTTCATGCCTAAAATGTCAATGAGAATGTTGTGGACGGACTTAAAAGATATGTTCACCTCACTAGCCAACTCTCTCAGACTCATGCGTCGATTTCCGAGCACTAGCTTCTTGATTTTTTCGATGTTTTCTTTGGTCGTAGCGGTTGAAGGTCTACCAGAACTAGGCAAGTCTACAACTAATTCTCGGCCTTCTTTAAAAGCCTTATACCATTCATAAGCCCTTGTTTTCGATATACACGATTCGCCGTAGGTATTTCGCAACATTTTTAATGATTCACCACATGAAATATCATTCGAAACACAAAATTTAAGGCACATTCTTTGTTCAACAATATTTTCCATTGTAAAAATCGCCGAGAACTCAAAACTATGACCAACAAAAAGTGTAGTTTAAAACATATTAAATGACAGATCCCGGTCAAACTGCGCGCTAAATCAGTACAGTGCTACCAACAAAAAAAATTAGAACGACCTCTTTTACGCGGGTCTTTTTATTGACATATTCCCGATACTTTTTACACAGAGTAGTATATATATATATATATATATATATATATATATATATATATATATAGCCGTTACGTTTTTTAAAACAAAATATAGTTGTATCTGTCATCGTTTGTAAAAAATTAGAAATAAAATAAAGGTCTATTGAGCAAATTACTGCATTTTATTATCAAAAGGAGATCATATTCCTATTCACATTGGGGCAGTGCTGTGGACAATTCTTTGCATTAAAACCCTCTCAGAAATGAGCGAGGCCTGTGCCCAGGAGTGGGACGTATATAGGCTGTAACTTTTATAATATTTTATAAAATTAATTTTTCGATTTTTTCACTACAAATATTTATTTGATTATATATTACTCAAACATTATATTTTATATATCATTCATACGGATATTTATTTACGAAGTTTATAAGCACGTATATACAGGCTGTTAGTGTAAACACCGTTGCCCTTGAAACCAGTGGTTTGGTTTCACTTAAGAACGTAAATTCAATAATTTTTTAAAAAAAATCTATTTTCTTTAATAAAATTTAAAAAGTTTCTGTCCGACACCGTCCGTAAATTCGTAAGTGACGTAATCACTGTAAAGGTCACCGCCCGCGCTAGCTACCTACACAACATAAAAACACAATAGGTACACATAACCTGTGATGTAACTTTTCCTTCATACTTTCATCCTGGTTTAGGACAAGCAAAAATTGAGGAATTAAGGAAAAATTGAGATTTTACTTTAAAAAAAAATAATGATTTCTTAAATTTACGCGAACACTACACATTGAATAAAACTATTATTTTCGGATTTTATCGCGTTTAATTACATTAATTTATTTTTATTATTATCCCGAAGTTTCGGGTGCTTTACAGCGCCCATGGTCACGGGGGGGACTGAGATGTTTGACGTCCCAATGTCACAGTTAGTCCGGCTACCTTCAGTTTTTTAAATATTAATTTTTGGTCCGATTTACGCAAAATGAGCATATAGGTAGTATCATGAAGTCTTGCAGTGGTATGCTTGGGTTTGGGTTTAATTTTGTTAATTATAGGATCCCAAGCAGATGGTAGCACCCAACCATCTTCTCTATTGAAATTTGGATGTTTTTTAATTTCAATAGCCTCGCGTATCATCCTTGGTAGGAATCGGTGTTCTTTTGCGAGAATTTGTGGTTTATCAAATCTAATGTAATGGTGGGGACGATCTTGAACATGTTCGCAGACTGCAGACTTCCCGGAGCGTCGGTGCTTCACATCAGCTGTATGTTCCTTCACGCGGGTTTTTATAGATCTCTTTGTTTGACCTATGTAAGAGAGACCACATTCACAATCTAGCTTGTACACACCTGCATCTTGTAGAGGAATATTACATTTGATGGATGGTAAAAATTGACTAATCTTCTTCAGCGGCTTGTAGTATGTCTTAATGGACGCTCGCTTCAAGATGTAGCCAATCTTGTCCGTGACTCCTCTAACATATGGTAGTAGAGCAGGCGCGCGCTCGACTGTGGCCGGCTTCACTCGTTCACTGTGACGTAGGCGCGGGACCCGAAGCTTGTTGTCTTGCAATACTTGCTTGACATGCTGAAGCTGAAGCTCCGCAGCCAGATGTTTTCTGTCACAGATCCCTCGTGCTCTCTGAAACAAAGATTTACCCACGGTAGCTAACTGTGAAGGATGATGGTGAGATTCACCATTTAGATATCGGTTGGTATGGGTCTTTTTCCTATACACAGTGTGACATTGGGACGTCAAACATCTCAGTCCCCCCCGTGACCATGGGCGCTGTAAAGCACCCGAAACGTCGGGATAATAATAAAAATAAATTAATGTAATTAAACGCGATAAAATCCGTAAATAATAGTTTTATTCAATTAAAAAAAAAATGTTATTATTTATCATTGAATTTACGTTCTATAAGTGAAACCAAACCACTCGTTTTAAGGATAACGGTGTTTGCACTAACATCCTGTATATCAAAATCATAATCTGTTTTCAAATTTTTGCGTGTCAAAAAGTCTTATCGTTTTTAAAATCAATTAAAGTACGCAAATTCTTACAATTTAGGTTTTTAACTACGTTATATACAGTGGCGTAGCATTGGTTTCTACCTGGCCTCTAGAGTCAAGGACTGCCCCGTAAAATTATCACGAAGACAAATTGGTAGAAACCTTCTATAGTGTTTTATTATTTTAAAATGTATAAAACTCTAAAGTGTATTTTTTACATCTATTTCTGCCTTTGCCTTGTCTATGACATGTACGGGTTGCCTATTCTCAGAACTTTCTATGCTACTTATAGAGAGTATTCGATAAGCAGTAATTTTTGAGGATTCTAATTACAACATTACAATTTTAAAACATGGTCGTACTTTTCTTTCCTAAAAGAACGCCCCCTGAAATGTCATCCGGGAGCCAGATGACATTTCAGGGGGCTCTTCTCCATGCTAAGTCACTAATTATAAAATATAAAGTATAAATTTTATTGCTAATATACGATAGTAAATATTTTATGTAAACTATTGATTACAAGGAGAAAATATCGAAACAGAAAAGTACATTTAAGAGAGTCTATAGTTTGAAGATATTCAAGACAATCAGTTTAATGAGACCTAACAAATTTATGCCAAAATATTGTAAAGCTGCTCGATTTTAAGATGTCGTTAAGTCTCGTGCTGTCTCTATCACTTTAATTCAAAGTGAATGTGACACCAAGAGACTTAACGACATCTTAAAATTGAGTATCTTTTGAGTATTTGGCCATTACTAATCAAATGAAACAACTGTCCAGTTATACAACACTGTGGAGTAAACATTTATCCCCTTATTCATAAAAAAAATTTAACGCTTGATTAGTTAGGTAAATAGTTTTTTCTCTCATTCTGACATTTGCGAAACACTTGTTGCTAGAAAGTGACAAAACACTAACTAATCAAGTGTTTAAAAATGTTTATGAATAAGGGGGTTAGGTTACTAAATACTTTATTAAGCACGGAATCGTTAGATACTCGTATTTTGGTATTGTTCCACTAACAATACAAAATATTTAATTATAAAATAATAAAGATTCAACTGCACCTCAACCATACCTACCTATGTTAACAAAATTATACGTTTTATGCACGTATGTCCGTTCACTCCTTTGCTTTCACTGTAAAATTACTTTTGTCTTCTTAACTTATACAGTTTTAAGCTCACTTTGATAAACGAGATTATGATGTTTATGACAATTAAATATGATACTGTTGTTGATATAATAAGCTAAAGCAAAACGACCATTTTCAACACCTGGTGTAATATTTACTGACTACTGTAATATTTATTATTAACTGACTGTCGTTATCGAATATTAAAATTAACATTTTAAGTACTTTGGACACAAAATCTAATTTTAAATAAGTGACTTGTAAAGTATAATAGTAGATCCAAGGTTAGCAAGTAGTATGCACCGTGAAGCCCCTTGGCTCCTAACACTTGATATTGCATAATAGCACTTTCGCGCGATTGCAGAACGACGGAAGATGCAGGAGTAAAATAGATATAATAGAGTTCGATAATAAGTTTATACATTGCGTAAGAATAACGTAATCCGATGACTGTTATTGTAATGATATTCATCTTTGTTTGAGACATTACAAGCTAAAAAATGTCTATCTAAATATCATACCATATCATAATCAGCATAAATCAACATATTATACCATTGCTATAACATAAAACCATGAAAATAGGTCGCTAATTATAATTCAACTCAACAAAATTTTGATTTAATTATGTAACCTTTGTTCACAACAACTCGCAAAATGACATTTTGTTACTCATTCGAATGACTTTTTTAAAAGTAAAAAAATACAGCATGTATACGAGGGTGATACCGAAAATTCTTAGAAAATCAAAATCTGAACAAACTAGCAAGTTATTTGTTTTATTATATATTTTCAAAATAGTGTCCATTTACATCAATACAACGCTGCATCCGATGAAACCACTGAGAAAAGCACTTTGCCCACTCGTCCTAAGAGGTCTCTTCGACGGCATTTTGAAACGCAGCCACTGCTTCCTCGGCGTCCATAAAACGTTTTCCTCGAATTTTTTCTTTTATTTTCGGAGATAGATAAAAATCGCTAAGTACGAGGTCGGGTCTATAGGGCGGTTGACCTAGTAATTCCATATCTGACGTCGCCAAGTAGTCAATTGTTTGCTTGACGGTATACGAGGCGTTGTGGTGAAGGAGGATCCTTTTTCCAAGACAAGTGGCAAACAATTGTTAGTGTACCACTCTGCAGTAACTGTTTTTCGATCCTCTAAAACAATTGTTGCATAAAAACCTGTCCTTCCAAAGAACGAGGACACCATCTTTTTTCCCACACGTCGATCTCTCTTAACTTTAGTTGGCAACTCCTCGGAAGGAAACATCCAGACAGCAGACTGTCTCTTAGTTTCAGGATCATAACAATAAATCCGGTTTTTGTCAACCGTAAATATGTCGAACAGAGCATTTGAGTCACCTCCCTTAAATCCGAACTATTTCCCGATACCAACCACATGACGGAGTTTTTGGGCCTCTGTTAAATTACGACGTATCCACCAGGCACAAAGCTTTCGGACCCCTAAATGCTCAAGGAGGATTTTGTGCACTAAGCTCATACTGATGCCTAAGCTTGTCCGAATCTGCTGATGTCACTCTTTTGTCAGTCTCTATCATACGCCGCACAACACTGATGTTATACTCAGTCGTCGCCGTAGAAAGCCGTCCCCCACGCAAATCATCGGTGAGATTAGTGCAACCACGTTTAAACTCATTAAACCAGTTGGTAAACAGTGGCACGAGATGGGGCTTCATCGTAAAAGGCCAGTCGAAGTCTATCATAACTTTCTTACTAAAAATTTGAACTTATTTTTTTATTATATCGTTTACAAGTGGTCAATTACGGACGGATAGGTCTTAAGATGAACATGGACAAAACAAAGATCATGTTGAATGTCCATGTCACACCTATGCCGGTAGTTGTTGGTAGCACTAAACTCGAAGTTGTTGACGAGTACGTTTACCTGGGACAAAAAGTCCGACTAGGTAAGTCCAACTAGAGAGATTTTATATATACAATATGTAACGTAATTAACGCACACCCTCTGACACACCAATTAGTATATTATGTTATAATCATAATACATACACTAAATTTTTAATTAAACATTTTTATGCACTGATTATTTATCAAATTTGTTATACTAGTTCCGGAAGAATGTTGTGGTCACAATACAAATCCACGAACGCAAAGACTTTAACGTGCTTGAAATAAAGTTCATTTTTCTTTATTTTTATTGAATGACAGTATTAGTAATAATACAAATGAAACTGCACTCTTAAAAGTCTTATTGCCTTAAGTTAGTCCCCTCAGTCCGGTCCCTTTCAGTTCGTTTTGACTGTACAGATTTAGTGTGACTGTAATTTACGTAGTTTTAATTATTTTTGGGATAAAAAATTACCTATATTAAAAATGATAGGAATCTGAACAAACTACTTTCTCAAAGTGCGTTAATTACGTTACGTGTTGTATATATATATATATATATATATATATATATATATATATATATATATATATATATATATATATAATTATATACATTATAAATATGTATTATGTATTATTGTACGTATATTTATGCCATATGTGTGTATATTTAAATGTATTGTGTATGTATGTACTTTGCATATATGTCTTAATATATGTACGCTTAATTTATGTATTATGTTCGCACCTGCCAACAATTGTCCTTGGCACCCAGGGTTGACTGGCAGAGAATGCCACATGGCACTAAGTCCGCCCTATGTACCCTTTAGCTTAAGGTGTTACATTTAAGTTTTTAATAAATAAATAAAATAACTATGAAAACATTAAGAAACAGCATGGTAGCGATGTTGTTATTCCAGGTTATTAATATTCATACTCTTTACTTAATTGTTTGATATTTTATTTTTTTTTACTTATCGATAAATACGTACTGCATACTTTCTGAGACTTTGTTGTAAAATCAAAAATTGGTTTGTAAAGAAATAAAACGCTTGACTGTAAAGAAATGAAAAGTAGTATATTGTGCAAGGTAATGTAATGCTCAATACCACGCACATTTAAATAGGTATCCGTAGTCGGGGATGAAGTTGCTGTCTGTTGCTAAAAAATGCCGAAACCTAGTATTAACTACGCTGAAATTATTACAGTATTATAATTTTATACATTATGCACATATATACCAATTAACAACAAACAAGTTGCCCAGGATATAGTACAGAAAATACTAAACCTTTTGTTATGAGTGGGGGTAAAAAACAAAAAATGGTTATAAATTATGATAAAAAATAAATAAACAAACAGAAATAACGGTAGATCTTGAAACTACTACCCGTTCGAACAATAAAAAGTAGGGCGCAGTGTACTAACTTAGATCAGTTATTCTACAAGTCTTGGTCAGTGTCGTGATTCTATCAGTTGTGTATGAGGAGCGTTGCCCTGCTGTTGGTTAACATACTTTTTTTTCACTTAAGTTTACTTCTAATTGCTTAGTGAGTCCTATGAATGATTTATAACTTAAATCGTTTTCGGAAAATATTGTGGAAATTTCTAACACTTTTTATGACATTAAAAAACAGTACCCGGTTGACCGAGCTTTGCTCGGTATTTTTCGCTCGATTTTTTTAATTCGTGTGTTTTAGAAATTATATTTAGATACAAATTACATACTGATGAAATATAAATAATATTTTTTAATCTTAGCGACATAACAGAAAAAACGGAACTGGTTATTTGAATAAAAAATCATGAGTGCAATTATTTTAATTTAAATTTTCATGTTTTTAAAAAATACTAAAAAAAGGGCTCGAAAAAATAGATTTTCTCAAAAAAGAAAGTAACTTGAAAAAAAAATTAAAAAAGTCGGTCGGTCGGTCTGGGCTCGAACCTGGGTTTTACGATTCTGTGACCGCCCGTTATATCAATTAAGCTATTTATAATCATGTCAAACTTGTCAAAATTTACCTTCTTATTCTAACGGTATTGTAGCAGTTTTTCATTGCCTAAAAACACGGACAAAAAGACATTTTCTAAAAATAAATCCTAGCTAGATCGATTTATTATCTCCGAAACTCCCTGGACACTAAATTTTATGAAAATCGTTGGAGCCGTTTCCGAGATCCCGATTATATATATATATATATATATATATATATACATATATACAAGAATTGCTCGTTTAATAGTATAGGATGAATCTAAACTATTATCTAGTAACAGGCAATGTTTTGTATTAACAATGGTAGCTTTTCCAATATTATGTGCCAACACTAAAAATATGCGTATATTATATATTGAGCATTTTGTCGCATCATGCTGTCACGTTTTAACATAAATCACTCTCACCACATGTAACTAACGTAACGTGACCTTTATGAAATATACGACATGAAATAATACTTTAAATGATTTATACCTTGGGAAAAACACAAAGATTTTTGACTTATAGTAAAACTTATATTCTTTTATAGTTTTAGATTTTCTATATTATAGTTTCTTCTTTTATATTGTATATAATTAGTTTTAATCGTAAATATTAAAATTTAAATTATTATTTTAGTTAAGTTCTTTATTATAATTTTTGTAATATAAATTGAACGTTGTAATTTTAATTATTATATATATATATATATATATATATATATATATATATATCT
This sequence comes from Parnassius smintheus behrii, assembly GCA_036936625.1. Taxonomy (NCBI): domain Eukaryota; kingdom Metazoa; phylum Arthropoda; class Insecta; order Lepidoptera; family Papilionidae; genus Parnassius; species Parnassius smintheus. The sequence continues at coordinate 40,436,177 of JAUPFT010000011.1, read as the reverse complement.
GTGTTAGGCCGAGTACTTATCAATCCACCCTCGTAAGATAAGTACTCGGCCTAACACAGATCCATTCAATTCCAAAAATCAAATCTACCCACATTATTTAGTTCAGTTCAGACTAGTTCATTGTGTGAAGTTCGAAACGTGTGCGATAATTAGTTGTGATTTTATAAATTTATTAACAAAGTAATCGGACATAATTTCCGCGAATGGAGCAAATCGAGCAGCGTGCCGTCATTAAGTACCTCCATAAGAAGGGGCTATCATCAAAAGCCATCCATGATGACATGGTCAGTACATTAGGCGATTATGCTCTGTCATATTCATCCGTCAAAAAATGGATAGCGGAATTTAAGCGTGGTAGAGAGAGTGTGAAAGATGAACCCCGCTATGGAAGGCCTTCGACGTCAACTACTGACGAAAATATTAAAAAAGTACTTGATTTAATAATGGGAGACCGCAGATTAAAAATTAGAGAGATAGCCGAGATTATAGACATCTCTTATGAACGAACTCAAAACATCATTGTCAACGAGTTGGGTTTCCACAAGGTGTCTGCGAGGTGGGTTCCGCGACTGCTTTCAGTTGAACAAAAAAAGGACGCGATTGACTATTTCACGCGACTGTTTGGAGTTATTTGAAGCCGACGCAGATGATTTTTTGAATCGTTTTGTTACTATGGACGAAACATGGGTTCATTACTGTACAACGGAAACAAAACAACAATCAAAACACTGTAGAAGACCTGGTTCACCACCCCCTAAAAAGGCTAAGTCGATTTTGTCGGCAAATAAGGTGATGGCTTCAGTATTCTGGGACTCGAAAGGTGTGATTATGATTGATTATCTTGAAAGGGGTCAGACTATAAACTCTTATTACTACTGCACCTTACTACGTCGTTTACGAGAGGAAATAAAAGAAAAACGTCGAGGAATGCTCAGAAGAAAAGTCCTGTTTCATCAAGATAACGCCCGTGTTCACACGTCAGTACAGTCAATGGCTGAAATTCACAACTGTGGCTTTGAACTGTTACCGCATCCGCCGTATTCACCTGATCTGGCACCATCAGACTTCTTTCTGTTCCCTAACCTAAAAAAGCGCTTGGGAGATTAAAGATTTTCGACAAACGACGAGGTCAAAGCAGCTGTAGACGCATATTTTGACTCTAAGGAGGAATCATTTTTTTTCAACGGTCTAAATGCTTGGAAGGGGAGGTGGCAAAAGTGTATTGAACTTGATGGTGATTATGTAGAAAAATAAAAATATTACTGATTTAGTATGTGTTTATTTTCTTGGTTAGGCCGAGTACTTTTCAATCCACCCTCGTAATTAAAATTACAACGTTCAATTTATATATATATATATATATATATAATAATAATAATTAAAATTACAACGTTCAATTTATATTACAAAAATTATAATAAAGAACTTAACTAAAATAATAATTTAAATTTTAATATTTACGATTAAAACTAATTATATACAATATAAAAGAAGATACTATAATATAGAAAATCTAAAACTAAAAATTTAAACATGAAATTAAATTTTAGGTAAGAGAGAGGCATTTTTATATGTTAACTTTTTAACCAAAATCTAATATAAAATTTATTTTTTTGAAAGATTATATTAAAAAATAACGTACTAATAAAAATAACCTTAATTTTTATGCATGTGAGTGAAAAAACATTGAAACTTATGTGAAAACTTGAACATTTTCTTAGTGTCCATGGTTATAAATCTCAGGAGAATATGCTGTAGTTATTATCCTGAGTTATAAATGTAGTGATTTTTCCGAAAACACATAACCCTAAGAAACAAATGAATGATTGATTTTCAAAATGAAATAACATGCCTTATTTTAAATTGATTTGAATCCAAGTAAAACCATAGCTATTACGGTTCAAACTGGCCATTTTATCGGAACGGCTATTTCGTTGCTATAGATGTACTATTTTCTCATTTCAAAATGAAAGACTATATCAAATGAATCATTTACCATAACAGTCCAAAACAACTCAAAATAAGCCTCCCCCAAAGAATGCCAGAAAGTGAGTTATGGAGCGGGGGATCATCCGACACTGTGTTTGTCGGTACGGGGCTGGAACTAGGAAATATTTTTTCATATAGGTTGTCGGATCTTCAAGTTGGCCGTTGCCACTACGGCCTAAAGTTCCGCTAGGCCAAATCAGTTACTCTTGTTCTTCAGTAGATATCCTCATTACGGATTTAGTCAGGCGGAGAAACTCCAAACATAGGCCTCTCTGTCGCTGGCCGAGAGACATGAAACTTCCTCCAACGCAGAAATATCACGGATCCGTTAATCATCTTTGGCAACACGCAGTAGGATACTTTTGTTTTAAGGTTCTGAGGTATATTGAAAAGAAGATTTGTCACAATTTGAGTCGGTTGACCTCATCAAATTGTTTCAATTTGTTTAATCGGTCAAAATTGGATTAACCTAATCAAACTTTGGTACGAGGTAGACATACTCCTTTAGTGTTCCCCGCAACTACCGTTATAAGTGTAATATGGACATTATACTTATTTTGTGTTGTCATCATCTGCAAATATTATATAGTTTGAATTAGGCTTATGAAAGCGAAACCCTAATAATGTAGAACAGTATTATTTAAGTAAAATTACGTTAAAGTTGAGAACAATATTCTACCCTTGTGTGTTTAACATTATTCCGTCTTGTAAACTTTTAATGATGCGGTTTTTTGTTGGAGCTCAAAAACGCAGTGTTTATTTTTTTAATAACATTTTCCTTATTCTTAAGCTCGCAAAAGTCTAAGCGAAATTATTTAGTAATGGAGTTACGAGTACAATGTTTATTTTTTAACAAAAAAATGATCGTATTTTTGCAAAGATCCGCAGCAGGACATTAACCTCTCTTGTTGCCATACTAACTAACTAACTTGCCATACTTGGCAGGCATATTGGTGATCGCAGTGCAAGATGTGTGGCTTCTTCGACGATTCTCCCCATCTGCGATCTGCATGGCGTAAAGACTTGTTAAAATGCCATGTATCGATAGTCGTAAAATCTTTGGCATTTCTTATAAACGCCTTTTACGGCGCTAGTGGAACGAAATATGGTGTTGTTTAATCATGCATCGTCACCACGTTAATATAAATCACTCGTATTAACGTGTAATATTACATGAAACAATAATAATAGGTTTCTTTATTGCATTTTATATGGCTAAACATCCTACTACCAGCCTCATATTGACCCGTGTCACTATAACTTAATGGTCCTTATGTTCCACGATATATAACGTGTTAGACCTTTCATGAAAATTTTATTCAATATTTTTAAGCAACCTTATAATGTTCGTATATGATAAATAAATATCTAAAGCCTCGTATTTATTTATGTAGGTACTTGTGGAAGGGAAGGTACTACACTACAAGACAAGGTCAAAACAAGGTCTTTCCAAGTACGTGCCAATCGACAAGTAAGTTGAACATGAGTAAAATAGAAATATAACAACAAGAATTTCAAAGTAGATATCCCGAAATGCAAGTCACTCGGCAACGACTAGGAGACCAAAAAAGAGCTATATTAAAAAGAAAATTACTGTCACAAAAACTCATCAGACGAAATAGGTGATGAAGAAAGAGAATATATCATACAGAATGAGAACCCTAATCATATACACACACACACATAATACCAGGATGAAATGGTCAAACGAAATAAATAAAGACATGATTAGATTTTATCTTAAAGTAACAGAGTTGGAAAAAAATCATACTGGCTACCGGAAAAAAATTGTGTGAACTGTTCATAGAACCCATGTTTATCTCACCTTACCGAACAGAGGATTGCCGACTAAAGAAGATTAATATTTAAAATAAGAAATACTCAAATAAAATTCATGAACTGAGAAGAGAATTGGAATTAAAATTGAGTGAGCTGAAAAATCGACTTTAATCAGATATGGATAAAATTATACTGTAATAGAACAAGCATAACAAACTCGGTACGAAAGCACAACAGACATCCTTACAGCCATATACCATACTCAACTTGAAAGCATGATAGATAGTACAAATACTGGCACAGAAACATGTACATTACAGTAAAAAAGAGACGGTTGGACAAATTTGTCCCACCAAAACTTAATGGTAAAGAAGTACCATTTTCCACTAAAGTTAAGTACTTGGGCGTAACAATCGACCAAAAACTAACGTGGAACTCTCACCTTAGCAACGTATGCCGAAAGGCAAAAATTGCTTTAGGTACGTGCAATCGTTTGGTCGGGAACAACTGGTGCTTGCATCCCAGTATGGTCCTATGGCTATAGCAGCCAAAAATATACATAGTTACTGGTATAAAAAGTTCAAATCCATTTATTTACGACCATATTTGTCAATTCATAAATTCACCACAAGATATGCCAACTTTCATAACAAGCGGTCTAACTTACTTGCTTCCAAAAGGTTTAGATCCAAAAAATCTCGCAAATTACAGACCTATAACATGCTTACAAATTATATACAACATTATTACAGGATGCATTAGTGAAACAATTTACAAACACCTTGATTAACAAAACATTCTTGCAGGTCCACAAATGGACTGCAGGAAAATAATATCCAGGGATGTAAAGAACAGTTAACAATAGAGGTAGATGCAATAGGCATAGAACAAGCAAACAATAAAAATATAAATATTCATATAATGTTCACAGATTACAAAAAGGCATTTGATTCTATCCCTCATAGCAGGTTAATTTTTGTACTAAAAGAATACTAAATTCATACTCAACTAAATTCACGCAATAGTAGAAAAGCCATAAATACCTACGCGATACCCATCCTCACCTATTCCTTTGGGATGATAAATTGGTACTAGAGTGATTTAGTTAAACTTCAAAGCACAAGTAATACACATATGACAGTAAATAGAAAACACCATCCCAGATCATGTACACAGCATCTCATATTACCACGCCAAAATGGAGGGAGAGGCATCATCGATATACAAAATTCACACAACAATCTAATAAAAAATTTTCGCAAATATTTTTATGTAAAATCTGCACATTCGCAACTCCACAAATATATTGTAGGTATTGATAAAAAAAACTCCCCTTAATCTTAATGACGGAAATTTTCAGCTCAAGATAGTAGGTAAACATCAGAAAATAGATTTGTGGTCACAAAAGTCTCTGTATGATAGGCACCCTGCCGACCTCGGTCAAGCACATGTCGATAGGCAAGCATCGAACGGAGAGACGGAGGCTTTTGTAATTGCTATTCAGGATCAAGTAATAGATACTCGTAACTATTGAAAACACATTATTCGTATCCCCAACCCACCAACTGACTTATGTAGACGATGTCACAGTAGCTCAGAAACAATTCAACATATTACTGGTACATGTAAATCTATAGTTCAAACTGACTACAATAATACACATGACCAAGTTGCTGCAATTGTCCATCAAAACCTAGCCCACAAATTACATTCATTCATTTAAAAAAAAGTTGCCATAATAAATATATTTCCACCACTATTTTAGAACAGGACATTTCCACAAACTCATCACTTCTGATTTGTTTTAGTGGTTATTGTATGGAGCTTTGTATAAAAATAGATTTAAATATTGATCGAATATGAATAACATATTATTATCAACACATCTCATATATAAATCTTCATACATAATACCTTGTCCCTGAGCGTTAAATATAAATTTAGATATTAACTTAAAATTAACAGAGAAACTGTTAACAAACATCGAGTAAATTAGTTGCATCTATAAACATAAAAGAAACAGATATAAAATAGCAAAATGTATGTCAGTGTAATTTTCCCTGTTCCTTAGCTTGTTTCTTTAAAAGGTACTTTGAAGCAATACTTACACTTGTTACGACCTATTTGTAACTGTTACGGCAGAGAGAAGGACAGTTTATATCCTCATATAGTTTTATTTTATCCATTGCCGACTAGCTTACATATTATGTATTCTGGTATACAGCGATGGAGTTATAAATATAAAATACGAAATATTCTTACCACCATACCACAAGGAGGAGAACTGTATGATGTTTCAAGCTTTTATTTTAGATTTTTTTGTTATAATAATAAATATTCGTATAATAAATGTTATTTAAATAAATTTATATCAGTAATATAAGCTTGCCGTTTAGTGGCGGGTAAAAATATCTATTACCGCGTATCTTTCCGTGGGTGTCTTTAGAGTCGACAGTGAGAAACTGGCATGGGTAGTAGCATCTTTTTGATAACAGCAATAGTACCACAAAAAACTGCAAGAGTGTCAAGTATGTCAAACATCACCCCATGAGCCACGACACATATAAACGGCCCCTAGTCCCCAGTGGCCCCAATTCCTGGCTAAGGTGGCAACCATGGTAACGGCAGGGGTGCTAAGAATCTCAGATTCGGTTGCCACCTAAGACGGTTCGACCTGGCAAAGTATAACGCACGCATCCTGAGGCCTGACGAGAAGATCCTTGAGCTGGAAGAAGAAATGGTAAAGTTGCGTTCGGATGTTACAGTTTTATCTGAGATCCAAAGAGACGAGACACGGTAATCTTTGAATAAACTCTTTCTTCCAGAAGCGGCCTCACAGAAAGTGGACCTGATCGATCCCCGATGGTTCGACATAAAATGAGATTGACTTCATTATGACGACTAAACGGCAACTGTTCTGGCAGCTATCACCGAATAGTTAGACACCAAAACCTAAACGTTAAGTTGGAGAGGTCACGTCTAATGAATTCAATGCTCCGCCCCCATCATGCTCTAATCTAAAGTCCCGAAAACTTTCAGTTCGAGTTAAAAAGTCGTTTTCAGAGCCTAGAAGACTGCAATGCAGTGGACGATATGAATAACAAGCTCGTGGAAACTATCCATGCGGTCAGAGCTAAATTCCACAAGACCCGTCGCAGAAGAAGACAAAAAAATTTCAATCACACACTTAATATCATGGCTGTTAGACGGAAAGCTATTCTCGGTCGCATTAAAAATATTGACGCAAAACTCTCTGCCAGACCATCCGGCACTAGAGCTTTTTGGCATCTCGCAAAAGCGGTCTAGGCAAACTTCTGTCGATCTACACTGCCTACTCTGGTAAAACCTAATGGCACACTGGCGCATACGGAATACTACTACGGAAGAGAAAGCAGCCTTGTTCGCGTCTCTCTTTGCCTACAATTCACGTCTGCACAGAGGTAACAACGTTCCACCTAAATTACCTCACTGCAGGACCTCTATGTCGGAGGTTGGTATCACAAATAAGAATGTTCTTGAAACCTTGCGTTGTCGAGACGTGAATAAGGCTAGTGGACCATAGCAGCTATAGTTCCAAAGGCTTGTGCACCTGAGTTGTCACCTGTGCCGACACGCTTGATTCGCCTCCCATTTAGACTGGAATAGTGCCAAAATCCTGGAAGCTGGCCAACGTGCAGCCTGTTCCAAAAAAGGCAGACGTGCCGACCCTGCCAATTATCGGCTAATCTCAATTATCCTCATACTCTGCAAGATTATGAAGCGTATATTGGGCGCCCGCTTCATGGCATACATAGAACAAAATGACCTTGAAATAATACTAGTTTTTACGGAATTTATCGCGTATACTTAACTTTTTAATACCCTTAATATAATGTTTAACGTAAAGATGTCATAGTTAACCGCGGTTAACTATGACATCTGGACGATAAACATCTCAGTCCTTCCCGTGACCATGGGTGCTGTAAAGCTCTCGAAACGTCGGGTATTAAAAAGTTAAATATACGCGATAAATTCCGTAAAAACTAGTATTATATCAATGTGTAGTGTTCGCGTAAATATAAGAAATCATTACAAAATGACCTCCTTAGCGACCGGCAATACGGGTTTCGTCGATATCAGTCGGTTGGAGACCTTCCAGCATATGCCACACACGTATGGGGCGGAGCACTCGAAAACAGTGGGGAAGCACTCGCTGTTTTCCTTGATGTCTTGAATGCCTTTGACAGAGGTTGGCACGCTTGCCTTTTTGGTAAACTTCCAGTGTACGGCTTATTCCCTGGTTTGATTGACTAGGTAAAGGGCTTTCTGAATGAACGGCCTCTTCGGTTCGTCGTCGATGACTGCTCATCCGATCTTGTGGTGACTAACGCCGGTATTTTTCAGGGGTCCATGTTCTCCGCAACTCTCTTTCTGCTACATATTAATGATCTGCTTACGCCCGGTATCTATGGGCATGCAGAAGATAGCACAGTTGTGGAGAGACACAAAGTCCTTAGACCAGTTGAGATCAAATCCTGTCCGAAAGAGAAGCTGTGGAGCATGTGAATCTCACACTACAGGCAGTCTCCGAATGGGACGAACGGGATCTTATGAAATTCAACGCCTCCAAAACACGAGCGTGTCTCTTCACTGCAAAAAGGAGCCAGCTTATCTTAGCTCTTTTCCGAAATGTATCACTGGAATCCACCGACCGCCTTCATTTCGTGGGGTTTGAGATATACTCAAATCTGAACTTCAGGCGGTTCATTGAGTCCAAGCCTAAAGCAGCATCAAGGAAGCTTGGAGTCCTTGGAAAGGTGCGGCGATATTCATGCCAGGATAGCTGCTTACTTTATATAAAGTCCGATCGTGCGTGGAGTATTACTGTCATATATGGTCTGGTGCTGCAAAATGCCACCTAGCAGCTTTGGACTCAATGGAGAGGCGTACTTAGGGGCTTATTGGTGATCCAAATTTAGTTAAAACCAATCTTATCAGCCTCCAACACAGGCGCAAAGTAGCCAGTCTTGTTGTTATCAATCATCATGTCGCTTTTGTGGTGGTTTGTTGAGTTATCTAACCACTGTCTGAGTGGGGGAGTACGGACCCTCGCTTATGACTGCATAGCTCTTGTTTAACTTTTGTGAGTGACGACAATCAGAGACGCTTATTACTGTTAATAAGGCATTTTAGTTTTTCTAGTACCTGGTGCTCAATGATAACAACGAATATTCATTATTCCTCAGCGCGCATAGATGTAGGGTGGTGTCTATCGCCTACAACATCCACTTATATCTCGAATCAAATCAGATTGCCCCTTACTCTACGAGTTACAACTCTGATCTGTTCTAACGGTCTCTCCGTTAGGATGAGAGGAACGCAATTACTTACAGTACTTATTTACAGAGGAGACTCTAATGACAGACAAATAATGGAAAAACTTGCACAAATGTTAGCTCCCGCTGGGATTCAAAGCCAGAATCCGTGGCGTTGTAATGAGATACTTTAATCAGCATTACAGTGCATTGAGCACTGTAGTGTCGTTTTGTACGCTGCACTAGGACGTCGATGGAAATGTTGTAAATCCAGCATTGTTATTTTATGATTTCTTCTACTTATGTTACATAACATACATACAAATAATAATAAAATTGAGTTGTCTGTCTGTGTTATTGAAATAACTGGATTCTGTTAAGCTCAGGGGATTATTTGTATGCTACTAAGACGTAAATAGCCATTTTTAAAATATATTCGTATAAATAAAACTGAAGTGTATGTCTGTAATATATAAAATAACCGGCTTGTGTTACGCTTGGGTTATCGTCATCGCAGAGAGCAGCTGAGCAGGTGTTAAAAATAAGTTTTTATTAAACGCAATAAAATCCCTAAAAAAAATATTATATGTGCCCAGTTAAAAGTTGTTATAACCAACAGATCCCATATTGAGAAGTTCATGAAAAATATTTTTGCAATCACAATTTTTTTTACATTAAAGTTAAATTTGTCTTTTAATCCGACTTGTTTTTTCGTTGGATGAATGTTCGGTCACAGAATAAATAATAGTACGTTCGGTGCTTACATTACCAATAATTTCCGGTACGAATGAACTACCTACATACATACTGTTACGAGCTTGAGGTTCGGGACAATAAAAATTGCCGATAAAATTACCTAAATTAACACTTTAATTTACTTTACACAAATTAAAACTTAAAACACTATTAATTAAACACACTAATTCACTTAATTCCGCTCCGAAGCTTCGCTTGTGTCGCCGAATTCAACTCTGCCTCCATCGCATCTTGCAGCGCCTATTTATATAAATCAGCAAAATGTCCAGAATGTTCAAGTAAACACGCGCAAGGTACCGAGAGTTCGAGTTTATAAACTTCAACAAGTTTAGTTCTTCGGTTCGAGACTAGATGGCGCTAGTTTATTTACAATATTTTAGTTTAAGTATACGAAACCTACAGGGCGCGAAGCTTTCTCGCACTTGTTTGGTTTTCCAGAGAAATGATGATATGGTCACATAATCAACTTCGTTCGACACTGCTTTACTTTTTATTATAATCAATCCTGTAGTTTTCGAAATCACACTAGGTTAATAATGGATTGGATACACACATTTTTTAAATTTGTTTTGCCAAATAAATATGTTGATATTATTTCAATTTGTCGATGCATCTTAAGCCATCCTTATTTTTTTGAAGTTGGTAGGAGGAATTTATACAGTAGCCACCATCAGATGAACATTAAAATAATGTGTTTTTCAAAAATTTTTAAAAAAATATATTCAAAATCCTCCTAACATTTTATATAATACCAGCGTATGTGTCTCGGCTTCGCACGGGTGATATCTGGATTCTACAACAGCGCCACCTGCCGGGTCCAACGATGCCTATAACCTTCGCGGATGTACTAGCAATATGTTGACAAAGTTTTACCGCAATCTGATGAACGGTATGTTATATGTATGTATAACATAAAATACGAACAAACAAATATTCATTTTTAAACTAGCTGCTGCCCGCGACTTTGTACGCGGATGATGTTGCTTACGCCAGCGACAACGGGGTCGTCGAAATCGAAGATCTAAAACGTCTGTTTTCGAATTCTAAGAGCCCGGGGACGGGAAAACAACGTGATGTGCGAGACGATTCGAGACGTTCCAGATATTTCATTTTTGTAAGTCAACACGAAATGCCCATCAGATTAAACAACTTTTGCTAAGACGTTATTCCTATATATGTTATAATGTCGCTGGGTTTTGGAGTTCCACAACAGGTGTTCGAGATCTTCAAATAACTATAGCAGTACCCGTGGCTTTGCCCACGTTCTCGGTCACGCGCAAGTCGTATCTCACGCTCCTGACTGCTCTCAAGTGATCGAGCAGTCTCAGAGCGGATATTCTGAAAACTCAACCTCTAATCCCTCTGTTTAACTGTTTCGGATGCGCGAGACAAAGAATGATGATCCCGATCGATAGCTAAAAGCATTTCCCGTTGTGCCATACTTTCCTGAGATCGAGAAACAGTAGTGCGGACTCGTTTAAATTCTAGTCGCAATTGGCGCTGCGTGCTAGTTTCTGCGGACAAACTTAGTGCATTACGCTCACGGTTAGCACCTAGTCGTTGTTCATGCTCTGCGTGGGTTCGAAATAAACTACTGCTACTACTAACTAACCTGCGCATCTTAGAAACCCTTGAGTTTCGAGACAGATTTGATATTTTTATAAAAGGCATAGCTAGATTCCTTCTTAATCCGATACTAACGATATTAATAATAATAAAAAGTTATCGAATAAGTACGTAATAGTAGAAAAATAATAATTTTTCGTAGGAAAATTAAACACATCGACCAACACAGACAACAAAGGTAACCCCCGTTTCTATAGGATGATAACTTAGAACCAAAAGTTTGACTTGACTTCATGATAGTGTAACCTGTTGTACCACCAATCAATCTGTTTAGTAATATTGGTGTGAAACTCTCCATACAATCAGATACGACATGTAAAGTTCCCGGATTTCCTAATGCACATAAAAAGTGCAAAAATTAAACAAAAATTACGATTTTTCAAAACAATGTTGTGGGATTTAAACTTGCACCATTTAATGCGGTAAACATTTTTGACGGTCGACATATTGTTAAACAGCTGTTCCATTGCAATTTATAATATTACTGCCCCGCTCCTTTATAAAAATAGCGTGATTATTATGTTCCCGGAGTTAAATTTTTATATTTATTTTAACTAATAACATATCATTTTGTGCATTCAATTATTTTGTGCATTCAATTACAGAGAAAAACCTTTTAAAATCAATACTGCTTACCCCCTATAACATACGGCGTGATAATATGTAGCCTAAAGCCTTCCTTGGTTTACAAAGAACATTTTTGCTGAATTTCAAATCAATCTATTCAGTAGTTTTGGCGTGAAGCCGTACCATACACACAGACAAACAGACAAACAGACAAAAATTCTAAAAAGTCACTTTTTGTCATCAGTTACGTTTTTCTAACAAAAGCCACTTATTTTTTCTCGAAAATACGCAATGTACAGTTTTTTTTTCGTTACTGTTTTATTATATGTATAGATATAAGATTAAACTAACAACAAATTTACAGTTAAATTATTCTCAGTGTGGAAGGAGAGGCTGAGCCCAATCCTATCCCTAATACTTATTATCTTATTAGCTTATTGAGAAACAAGAATGCCTTTGTTCTCGTTGTATTAAATATCTCTTAAGTGGACAGGATGTCGACCGTCTCTCTTGGGATGATTTCTGGAAGATTAAATTCTTATGTATTACTTTGCTAGTGCAAAGAAAATAGAAAATGAAAATGTATAAAAATCCTAGAAAATGTTATGTTATTATAGTGAACATTTTAAATTAGTAGCAGCAATTCAAGTAGTGCAATTATAATTGTACTCTATTTATTAATGTTATTTTAACGAAATATTTATATTATGTCTTTGTCCCATTTTTATATGGAACTTATTACAAAAAGTATGTGCAAACTGTATTACTTCTCCAGCATAACATACAAAGGCGAATAATTATATATTTAGTTTGTAATTGGGTATGCGAGAGCCCAGCCACGTATTACTTATTTCACAATTTTCCATTTAAACTTAAATTTCTAGCAAATAGTGATGCCTAACCCTATGATGATTACAGGCGTGATGCTATGTGTATGTATGTCTTAAAAATAATAAAGTTTCCCTCCCTTATCGGGACATAGGTCTTCTTTTATACCTGTAGGGAATATAGAGAAGGAGAAAGTCCACGGCACTGCATCGAACACAGAGAATTGGCTTAGTTAGTCTTTCAGTTAACGGCGACGTTGAACTAGGGGCCTGAATGGTATACGTAATTAAGCCTTTTCGTTAAATAAAAAATGTGCTATATTCTTCTCTAATATAGGTAAAAATCAATTGCTGTCCAGTAAAACTCAAAAACGGCTTGACCGATTTTGATTTAAAAAAATTGTGTGTGTTTGAATGGGTCCCTAGATGGTTTAACTTTACATTTGAACACGGTAGGTGGCACTGTTGTCGAGATCCAGAAACCACCAGCGCGAAGGCGGGCCGAACAGGCCGGTTTCCGAAAAGGCTTTAGCAGCATAGACCACATACATACGCTTCGGCAAGTTCTATAGAAGTCCGAAGAGTACAATCTGCCACTTTGTCTTGGGTATGTGGACTATGAGAAAGCCTTTTAATCCGTCGAAATTTGGGCGAAGCTGCAGTCATTCGAGCGGTGTCAAGTGGACTGTCGGTTTATAGAAGTGCTGAAGTATTTGTACAGTAGGGCTACGATGGATTTCCGAGTATTGAACCAGAGTACGAAACCTATCCAACTGCAGACACCTCGTAAGACAGGGTGACGTAATATCCACGAAACTCTTTACCACTTCATTGGAATTTGGAAGGCGTTTTCAAGCTACTGGACTGGAAAGTAACACAACAAATAAATATCGATCTATTATGGAATGATATAATCATGTCCACTCGTTTTTTTATATTATAGTGTGCAAAATAGCTGTCATCAAGAGTGTCAATGTGGAGTTGTTTGCAAAATCGGATTGTGAACATAAATATATCATAAGTCAGTTTATACGAAATCTATGATTGTGTATTAATTTCTTGATATAATTCGGAGGTTTGAAATACAAAATTAAAGAGTATAGATGCAAAATATATATAGAATAACAATGAGCTTAGTGACTGTAATATTAGCGAAGAATCATGTAACGCAATTAAAATGTTCTTAGAATAACTCTGCCACGGAAATAGAACGTTATAAGGTGGTTTAGTAAACTATTCCAGGCTCTCTATTTTTAAAATTGTAAATGATGAAACAAAATTGATTTATTACAATTTGTTATAAGAATAAAATTTACTCTTAACTGGATATTAAATATATATACAAACATAGACATGTGCAGATAACCATGAAAATAAATCTCCGTAAAATCATTACTCAAATATTAATACGTCACTTCACTTCGAACTACTTCGACTATAAAAAAGATTCACATTTATTTATGAGTTCGTGCTCTTTACATTATATAGGAAACAATGTTTTTATTTTATTATATTTGAAAATTTATTTTATTACATTTGAAATTTAATTAAAGGGATATTGTACTTATATGCTTACATTCATAAATTAGGAATATTTATGAATGTAAATAATGTACTAAAATTATTTTTAAAACACTATTTCTATATTTCTAAAAAAATTGAAGCTTATATCAACGTAGGAGAACTTGTTTCGTCGTTTCCACTAATACAGGTTGGACCAAAAATCAATTAACATTTAAAATGGCTACAAAAATAAACACTCTGTATTAATCAAAAACTGTATATTATAATATATTAAAGAACACAAATCAGAGTTTCATTTTTTGAAAATATCATTATGTAAATGTTCATTTTTTTATTTTTACACTTCTGCAACATGGATCTAAAATTTTCCATTACCGCCCGACAAGTAGTTAGTGCAACGTCTTGCATTTCAGTTCACATGTGCAAGTAGTTACTCGTAATACACAAAAACGCTCACGTTTCGAAATCCAATTCAAACCATTATTTAAACGATAAATAAATAAAGACTAAAATGAAAATGTATTTGAATAATACCCTATTGATATTCCAACTGATATATACAATTTGAATAGTACAAGTATGGCTCGGCTCTACCCGAATACTTAAAAATTTCGTGAATTTTAAAACGAATTGATATACTTAGAGCAAAACGTGCTACCAGCAAACTGGAGGGGAGTAGCCATAGCGTTTTTACAGAACGGTCTGTCTGTTTTTTCGGGAGGAAATATGCGCACGCATATACAATCGTCTGTCATTACAAAACTTACATCTGACAGCGACATCTCGGATACAGACTCAGATCAGTTCACAAAGTACATTATATACCTGTAAGATTAGTCGCTCGACAATCGAGGGCGAGCGGTCTGTGTTAGTAAACAAATACGAAACAACGGGACCGTTATTTAAAAGAAATAATGTGACTAAAAATTACTTATATATGAAAGATAGTATGTATATAAAAGCCATTTTTGTAGAACGTTCATTCAGCCGCGCAACTAAATTTTGTTTAGTGTACGCACTACGCATAAGACCGCGTGGACCTTTACCTCGAAAGAGAGGCAAGCCTGCGTATGGCTACTCCCCTCCGGCCCGCTGGAGGCCCCTGTTGCTTTATGACCCTATAAGACAAA